>BJCG01000050.1:1202166-1803249 GCA_005406145.1 Prunus yedoensis | reverse complement strand
TACATGGGTAAATATATATATATATATATTATATATATATATTATTATATATATATATATACTGGGCCAATACCTGGTATCAGAGCCAAAGTCCCTAGAGAGTTGTTAAGATTAAGGTTCTAACTAAGTTGTAAGTTTAATTTTCTGGTTTTCTGTCAAGTTTCCTTTACTCACTAGTCATCGAGTTGTCTAGCTGTCAGATAGGCTCGTTAGCCGGTAAGCTAAGGCGTTGAGAGACCTAGGCAGGGACTAGCAACCTTGAATTAGGAGGAGAACAGAAGGAAAGCATAAAACCCAGAATTTTAAATGGCAAGCCTTAGGAGAATCTTGTCTATCCGTTCTTCTGGAGAAGCAAGCTCTAGTAACAGTCCTAGCCATAGAACACTAAGAGTTAAAAACTCTCAAGAATAATCATGCGGGACGTAGAAAAGGAGTTGTGCAACTGGGATATACCCAGAGTACCCATCACTGATATATACTATAAAGGATCTTTCAAGTTCAGATCGATTACGCGATTAAAACTGTTGAAAAAACGATATCTGTCATTGATAAAAATGATAGTTTTCAGCTATTCACCCAGAGTCAAATCGACCAGCATCTGGATAGAAAATATAACTATTTGCACATAGGATTGGTGCAGGTAGGTGAAACCACTTACCAGAACAGGATTGCCCAGTTCAATCTTGCTTTGTGTAAGAGATGGAAGACATAGAAAGTTCACGGATTCCTTGTTAGGAATTGTTGAGTCAACTTAGGGGAAGGACCGATATACTTTAACTGTTTCCCAAACTTTTCTGTTGCACTTTCCGACGTAAATGTCTTGAAAGCTTTAACATTGAATATTCAAACTCAGGGTTATGATATGGACCCAGGATCCCAAAATCTAGCGTCATTTATAGGGTTTCATATAAGGTATGAACACTGTCTGTCCCAAAGCTAAAGATTTAGACAGTAAAGGTGAAACTACCTTGTTCCAAACCAACCTTGAAAAATCAAACGTAGCAGTCCCAAAAATGATAAAGTGGAGTGATATAACCCTACCAGAAAAGTGGATTTTAGATGAGGTAGTCCCAAAGAAGCCCCTTGAAAATCAAGAACCTACTCGGATCTCAATTTGCTGATGGAGAGGTAGAAATACAATTCTCCAACGCTAGAAAGACTAGGATTGATCTAGCACCCTCTGGATCTACCCTAGAACCACATAGGTCGAGTACCTCTAGGATTGATCTAGCACCTTCTAGATCCAACCTAGAACCACATAGGTCGAGTACCTCCTCTGATATAGCTTACGATCTAGACCATGACAGAATGGTCTTGGCAGGTCTTAGGAGAACCCAGGAACAGATACAAAGGCCAGCCTACAGGTTTGAACAAACCCTTCAAAATCTAGGAATTAGAAGAAATCCACCTCAACCCGAGCCGTCCTTCTCGGATGTAGAGTTTGAAATAAATATGTTGAAATCCTTTGAAATAGAACACGAAAAGATAAAAAGGAATTATCTGAGTGTTGAAAATGTTAGTAAAGAATCTGGTTTGAAACAGCCTTTCAAAGCATAGGCAGATCATCTCTGGAAAGCCCATACCGCCTTTATGAAAGAAAAGAAATTCAATTGTTTCTTCTTCACGTGGTTAGATTGGTGTGCTCGGAAATATGACATTCCTGAATATAGGAGTCATATAGAAATGATAGGAAGCCCGTTCACGACTTACACTTCTAAAGATGGGAAGTCAGTAAAAGCCGTACATCCACCCGAGATGGTAATTAAGCAAAAAGATATGATAGCTGCTCCCTACAAAGAAACCACTTTCCTCGATGATAGCGCCAACAATTTTCGCACAGCTAGTAAAGAGGATATAGGCGCAGTTATTCAGCAGAATAATTACACCAACCTGTTTCTGCAGTCTCTAGGAAAGCAAGTCACTAGGATTGAAACGTCTGTTTCTGCAAAGGAACAGAAATCCGACCCTGGTCCCTCAGAAACTAAGAGAACCAAAGAAATGAGTAGTCAAGTATTCTTCAAACCACCTCCCTCTTTGGATAGTAAAAATTTTAAGATGGGGAGAACATTGTCAGAAGATGAAAACTTTGTTGACATCCTGGCAAAGAAATTATCAGAAGTAAAATTGTCAGACAAAGGAAAAGGTCCTCAAGTGGTACTCACTGAAGGAGAATAGATGACCTTGAAGCAATGTTTAAAGAAGAACAACCTGAAATTAATAGGTTAACGAATGAAAAGAAATTCACTCAAACTGCTAAAACAAGAAATTACTACCCTAGACCCACGCCAGTAGATTTACAGTTTGAGGAAGATGGAATGTGGAATTCTGCTCAGTATGATGGAAGCTCTATAGTAGAATGGAATATTGATGGTCTGACAGAATATCAGATCATTAATGCAATGAAGCATATGATGATGTACGCTACAGCCTCTAAGATTAAAGGAAATGGAGATAAGAGGGTGGCTGAAGCTATCATCGCAGGCTTTGTAGGACAATTAAAAGGATGGTGGGATTTCCACCTAAGCGACGCGGCAAGAGCCCACATCTTGAACGCCCAGGTGGCCATTGGTCACAGAATGTACAGGATCCGGTAACTGGGATAATCAAAAGTGAAAACATTTACCAAGAAGATGCGGTAAATTCACTAATTTACACAATTACTCTACATTTTGTAGGAACTACAGAATTACAGCACGACAGGTCTAGAGAACTCTTGATGAACCTTAAGTGTCCAACCTTGTCCCATTTTAGATGGTATAAGGATGTGTTTTTCTAAAGTATTCACCAGGCAAGACTGTAATGCTGATTTCTGGAAAGAAAAATTTCTTTCAGGATTACCAATTCTATTCGCTGAAAAGGTTAGGAATAGAATTAAAGAGAAAAATAGTGGTATCATTCCTTATGGGTCTTACACCTATGGGGAATTGTCCTCTGAAATCTGCGCAGAAGGATTAGCTCTTTGCACAGATATGAAATTAAGAAAACAGCTTGATAAGCAAAAGGCCCTAGGAAAAAGGAGTTAGGTGATTTTTGTGAACAATTTGGTTTTGAGCCAATAAAATCATATTCACATAAAACGTACAAGAAAGGAAAGAAATTTGGGGGGCGTAAGACTAGAAATACGAGAAATAAGTCTGAACCTAAGAAGCCATACAGACTTTCAGGAAAAAGAAATACGCAGGAGAAACTAGCAAAAAGGCTAGTAAAGGAAAGAAAGGAGCTGTCCCAACATGTTATAAGTGTGGAAAAGTTGGGCATTATAAATCTGAGTGCAAATGAAGGATAAAATCAGTAACCTAAGCATTAGTGAAGACCTTAAGCAACAACTTTGCCAAATAATGCTTAATTCATCTGGTTCTGAACAAGATAGTGATGACGAAATAGCCCAACTAGAGAATGAAGAACTTTTGAATCAGATACTGAAACTAGTTCAGATAGCGAGGAAGAGTGCGCCTGTCAATTCAAAGATCTGAAAATATGTGTCTTAAAAAAGAAGAAAGTCTGATAGTAGACTTAATTGATAAAATAGAGGATCCAGAAAAGAAAAAGAAGCTTTGGAGAGTTATATCTCGTTAGCCAGAACCGGACCAAGTAATCCCCAACCGGCCATAACTAATGTAAGACAACCAGTTGAAAACTATAGTTTTAAAACTATAGTAAACAGGATGAATGATAAAATTCATAAAAAGGAACCTACGCTCAACGACCTTCAATGCGAAGTCCATGATGTGAAAGAAGAACTTAGAGAGTTAAAAAATAGGGTTAGAATTTTAGAACTCTATCGTCCTTTTTCAGAAAAGATACAGAAGAAAAATCTGAGCAATTAGAGTTTGAAAATCTAATGGAGGAATTTCAAGAAAAAGCCCGTAACAAAGAATCCCTACAGGAAGACAAGTTAATACTATGAAATTTATTAATAGCATAGATAAAGTTATAGCACAGAAATGGTATGCAATGATAACTATTGTTATTAATAAAACCTACAAGTTTACTGTTGAAGGGTTGATAGACACGGGAGCCGATCTTAATTGTATAAATGAAGGTGTGTACCAACAAGTATTTTCAAAAAACTACCCAAGTCTTGCACACAGCCGTCAATAGTCAAAGAATGGGGATTCAATTTAAATTATCTAACGCTGCTGTGCTCAATCAGGGTATTTGCTTTGAAACCCCGTTTGTCTTGGTGAAAGGATTGAACCAGTCCCTGATATTAGGAACCCCCTTTATTAATATGCTTTATCCTTTCTCTGTTTCTGAAGAGGGATAAGAACTGAGGTAGAGGGTGAACCTATAGTTTTTAGGTTTTCTCAACCACCCAAGTAGTATATTAATGAAATTCACGAAAAAATAAAGAAAAAGAAAATTATCTATATCACCTGAAAGAAGAATTGCAGTACAAAAGGGTAGAGAACAACTGCAGATAGTAGGATAAAAGAAAAAATAGAGGAAGTCCAAAAGATGTTTGAAAGCCAAGTTTGTGCTGAAATACCCAATGCTTTTTGGAATAGGAAAAACACATAGTAGAATTGCCATATGAGCCTGATTTTGATGAAAAGAAAATCCCAACGAAAGCTAGGCCAATCAAATGAATGCTAGGCTAATGGAAATTTGTAAATCTGAAATTCAAGATTTATTAAGAAAAAGGTTAATTAGGAAAAGCTCATCTCCCTGGAGCTGTTCTGCCTTTTACGTAGAAAACGCAGCAGAATTAGAAAGAGGAGTACCTAGATTGGTGATAAACTACAAACCCCTAAATAAGGCCTTAAAATGGGTTAGATATCCAATTCCTAATAAAAAGGACCTTTTGGATAGATTGAATGAGGCAGTAATTTTTTCTAAATTTGATATGAAATCAGGATATTGGCAAATTCAAATCGCAGAAAAGGATAGGTACAAAACTGCCTTTAATGTCCCCTTTGGACATTACGAATGGAATGTTTTACCATTTGGATTGAAAAATGCTCCCTCTGAATTTCAAAATATTATGAATGATATATTTAATCCTTACACAGCTTTCACCATTGTTTATATTGATGATGTTTTGGTTTATTCTAAATCTTTAGAACAGCACTTTAAACATCTGAATATCTTTGAAAGTTGTGAAGCATGCAGGGTTAGTGGTTTCGGCAAAGAAAATGAAATTATTTTCTTCAAAAATTCGTTTTTTGGGACACAATATTAATAAGGGACTGATAGTTCCTATTGATCGAGCAATATCCTTTGCTGAAAAATTCCCTGATGAGATAAGGGACAAGCAACAGTTACAAAGGTTCTTAGGAAGTCTTAATTACATAAAAGATTTTTATAAAAATTTGGCCCAAGACTCAAAATTGTTATACCAAAGGTTGAAAAAGAACCCAATTCCCTGGTCGGAAGAACACACTAAAGCGGTGAGGAGGTTGAAAACTAAAGTCAAAGAACTTCCTTGCTTAGCCTTAGCCAACCCCGAGCCTTCAAAATAGTAGAAACAGATGCTTCAGAAATTGGTATGAGGAATCCTAAAACAGAAGGTCAATAATTCAGAGCAATTGGTTAGATTCACTTCTGGAGTTTGGAAACCAGCTCAAAAGAATTATTCCTACTGTTAAAAAAGAAATGCTAGCCATAGTCCATGCGTTTCTAAATTCGAGAGTGATCTTTTAAATAAAAATTCTTGATAAGAGTAGATTGCAAGGTTGCGAAAGACATTCTGTTTAAAAGATGTAAAGAATTTAGCATCAAAACAAATTTTTGCAAGATGGCAAGGAATACTTTCTGCTTTCGATTTTGATATTTGAATTCATTAAAGGTGAAACTAATTGCGCTCCCCTGATTTCTTAACTCGAGAATTTTTGCAGGGTACGAACCAAGAAGTCCGGACAAATAACTCCCAGTAGGAGCTCTTCAGGAGCTCTTTGCTAGGACATCCCCGTCTGATCCAAAGCCTTTGATGTCGTCTTCTCCGTATAATAAAGGTAGGGAAAAGCAGATTGCTGAAAACCCGTTTCGTGAGTATATGAATATGTCTAGCAATTATTGAAATGAATGATCTCGATAAACATCCGAATATTTTAGCTGAAAAATATTTAAGGGATAATCTTCCTCCCTTAATAAGCCCCGTCTATTCTATGAAACTCTCCTAATTGAAAACTAAATCGGTGAATATAGTTCATCGTCATAGAGGTGAAAATACCAACACAATAGCTTTCTCAAAAATCCAAATTTTAAATGTTATAAGCCTGGAAAATGGGGTCCTAGCCCTGAAAGGGCTAAACGATTTATCCATCCTGAATTAGGCCATACTCATATAAATTTCTGGGATTATAGAAAGGCTTGGAATATGTCTTATGTTTCAAAATCAAACTATTCTCATACTTGGTTTATCCAATTCAAGCTTAGAGTTCTGAAAGAACTCCCGAATGGTTCAAGAGCTTTTTCCTCATTTGGGGACCTACTATGGACTACCTTCCTCCTGAAATTAAGGAGTCTTTTCAAATGAAATTTTGTAAATGGAATAAGAATCATCCTGATCAGAGGACTTTGTTCATGTGGTTCATGATAATGTATGAACTACCTTGGATATTGAAATGGGAATATGTTATCTCAGGAAGACATTGATGAAGAATGGACTTATATTCCTAACTTAGTGAGGAGTATTCTAATTCCGTTGGTGGGATAAATTCACAAGAGACCATTTAGTTCCTGTCAAGATTACCCCAGCAATTATTCCCTCCTTTGATCCTGCCAGTCTAAGTGTTTCACAAAGGCTCCAGATGTTGATAGATCAGCCCAAGCTCTTCTTCATCAAAAGAAGATTTGAAAAAGGAAAGTCCTCGAGATCCTGGATCTAGATGATGAATCGATGGCATCAGCTTCTGCCACTCAGCCTGAAGATGAGGTGGACCCTTTTGCTAATGAAGACATGCTTGACCATTTTCATCCAGATCTCCATTCGGATCTTTATGGTGGGCCTCAGTAATATTATGTCTGATAAGAAGACAATTGTGTTTATTGTAATTTTCATTAAAGTTTTTTTTTTTTTTTTACTTTTACTTTTCCTCTGGTAAAAAGCAAGATGCTCCTGCTTTTACTCTGTCTTTATTTTCCTTTGTTTGAGTTTGCCCCTTTCCTTTTTTGGCCGTTTGCGTGAAAGTTCAGCCAAGAATCATTAAAGTGAAGATGCCGCTCCACTGTAGGCTGATTTGTGATCTTCTGTCTCTAATTGACACGTCAACAGCCAGGAGGCTTTAAATGAAGGGCTTCTCCTCCTCGATGAGCACCGAAAAAGATCGCCTCTCCAGCAAAAATAAACTTTGTAATTTGAGTGCCTTAGAGTGTTTTTGAGTGTTTTCAAGTGCTGCTTCTGCGAAGCTTCTGTCAAGCACTACTGCTTTCATTGCTTCTATGTAAGTTTGCTAAATATTAATGATACTACGTTTGTTATCTTATTTAATTTCTTTATATTATTATCCTTGGTTTTGGCTTTGTATGTTTGAATTCCTCATAATCATTATGTTTATCCTCTACGTATCCACACTACCTTCCGCACGAAAGCTTAAACTTGATTGAAAGATTTTGCTCTTAAGAGTCTGGGCCAGTACCTGGTATCAGAGCCAAAGTCCCGAGGAGAATTGTTAAGTTTAAGGTTCTAACTAAGTTGTAAGTTTTAATTTTCTGGATATATATATATTATACTATATAATATATATTACATATATACACGTATGCTATTATTATAATATTAATATGTATATGTGTATATGGGTATATATAATAAAATATACATGTATATATGTATATGTATATTATATATATTGTGTATGTATATATATATATACATATATACATATATGATATATTTATGTGTATATACGTGTATGTATGTACATTATAGTATATGTGTAAGTAAGTTTAATAATAATATAATATATGTTATTAATTTTACAAAAATAATATATGCATTTTATACATTGGTGAGCATTGGGACTAGCTAATCCTCCCTTTCCATATGGGATTAGTAGTTCCCTCCTAAGGAGGTGTTTTTGGTGGGCCCGGTATTAGTAATCCCATCTAAGACTAGGATTAGATAAAACAAACATGGTACTAAATTTAGTCCAAGCCAGTCCAAGCTAATCCTGTGTACCAAACGAGCCCTAAATTTATAGGACTAAACAATCCTACCCACTTCAAACAATCCTCCCATATTCCTCAATGTTGCATCAACAACCTCCTGGCTTCACAAACTGCAAGACATACTAACAACTGCAAGCCAAACCATTGAAAAAACCTAGTTCCTAGTTCTTGAAAAAAAATATATCCATAATTTACTAAAAGGTCCTCTTATAATTACTGATCATTAGAGCACTTCCACCCATTTGCCTTACCATGGACAAAGGGCCTAGGCTGAAAATAACACCCACACCAAGCAAAAATAGCTCAAGCAGGAGTGGGCTCCATCAAAACGTACACGTGCCAGCGGTAAAAAAAATTTCAAAATTCCGTGCACTGACACCAGCCTGGCGTGAGCCCTGCTTTCCGCCTGCAGCTACAAGCCATGTGGCGCGTCCTGGTGTTAGGGAAATGGAGAGATGTGTTGGCAAAAGTGAGGGACAACATTCGAAGTAGTCAAAATCTTGCCGACGAGGTTGTTGTATCGACCGTCCCTAATCAACAGTTCTTGCTCCATTGGTTGTTCATTTGCTCCCATGGGCCTTTCATAATTCTTGTCAATGTCATGTTCATGGAATCTAGTTCGAACACCTCTGGAGTATCACAATCATTCTTATCTTCCATAATCCATGTTATGGGGGATGATGCAAGTCATCATAATGCTCTGAAGCACTTCCTCATCAAGCATACGAGCAGCACCCCTAATAATTGCCCAATGAGCTTGCAGGATACCAAACCACATTTCCAAGTCTTTCCTATAACCTTCTTGAAAGGTAATAAAGCTTTTTTCCTTCTCTAATTGGGGATTCGGAATTGTTTTTTGACGAATGCCATCCACCTCGGATAAATTCCGTTGGCTAGGTAGTAGGCACCCGAGTATACGATATTGTTGATACGATACGTGATTTGGGGGGAATGACCTCTCAAGACATCATTGAATACCGAGGATTGACCAAGCACATTGAGGTCATTTTGAGATATGCAAACTCGGAAAAAAGCATGTCAAACCCAAGTGTCGAATGATGCAATGGCCTCCAGAATTATACTTTTTTGGTCATTCCTATTCCCAAAATCCCCTTGTCAAGAAGTTGGGCAATTCTTCCACTACTAGTGCATGCAAGTCGATACTTTCAATCTTGCCTGAAAAATCTCGAGCCTCGGCTTTTTTGTAGAAGCCTTTGGAGGTCCCTAAGCGTAGGTTTGTGAGGTAATCCCTCATGTAGAGATTTTCTATTGCATCACAGAATCTGACCAAGTACCCAAGGATAGTTGATTTCTCTATCCTAGCAATCTCATCCACTTGGTTTGTAGATGCCCCATACGCAAGCATCCGCAAAGCAGTTGTAAGTTTTTGCTCCGGAAGAAGAACCAAAACCTCAACAACATCGTACCACTTAACGAAGTATGTGTTGTAAATGCAAACATCATGCATGATTTTTTGGAACAAATAGGGCTGCATTCTATATCTCTCTCGAAAATAAGAAATATGATACAATGAATTTGGGATAAAGTAATCTTCCAATAAATTCTTACCCCGAGAGAGTGCCTATGTCTGTCCACGTTCGGGCACAATGACGGTAGTATTGCCTTGATTGATTGAGCATACACACCGCTAAAACAATTTCTTCCTCCTCTTCATCCAACTCACGATCTTCTTCAGCACGTTTGCGCTTGATTTCTTCATCTTCTCGTTGTTGCCTCTCTAAACACCCTCTTCAGGTTAGACATTGATAATAGAATGTGTACTGTAAAATTTGAGAAATGAAATGATAGAGAAAAAATATGGTGTGAGAGGTATGAGTGAGGGTGTAGTTTTATAGATGGATTAGAAGATAGCGATGACACATGACACAATTTTAGAGGGTGAAAATCTTATTTGAAATTTAAGATTAGAATTTTATAATAAATATGACACATGGCGAACGAAAATCTTATATGAAATTTAAGATCTGAATGTTTATAACAAAATATGGACACGTGGCAACCGAACATCTTATCTGAAAATTTTATCCTAAAATGTTATCTGACATTTTAGGTGAGAATTTTATAATAAATAGTGACACATGGCAACCGAAAATCTTATCAAATTAATGGTTTAAGTATAAATAAAATAAAATTTTAAAATAGTAATTGTCCTTGCCCTTTGGGATGGAAACAAAAAAGGCTAAGGGATGCCACTATTCACATAAACAGTGACAGACCTTGCCTTGTCTTTGCCTTGTCCTTACCCTTTGGGGAAGAGGTGCTCTTAAAGCAGCTCCAGCGCTGCCAGTAACCCGGGCAAAAGGCCCCCCGACCAAGCCCAAGGGAGCTCCAACGCGCGACAATAATCCCTGGGTCCCACCAGCCCATGCAAGCCCAGGGCAGGTTTCGCTTGGGCTTCAGCCCAAGGGCAGTGACATCAGCACTGACATCGCCCCTGACAGACTCCAACGGGCATGTGACACATGTCGCAACCGAGGACTCTCCGATTTTTTTTCCATAAATCCGACAGTCCTCGTTTTTTTAGCTTAAAAAATTGCAAAAAAATTGAATTTTTTTTCAATTTTTTTAAAAAAAAAATACCAAAAAATTATGTATTTTTCCCTATAAATAGCTAACCATTTTATTTACTTTCCACACCAAATCTTCATACAATTTCTTCTCCATCCAATATTTTTTACTCTCCACTCACATTATTCACTTTCCACACCAATTCTCCATACAAACTCTTCTCCTTCCAATATTATTTACTCTCCACTCACATTTTTCTATTACTTTCCATTTGTATAAAAAGAACAAATGGTATCTTCTGTTGAAGTCGGAGGCTCGTGGGCAACTCAGGAAGATATTGCGTTGTGTCAGTCTTGGGTGAACGTTAGTCATGACCCTATAACAGGCAATGAGATGAAGTTTCATCATATGTGGAGCAAAATTCATGGAGAATTTTGTCAAAGATTGAGTTTCATTCGGACCGAAATGGCCTTGTCTAGTAGATGGAAAATTTTGAATAAAGAGTTAGGGAAATTAAGAAATGCCTTGACAAAAGCAAGGGAGAACATTCAAAGCGGTCAAAATCTATCTGATGAGGTAAAACTCTAACAACATCATGCTTTTGAATGAAGTATGTGTCGTAATTACAAATATCATGCATAATTTTTTGGAACAAATGTGGCCGCATTCTATATCTCTCTCGAAACTTATATTCAGGATATAACGAATTTGAGATAAAGTAATCCTCCAAGAGATTCTTACCTTGAGACTCCCTACGTCTGTCCACATTCGGGGCACGACGACGGTGTTGCCTTGATTGATTAAGCATACATACCGCTGCTGCAAGCATTTGTTCCTCTTCTTCATCGGCGTCCCGATCTTCTTCAGCACGTCTACGCCGGATTTCTTCCATTTGTTTCTGTTGCCTCTCCAACACCCTTCTCAAGTTTGACATTGAGAGTAGAAAGTGTTTTGTAAAATCTGAGAAATGAAGGAATAGATAAGAGATTGTGTCAGAGGTATGAGTTGATGGTGTAGTTTTATAGAGGGATTTAGAAGATAGAGATGACACGTGGCACAAATTTAGAGGGTGAAAATCTTATCTGAAATAGGACACGTGGCACAATTTTAGTGGGTGAAAATCTTATCTGAAATATTTTTTTAAAATATTTGAAAATCTTATCTAACATGGGACACGTGACACAATTTTAGAGGGTGAAAATCTTATCTGAAATCTGAGATTATAATTTTTTTTAATGAATATCCTAAAATTTTATCTGGAATAAGACACGTGGCAACCGAGATTCTCATCCGAAATCTTTTCTGAAAAATAATGGACACATGACAACCAAAAATCTTATTCGAAAATTTAATTACAAAAGATTATCAAATTAATGGTTTAAAGTAAAAAAAAAAAAGGATATAAAGTACAATGAATAGTATTTACCTTAGACTTGCCCTAGACTTAGCCCTCACCCAACCACAAATGGCAAGGCTAACACTATTCACGTGAATAGTGACAGCCCTTACTTGCCCTTGCCCTAGACTTAGCCCTTATGGGTGGAGATGCTCTTATAAGACAAGTGAGTAAGCAGATGCCCACTGTTTGGACACCTTAAATTTTTTAGTAGTTCGACCAATTTTGCTTGCTGAAATCTTGATACTTCATTGAAAATTGAATATAAATATAATCGATATACTGAAACTGATATTCCTCTATAAAAATAAAAGGCTTATTCTCACTTCGAAAGTATAAACGAAGACTAAGAAATGGAAACTATGATGCCAAAGAAGAAATACCTTTTTGGCGCTTTGGAGGCAATGCGAGGATGAAAGATTGAGCTGAAACTGCCAAGCTGGGAAGGTAGGTGGGTGGGAATGTGTGAGACTGTCACTGTGAAAGAACAAACAACTGATTCAGCTAAAGAAGGCAACGACAGGTGAAGATCCCAACAACGGAGGTTCAAGGGTGAGCTAAACCTGGGTAATGGCCTGCCAAGCAAAGCCTGAGCTTGAAGTGATGGGCTAGTGGCTTTTTTGCTGGGGAGTTGGGCTTCGGAGAAGCCCACCAATAGCTCCCCACACACAAATTTTGTGGTTACATTATTAGTACTTCTTTTTTACGAAATATCTACTTATTGTAATGCGGAACCTACATACATTTTGAATTTATAAACGCATGAGAAATAAAGAATCAAAATAGTTCAAACATCCGTGTGGGATTAAAGTCATGAATAAAGATAACTTCAATACCCATTTCAAGATTGGTTAAAAACAAATCCAATCACCATAACATTCTCACTAAACATGCTTCCTAGCATGGCGAATTGCATCACTTGTTCGGGATATTCCATTTTCACTTTCTCAATGCCGACATCTATAATTGGTTCATGTGTATCGTGAAGCTAACTTTGTGTCACATTCATCGGCTAATCTAGAGCACAATATCACATAGCATCTCGATCACAAAAATTTATCAAACACTTACCCAAAACACCTATACCTCGATTTAATTCTCATAATACAAGAGTATTGAACAACTTAAGCTATGCAAATCAAACATTATCCTAGACGATAGACCCCAGCTGCTCACAAAGTCTGAAGACTCTGAACCATGTTGTTTATTTGAGTTCAAAATACTTAACATTCATATCATCAGGGAAGAAGCAGAATCTTTCCAATGTGCTTGCTACTTTCCATGAGCCGGTGAGCCTCTGCTGCTTCAGACAATGGAAAATACTTGTAGACCACAGGTTTCACCTTGCCAGCCATAATTGCAGGCCACACATTGTTTTCCACCTCCTTAACAATCGCTGCTTTGTTTTCCGGACTTCTGTATCGCAAGCCGGCAGCTTGGATGGTAAGGCGCTTCGAAAGCACAACACGAAGATCTATTTCTGTAACAGCACCACCCATCGTCCCAATAACAAAAAGCCTCCCATCAAAACTTAAGCTGTCAAGGTTCCGCTGAAAGTACTCTGCCCCTATGATATCCAAGATAACATCAACACCCTTGCCACCCGTTTCTTCCTTTACCCCGCGCAACAAAATCCTCTGTCTTGTAATTGATGCAAACATCAGCTCCAAGATTCTTGCAAAAAGCTAACTTTTCCTTACTTCCTGCTGTGACGAACACCTTTGCTCCCAAGTATTTAGCTATCTGAATTGCAAATGTACCAATTCCACTGGAGCCCCCATGAACCAAAAATGTTTCGCCAGCAGATAGCCTACTCATCATAAACACAGTCGACCAAACAGTGCATGAAACCTCAGGAAAACTAGCAGCATCCTGCAAAGAAACACCAGGTGGAGCAAGAAGGACTTGTCCAGCTGGAACAGCCACCTTCTCAGCATACCCTCCTCCGCTTAGAAGAGCACACACCTCGTCACCGACTTGCCAGTGTGACACTTGCTTCCCAACGGCCTCAATGGTTCCAGAACATTCGAGACCCAGGTATGGGCTGGAACCTGGGGGTGGTGGGTACATGCCCTTCCTCTGAAGAATGTCAGCTCGGTTCAGCGCTGTGGCTGCAACTTTTATCAGGACCTCATCGCCTTTGAGTTCTGGATCTTCAACTTCTTGTAGTTGGAGGACCTCCGGTCCACCTGGAGTGGTTATCACTACAGCCTTCATTGATGTTGGACCCTTTCTCTCTCTCTCTCTTGGACTTGATCTTCTACTGAAGGGGATTCCACAAATGATTCCTAAGTAAACAGGACGAAATACAAGCGTGATGAAAGAATACATCATGGATTCAATAATACAAATCCAAGACCTCATCTATACCTCTTGATAAATTAGAATATACCATGAGTTTATTGTCTAGGAATATGAAAGTTTTGGAAGGCCATTGTAATTTGTAATAGATGCAATATGGACCAGTTATTTCTATAATTCGGAAAGAGAAGAAAATAGAGAGAAAATGCACCTCAACATTCTGAAAGGAAGTAGTCTAATGAATAGAGATAGCCCAAACAACACTAAAACCCACTGAAAAACCATAACTACAGAACTCAACCAAAAGAATGGGGCAGCTTGGGTTTGATTTGATGGTTTCAGTGAGGATTGACGTGTGGGGATGTACTCAAAAAGATTACAGGCTTTTAACTAGAAACATTAAATAATGAAAGAAGACCTTTGCAATTGCATTATCCAATAGAGTTCTCTAAATTTGTAGGACTAAATAATCCTATCCACTTCAAACAATCCTCCCAAATTCCTCTCTGTTGCATCAGCAAAGCAACCTCCTCGCTTTATCATCCATGAGAGGCATCAACTGCATATTTACTAAGAACTCTTTACATAAATAATACTCTCTCAGTCTCACGCAAACCAATCTTCCTCCAAACCACCATTTCCTAAACTGAACTTTATTTCCCACTCTTCTATATAGTCTATATTAGACTTGTAAATTTAAATTTCAGCTCAAACTGCTGAGTTCCTGATTACCAAACCCTATATAATCTATGACTTCAAAAAGAAACAAAACCTTGTAAATTTAAAAATTATTTTGCTTTTTCAACAGGAACCTTAAATTTTTTTATAGTTCGACCAATTTTTCTTCAAACTTCACTGAAAATTGTATATAAATCTAATCCTTTATACTGACACTGATATATGTCTGTATATATAACATATACACCCAAAATTAGATAGGTAAGAAAAATTTATTCTCACTTTGAGATTATAACTAAGAAATGAGACCATAAACATGAAGGGAAAAAAAAGAAAAGGAAAACTATGATGTCAAAGAAGAAATACCTTTTAGCCCTTTGGAAGCAACTCAAGGCTGAAAGATTGAGTTGAAACTGGCAAACTCAGAAAACTGTCACTGAAAGAACAGACATCTGATTCAACTGAAGAAGAAGGCAACAATACAGGTGAAGAACCCAACAAGGGAGGTCCACGGGTAAGTTATGCTAAGCATGCGTAGTGGGCTGGGCTGCTGGCTGGGAAGTCTAGGCAAGCAAGGCCTGAAATTGATTGATGGGCTAGTAAGGTTTTTGATTGGCAGCTGGGCTTTGGAGAGAAGCACTAATAGCTCTTCCCCCAATTTGTGTAGAACTCACATACTTGTTGATTCCATATGTGGTTGTAAACGTATAAAAAAAAAATCATGAAACTGAATGTTTCCAACACCCATTTGTTAGTAATCACAGTTGAAGTGATGAGTGAAGATAATTACAATACCAAACATTCATGATTGGTTGAAAACCGTCCTTGTTAATATTCTCACTGAACATGCTTCCATAGCATGCGGAATTAGATCACTTGTTCTGGACATTTAGTTTTTACGTTCTCAATGCCGACATCTATAATTGGTTCATGTGTATGGTGAAGCTAACTTTATGAGACATTCATTGGTTAATCTATAACACATTATCATATAGCAATGCTTTTCTTCAAGTTAATTTATCCTTCTAGGTAAAGTTTGATATGGAATATTAAACTGGACTAGTTAAATGACTAGATTTCATGTGCAATTCAGGAAGAATATTGATATTTCTCTTCCATATCGAATGTTGACCTCGTTGTACTAAATAAGTTGCTTGATGTTCTTAATTGTGGTTTCAATAGAGGATCGTCTTTGAAAATATTCCTGGATTATTAACAAAAACATTATAACGTGAAAATTGAGTCGCTTGGGTTCATTACCAATTGCCATTTATTCTTTTCACTATTTCCATGAACTTTCTTAGGATTGTTGAGAGGCCTTTTGATTGAATGGTGGTGTGTTTTATTCTGTAGACACATCATTTTGTAAGGAACTTGAATGAGGGTTATTGTTCTTTCTTTTGGTTGTCTAAGTTAGTGGTGGGGATGCTATTAAAATTCAATTCGATAATAATCTGGAATTGTAACTCTTTTTTGGCTATTGATCTAAGTGAAAATCAATGCTTGTGATGTTTTCCAATGCCTCTCCCCATTAGTCATAAGCATAATACACTAGCCCTAACGTCAGATCTGTTCTTGATGATTTGACTTCGTCTTTGTTCTCGTGAATCTGAAACTGGGTACTTGCAGATGTTATGATTAATTACTGGAACCGGTGAATATGTATATCTTTATGTAGATGGCATGCTTATCATTGGAAGCGATAATGATATGATTAAATATACTATTAGAATTTTGTCCAATAAATTTGATGTGAAAGATATGTGAATTGCAGATGTTATGCTAGGAATTAAAATCTCTAGAACATCAGATGGAATAGTCTTGTCTCAATCACATTATATTGAGAAAATACTTGCCAAATATGGTAAGTATGAATATAATCCTGCAAAGACTCCATATGATGTGAATCTTCATTTGACGAAGAACACTGGTCAAGGTTTATGACAAGTTGATTGAGCACGAATAATTGGCAGTTTGATGTATGTCACAAACTGTACTCGCCCTAACCTAGCATACTCAGTTAATAAATTGAGTAGATATACAAGCAATTCTAGAAGAGATTACTAGAAAGAGATTATTAGGGTTCTTAGGTATTTGAGCTATACTAAGAACTATGGATTGCATTACACAAAATATCCATTTGTACTAGAAGGTTACAGTGATGCAAACTGGTTATCAGATACGAGAGACTCAAACTCCACAAGTGGATATGTCTTTACGTTAGGAGGTGCAGCTATATCTTGGAAATCTACAAAACAAATGTATATTGCTAGATCCACTATGGAATCTAAATTTATTGCTTTGGATAAAGCTGGAGAAGAAGTTGAGTGGCTTCGTAATTTCTTAGAAGATATTCCAAATTGGCCAAAGTCTGTGCTCGCAATATGTATACATTGTGATAATCAATGGAATAATTACTATTGACTATATAAGGTCAAGAGATAATTTAGTGGATCCATTTATGAAAGGTTTGACGAGAGAGCTAGTTAATAAATCATCGAGGGGAATGGAGCTAAAATCTATATCTCAATAGTTGCCATTATGGACACCCAACCTAGCTGACTGGAGATCCTAAGACCTAGGTTCAAAGGGACAACTAAGTTATGTGTAACTGAAGTGCGAGCATTGTGGGGATTTCATCCCCTTCCAATTCCTATGATGATACAATGCTCCCTGCATCGTGTATGGTTAAGTTAAGCTTTTAATGATTCATGTGACTTGGAAAACCAAGTGGAGTATAGTAGGATACTCTTTATAGGAAGTCACCTATATCAGTACGAAATGAGGCCGTTTCTATGAAAATTGCAAGGCTCAATTCTCTAAAGTACTAACGAACGCCAAGTGTGGTCCACGAAAGGACACAACCTAGAACCAAATGTGTATGAAAAGGTATTATGTGAATAATATTGTTTTGGTTTACATGACGGCTTAACAATTCAAGACATCGTGTTCACTGATTAGCTAGTAAACCCGATTTTACTTCACTATGGAAGGTTCAAGACCAAAAGCTACCTATCTTGATGTGGTGCCTTTTGAACCGAATTCTCTCAAGTGTCTGCCTTGTACATTTGCATTAATTAATTTCCATTCATGTAGGGATTTGTTAGAAAATTATAATATTTATATTTTATTTTTTGAATGGAAATTAAATTGTGGGACCCGTGACTTTCAGTACATGACTTTTACGAATTTGTATGTATCAATTGGGAATAGTAATGTTCTTGACAGAGGAAAAATAAATTTTTTTTTTTTTGTGAATAAAATAATAATACTTTATGTAAAAAGTTGCATTGTTTCATAGTAATTAAAACATTGCACTTCTTGGCTTATGGTTGTAACAGGAAAATACACATTTGTTGATATTTTCAATCACATATTTTCTGAACAGAGGCCTTGTTGTCTATAAATAAAGAAGGTCCTACAACATTTCATTCAGTCAATTGTCATCCAACAATAATAGTTTTTAGAGCATTCATAGCATTGTATTTTCAGAAACATAGTGAGTTAGTAAGAGAGAGTTCGTACACAAGTTTGAGTTCACTTTTCTTGGGGGTTGGAGTGCTACTTCAACAAGAAGTCGATCGTTGTATCCTAGGAGACGTTTGTCAATCAAATCCTTAAAGCACTTGTGGGGAGACAATTTCGTCTTAAGGAGATAGAATCAAGTTCTAGACTCGATCATTTGTAAAGTATTTTTAATTTTGCCTTGTCGATATTTTCTTATATTTTTTTTCAAATTTATAATGAAATTTTATTTTCGAAATTCTGTAAATATAGCAATTATCTTTATTTTTTTACCAACAATTTCATGCATAAGTCAATCATGCGCATTTGGGAACCAACCATGCAGTTTAGTCAAGAAAATGCATATAATTCCATTCCACGTACCTGATTGAACTTGCAAACTTTCAAAATGGGTTAATGGCCTGGAATCTTGCGTATACTCAATCCCTATCTATCGCGGTATCAACCCACGTGTGTTGGCATTTGTTTGGGACTGGCACGTTAGTCCGTCGGGGCATTTGTTTGGTACTGGCACGTTATGGAGACTAGAAAGCCCCCTCGCTCACGTTCTTTGTAATTTCAAGGTGCGCCAGCTCAGATAGTAATGTCAATTGATATAGTGCAAAGACAGAGAGAGAACCATGGCTAGAATTTGCCAAACTGACCAATTATAAAGTCATCTTTAATTAGCCATAAAATTAACAGCATTGATGACAATGATAGTGATGAGAAGTCAAGAAAATGTGTTGGACTTGCACCTGGACCCTTTATTTTGGGTTTGATTTTTACATGCGCTAGCAGCCTTGTATAATTATATAAATGTATGAGTTCACTTATTGTGTGCTCATCTGCATCAAATTGAGAAAACTTGATTCAAAAAATGAAAATCTATCACCTGATGAATATTTCCCAGTATTTGCTCCTTTTGTTGTGCTTATTGGGTGATATTGGACTTGCAAGCACGGGTATGAAAGTGAAACCAATATGCATTGAGGAAGAAAGGAAAGCACTTTTGAGCTTTAAACAAGATCTTAATGATATGTCTGGTAGGCTTTCTTCTTGGGTGGGTCATGATTGTTGCCGCTGGGAAGGGATTTCATGCAACAACTGCACCGGTCATGTTGCCGAGATGGATCTCCGGAATACATATGACAAGTCCACGGCTGTTGAAGAGTGGGACGAGTTGGCTTATAGCCAGTCTCGCTTGGGGGGTAAGATAAATCCTTCTTTACTTAGCTTGAAACACTTGCATTACTTGGACTTAAGTTTGAATAATTTTGAAGGGATCCAAATTCCTAAGTTCTTTGGGGAGCTTAAAACTCTGAGGTATCTCAATATCTCCTTTGCAGAGTTTACAGGAGAGATTCCCCCTTCTCTTGGTAACTTGTCAAACTTGAACTATCTTGATGTCTGTTTTTCTTCATCCATAATATATTCCAAAAACTTGAATTGGCTTTCTCATCTCTCTTCCCTAAAATACCTCAATCTCAATGAAGTGGATCTTAGTAGCAGCACAGGTTGGCTGCATGTTGTTAACATGCTGCCTTCCTTACTGGAGTTACACTTATCTCTTTGCGGAATAGAAAGCCTTCCATTATCATTACACAAGATTAACTTCACCTCACTTTTGGTCCTTGATCTTTCATTTAATGATTTCAATACTTCTTCATTTCCCAGTTGGATTTTCAATCTTACTAGCCTAAGAGAACTTGATCTAAGCCACAATTCTTTCAGTGCTCTTTTTCCAGTTGAACTTGGAAACCTCAAATCTCTTGAATACCTAAATTTATCTCATTTGGGGCTCAGAGGTAGTGGAGTTCCCAGAGTCATTGGAAACTTGTGCAAGCTAAAGACATTACATCTTCCCGAAAACAATTTTATTGGTGGGGGGATTGAAGAGTTTTGGGAGAGTTTATCAAATTGTCCAAATAATACACTAGTATTAGAATCACTGGATTTGTCTGGTTGTGTGCTGGAAGGCCAATTGTCGGCCTCCTTAGGAATGTTAAAAAGTTTGCAGTACTTGGACCTCTCTTGTAATCACATGAACGGGTCCATTCCACAAAGTCTAGGACAACTCTCCGAGCTAGTTGAACTCAATCTGTCTTTCAATTCATGGGAAGGTATTCTAACGGAAGCCCATTTCATTAATCTCACCAAATTGAAAAGTCTTTCAATAGGCAACAATCTTGATGACATAGAGAAGCCCATGCCCCTCGTTTTCAACTTGTCTTATGATTGGGTTCCTTCTTTCAAGCTCCACACAATTGTGATTAGAAACTACAAAGTAGGTCCTAGTTTTCATGTATGGCTTCAATCTCAGACTGAATTAGTACAAGTCGTCCTTCGTAGAACTGGAATATCAGATTCTATACCAGAGGAATGGTTGTTGAAGCTATCTTCCCAACTAGAATACCTGGATTTATCTTATAACCAATTCCAAGGAAGGCTTTCATCCAACCAATTGATGAGATTTCCGAAGTTACGTTTATTAAATTTGGCTCATAATCAATTTGAGGGCCCATTCCCACTTTGGTCCACTAATGCATCTTACTTTGATCTCGAAAGCAATTTATTTTTCGGGCCAATTCCCTCCAATTTTGACAAATTGATGCCCAAATTGGAAGAATTGTATATTTCGGAGAATCATTTGAATGGTACAATTCCACCTTCTATTTGCAACATGCAAAACCTGACAATCCTTTCCTTGAGGAGCAATCATTTTTCTGGAGAATTCCCCCACACTTGGAGTTCGTGGAGCCAGATAACCATTGTAGATGCTGCCTACAACAATCTCTTTGGTAATATTCCCACTTCAATGGGAATATTAAGTTCTCTTGAAATATTGAAGCTCAACAACAACAATTTTGGCGATAAGATTCCCGATTCTTTGCACAATTGCTATGTTTTGAAAAGTATCGATCTTGGAGGCAACAAATTATCTGGGAGCATACCTCCATGGATAGGAGGATCAAATGCATCCATGTTGTGCATGCTACGATTGCGATCCAACTTTTTTACTGGACATATTCCCCGACAATTGTGCAATCTTGGCTACCTTCACATCCTCGACCTCAGCCACAACAACTTTTCAGGTACCATTCCCACATGTTTCAATAATTTGACTTCTCTCATCCATAATGTTTCTGATATATACAACGACTACTATCTTCCGCAAACCATGGTGACATTAAAAGGACAAGAACGCGTGTATAACACCACTCTAATGCTGGTAAAGAGCATTGATCTTTCATCAAATATTTTGGAAGGTGAAATCCCTCAAGAAATTGGTGGCCTCACTTTATTGGGTACCTTGAACTTGTCGAGGAATCATTTGACTGGTAACATCCCCTCTATTGTTGGAAATATGCATGGGCTCGAAACTCTTGATCTTTCAAACAACCGTCTTTCAGGACAGATTCCTCAAACCCTTGAATCTTTAACATTCTTGTCGCACTTGAATTTGGCTAATAACAACTTGGTGGGGAGAATTCCTTTGGGCAGCCAACTTCAAACGTTCACTTCTTCCATTTATATGGGCAATCCATCACTTTGTGGCTTTCCTCTTCCAACTAAGTGCCCTGCAGATGACGCTTTGACCATTACGAATGCAAAACGCAGTAATGAAGATGGAAATGATGAGATGTGGTTCTATGTGAGCATGGTACTTGGCTTTATCATAGGCTTTTGGGGAGTTTGTGGCACATTACTTGTGAAGAAATCATGGAGGTATGCTTATTTTCGATTTCTTGAAGACACCAAAGATAAGGTAACACTAGCAATTGAGTTGAAAGTGACTCGTTTGCAAAGAAAGCTTTGTCATGTTTAGTACTGTAATATAATTTTGACCCAGTAAAACAATGTAATGCATTCTATATATATATGTGTATTTTCTTGGGAAAATTTAGATAAAATACCAATTTGGTGTCTTGTTTTGACAAAATAACAGCCGATCAATCATTTTTTGGACGGGGTACCAAGCAAAAGCCCATTTGGACGACTGTCTTTTTGGGGTTAAGTAGGAGCACATAAAACTTTATATATATTAGTTTCAGTGATTCTTCATGATATGAGATACCTCAAATCCAGATTCATGAACAGGAGAAGTAATACATGCAGTACGTAGCATGTATATATTAAACATTCATGGTGAGCTTTGACCCTCAGTTTGACTTTGAGCCTGCATTCAATTTACCTCCATTCTTAAAATCTGGTTAAGAATTTGATTCATGATGTAGTTTCAGATTTGTTGGGGAGGTTTGTTTAAGAATATGGATTTGATATCAAATTTGGTTTGGTGAATTAAGGATTTAGTTACTTCGTAGTATTATACCCACTCGTCAAGAAGTGTTAAAAAGTACCACGTTGGAATATTATCTCACTTATAAATCAGGAGGTGGTTTGAACCCACTCGTAAAGAAAAGAGTAAAATATATATTTTTTGATTGTTTTTTTTCCAACTGATTTTTATTTTGATTTGGTTGATTTTCACTTAGTTCTTAGTTAAAGATATCAAATTGATATTGATTTGGTGTTATTCATGTTCTACTTTCTTAGTTAAAGAGATATCAACACTATCATGATTTAAAGCCTTCACTATGCCAAAAAAGGGACGGAGGAAACTGTCACAGTTCTAGGTAAAAAATCGACGTCTATTCCACCGACATACTTTAGAAACCCAAACCACGGTGGTGATTAACCGTCATGGTTTGAGATAATCCACGTTGCTTTGTTCCCAAAAGCAACGTTGTTCGAGTTCAATTGGAAGAAAAGTCGAAGTTTGAAACAACTTTTTACGTCTCTATATCTTAAAAAGTGAGGAAGTAAGTGTTATACCACATCTTTTTTTTAACTAATAGACGTGGTATTACTCTTACTACGTCTATTTTTTTATTATCGAAAATGGATGTGTGAAGTGCATTTTCTAAGACTATTTTTAAAGCTTCAACTCTCGTCGTCTATTTGTCAATTCAGAAATAAGCATTTAATGATCATTAAACCCTTGCAATGCTCATGTGTTGAGAATCAAAGATTATCCTTTACTTCAAGAATGTTATATTATTTGATTTCCTATATATATATTCTTTCACGGGAGAATTTTTGCTCACTGCTTTAACCCAAAGTGAACTCTCACTACCCTTTTAAAAACTTGACACATGTCCATGAGCGGGTATAACTATGGTTAATTATTTATTTTTAAATTTTTTAAAGTATTTAAAACTAAATAATAAATAATAATAATAAAATAACCATTTCCTTCTCTCTCCCCCTTCCCGGCCCACCCCCACCCCAGACGTCCTATTCTCTGTCCACCTCCACAACCGCACCACATCCTCTTCAACAAACCAAAGAGACTCGTAACACTAACATGGCTAAACCTCTTATTTTGCACAGACAAAACCCAATCCCATACAAACAGGCAACAATCACTTTTCCAACTCCAAACACTAAATTGGAGCAAAATCCATGTGAGTGGACCAAAAGCTGCAACAAAATCATGGTGTCTACGGTGGATTGCAGTACTTACTTCAAAAACACAACGAAACCAAAGAAAAAAGTTGTGTCAACAACACCACACCGCAGCCATCCCATCGACAGCAAGACACATCCAAGAACAACAAAAGTCACTAAAGACCTACAACAGCAAACACAACACACAAACAAACAAACAAAAGACAAGATCCGGATAGATTTGGGCAAGAGGACCCAAAATCCAAACAAATTTGGGGAGAGAAGAGGAGAGGAGAAGAAAACTAGAAAAGGAGAAAGGGAGATGAGGATAGAAAGATGGAAGATGGAGAAGCCACCCACCCCAGAGGCTGGGGTGGGCGGCGGCTGCAATGCAAGCTCATAGTTTCTCAAAACAAGAGATTCACTAGTTGATGCGCCTAGTATTAATGATTAGCAAATTGTCATAAATTTCTCATTAATTCATGATACCAGAATTTCATGCATCTTATTTCATGATATGTATATATAACGTACACGAACAAGATGGTAAATATATAATAAGAATATCCCTAGCAGCAGCACACTAAATGCAATGCGTTGCAAATTTGCATGACAATTTTTGCCTTAGGCACAAGGCTTGTATAGCAGATGCAACGGAAGGAAATATTGCTTTATATATAAATAATAGGGCTTATAATTGATCCTAACAAAAAAAAAATTAGCCCACCCCTGTAAATATTTCTGGGTCCGCCATTGGTGGAAACACAACTTACCTTTGGCAAAAGCTGCCACTATTCACATCAACAATAACAACCCTTGCCTCCCATTGCCCTTTGCCATGGTAAATGGGCGAAAATGCTCTTATGAGAGAAGGGAGTAGGTAGCTGCCCACTGTCTGGAAACCTTAAATTTTTAGTAGTTCGACTAATTTTGCTTGCTGAAATCTTGATACTTCATTGAAAATTGAATATAAATATAATCGTTATACTGAAACTGATATACCTGTATATATATATATAAAGGCAACAAAAACAACAGCAAAAAGAAAATGCTTACTCTCACTTTGAGAGTATAAACGAAGACTAAGAAATGGAAAACTACGATGCCAAAGAAGAAATACCTTTTTGGCACTTTGGAGGCAACGCAAGGATGAAAGATTGAGCTGAAACTGCCAAGCTGGGAAGGTAGGTGGGTGGGAATGCGTGAGACTTTCACTGTGAAAGAACAAACAACTGATTCAGCTGAAGCAGGCGACGACAGGTGAAGAACCCAACAAGGGAGGTTCACGGGTCAGCTAAGCCTGGGTAATGAGCTGCCAAGCAAAGCCTGGGTTTGATTTGAAGGGCTAGTGGGTTTTTTGATGGGCAGTTGGGCTTTGTAGAAGCCCACCAATAGCTACCCCGACACAAAATTTCGTGGATATATTAGCACTTCATATTTACAAAATATTGACTTATTGCAATGTAAACGCATGGGAAATCAAGAATCGGAATAGTTCAAACATTCATGTGTTATTATAGGCAAGAAAAGTCATAAATCAAGATAACTCCAACACCCATTTCAGGATTGGTTAAAAACGAATCCAATGACCATAATATTCTCACTAAACATGCTTCCTAGCATGGTGAATTGCATCACTTGCTACACATATTCCATTTTCACTTTCTCAATGCCGACATCTATAATTGGTTCGTGCGTATCGTGAAGCTAACTTTGTGTCACGTTCGTTCATCCGCTAATCTAAAGCACAATATCACATAGCAATGCTTTTTGGCAAGATAATTAGGGTACCAATACCAAGTAAGTTTTATGACGTTCTTAGTCATGGTTTCAATAGAGGATCAGTCTTTACTCACTAATTGTTTTTCGGGTTCTACGGCGTCGTTTTACGCCTTTCATAAATCATTAAACCATATTTATTCGTGACAAGAATCCATCACTTCGTTTAAAGTGACCTTTAATTAGGGCCCCTCCATGTTTAAATAAGCCTAGAAAAGCTTATGGGCCCCCAAGCTTCCACGAACCCACACATCACAAACACAAAGCATCTCCATCACAAAAAAATTAATCAAACACTTATCCAAAACACCTATGCTTTTAACATAATTATTTATTTACACTGTAGGATGATCAAAACTTTTGTTGGACCTTACTGATTGATTGGTTGTCCCTTTCTGCTGCTTGTGTTGTGCTTACCCTTTTCTTTTATTTTTTTGTCGACATTCTTTTTCTTTTTTTGTTCAACATATAATTTGCAACATTAAAGGTCCATTGTACATCTTTTAATCACATCAACGTCTAATGTTATACTAAAAGGAATTTTTTTTCCTTCCATACAATCCGACGATTAAAATCAATGATCATGTTTAGTATATTCGATATCAATTCGCAGTTTAACAACACAATATGCCATATAAGTAATTACAGTATGGTATTAGAGTATGAGTATCGTAGTCATACTACGCGATATACTTCGTCCACGTCTTATAATATAAGTGGGAAATCATAACATTGTTATTCACTCGTATTATAATACGTAAATGAGTTATACCACGTATCTGTGCATTAGGTATTACAGAATAAGAAATCATTTTGGAATCAAATGAAAGCAACTTGCTATAAATTAGGGTTAAATTTTTGTGCTGTGTGGCAACAATACAATGACAGGCTTCACATGAAGTACATTGAAACCTCACATGCAAGAAGAAGAAAAATACACCCACTTAGGTGTTAGTGTCATAAGTGACCCGTGGGAATATACGCCCCTCCAGTCCTAAGCCAGGGCTGCTTCTTCCAGATTGGGACAGTTTGGTCCTTTTCCTGTGTATAATGACACCACCATCACCTTCATTTCACGCGCTGCTTGCCATATAGCCAAATCTTCATTAACTACATAGTGCCACTATATATTATTAAGACAAAGAATCTTTTCTTCTTCTTTTTTTCTTTTTTCTTTTGTGATTAGTTTCTGCTTTTGATTCTTTGTTGTGATGTGATCTTAGGCACTAGACCTAAGAGAAAGTGTGCATTATAGGAAGATAAAATGCCTTCTTTTGTCTTGGTGGTGTTGTTGTTTGGTTGGTTAGGTTTTTTTTTTTTCCTCTTTGAATAAAGGAAATTATCCATCCAATTTCTAATTTGAAGTAAGATATCTCAAAAGGACCCCTTTTAGAGCATAAGGAACATTACTTTATATATATCCTTCAATACAGAAATGTGATAATGAATGACCAAAATATAAGTTTGTTAGTCGCTCATATACACGTAACTATAATATGTCGATAAACAAAACACCACTAAACGAGAAGGTCCGATTTAGACTCGTGTCGATCAAGATCTCACAATTATATAAAATCCTTGTTATGTTATGGGTTGGTAAAACATTCCCATCATACAAACCCATATGTGGAAACAAATAACAAAACCAAATCACTTGAATAATATTATACAATCAAAACAAAGCAATGAAATATTCCAAATTGAATGTCAAACTTTTCCATACCATTCAACACTCTACGATCGCCACCATGAACATGATTGCATTAGGAATTATTTTTGGTTCATAACTCATTAATGTGGAATGAAAATTCAAACCCAAAATTTCATTTCGGATTTTGGAAAGAATTGCATCATTCAATAACGTGATTCGGCAGATATTGACTAATTTTTAGGATTATTTTAATGTCTTGCTAAATTTGGCACTAATACACGTAAACTAAAGGCATAAATAAAACAAAAATATATATACTAAAATGCAGAGTGCAGACAATAGAAGAAACGACGTACGGCTTCAAAGCTTTCGGCCTACTCTATTTTCTAATGCTGGTCTGGTCCATCTCCTTTTTGGTCCATGCGTGTGTCACTCTCACACTTTGTCATTAATTTAGCTAGAAGTTGGGTTGATGAGAATGTAGGGGCACGTATGTATTGTATAGGGTTCACAATATGCTATACATGTATTGTATGGAATTTGTATTGTACGCATGTATCTATGTACATACATTCATATGATATATTCATACAGTTCACTTAATTATGTGATAGGTATAGGTACAACATTTATGTTTCGTTTTACAATCACTTAATTACATGAGCAACACGTGATAAGTAGATATGAAAGAACAATTATCACATCACGTGAACAATACGTGATGAGCAGATGTGAGTGAGAAAGAATATATATTGCCGCCACACTCTAGAATATTCTAGTTATATATCTAATTGGGTAAATTTGTTTCATTATCATGGAGAAATTCTCCATCAATTTCTCTCACTTTATGGTATTCTCATTTTACTTGGTTAGGATGAATGACACAAGCCAAGCAATGTACTCTATGATTATGAGTGCTCAGGATGGAGTGGAAGAACTAGGTAGTAGTTGAAACTTTTCCATGGGAAGGAAAATGTGTTACATGGGAGTATTGAAAAAACCAAAAAGGATAGAACTTTTATAAAATCTTCCAAGTCAATGTCAAAAAAAGAAGGTGGAGCCTCTTGCCAGTGTTCATATACGAAACAAGGTTTGGAGGATTCTCCAATTCTCGTTCTCTAAAATTGCTCAACACAGTCCACTCAAAATGTCTTGTCCCATCTTCTAACCCAATTTGCCATCAATTATACATCCTTTTCTGTTGAGGGACACCCTTTAGGGTCCCTTATGAAATTTTTTTCAACGATCTAAACCTTTTTTAAAGTCTATATTTATAGATTGTCCTTGCAAAAAATTAAACAAACGAAAAACCGTTTCGATATCCAATTGTGTCTTACAAAATCAATGAACAAGTACTAAAATTTCAATCATTCAATTGAGTGGTCAAATGATATCGGATTCAAGTGATTTTTTTTGTAAAGATTATATTTAAATGAGTATCTACAAAATAGACGATTTGGATTAGTGAAATACAATACGTAGTGGGCCCTACAAAGGTGTTCCTCAAATAAACTAATTTGAGAGATCTTTCAATGGAAGCTCTCTGTATATATAAAGTGGGCCTAACTATAATGATTTTCCAAATCAAAATTTCCTCTAATGAAATTCAACCCTTTTATCTTATGTATGTGGAGTCAAATTGAGCACATTTCTCTATTATAATGGTCCACCAAGAAGCATCTCACCACAAAAGAAAATTAGAAATGACTGGTAATTGTCTCACGCATATGAAGTGATGAATGAGTGACGCATTTTGGCCATGTATTTGCGTCGGTGGCTTCTTTGGCTTTTACCGTGGATGGATGCATTCGAAGCACTTCGTCGGTGGGCATCCAAGGCAAAGGAGAAAATTTAGGAGAATGATCTCACCTTCTTCACCAAATAATCTCTCACTTCTTTTCCTTTTGGACCCATTACGCAATATTTTAATAAAATTTATATATAAATGGATCTAACTTGTTTCTTATTAGAATCTGACATAGTGCGCGATGGATGTGTTCAAAAAAAGGAGATCAAGCTCGCAACTTATTCTAATTCTAATTCTTTTCCTCACATCTTATTCACCTAAAAAAAGGATGATGTTCTCTTACCGGAAGATTCTGATATTTCACCTCCTCAATGTTACTTGCATAAAAAGAATGTTTTTGTTGCTATGTTGAAAATCCATAACACACACGTTCAAAGTTGTTATGATGTCTTCGTCGGACTATCTAGTATAAGAAAATATTTTCGTACGTACGTGTGTGTATATAAGTTGTATGCAAGGGCGGAATCAGGAATTTTTCAACGGGTGGATTAGCTAAAGTTATTAGCTTAAAATTTAATGATTATTTTTTTTGGTACTTACAATTTCTATAGTCTTTCTAGATATAAAATAACATTAAATTATACTAGCCCCTTAGCACATGCTCACGCATGTGCCAATTGGTTTGTTTGTTTGTTTTTTTTCTTTTATTTTTAGAATTAAGAAAATATAATATGGGTAGTTATGTTTCATAAAAGTAGGACCTATTATCTGATTTTGTTTTTATTTTTATTTTTTTTATATAAAAAATATGAATTTACCATATTATCCTCATTTACTTAATAATTTCAATTCTTAATGGAATTAACCAATGGCATTTTCTAGTATTTTGAATGTTTCACCTTTCTTTGCCTTTTGCTTTATATATATAGATAAACCACGCTAGTTCATAGCTCCATAAACTAATTTTCAATGAGTTTTAACATAAACCAAATAGGGTTTAACACCATAGTGGATTGAACATCTAAGGCTTTTTGCCTAGATTGACCTTAGTTGCTTCATGCATTCATATCATACATGAAAAATTATTTTATGTAAAAATATTGACTAAGTATGAAAAATGGGTTTTCGGCATAATCATTTCTCAAGATAATTTTTGGCGGCTTTTATTCCTCACACATCAAATAAGAACACTTGATTTTATGGGATTTTACTATGAAATTGTATGATTTTCAAGTTTTGCCAAAGCTATGTTTCATTATTCTACACAACATATGCAATGTCTTCTGAATTGGAGTTTTCTCATTGATGTGGATGAGAATGATATTAAAATCTGATCAAGGAATTCATTGGCTACTTGCTTGTTTTATTTTCTGTTCCTCCTACGTCTTTTTTATAAAAAAAAAAAAAAAGCTCTAACATTATTCACTATTTTGTGTAATCTCAATATGTATAAGACAAAGTGAGTCGGGTGCATATTTTAACACCCGATACGCTCTGTTAATTTGAAATGTATTGATTACTTTTGTTTATCTTATTTATATAAATAAATAAAAAATTCAAAAGAAAAATGAAGAAATTTGAGAAAATAATTGAAGGCAAAAAATAACAAATGATTAGTCACTGCCTATATGAACCTGGACATGAAGTTCCAAACAGAATAATTCAAACATTTGGTGTGACACTGACAAACATGCATGATATTAAGGAATTATATCATAACAGTACTCAATATGGTAAAAGTAATGGATCCCACGATTTTTATTATTTTATGTAAATTAACAAGTGTTGCGCCAACCGCAAGGAGAAAGAAACCCTTCCTGAGTCGCTGACCAGTTATGAGAAAGCTCCTCCTGAGTCCTGACTCGTTAGGCGATAACCTTGCTTACTTTGAGAGATGAATTTTGAGCTAACGGAGTCTATCCCAGTGAAAAATGCCTTTACTTACAGATTACAGATTACAGATCAGTTGTCTCAACTCTCGTGTTCGAACTTCATGGCATCTTGGCAAACAATATATATATATATGTGAATTTTGAAGGGGCTTCAATACTGTCTGTAATTTTTTATACAGAAAATGAAGAGTTCTTGGTTTTTGGGTTTTGGATCTAATTAGCAGATGTAAATAAAATTCTTTTTTCAAATTCTTTTTTTATATTTATTTTTGGTTCCATGTGTGAAATGAAGTGTGGGCCATGATCTACACCAGCCAATCTTTTACCCATAAATGGGTCCCTTAAGGTTGTCTTGAAAATTGCCACTCTCTCTCTCTCGCCAGAATGCCATCAATGAAAAGAGAAAGTCAAACAAAGAGAATTTAATATGTGAGACTTTGAAATGTGAGAACAAAAAAAATAATTTAAAAAAAAGATTAGCATGGGGAGTAACAAATAGCCGTACACTTTTCTTACAATCTCATTAACCCTGAAATAAAAGTGTTTTTTTTAAGAAAATAATATTTGTTTTAGTGACATGCAGCATTCACCGGGGATACAAGTTATTGAATCATATCATTTTATTATTTGAAAAATAAATGTAGGAGAATTATTATAGTTATTATAATTTGTTAAGAAGTTCAACCCATGAAAGTAAATGATATGTAAAAAAAAAACTCAATTTGGTGAGTTTTTCAATATCCTATAATTTTTTTAAGCATGTTTCCTGTATTTGAATTATTCCAATTCCTAGTTTACTAGGGAAGTTGTTGATCCATTCCCATTTCGTCGCTATTTGATATATACGTTTCCGATCTATAATTTTTCTCATTCCTAATAAGTAAATATGTTCGTAATTACTAACGAAATATATATATAAAATAAATATGTTTGTATTTTTTGGTAAAACATGTTGAGAATCCAAAATTTAATGTCAACTACTTTTGTTAGCTAACTATTTCGCGGGGAACATGCTGTTATTATGACACGAGCTTAGATACCAAGACGAAGTTTGGAGGCACAGTAAACTGTAAGGCTGGCAAAAGTGAAAAGTAAAGTCCCTTAAAGAATTACACGTTTTTTAGGCTTTGTGGCTTCGGTGCTTGAAAAGCAGGGAAATATTTAAAATCAATACGAATGGAAAGATCACAGGCACATGGCTCCTCATCAATGCTCCTCCCCTTATAGCCCTACGCGTAGTTGCCTCACATTCCTCCCATGAACACAAGCACGCACAATCAACGCCTCACCGTTTTTCCCGCGAAAAAAAAAAAACGCTTCATCATTTTCGCAACGAGTTTGTAACTCAAGTAATTAACATGTAATCAAAGTCTTAACATTTCATTATTTTCATAATGAGCTTATAGCCAAAGTGATTAATAATAGTTATCGATAAAATCGTGGTCCTGGTCCTGATATACTTGTGGTCCTCTGCTCAAATCTCCCACCTTCTAAATATTGTTTGTATCTACAAAGAAGAAGAAAAAAAACGTGTCGCCATTTTCAAGTAACCCAAGCCTTTGGCCTTTTTCGGCTGTGGCTTTTTGCTTTCATTGCTTTCACCATTTTGAGATCTCTTTGCAAAGAGATTTATTCATGTGCCCAGCTGGGCAAAAGCATGAGGATGGGTGGTTGATCATGTAATGTGGGGTATTGGCCCACTTACACCAATATTTCCTTCTTAGTTTTTTGCATTAATAATTATAAAACAAAAAAGGGTTGCTTGGTAAAACAAGGGATTTGCTAGAGCCTAGCTGCATTGGTGCTAAAACACCCCCCATCCATCTTGCATTAAAAGTTGGGTATTTTACCCATTTTTATTCAAAAAAGTTTACTTCAAATAGCTAGAGCTTTAGCTGCCAAAACCTATCATTCTAGCACTAAGTTTCTTAGTTTTTTGTTTCCCACTAAGTCTCTTAGTTGACTTGACTCTATTCTGTTTGACCTAATAGAAGTTTTAACGCCTTTGACTCAGAAAAACTTATATGAACTATTCCCGGAAAATTACAGTCTATCATGTGAAAAAGTTATCACATGTGGCATAACGTAATTGGCCAGGATAGCATGTAAGTGTTTCTCCCTTGGACCCTATAATTACTATTTGATTTTTATTTGCTTGAATTGTGATCAACCTACCAAAATTCTTGCCACTACTAGAAAAAAAAACAAAACAAAAAAACATCACCATACAAAAGTAAAAATACACAAGAACTTAATTTATTGCTAAATCAATATTATAAACAAGTAACAACAAAACTTGGGGCCATGGATGGAGGGAAGAAATTAACAAAGACAAAACAAGAATTTTTTTGACAACATCTTAATAAAGATTTCTATTCTTTTTTCCCCTAACTTATTTTATTGTTTCCTAACAATCCCTATAGACACAAGTATCTATTTCTGATAAACAAATTTGCTTCATAATAATAGAATTTAGGTCAAAAGCGTTACTATTACCACGTTGGATTATAGTGTGACCCGACAACCCGGTTGCCGCGCCGAGTGAACTCGGGTCCGGAATTGACTCAGTAGATGTGATCAAATTTATGTTCTTCGCCACGAACGCGTTGGCAACAATTTGACTCAAAATTCCTGACTCCGTGACCGAGTTCTTCCTCTTGTGCTGTATAGTAGCCCGAACGATTTCTGTCAACACGGTGTTCGACAGCCGGCGGACTCCCCGAGCTCCGCCCGTGATAATCACCGAATTAACGGGACCGTGGGACGGAGTTGACTCAGAGTTTTTCTTTCCATGCTTACCAGGTGGCATTGTGAATAACAGAACCGACTCGGGGCTGTGGTGCCTGATTCGGCAGAGTGGGTCGCCGAGTACAACCGAGTTTTGGACGTCGACTAACATAATATGCTTGAAATTTCTTCTAACTCGGCCGAGAAGCATCGGGTAACAAGCCCACCTTCGTAGACTCATAGGGACCACGTGGTCTAGAAACCCGGAAAGCGAGTTCTCCGGGTCAAGCTCACCGGCCTCGAACCCGACAACCGAGCCATAACTCAACTGAGTCAACTCAGCTTCCGAGTTAGTGCTCTTCTTCCCCCACAGAGGCTCCTCAATTTGCTTCTTCTCGAGCTTCAGAAACGGAGCCACGTCGAAACCCGAACTGGGTTTTCGACTCGTCCTGTTCAGCTCCTTGTAATGGTTAATGAGCTTGAAAAACGAGTGGTCCTCCTCTGCAATTACAGAGCCAAATCTCGAAGAAGAAGAAGCAAAGATGAGCGCCACGTCAGCTTTGGATGTGAGCCCGGACCTGTGCAGGAGCCTCAGAAACAAGCGGAGGTCGTCTTCGGTGACGTCCTCTTGGACATGGCCCACCACAAGATCGGCCATGGCTCTCGTGCCGCGCCTGTACAGAGTGCCCATTTTTTGCAGAGCAAATTGGTGGCGGCGAGAAGCAAGATTTGGGTTGGTTTGTTTTTGCTTCCACATTTTGCCAAACCAAGGGGAAGAGCGAAGGAAGCTGTGATTTGGGTTTGTGGTGGCATTGGGTTTATTGAGTAATTTGGGGTCTGTGTTGGTGGTGGGTGGAGATTTTTGGGAGAGAAATCTTCTGGAGGCTGTTGTGATGAGTGGGTGAGATTTGGTTGTGGGTTCAAAGGTTGAGAGGGTGAAGAGAAGAAGGGTGATGAAGACCAAAAGGGCACAAATGGAAATTGTGGATCGGGCTTTGGACAAAAGGAGATTATTGGAATTAGTTCGTCTGAAAACTGTGCATGTTTTTGATGAAGAAGAAGAAGAGTAAGAGGAAGGAGATGGGGAAGAGGACGATGAAGAAGAGAAAAGCATGTTACTTTTTTCAACAATGGCTGTGCTGTTGTCTTCTGGAAAGAAGACTAGAAGCAAACCCATACCCCAATTTTCACTGCTGCTGCTGCTACTGTTGTTGCTCTTGGCCTTTGCAATCAAACCCATCCGCCCTTTTGTTCTCTCTCTCTCTCTCTCTCTCTGGCTTTGGCGCTTTCCCTTTCTCGCTTGATAGGCTTAGGCTGTTTGTGTGCGCATCTGGGTCATATTTTGCTATGCTCTTGCCCACATGTGTTCCACTTGTTTATAAACTCTTGTTTTGGCCTCTCTTGCTATGCAAGAAATTGGAATTAATAATAAACCTAATACAAAACATTTAAGGAAAAATACATTCTTGTTATACCATACTTGGTAAATACGCGTATTTACACTTACCGTGGTTACGAAAACAAAAAAACAAAAACAAATACTTGATTCATATATCACTTAGCCCTTGAGCTTTTAGAGGTTTTAGTTTTGTTTGTTTTTTGTTACCTAAAACTTATTTTACTTTCTTTTTTGGTTGGTAAAAATTAATCATCACTTATTTTAAGTGTCAAAAGGTTTAAGTTTTGTTTCTCTTTTTTTCAGTTTGTTTTTTAGTTTCTGTTTTAGGTTTGTTTGTTATGTTTTAAACTGCCACACTTGTGTTTTTTCTTTTGGTCACAAACATCACACTTAATTCTAGTTGTTTGTTTCTTAACCGAATTATAAGAGAAAACATCAGACAGACAGACCTATTGTTTCTTTCATAATTTCTTTCAAAATTACCCTTCTGCTTTTCAATTACAACCATTGTAATCTCAATCCAAAATTCAGAATGCAATTGGCGAATTAGGTTGGAGGAGGCAACAATGTATGGGTGGGGAATTTGGTCGAAAAGGTGGCGGGCGTAAATTCCATGGAGGTAACAGGTGGGAGAAGAGAGAAGAAATTGATGAGCTTTGGTAATGACATATCAGGGTGTTGGTGTTGGGTTTTTGGGAGAGAGTATGGACTCATGTGGACAGTTGGTGCTGCCATAATTGTCCTTGATGAACACTGGCGTTGCTAGCTCCACGACGGTTTGCTTTTGTCCTCCAAAGGCTATCTTTAGGTGAAACTTACTAAGGTTTATTAAAAAGAAAGGGTCTTTCGGCTTTTTTATCTTTTTGATATACAAGCGATATTAGAGAAGCGGGGAATTGAACTTAAAATATCGGGTGTTGAAATTCTTAACCACTTAAACTATAGGCCCTTGCTAATTTGTTTGTTTAATGCTAATCATGTTGTCTTCATCTCCCATACCATTCAATCCTTCATTGTCAAAAGGTAACTTAAAGCAATTTCACAGTTTTCTTTAAAGGTGAGACTTCAAACAATATCATTGATCTAATTAATTAATTTTCTGTTGGCTGGTGTTTGATGTGGCGGGGGTTATAATCTGTAAACACCACATAATCTTGTACTTTGTCATTGTTGGATGGAATCTACCAAGTTTGACAACAGTGTCCCCCTTGGCTCCCGCATACAACATAGGAGGAAACAAGTTATTAATTACTATTCTCAATTAGCCTCTATATATGATCTTCCATTCATTAGTGAGCATAAAATCTATATTATATAAGGTTACAAACCTTTTTGGTTATTGTGTTTTATACGAAAATTCAATTTTGTCATTGAGAAAAAAAAATTAGCCAAATTAGGCACTGTGTTTCCCAAAGTTTACAATTTAAAGACATTCCGGTTTCTTCCATTAAGTGCAGTTATTTTTTTTTTTTTTAAAGAAAGGAAGCATGTTCAATTTCTTCCTCTAACTCAATAAGTTAGGATATATTGTGCTATTAGGGTTTAACAAATTGGAGAAAATCTTGGGTTGAAATTGAAATTGTGAGGTATAACGTCACGGATTGGATGTTATATTGAAGCCTAAATCGATTGAGTGAGAACTATGTTGCGACTTTGTATGGCAAAGAGACGTAATTAAGGTGATAGAGCACCAAAATCTATTGGTAAATTGTTGATTTCATTTTAATTTGGTTTGGTTTTTTTATTTTCCTTATACCTCACAATTTCGATTTCAAGCCAAGATTTTGCTCCAAAGTGTTAAACACTAACAACACAATATACTCTAATTTGTTGAGTTAGAGGAAGAAAATTGAAATAAAACTTAACCAAAGATAACTGAATGTATATAAATTGTAAATTTTGGGAAACAAAGTGACCAATTTGAATTTTCGTATAAATCCCAATGACAAAAAAACAAGTATTTAAGCCTATTCTATATATAGCCATCAATTCTTAGATCAAAATTGAATCATAAAAAACATGGAAATTTTGATGTGAGAATGGCTTAGGGTTTATGGAAGAAACAAAACATGGTGGAAGAGAAAGAGTGGGCTGATAATCTTCAAGGAAGGGAGGTGAGAAGAGTGTTTACCATTGAAGTGATTGATGATCTTTCTTTCTTAAATTTTGAAAACAAATTGAGCATGAGATTAGATGGGGGAAATAACATCACTCTATACATATAAAAACAAATTAAGCATGAGATTCACCTTCAACAAAATGGAGATAAATGACATCATGTGATGAGTAAATATGATAAAATTATGACCCATTCAAAGTTAATTATTCAAATATCCATTAGATTACCGCTCTCCAAATCCAATCCAAATCATTTTGATCAGTTTTGATGATTTTTGAAGATTGAATTAAATCTTTATATTAAACGTTCAACACCTTTATTTGGAGAATTTTTTAGTATGATTGTCACACTGTGGAATTTCGATCAAATCTTATCCAATCTAACTTTATCATATTTTTTCTTTATCATTCATATTATGTTATATTTAATTCTATTAAAATGTCTGATTCAATTAGATTTTGTAGTAGACTCGCATCACCCATATCTGTCACTATGCTAATGGAGTTGCACATTGTATTGCTCATTTTGCTTTGCATGTTGGTTCTTCGCTTACTTGCGGTTGAGAGGATAGGCTACTTGTTAGCCAAAGACCAAAACGGCCATTGGTGTAGAGATACTCGCCTAATCCTCTAGGACAATGCTCGGTTTTGTACTTGTTTCATCCCTCTTAGAGTATTTCCAGCAGTTGTCTCTTGTCATGGCAGGGGGGGGTTAGGGCAGCCACTATTCACGTGAATAGTGACTGCCCTTGCAAAAAGCAATGTTGGTTTTCATCAGTTGCCCTAGTTTAGGGCAAACACTATTTATTTTTTTGTTTTTTTTTTCACATATTTGTTTACCTAAACAATTAATTTGGACAATATTTTTAAAAAAGATTTTTGGTGTGGGAAGTGAAAAATATGACTAAGTATTTATTTATATATATATATATATATATTCTATATTTTTGATTTTTTTATAAAAAATTTTGTTGCTGACGTCAACCCCCCTCGTTTTGGATCTGGGGCTGAACCTGCCCTCGGGCCAGCCCTTCTTCATGGCCCCCACATGGAACTCGGGCCAGCCTTAGCTACTGCAGCCCATTTTATGCCCAAAACCCCCTAGCCCGAGTCCAAAATTAATTGCTGGAAATGCTCTTATTTAATAAAATACTATTGCCTTTGTGTAAAAAAGAAAAGAAGCTTTTATTTAGCCTCAGGAATAATAATGTTTCGACATAATTAAGCTTTCCAGTACAATATTACCTCCTAGAAATTTTGTACTTTTCTTGAACTTGATTTTGATGAATTATTTTAAATTTAATATCGATGGATTAGCTACTTCAACATTTGTGATTAGGGATTCTAATAGGAATCCAGTTTTTCCAAATTCAAGAAATGTATGTCTATTGTGGATGCCACGGTAGTGTTGAAGGATGTTTTTCAGTCTGGTTTGTTGGGGATGGCATCACGCCAGCAATGTGTGTTGGTGTTTTTCCTTTTAGAATAGGAGTGTGTGATTGTCTTTGTAATGGTATGTGTAGTACTCTTTTTAAATCTCGAGTTTGTCCTATTGGGTTGTCTCTGGGAAGGTTTTAACGAGCCCACTGTTTGCATATCGGACTTGCAACCGTTTGTTTGGTTCAATGGAATTCCATTTATTCAAAAAATAAATGTATGTCTATGGCTATGTCATTTTAAACTTTCATTTAATTATATTTTCACCACAAGCCTTAAATACCAAACCCTAAACCTACAAACACTTAAACTCCCAATCAAAAGAAGGAAAGAAAAAAAGGCTTAAGCTCCCAAACAATGACTAACCAAATCAACAACAATTCTATTGAAAAAAGTAATAACGTATTTGATCGATATATGTCAACTTCACTGCGGAGTGTACTCTGTAATAAGGGAGTTTTTAATGAATGGTTTTAAAAAAAAAAATTAAGGTAACTTGTTATTAACATTGTAACAAAACAAATGATACTAAGGCCTAGTTTGGGATTTCTGTCACTTTTAAAAAAAGTTGCTTCTGCTGTGCTTTAAAAAAAATTAGTTGTAAGTTTGGTAAACAATATTTTTAAAGTGCTGTTAGTATAAAAAGCAGTGTCAAAATTGTTTGGTAAATTTTAATATGAAACTGTTGTAACTGTGAATAATGACTAAAATAGACATGATGTTGTAGTGTTATGTGCTAATCATGTGGTGGAGTGGAGGTGGTGGTGAAAGACATGGAGGTGAAGGTGGTGGTGCTAATGAAGGTGGAGTTGGTGGTTGTGGTAGTGGTGTTGATGGGGATGGCGATTGTGGAGGTGGAGGTGGAGGTGGTGGTGGTGGCGGCAGCGTGGTGGTAGTGGTGGTGGAGGAGGTGGAGGTGGTGGAGGAGACGGTGGTTGTGGTGGTGGTGGTGGCGGTGGTTATGGAGGTGGTGAATGTGGTGGTGGAGTTGGATGTGGAAGTGGAGGTGATGTCATTTTTAAAAATGAATAATGGTATTTTGGGAATTTAAAAAATTCATTCTCTGCTTCTTTTGAAAGCAGCTTTGAAAAGCAACTTAAAGTATGCTTTTAAAAGTTGCTGTCAAAAGGCCACTGCTTATAAAATAATCAGGATATTTTATTTTTACTAAACACCATAAATTGCTTAACTTCTAAAGTGAAGCAGATTTTTGGCCAAAAAAAACAAGGGAGTTTCACTAAAACACCCAAATTGGGGGCTGAAATTATAAAAAAACCCAACACCCAAAACACTTTATAAACACACCCAAAACTCATCATTACACACACTCAAAACCCATTTATAAACACACCCAAAAAATATACAATTGTTGATTGTGGGGTTGATTTTGGGTGTGTTTCTATGTTTAAATAGTGTTTGAGTTTTTTTATAAATACATGTCTAGGATTGGGTTTATTTATAAATATCTAAAAAAGGAATCCCAAATGGGCCTAAACACCATATTTTGATAGTAGAGTTGCTGATCCAAGATATCCGCTTGCTTGCTGGTATCTTATTATGATCACTTATTATTTGCTCATGTTTCGAAGAAACCAATTAAGTATGAAATACTTTACCCAATATTCTATTCTAGCTATAATAATTTTAAAATTTAAAAAAAAAACACTAAAAATAGGAAAAATTATGACTCTCTAGAATTGTGAGATTTGAGAGGGCCTAGAGACCATTATTAGACTGTGTTGGTGCATGATTGACTGACCAACCAAAATAAGACACGAAGATCTGATGAGGTAGGGGTCGTCTGGGCTGAGTCTGAGACTTATAATTAAGGTATTGAATGAATGAAGGGTCCCAAGTATGTCTTGGCATTTTTCTTGGCACTGTTTTGACGGTGGATCTGATGGGAGTTTACAATAAACCAAACACACGTGTTGATATTAAAGCCCCTGTCCACAGCTGCTCCTCGCAGACTGTTTCGAAAACCTGAACTTGTTGGGTGGACTGTTGCTGCTCACTCTGATGACTTTATATATTTATATAAACCCTAGTTCCCAGAAATTATAGTTTTACAAGAAGGAGAAGGAAATATAATATTTCTTTCTTTTTGATTTGCTTGATTATTCTAAGCATGTGAGGTTTTTGTTTAGTGATACATTAATTGTGGGTTATGTTTGCTTTCAGAACTTGTGCTCAAGTGCAAATCAGACTTTTGATTAAGGTAATGCGCATTTGTTAAAGATTGTAAAAATATTACGTGGGAAATTTGATAAAATAAAATACGACATATAAGTATGTGGTTCCACTGATGCTTTTTGTAATGAAATTAAGCAATATAAATGGTTAAGTTGAAAAAAAATAGAGAGTCTTTGACCCGTCTCTTTGACAAGATGAAAATGGGTTAATGACATCAAATTATTTGGGAAGACCCAAATGTGCCAATGTGCCAAATGTGCCAAATGTTTGATTCCTAAGCCCTCACAAAAGCCTTACAAAGTTGAAAGCGAGTGATTTTGTGGGATTTTCTTGGGTGAAAGTTCTGAATCATCATCATGGTTATACATAGACATTGACTCATGGCAAGGATAATAGTGGACTCCACATCAAATTCAATTCATAATGGTTATTATTTGTCCATCTGATTGGACTTTTCACTTTATCTTTTTCGCCTTGAAATTTACTTACTTTTTTATTTTTAGAAAAATCATGGATCGTGGCAAATACGACGGTGGGGTGGACTCCACTTGGCCCATTTCTCTGGCTTTTCTTTGGTCGCATACACTTGTTTGGTCTTTGTTGTTACATTTGCTCCATTGACGTTTGCATACGTGAGAGTGGAGAAGAACTAGCATGTCAAGGGGATAACACTATTTTGCTATATCCATTCAATTATGTTCCGTCAAGTGAAATCTTTATCACACATAATACGATAGAACATGATTGATGGGAATAGCAAAATAGTGTTATTCTCGTGATATATAGACTTTTCTCGTGAGAGTGAACAATCTATCACCATGTATTATGTTAAGTGAAGCAAGAATATGTATGCACCCTTTTCCTCCCTCTCTTTTACTACCCAAGCATTGCTATAAAAAATTTCTTTAAAAAAGAGAGAGGTGATGGTAGGGGAGTGAGAATTTGGACATAGGACCTTAGGTGCATGGATAAATGCACTTAACCATTTGAGCTACAAATCCTTTGTAAAACATCCAAAATTTAGAATCATGATCCAGTACACCATCTATTTGCACGTAAGGAATATGATAGGGTTAAGAAAAAATGTGAATATGTGTGCGATATTAAGTTTGCTCATGTAACTCACAACTCAAAGTTATAATCAACTAGTAAGAAAGTCTCAAGTATGAATGAGAAAGGAATGTTTAGTGGCATTTCTATTCATAATGGTGGAACATGTCATAAGTTCATATTCCCCCCACCTCCAAATTGGAAAAAAGAAAGTCTAAAGTATAAATGAGATATTTTTTAAAAAATGTATGAATAATTGTATCAATTATAAGGGGTTTTAGGTCCAATAGTACATGAATTTTGACCCAATTCGCATTTTGATCCCTCAATTTTCAAAATCATTCCCGTGGTCCTTCAACTTTAGTTTCGTTAGGATCAATGGTCTTGACGTCAATTTTGTTAACTTTTTCTGTTAAATTTGAGCATGTGCATGACACATAGTGTACTGTTGTGGGTCAAATTCAGAAATTGCTTCACTTATGGGGTACATGGGCTTGGTACACCCAAAACCCCACCACCCCAGAAACAACTGATGGCGCTCTCACAACCCACCCTCCTTGCAATGGCTTATGCCCCTCACTCTATTTCATATCCTCAATTTTGTGGATGAGAAATAAATTGGAAAAAGAAAAAAAAAATCATTTTGCCCCTGCATTTAACACAAAAGATAACAAAATTTAGGGCATGACCATTTGTCCTAAAGAAAGCGAAGTTGAAGGACCACGAGAATTATTTTGGAAATTGAGAGATCAAAATATAAATCGGATCAAAGTTTAAGGACCATTAGACCTAAAAACCCCCATTATAATAAAAAAGAAAGGATTATTCGTAGCAATGGTCCCTCAACTATACCCATAGTTACACTTTGGTCCATCAATTCAATTATTAGTTGCGGGGGTCACTCAACTCTGTGTTCCGTTGCACCAGTAGTCCTTCCGTCAAGTCTGTTAGTTTTTTCCGTTTAAAATGATGACGTGGCAAGCATCTATGAGAATCTCATAGATTCGTGAGGGGCAAATCTGACTTTTCAGTTAGCCTTTATCACCTCTTCCACACCTGGTTCTCACCAAATCATCTCCATGGTAGAATTAGCAAAGCTAATCTCCCAACACCAACTTCCACACCTTCTGAAACCTCCGCCACATCCTCCTCTTACATCAACCTCATCTCATCTGATCCAAACCAAACCAACCCCAATCTCCCAATCTCCTTCTTCAATCTCTCAATCCAAAATGGCCATAACTGAATTCACTGTAAAGTGGGTTCCGTCTGGAAAGACTAGATATTGGGCTGAATTTAGAGTTGGTTTGCAACAAAGGCAAGTACTTGGATGACTTCAGGGTCTTCGAAGCACTTCTAAGAAAACCCATTTGAGGGTTTAATGAGCTGTTGAACAAAGATGAGTATGCACTGCGGCGAAGCTAAAATTCAGAATTTTCAATAACAGAAGCTGTTCGTCTTCCAAAATCATAGGGAATTATAACAAACACCTTCCAAGCACTCGAGCAATCTGCAATCAAAGCCATAAGCGATGGTTCTTGCGTTCCAAATCATCAAACCCCGCCAATATTCCACATCGGGCCGTTTTCTGTGGGGACTTTTGCAGAGCAACACGCCTTCCATTTCCCTTGCATAGCTGCTCATTATTAAGACCATAAAGGACTTCATGATGTCTCCAAAATTTGAGTCTTTATGCTTGATTAGTATTGATGCGTACCAAAGGCCAAGTGCATAGGAACAGAATGCAAAAAACTGCAACAAACCATAGCAGAAACCTGATATGTGGCCTCTTATAATTGCTTGCTTGTTTGGCTGGTTTAGTTCTGAGGCGAATTGGATTGCTATCCGCTCTTCACAACCAAATGAAGCAACCGTACGGATATTGGCAATTGCTTCACGTGCCACAGCCGTTGCTTTAGAGTAGGCACGGTTATAGTCCCCTCCAAATCCCTTTAGAAACAGTTGCTGCAGATATAAAATCAAGAAAACCAACATATTCATTCACTGGGTGCAGATGCCCCCATTCATCCGCTTGAAACCATGAACCCAAACCCATCAAATTGATAACAAAATTCATTCACACTCCCCAAACCATATCTCTGCCAAACCCACTCAAATTGTTTTCTTTAGTTGCCCCCACTCATCCGCTCGAAACCATGAACCCAAACCCATCAAATTGATAACAAAATTCATTCACACTCCCCAAACCATATCTCTGCCAAACCCACTCAAATTGTTTTCTTTAGTTTCCCTTGTTATTATGGTACCAGACCAGAGCCAGAGGCTGCTAAGACGATACCTCATGATTCTTGCTCACCCAGAGCCCAGGGAAGTGGAGAAGAAGATAATAGTGGAGGCCTCCTCACCCAGAGCCTCATTGAAGCCATTGTACGACTACGAGTCTCTTTTCTCTCCCACATCTCGAATCATCCCTATACCAGAAGCCGACGATGAAGACGAAGACGAAGACGCCACAAACCCATTCCCCGAAACGACGATGTCGAGGAGTTCTAGGCCCGTGTCTTTTTTAGGTTTTAAAATGTTTTTAGGAAAGCATCATGAATTTCCGAATTTACCCTCACTTTTGACAGAAAAAGTCACAGACTTGACGGAAAGACTACTGGTGCAACGGAACACAGAGTTGAGTGACCCCCGCAACTAATAATTGAATTGATGGACCAAAGTGTAACTATGGGTATAGTTGAGGGACCATTGCTGCGAATAATCCAAAAAGAAATTAGCAGGGATAAAAAGGGCCGCGAACCATATAAGTCCAAAAGTCCAGCAGCCCGAACCCAATTCATTTGGTTTACAAGGTAGATGTCCACTGGGCCTGGTATCTGAGTCCTATTGCCCCCTTGCGCTGCCTGCCTTTGCCTCCATCAATTTGTCATTAATTGCATTTTTGTCCCCGTTTTGATTTGAACCCCCACGCCCAGCTTTTAATTTGGAATTTGGAATTTGGAATTTGAAAATTAAGACTAGATTAATTTTAATTTAAAATATGAATTTATGATTAAAGGAAAAATACTTGGGACTAAATCAATTTGCCGTACCCGTTTATAAGAGAAGAACTTGTATGTCATTGTGATAACACTATTTTGCCATTTCCGACCAATCATGCTATTTCATGTGAAAAAGTTATCACATGTCGCGGGACATGATTGGTTGGGGATGACAAATTAGAAGAGAGAGTTGTCATGCATGCTGCACATACAACTTTCTAGTTTAAGTACATAACTTGTTGAGTAAACTGTTCGATTTGCTCCCTTCTTACATGGCAAATTTGAGAACACCACACCACCACCTTCAATTTAAGAACCTAAACTTTTTTATGGGGATTAAATTTCCTTCTTTTTAAAGGCCTCCAGTCTCTTTGTCATAAAGTGTCTATTAAGATAAAGATGGGAAAATTGCAGAAGAAACTAAGATGACTGGAACGAATAATTGCACCCTTAGCTAGCCAATTGAACAAGTATCACTATGTTGTCTTAACCAGCTGCCCCTGAAGGCATATAAGCAAGTACAGAATGACCTGTAGCCACCTGATGATTTACAAAGTAGCTGCAACAATAAGAGAGTTGATATGCAAGGGTTGTAGCTTAAACGGTTAAGAGCATTTACCCCTGCACTGAGGTCTTGTTTCTTGAATTCCCCTCCCCCAATATCGCTTATATCCGATGGATTAGAAGCTTGCCTGCCTGATCCTGGCATTTAAGTGAAACTGTATAAGCATCTCTGCAGCAAACCAGCCTTCCATTCTGCAAAAATACAACTGCAGGACCTTATGGAGGAAATTTGAATTACCTTCTGTACTGACTATGCCTGTAAATAAATACCCTAAATTTCTCACACTCCATCCAGCCATATCACATCATCCAAATCATCAAGCACATGACTGACATCTTTTGATTTTCTTTTTTTCTTTTCTTTTGTTGTTGTTTCTTTTTTACAAAGAAAGAGGGAGGACGGCTAGGCAGAGAGGGTTGCATTCTGACCATCACAGTGAGAAAAAGTAATCCAAAGAAGAAAAACCCAGCACCCCAAGTTCATTATGCAGAAATGAGCTTGTTACCTTAAACCAACCCAATCCATAATGCCTTAACATTTACGAGAAAAGGAGGTATCCATTCTGAATTTGAACAAACCTATTAACTAAGCAACCCCAAGCCAAGCCCATTCAAAACCAAAATAAAAGGCAGAGGAAGTAAAAGTCAGAAATGAATCATTGAACCCCTAAATCAACCTCAAACATAGAAATCATAAGAATTTGAACCTCAAAGCAGCTATCGAATCCCACCATAAAGTCTGGTATCACTTTATAAATCCCATTTTCAGAGTGGCAAGCAGGCTAATTTGATCCATATGGGACGTTTAAGTAAATCCCCCTAAAAAGAAACTCATCCAAACACATAACAGAAATTGTTAAGGAGAGTTATAAATTATAGTGTAAGAACTAAGAAGGAATGAACAGAAGAATGATTTAAAGGAAAATAAGAAACTGATGAGGGCTTCAATTAAAAAGCGTTGCAAGTATGCAACTGCCAACAACAATGGAATCTAGAGTGTTCCTTAAATGAACGGTACAAATCTGAATGAATAGTAAAAAAGCCTTTCACTACACGTTACATGGATGCTGCAGCCGCAACACCTGGAATTGTGTGAAGCCCTTTAGTATTAGTTGCAGCGAGCCTGCCACGTCCAATCCCACCGTTTCGCTGGTGATGATCATCAGAGTCTCTCTTTCTCCCACTCAATCTCCTCTTGGCAGCTTCATCCAAATCAAAACTCAGTGGAGTTGTTCTGTGATTGGGACCTTCCTCTCTGGTGTTGGATCTTGAAGTCCAGCTATCGGTGGAATCAGCTGAATTCGGTTCCCATGAAGAAGAAGACAAGCCCCAGTGATGCTGTTGAGAATGAGAAGTGCCACTCACAAAGCTGTTGCTGCCAGAAGATTCTTGGTCCTCCATATCTAGTATGCCCCCTCCTTCCAATGCACCAGTACCCCTTCTCACTGTCACATACTTGTGGAAGCTTGGCTCCATTAGATCATCATTGACAACTACCTCAGACTCCACAAAAGGGTCTTTGGGCTGATCTGCTATGCTCTTCCCAACAACATTATAATTAGCATTCAGTGAACAATTGTAGCCGGAACCAGGTGTAGCTTTCTTGTTTAATTGATCTGTAAGGGTGCTTTTCGTTGCAGAGTTGAGGTCGGCAACTGCTTCTAGGATGGAGCAAGCCTTGGTTACACATGGAGGGACTGAGACTACATTAGGGGTGTTCTGCTGGTGGAAATTATGTATGTCTTGGAGCAATAATGAAGTATATAAAGACGGCGCAGCAGGATTCGAAAGGGTGGCTGTTTCAGGATCGAAGTCTAGGTCTCTGGATCGCCTAGAGGACCTGCTTCTTGTTAATGTTTGGGGTTTCCCTTGTGGCTGTCCCTTAGCCTCTTCCGCTGGAACATTCTGCTGCCTTTCCTTTGATGAGCAGTTTGCACTCATAGCCTTGTTGCTGTCCATTGTACTTGTGCCGCTGGTTATGTAGTTAACACCATGGGGAACAGTTCTGTTATTGTTAATTTCGAGATTCGGTTTTTGCATGGGCGCCTGCAAGATGATTAATCAAGCTAAACTTGAGAAAACAAGTTCATGGTATAGTCTGTTAATATCTTAATAGTATAAGAGGCTAGCAGATTAGTAAATCCAAAGTCACCTTAATTATCTAAACTCTATGATACAAACATAATGATGAATAACCAATACAATTGAAACCTTTCTCTCAAACTCTCCCTTCCTATTCTTCTCTCTCATTTAGTCTAATATAGTCTAGATTTATGATAATGGTAGAGACGTTTGCAAATAATACATTGGAAAAGATGATGGAGGAAATGACTAGAAGTTAAGCTTACCTGATTCAAAAGATTGGTGGGTTCCTTGACAGGAATGTCCTCTTCAGTCTGGATTTCCCTTTTGGTTTTGTTGTTGGTATGCGGTTGTGGATAGGCAAGGGAGTTAGGATCGATCTCAGCCAATGGGTTCCTTCTGTAGGGCGATTGCTCTGCTTTTCTTGAAGAGCTGCGGCTAAGTGAAGGTTGTTGTTGCTGCTGACCCTCATTGGGAGCCCCTCTAGCATTTGCTCTAGCAGGAGACTGAGCACGTGGCGATCCAACATTTCTCTTCACCGAAATCCGCTTGATGGTAGCTGCAGATTCTCCATTGTTAATGTGGGTTGTCTTCTCCACCATCGCCACGGAAGAAATGGCGGCGGCAGGGACCGAAACCATCTTTCCTGGCCTGTTATTCCCATTGGCATTGGCATTAGCATTAGAAGAAGAAGACGCAGAAGGGTTTTGTTGGGAAGATGAGCGCTTGCTCGGGGATCGACTAGTTCGTCTCTCTCTGCTGCTGGATCGCTGCTGCTGCTGCTGCTGCTGGTTTCTTTCTCTGCTTGGTGTTCTCCTCCTCCTCCTCCCTTGAGAAGAAGGAGAAGAAGGCCTTGACCGCGAGGACTGGCGATGGCGACGGATTTTGTCCGCTGCAGACATCTCATCAGCACCATCAGCATCAGCATCCTCATGACAAATTTCATTGACATTGACATGACCATCTACAGCATCAAAGTCATAGCTTCTCTTTGAGCCAGAGTACCTTCGATTGTGCCCAGAAGAGTTGCTGCGGCTGAGCCTTCCACACTGTAGAAGAATGGCGTCCAGTTCTTCTTTATTGCAGCTCTGTGTCCTCACCCGCTTCACAACCTTGTCAACGTCATCCACCAATTCATTGCAAGTACCAGTCTTGGCGGTACTATTAGCAATCTGAGGTACAGGAGGAGAAGCAGAGGCAGCAGCAACATCAGCCCCCCCATCTGATACTGATGGTTGTTGTTGGATTTGATTTTGGGGAAGTGAGCTTTTTCCGCAATCTCTGTCTCCTCTACCGTCGTGGCTCTTGCGGTGTTTGATGATGAATACCTCCTTCTTCACTTGGACTTGGGTTTCTTGATCTTCTTCTTCTTCTTCAATTTGTTCTTGTTTTCGTTCCGGCTTCTTCGCCTTCATTTCAACCCGACCTGGCTCTGCTACTACCGAAACTGATTTGGGCTTGTTCTTGTTATCATTTGGATCTTCACCCACTACATAGCCATAACCAGTAGCAGCAGGAGGAGGAAGAGGAAGAGGAAGAGGAGAGGAGCTCCTCTTCTTCTTGCTAAAACAAGTACCCATGGAGAATGAGCTTGTGGGTATGTGGGGGTTTCAAGCCTAAACTCAACCAACAGAGAACAGAAATTGAAGTTTTGATGTTGAAAGATTGAAAATTTAATCTAATCTAATCTGGGTAAATGAAATCACACGAGAAGAAACCCAATATTGGATGAAAATCCTAAAGAGAAAACGGCAAGACAAAGAAAGGTGGGGTTTTGAATTATATTAGAAGAGATGAGGCTGAGGGGAAGACATAGTGATGGTGGTCCTTTGTCTTTGCTCGAGACAATTTCAAAATGGTTTCTCTGTGGCTTTAGCCGTTGGGGATTTCATCTATCTAACCATTTAATTTAATCCACAGAGAGAGAGAAAAGGACAGAGAATTTGAAATGAGTATGTTTTGCTATTCCACTAAAAAGCGACTGAGCTCCTCACTCTCTGCTTATTTTCTATTTTCCCTTTTTACCCCTCTCTCTGTCAACAAAATAATGCAAAAACTCCACGAAAAAAAGTTATGAATTTCATCAAAAAATTACTTTCATGCAGAAAAATCCATAGACATAGAGATAGTTTGCAGAGGAAACAAAAGCCAAAAACAAACAAAAAAAACCCAAAAGAGTTTTTATGTCTTATTATAATTGCAAAAATTCACAGAAAATGCCCAAACAAACATGAAGAACAGAAGTCAAGTGATGAGATGGGTTTGTAGCTAAGAATCTGTACAAATATTCCTCTTTGCCCTTTTCACTTTCTTTCGATGAATATCTGTCTGGTGCTATCCGATATGCACAAGGGCAGAAACGGAAATTAACAAAAATGCTTCAGCTCCTTTGAAAACCCAAAACCACGTGTCAGGCTAGTCGCGCGAATAGCAAACGTCATTTGAAATAGTGAGATGCGGGCGGGCAGGCGGGATGGCTAATTTGAAAAAATAGAGCCGTTAGATGGAGAGAGAACCGTTGGATGGAATTGTTCTGGCCCTACTGATTACTGAACACCCACTGACCCACCACCACCACCACCAATTTTTAACTCGCTATATATTTTTATTTATATTTATTTTTTGGTCAATATATATATATTTTTATTTCTTTGCTAGCTTAATAATGAAAGAGATCGTAACTCATGAGACAACTTTTATAACTTACAAACATTTATATGCTCTCTCTACTTTTTTTTTTTTTTTTTTTAAAACTATGATGATTTCGATATCTTTTTACAATTCAAAAACCAAAAAAAATCTCCCTTTTTGGTTTTTCATTGATCTTATCATATATCCCTTCTATTATATCTAGCATGTCAAACAAAGTACTCAACAACATAGCTTATATGGTGTCATATATATTATTTACACCCTCATAACACTACCTTTTCATAATGTAAGTTACTAATTTGTTTTTTTATATATATATTCTTTAACAATTTTATACTTTAAAAAATTACATATTGCTAAGAAAACAGAAATTAACAATGTCATTACAAATTAAGAAAATATAAATGTGTCAAATTAACCATTTAAATTGTAAATCGGTCAAATTAACCAAGTCAGATTCAATGAAATCGGCCAATTTGGTTTTTAATTTAATTTAATTTTTTACGGTGATAAATTGGACTAAATCGGTCAATTCGGTCTAACTTGCGGTTTGAGTATTGCCGAACCACCGATTCACCTGAACTGAACCGATCCAAACCATTAAAGTAACATGTACTCTTGTGATTTATGTGTGTAATCAATATATTTAATGGATTCCTAGTTAGTTATTTAAAATATATATATATATATTAAAGTGTTCAGCTTTAACCCTAACAGATGTGTCGCCCTATCTCTTTCTCTCATCTCTATCTGCACGCCTCCATCTTCATCTCCTTAAGCCACGCCACCATCTTCATCTCCTCAGGCAGCCCTAAGGGTGTGGCACCACAGGGCCCCCAATTTTTAAGGGCCTCGAAATTTTTTACGTGTATATTATTGGTATTAATATTATAGGTATTATATATATAGTTGAGCGTGTAGGAAAGTACCACAAGTGTGTATTTGGTTGAGTTGGAATTCATCCCCTCGTTTTAAGTAGGCAAGTTGGGTTCAAGTTCATATTGTGTCATTCAATAGTTGTATTTTTACATTTATTTATTTATTGTTAACAATAGAGAAAAAAGAAAAAGAAAAAGGAAACGCGTCAAAGAAGAGGAAAGCAATATATACAAGCTTTCTCCAATGAAACAAAAAATTTTGGAGTCTATATTTTCACCCACTCAAAACGAAACAAAAAAAGTTAGTGTCTTCTTCCTCTTTCATTTTCTCAAATTGAAACATTAAAACTTTTATGAATGTTATTTATTATTGTTATTAGATGCTAATAGATGATGAATTTTAGTTATTAAAAAAAATTGTTTTATGGTGTTAAGTCATGCAAATTTTTTTATAAATATTTTCATATTAGATTGGGGGCTCCTGTTTAAGTTTTGCACAGGGCCCTCAAAATGTCAGAGCCGGCCCTACTTCTTAGGCCACACTTCCATTCTCTTCTTCATATTTTCTCTCCTTCTATGTCTCTCTCAATGGTTTCTCTCTCTTATCCATCTATGTATGTTCCTCAACACTTCCTCCCTTCTATTTGCATCTCCATCGTCAAATTTGGTTGAAGCCAAGATAAATCTCGGCGTTGCCATGCGAACCAAACTGCAACTGAACCGGTGGTTTGGTTAATCGGCGTTGTTGGTTTCTCCTCCCGTCGTTTCAACATTGGCTTTCAAAAATTCAACATCGAGGAGTCTGGTTTGGTGTTTGGTGAGCCCCTCACAATGTGCATTGGTTCGGTGGCCTAACACTAGACAAGACTGAACTATTTTGATTAAATTGAATAACAATCTAACATGTTATGTGATACAAGTCCAATATAGGTATGTGGGACTCATAGCTTGGATTAAACTCAAATTCATTCCAAATTGAGCCACCAAAGATGACGGGAGTAAAGAAAGAGATTACATTTGAGAAATAAGAAGTAATAAGGCCAGAGAAAAGATTATAACATCAACTTTAAGCCCAAACCCAATTTTATCCATTTGAAAACTTTTTGAAGCCCAACCTTTCCAACCCAAAACCCAAACCGCTAAAACCCTCCCGTCCTCTCCCTTACGCCACCAAAACCCTCCATAACCAAAAACCACCATGGACGAAGAACACCACCACGACCTAGACGCAGAAGCAATAGAGCCATTCAACGATGGCGCAGACATCTGCCAGCAGCTCATGGACCGTTACGCCAAGTCCTCGGCTCCGCAGCACCGCCACCTCCTCGCCACTGCCGCCGCAATGCGCTCAATCCTTGCCGCCGAGTCGCTTCCCCTCACTCCACCGGCCTATTTCGCCGCCACCATCTCCGCCATCGACGACATGTCGCCTTCCGTGTCCCAGAACCTGGACCCCACCGGCGTAGCGGCGCTGTTGTCTTTTCTGGCCATGGTGCTCCCGCTGATGCCTCCACGGAGTGTCTCATCAGGGAAGGCTGGTGAGGCCGTATCGATGTTGATTGAGCTTCTGGAAAAAGAGGAGGGGCTGGCCATGTCCAGCGTGAGGGCTTTGATAAAATGTTTGGGGGTTTTGGTGGGGTTTTGTGATTTGGAGGATTGGGGATCCATCAAATTGGGTTTGGAGACCTTGCTCAAGTTCTCCGTCGATAGGCGACCCAAGGTGTGTATAGAGCTTTCTGTCTGAATTCGTGTTTTGTAATTTGCTTCTTTGTTTAATTTTGTAGGAGGTCTTTGATTATGTTGTTGTTTACATATAATTAGCATAAGTGGGTTTAAAATGTGTACACTTGGTGTGAGCCGCATAGGGAGCATGAGCTTTGTGCATAACAGCTAGGTAGTTTGGAGGACTTCTATATGGAAAGTCAAAAAATTAATGACTATTTGCAAACCATAATGACAATACAAGTATTTTATAGTAAGATTGTTTAGGGCGAGCCTTGGTCTAATAGTAAGATTGTTCTCTGGTGAGTTGGAGGTGAAAGAAACAAAAACAGCCTCTCCGCAAGCCGGGTCTGACCATTTAAGACCTTCTGATAACAGGAGCTTTGTGTATTATGCTACCCCTTACTAATTGAAGTTGGATTATTTATATCTGGAGAATTTATGCGCCTAGTTTCGTTGTTGCAGGTCCGTAAATGTTCCCAAGATTGTCTTGAGACTGTTTTTAAGTCACTCCAGTCTCGTGCTGTTATCAAGGAGGTGAGCAAGCTGGTACTGTCTAAGCTCAAAGGTTACATGCCTTTAGCAGTTGAATTAAGTTCACGGACTAAAAATGGACCTAAAAATCTAGAGGTCCTTCACATGCTAAATGTGGTGAAGCTTACTGTTCCCTTTCTCTCAGCAAAAGTCAGTTCAAAACTTCTTTCAGAAATGAATAAGCTTGTTGGTTCACGGTTCTCAGCACTCACAAGGCACGTTCTCCAAATTATTGAAGCATTATTTAAGACCTCTAGAGTTAATGCGATTGTGTCAGAGACAGAGGAGGCTATAGCTTCTCTTGCTTCATTTGTGTCTAAGGGAGATAAGAACCCCTTGGACACTGTCATGTCTGCAGCAACCTTACTAAAATCTTCTGTGTGTATACTTCATACTGGTGAATCAACATCGTGGATTAATAATCTTCCTCTAGTTTGTGGTTCTGTGGCGGGTATGCTTCTTTATTGTATTTACTATATCTAGACACTTTGATTCTCCTTTATTAAAGTCAACATATATGGGTTAGCCAAATTTTATTTATTTATTTTCATTAGTCACTAACAAAATCTTGTTACAGTTGTAATATAGTCTTGAACACTCATAAATTGACTATTCTCATCCTGTCATTTAATATCATGTATCTTTAAGGCAACTGGCATGATTGTTGGGGATTCTTCTCCATACTACATAGCCACTGAAGTTTCCTGGCATGTTTCCGTGGTTTTTTTTTTGAACTTGTTGGCAGTGTTCTTTTGTAACTTGTTGATCCACACCAGTTTGCAAGATGTTAAGCATCCTTAATTGTTTGTGGATTTCAAGCTTCTTTTTAACGGTCTTGTGACTAGTTTTTGTGCTACACTATTCTGAAGGGTATAAGAAAGGCATATCTGTTGATGAACCTTAATCTGCAATTCTGACCATGTACATTGTGCCTGTTAGTTGAGGTTTTTTTTGCTTACGTGTTGGTGGAGGGTATTTGATATACGTCATATCTATCTATTAATTCTTAACCAAAGCTATTTTTTGGTATAGTCGTCATGTTATGCACTTACGGAAATTGTTTCTTGTGGCTCTCTAATACGTCGCCTTAACTCATCTAGGTCTTTTGACTTCTGAGGCTAGCACTGCAGCACATGCTTCAGGTATTTTACAAGAGCTGATAAGCCAATTTGTGGATCAAAGCCAATGTTCTGAAGATGGAGGACATGAGACTCTGAAAGCACGTGCGTTAATATCAATATGCACTATTTTTGAGGATGCCCTTAGCACTTGTAAAGGATTGCCAAATGAGCATCTTTTGGACGTTATATCTGCTTTGTTCCTCAAGCTTGGTATGTATATATTGATGATTCACTTGATTTTTCTTTTTGTCAGGGATTCGCATAACTACTATATAGCCATATCATTATTGTTATTATTGTTATTAGTTGAATACTAACACTGGTGCATAACTCCTAATGAGGAGGAGAGTGTGGATCATGTCTTTCTCCCTTGTACTTATTCTTTACAATTGTGGTGAAAATTGTTTAGGGAGATCAAAGCTAGTTGGCATATCCCAAAGGGCTGTTTTGAGTTTCTGAACACCAAGTTTGTTAGAAAAATCTTTGGGGATTATAGGGTGTGTGGGTAGATGAACTCTGGGACAGTGAGGTTCTGGGCAGCTTTTTGAGCATCAGTTTCAACTGATTTTAGGGATTATTTTCATTCTTCTTTAATGTTGGATTTGTTAGCAGCTGTGAAGTGAGACTAGATTTTTTGAATTTTGGGTCTTTTTCCAATTTACCTCTATTTGAGTGGTCTTTTATTGTATTTTTTTTTTCTCTATCTCTCTCTCTTCATATTGTGGATTCCTTATCCACTCTTTGTAATTAGATTTCCTACTTTAATAAAATTCTGTTTCCCTTTAAAAAAAATTAGTCGAATACTTCATTCAGATATTTTGCTAACTTTTCAGTTAGTTATTGTAGTTCATTTTAAAAAACACATTGCATTGTTTGATATTTTTAGGTTTTTTTTGTAATTTTGCAGCTTTGTCAGTTAACTTCATGACCTTGCATACTCTTTGGGTTTATAATGGTTTTTGGATTAATTATTGTGGTTGTATCATTCCATTTTTTAAATTAATCAAATTGTAAAGTCTTTTCTTCTCCAAGTGGTTAGAACTGTTTTCCACTATTTATATCTTACATTGTTTCTTTCACTGGTAATTCAATTTCTAATTGTTACTCTGGATGTTTGGCTGTAGGAGGAATCTCCTATATCTATATGAAAAATATTCTTCTCAACCTTGCCAACTTAATGACCCTTGCTAGAGGGGACAAATCTAACACTGATCATGTAAGTCTGAATCGAAAACTTTTTGGCATTTGCAATAATGATAGTGCTTTGGTGCAATATTCCACTAATATCTGTAATTTATCACCTTATTGCTGCTTATGTTTTCTCATATCTTTTATTATAAATTTTCGCGATTTCAAATGTTATCAAATCCAATAAAGTCTCTTGGTTGTTGGTTCTGGATCCAACTTCACATTTTCTGCATACTTCAAATGTGCTTGTGTCCGGGTGCAGTGGAAAAAAAATTTACAATCATTGGATGTCCTTAAATATTCATTACTTTTTTTGAGGGTGTTGCAGCTGGAAATTGACAATATTTATTTGATTTTGTGGTCTGTTAAGTGTATCTCTTCACAAGGAAAATGAAAAAGAAGAGAAGATAGATGGGCTGTGGGCAGATGTATTTACACACACACATACATATAATTACCCTCTATAGGATCCTTATTTAAGGATTTGTTTTTTACTTGTTATCACTTTAGGTGTGTGTATATGTATGTATATATGTATATATATAAGTACAATTATTCTCAAATAAGGTTGGTTTTCAAGAATTTGTTAGATATGAATAACTGAAATGCACAATGGGTAAGATGCATCTCAACCAGTCAACTGTTCATGTTTGATCTACTAGGTTAAGAAACAATTCCTTGTATAAGGATCTTATAATGTCCCTTTTATCATAACTTGCAGCTTCATAAATGTATTGGAACTGCAGTAATAGCTATGGGACCAGAGAGGATTCTTGAACTTTTGCCCATCTCTCTTAATGCTAGCGACTTCACCTGTTTAAACATTTGGTTGATACCTATTTTGAAGAATTATGTTGTTGGAGCATCATTGGGTTACTATTTGGAGCATATCATGCCTCTTGCGAAATCCTTTTGTCGGGCCAGTACTAAAGGTATTTTCTTCAAACTATTCATATAGAATTTGTGAAAAAGAATAAATTCGACACATGCATTTATGAATTTTTGTGTCTATGGGCTGCTGTGATGCTGCAGCAGGATTTAGTTCTATCCTTTCCTGTCCCCATCTATACTTCCTCTTTTTTGGCTTAAATATCTCTTTAATGAGGATGGTCATGTACAAAAATGATAAAGTGCAATTAATCTAGAGAGTTTCTTTTGAGTTTTTTTCTCTCCTAATCATCTTTATTTTTCTATGAAATAGGAGTGCACAATGTACATCATTATGAATAATGAATTTAATAAGAAATTTTTTAACTTGTCCTTTTGGTTTGCACGGATACAAAAAGTAAGCTTCTTACTTAGATTCTTGAAAAACCTTTATAGAACGTTTTCAACTACTCTAGATTCTCAGCTTTTCATTACATAAATTTCAATTTAAAGCTTACCCGTTCAACTCATGAGAAGTGACATCCTAGTCACATGAGAATAGAGAGAGGTCTAAAATAAAAATACTAGTGGCCTTCTTGCTGGTTCTTTTTGTTTTGTTTTATTGTTGTTTTTTTCGATGATAGGAAGATTTGTTCTTACTATTTATCTTGAAACTTTCTTCGAAAAATGTTTTACCTTTGTCATTAGTCTCACCACCTCTCTATGAGATGAGTCTTTTCCTTTCTGGTTATGATGAGGAATAAATTTTTCTGTCTCAAACCCTATTCTTTCCTCTGGTTTTCTTTTATTTTATTTTAAATTTTCAATGGCTTCCATAAAATGCAATATGTCACTGTACATACGTCACCCGTTTCTGGATATCACATTTTCTTTTGCTCCTTTTCCAGTTAAAAAGTCAATAACCAGTCAAGATCTACAGGCTCATGCACGTGATCTGTTGGGATTGCTACCTGCTTTCTGTAATCTTCCAACTGATATATGCCAAAAGTTTGTATCTTTGGCTGAGGTTTTAGTGACATTTCTGAAGGACTCCTTAATGCATGAAAATATTGCAGTTGCCTTGCAGGTGATTACTCCTTCAAAATAATTAGAATCCAAATAATTCACTTGAAGTTTGTTATTGTATTCACGTTTCCTATTGTATTTGTGATTTTTTTTTTTTCTAGGTTCTTGTGAATCAGAACAAAAGAGTACTTGACCAAAAAGATGGTGGTGGTGAGACAAATTCCTATGATGTGAACAAAATGTTGCCAAAGTTCGAACACATACCCACTTATTCAAAGAAAACTGCTACCAGAAATATTAGGGCTTTGACATCATGTTCTGCTGAGTTGCTTCAGGCCCTAACAGACTTATTTGTTGATTCACTGCCTGGGAAGCGTTCATATCTAAAGGTTTTTCAGTTTTTCCCTTGTTTAAACTTTATTAACTAGCCAGAAATTGTCAGCATAACCTCAAACCAACTGGTTTTAAGCTGTTTAGTTTGCACTCTGTGGGACGCCTGTGTACGCAACTGTAGGTGAAGCACTTTACTGTCCACTAGGGCTGGTCTTAACTAGGTCTGGTTCACTGTCCTGAATTTTGTAATATACAATGTTGAATCAGATCCAACTCTGGTACAACTTTGGACAGCTTTTGACGAACCTGGATAAATTTTCTTATATATATTATTTGTCTCCATGTTGACTCAAATAATTTGTATTTTAATTTTTCAGGATGCCATAGGATGCTTGGCTTCAGTAACTGATTCGTCCATTTCCAAGAAGATTTTCGAATCATTGCTTGAGAAGTTCCAGTTCAAAGATGGCAGGGATGAATTTGGAAAGGTGGAGAGTCATACGGATGCATCATCTGGTGAAGAACAACGCAACCTGAGTACTAGAGAGAAAGATGCTCAGAGGTAAGCTAGAGAATTTTCTTCCACATTGTATAGAAGTGCAGAAATTTTATAAGTGAGGTTTTTGTCTGTTTTGTGGTTCTATAATTATGCATTGAGTGTTCATTATTTCATCTAAGGACATATTTATGGGGCCCTTGTACTGAAAATTAAAGAATGAGCTTTGCATGTTTCAATAGCCTGATATCCTTGTTTTGCTTTCAGTTTTATTTGCTTGGGTTGGGGTCTAAGTGTTTTGGTGTCATTTATAACAATCTCCTCTGGTAAGATGTTTAAACTTATAACTAGATCAGATAAAGAATTAGCTAACTCTCACCAAAAGGAAACAGCACTTGCTAATCAAAAGCTCAAGCTATACTCCTTCTGAACGTCTGTACAACTGTTGTCTTTCTATATTCATAATCATAATCATGACTGTGTTAGAGACTTTCCACTTGATGACAAATATACATGGCTCTTCATTTGTCATGGTGGGAGGAATCTATCTGTTAACTACTTTATGGATCTATCAATTAATTATAAGATGGCTAGGGTGTCCAACTTAGGTGTATCCGGTATTTGAAATTTTATACTTCTTATTACAAGAGGTTTTTCTTTAATGAACAGCATCACCTTTTTTGATATAATAAATATGGCTCCCTCCAGTTCCAAATATAAGTTCTCTGTCAAAATCACTGCTACTGCTCAAGCGACATTGGACTTAAATTTGGAGTATTATGACAGAGCTTATAGATAACTTGGAGTTGTTGCGAATGTTAAGATGTCTTAAAGAGCTATGACGACTAGTTCTTTCCTTGTGATAAATTGCATTGATGATATCATCAAATTGTTTTATTTATTTATTAATTTAAATAAGTGATCTAAATTTGTTTTAGTTTTAATACAGATGCGTGATAATGGAATTAGCATCTTCTCTTGTTAAAGGAGCCAAGGAGGATCTCATCAATCTAATCTATACGTTTGCTAAAGATACTTTACAGGTATAAAGCTAATTTTTATTGCTTTCATGGCATGATTTTTATTTGTACATTTTATTGTTTTTATTGCTGTTTATTTCTGAAATCATACCTTGTTCTGTATTTAGAATGATGACGAGGTAGCGAATCGTGAAGCATACCATGCTTTGAGCAGAATTCTAGAGGTTTGCACTGATATCTTGGTTAAACTTTCCATAGGTAATGTTTTTTGCTATGTTAATGGCTTAAGTTCCTATTCCCTGTATTTTTGAAACTAATGCAGGAACATACTTGGTTCTGTTCTTCCCAATTTGCTGAGTTGATTGATCTGTTACTTGGTTTGAGATCTCCTGTTGATATCTATTCTCTAAAGAGTCGTTTCGCTTGTTTCCAGACTTTGATGATTCATACTTTGAAGGTCAGAATTATATCTTTATGAATGTCATGCATATCTATCATTTATAAACATTGTAATTTGCCATTGTTCTTGATACAGTAGTAGAAGGTCACTTAATTTGTTTCAGAAAAGTGCTTCGTGTGGTACGGGCACACATGGATTTTTCTGTGTAAAAGAAAAATATAGAGAGGACATGTGACTCTAGCTTTTCCGTATGTGTGTATTTCACTTTATCCACTCCTTTCCTCCAATCCTTTTTATGGTTGTTTTATTTTTCCTAAATCTCCTTTTCTATCCTAATTACATGAAGTTCTGAATTTACCCAATGGAGAACCTAACTGATCGTTTTATAAATTGCATGCACCTCTGTATGAGCTTATTTCATGAATCAAGATGATAAAGGTAGACATCAGTATTATTGTGAGGTGTGACAAAAGTGGTGTGATGGTTCTGATGCATGCTTCGATGTCGACTTTTTAGTGTATAGCTTGAAAGCATTTGCTAGGTTGTTTGCTATTTAGAATTGCGTAAATTAGTTATTATGGTCCAATTTTACTACCATAAAGTAATCATACGAGTCAAGAACAACTTCCCCCAGAAGTTGTCCAAAATTCTCTTTTATCTCATGCAATATTGGAATTGCTAAACTACTACCATTTTCTTTACATGCAACTTTTAACATCTTGCTTGGTGTGATTGGAAAGAGTAAAATTATTATCCTCCCGTCCACTTTGTCCTTTTGTCATAATTCTAATTCTGGATACTTTCCAACTCAATGGTTTTTTTTTTGGTCTTATTTACTGTTTCACCCCCTGGAACTTGAGCTCGCTCTCACTTAACCACCCGGAATTCAAATTTCCTCACTTTCCCCCCTGAATCTCTAAAAATTGATGAAATTGTCTCACCTTACCACTTCCGTCCATTTCTGTCCCCAAAACCGTTAAGTGTGCTGAGGTGGCATGAGCATTCTAGTAATTTTAGCCCCTCTATCTTTTCTCTTCTCTCTGCCTCTCTCTCTCTCTCTCTCCCATCGCACCCTACCCCCTCCCCTCTTCTCTCTTCTATCTGCCTCTCTCCTCTCCCATCCCCTCCCTAGACCCAACCCCCAGCGCACCTCCATCACGCCGCACCCATTCCCTCCCTCCGCCTCTCTCTCTCTCTCTCTATGCCTCTCTCTTCTCTCTTATCCCCTCCCTAGACCCAACCCCTTTCCCTCCCTCTGCCTCCCTCTCTCTCTCTCTCTCTACCTTTCTTTTCTCTCCCATCCCATCCTCAGACCTTACCTTGCCTCCAATGCTCCTCCATCGCACCCCACCCCTCCTCTCTCTTCTCTTTTCTCTCACATCCCATCACTCTCTATGCCTCTATCTTCTCTCCCCTCCCCAATCCCCATCGCACCTCACCCCTCCCATCTTCTTTCTTCTCTGTGCCTTTTTCTCACTCTCACTCTCTCTGCCGAGAGAGAAGATGGGGAGTGGCTGTTGAGGAGATTTTTAAATTTTTTTTTGAGTGGTGGTGGTTTGGGTGTGTTGAGTAATTCCATGGAGGGTTAGGTCTGGAGTGGGGGTTGGGTCTGGGGAGGGGAGAGGAGAGAAGCAGAAAGAGTGGGAGTGATAGAGAGAGATAGAGAGAAGAGAGAAGAGGGAAGTAGGGGAGGGGTGGTGTGCGATAAGAGTTGGGGAGGGGAGAGAGAGAAAGGTCATTTAACGGGAAAATAAGATGGCGTTGAGAGGAGGGATTAACATTTGAGACGGAGTGGGAGAATGGGGGGTAAAGTGAGAAAATTTGAGTTCTGGGTGGTTAAGTGAGCGAGCTCGAGGTCTAGGGGGTGAAACAGTAAATCAGCCTTTTTTTTTTGATAACTGTGTCTATTCGCTGTTTCCATCTGTGCTGGTGTTATAACTTCATCTCAGCTTTCATGTGCTACTTGAAGTCTTGGTGTGATCTCATAATTGGTTTTTAATGTGTAGATTTCTGCACTCTCTAATTAACAACTCTTTTATCCCATTTGATTCTTTATTTTGTGTAGAACAAATGTATGCATCTTTGTATTTCCATTGCAATTGTATAGTGACAATTCAATGTCTCATGACCAGACCAAGGATAACTTTTGCTGCAGCAAGTAGGGAAAATCATGTGTTTTTTCTGTCATCAATATGACGTACTAATCATACTTTTTCTGACCTCTTATATTTGTTCTCTGTTAACATCTTTACTTTTTCTGCCATATGCATGTGCAACAATGGCCATTTTAGTGGGATTAAGTGGTCAATTGAACACTTTGTTTAATCTTTATAAATGATTTTTGCAGGTAGACTCAGAGGTGGAAAATTCAAAGTCGTTTCTTATTCTCAATGAGATCATAGTCACGTTAAAGGATGTAAGAACTCTTTGAGATTTTGATGATTCGTTCATTGTTTTGATATATCCTTGTGTTATTGTTCTTCTTATGTTGTTCCACCTCTTTCTGTTGTCCTAGCTTGCTCTGTCATCAACTTTTTGAGTCAGGCTTTGTGTGTGAGCCTATTAAATCTTCTGTTTGCCTGATTCTTTTTATGGGCTGTGGCATATCCAAGCTGTCATGGTCTAATGATTTGTATTTAAGACTAATCATCACGTATAATTTTCATGATATAAGACATGGATCTGTTAATAATTTTTGGTGTTTCTTGATTTGTAGGCCAAGGATGAAGCAGTTAGGGAAGCAGCTTATGATATACTCCACAAAATAAGTGTTAGCTTGAGAGACACATCATGTGTCAGTTCAGATGGACCTTACCAGAAGCTAATTAACATGGTAAGTGGTTTGCTTATCCCACTTGAAGCTCTTTTATGAGTGATATAGCTTATAATGCTTATTTTCTTGAGGCAAAATGCATCTCTTTGCTACTCATTTATGTGATAATGCTAGTTTTGTACTGTGCTCAAATGATTGGTGGAGGAATCTAGTTAGTATTATATTGTTAAATTGCTTGACTGGATTACATCCAGATGTATGTATATATGTATCTATATTAAAATTTATTTTAGTGTTTTTAGTTTTTCTTGGTTAAAAAGTTTTTAGTTTCTTATTATGTTTTCAAGTTCCTGATTATGTTTCTGAGTTTGGTAACAAACTGAACATGATAATTGTTTATGCTTCTGCTCTAGCGGGTGTGTTGGAAATAGAATTATTTTGTAATTAGGACACTCCTAATATTTGCTTTCCTAGTTTGTTTAATAAGGGTGATCTAGTTTCTTGATTTGATTGTAATTTAATTTCCTCTTGGATTTTCATTCTCTTTCTATTTTCTCAACAGACTAACTGTACATCCTGAAAAAAAAAAAAAATCATGTATAAGTAATATGTAGAGAATGGAAACTAGTATGCTCCAATCCGTCTTTCTTATGAGTGTTCTTGCTCACATTAGGCCCTTGTTGGACGACCTGGTTCTGTTCTGCTGTATGTTTATCAACTGATTATTTTACAATATTCAGATAATGGGCTATCTTTCCGGTGGATCACCTCACATAAAGAGTGGAGCAGTGTCTGTGCTATCAGTGCTGATGTATAAGGATACAGATATTTGTCTTTCGATGCCTGATCTTGTTCCCTCTCTTTTATCTTTGCTGCAAGGGAAAGCTCTTGAAGTTATAAAAGTGAGTATTGTTACTTCTGATGGCATTTGTTGTTTTTTCTTCTTTCTGTTTTTGTTTACGCTAATGAGCTTCTATTTGGACCTGAAATGCTAATGAGTTAGTTGCTGCACATTTAACAGGCTGTTTTGGGCTTTGTGAAAGTACTAGTATCTTGCTTACAAGCTAGACGTCTGCAAAATCTTCTTCCTGATATCGTCAATGCAGTTCTCCCATGGTCACCTGTTTCGAGACATCATTTCAAATCAAAGGCACGTACATATTTAGCAATAATGCTTTTAGTGGCTATACAAATGCACACGCATATTTATGTTTGTAGAATGTTTATCCATATTCACATTTTTGTGTGTAAACATTTTTTGTTTTTTGCACCTTGATCTTGTTTGTTTTATCTACAGGTCACAATCATAATGGAGATTCTGTTAAGGAAGTGTGGTACTGCAGCAGTTCAGTTAGTTACGCCAGATAAATACAAGAATTTTGTCAAGGGTATTTTGGAGGTAATATTCCTTTTGTGTTTGACATGTTGAGTTTCCATATATTGAACCTTTTGAAAAGGTGATTTGATGGTTAAGTTCAGGGTACCCATATTTTAACACGTGCTGGCCAGAATTAAACCTTCATGTCGCACATAATACAGATTCCTCTTTTTTATGATTTTTTCCTATTATTGCCTTAATTTTCATACTTTAACGTTATCAAAAGAAATTAATCATTTAGTTGAGCCGAATTTGTTGACTTTCTATGTGTGACATCAGAAATTGAATTTACTGTGCAATGTTACTGCAGAGCCGCCATAACAAGAAAAGTTCCAACGAAGTTGCCACAACCGATATAGATACAAGTCATGAAGAATCTTCAACCAACAGGTCTGATATCATTGTACTGACCAGTTGTATTTGCCAATATACTAACTGTATTTAGTTTACATCGTCTCACTGCTGTTGAACTCTTCTTAAAGGATGGAGGATAGAAAACGCAAGGGATTTGGTACGCGACCTGAAAAGAATGGATCAACGGAAAATAGAACGAGTAAAAGGGCGAAGAAACACATGCCCAGCAACCCTAGAACCAATGAGCTTCATATGTCTTCTGGGGGTGGACTGAAGCGAGCTGGGAGAGGTAGGCAATCTGATGGTGTAAAATCAATTAAGGACCAGCCAGAAAGAAGTGGAAAGACAAACAAAGAGAATTATAATAAAGGCCCCAAAAGTGGTCGCAAGAGGAAGATAGATGAGACAAAAATGAGCAAGGATGCAGCTGGGAGGCAGAGACCTGGCACTAATAGTAATAAATCCACCAAATTATTCAAGCACAAAAAGTTTGGGAGAAAACAGTAGATCATTGATTAGGGTTGTCATTTTTGTCCGAGTAATGTATGATTAACATGTGTATGTCTAAATTATCCAATATGAGTTGGGATGATATTCTTAATATGACATGATAACGTGATATGAATCCGATATGAAGATTGGGTTCGGGTTGAATACAAATGTGGGGATGACAGTTGTTTGTTGACGAGTTGTGTTAGTGTCAAATTTTGTATTATATAATGATAATTCTTTTATATATTTTCTTCATTTTCATTTGGGCAGCATTTTCATTTTGTAGCTAATGAGTGATGTGTTTGCAAGGCATTTGTAGTTCGAAGTGGTTAAGAACAATTAGAGTGCATATGCGGTTCTGTATTTAACTCCTAATGACACTTTCTTTTGGACCGAACTCCTAATGACACTGGTCTAAATGAAAAAAACAAAAAAAACCCCTTAATAGCATCATTAGAACTCAGTGAAAGCCCTAAACCCTTCATCTCCCTTTGGCAGGGGCCTTTCAGCCCAAGATATTACAAACTTCCCATTGCGCTCTACTCAAACTCTAGCCTTTGATTCACCAATGATTTGTGAGTCTTCACCATTCATTAAAAGCTCCACGCAACAAGTATCTTTCATATGTATATCGTGGCAATACAGCAAATTAATTTATTCATATTAATAATGATGTTTCTTCTTCTCATTCCGTTCTTTCGTAATTCAATATCAATACCAAGCAAATTCTTTTGTGATTTGCATTTGTGTTAATTGGTGTTAATAGATTTTTTTTAAAATTTATTTATAGAAACTAATAGAAGCTGAACTTGGAGACAATAGCATAATCAGTTTATTTATTTATTTTATTTTTTAATACAAGCGATAGTTTAAACTACAAAGGAAAAGGAGGGGGGTTTCTCACACACTACTAACCAAGGTATCATGAGGGTTCGAATTTGAAACCACTAGTTTACAAGTCAAGGCCCTTTTCTACTGGGTTGATGTGTTATTGACTGTTGTTGTTTCTTTCTATCTCTTTTGCAAAATTTATTTCATGACAAAGAACCCTCTGAATCCAGATTGTACTGTAAAGTAACTCAAAAACTTTCGAATTGAAAACACCTTTTATAAAATAAAATAAAATAATTAAATATGTGCAATTATTTCTAAGTTGTAATGTACTGTGAGTTCCATGCTATTAATTATATAAAACTATTTTTTGGCTAATCTTTCAATTTTCATAACTAATTTATTTATAAAGAAATTTGTTCAAACCACTGTCTAATATTTATATAAGCTGCTCACTCCTTGGTTGTAACGGACAATACAAATGAAAATAAGACAACAGCCAAGTGAGCCCTCAAGAGTCCAGCATCGCTCGCACCCTAATGGGAAGGCCATACAGCCTAATGAACCCAGCTGCATCAGCTTGATCATATACATCCCCACTCTCAAATGAGGAGATGTCTTGCCTGTACAGGCTGTATGGGCTCTTCCGGCTGGTCACAGTAATGGAACCCTTGTACAACTTGAGAGTTACTGATCCTGTTGTTGTTTTTGAGATTTCCTCCATGAATGAATCCAGAGATTCGCGAAGCGGGTCGAACCACCTGCCTGCATACACCAGCTCCGCATATTTCAGGGCTAACGAATCTTTAACCTGCATTGTTTCTCGGTCCAGTGTTAGAGACTCCAGCTCACGTGCAGCGGCGAATAGGATGGTGCCTCCAGGAGTTTCATACACTCCACGGCTCTTCATACCAACGAGCCGGTTTTCAACCATGTCAACACGGCCAATTCCATGTTTTCCACCAATCTGATTTAGATGATCAAGTAGAGATGCTGGTGACAACTTCTTCCCATTGACTGAAACTGGAATTCCGGAAATGATCCCGATATCTACATACCTTTAGGAAATGAGAGCGTGGGCAAGATACATAAGAAAATGCACTCATAACACAAAGTAAACGCTAATACACATAGGTTCAAAGTGGAACTTACTCAGGTTCATTTGGTGCATCTTCTGGATCGACTGTTAACATGAACATATCCTTCTTAGGCTCATTTTCTGGGTCTTCCAAAATATCACCCTTTGATCAATTCCATAAATATATACACAAATCAGAGAGAATTTTAGAATTCAATAAGCAAGCCAAAGATGAAGCCAAAGATTTCATATGAAAAGATGGTAGTTATCCAGACAAAACAAAAAAGAGTTGTAAAGATTATACCTCATGACTAAGGTGCCATAAATTGCCGTCTCTGCTGTATATGGATTTCTTTGTCACCGGAACAGGCACGTTATGCTTCTTAGCATATTCAATAGCATCTTCTCTACCTCTAATATCCCACTCCCTCCAAGGAGCCACAACATTTAGTTTGGGATTGAGAGCAAAAAATGTCAGCTCAAAACGAACCTAAGCAGGCAAGATAGGTTGTGTCAGAAGAAATACATGAGTTGGTACAACCAAAGAAAAAAATAAATACATGAGTTGTGATATTAAATGCTGCATTGCAAGGCATGCCTGATCATTTCCTTTCCCTGTGCACCCATGAGCTACGGCATCAGCTCCAACTTCTTTGGCAACATCTACCATGGCCTGTTTTCAGGAATGTCGTTGTATGAAGTAATAGTTATAATATTTTTTTCAACGAGAAGAGTATGGATATATCATGACACAGACGAGACAAAATGTGTGAAATTCTAAAACTGAGCTACTAAGGAGCTATACTCAGCTCTACTAGAAACAAACCAGACAGAACAGACCTCGGAAGAGCATATTCAAGAAATCCAAAAGGCAGTATCTTGGCTGTCCACATATCAATCCATAAAGGTGATGTATTTATAATTAAAACAAAACATCATATTGAGAGATCACCTTAGCAATAACAGGGCGGGCCATGGAAGTCCCCAGCAAGTATTTCCTCTCATAGATGGCACCAGCTCGCAAGCAAGGGAATATATAGTCGTTTACAAACTCCTCCTTTAGATCCTTTACTACTAACTGAGAAGCCCCACTGGCCTTGGCCTTCTTTTCCAGACCTTCCAATTCTTTTAAACCCTAATAATTTTAGATAAAGTAGCAAGCACACAAGTCAGAAGCAATTATTACCATCCTAAAGTGCATTGCAGAAACAAGAAAGTTTTGACTTTGAAGTAGATGTTGCTAATTCCAACTTACTTGGCCAACATCAGCTGTGAAACAAACAACATCACAACCGTAATTCTCCCTGCAAATAAAAAAATAATTGTACAAAACCATAACGATGAAGTAAATAATCAGAAGTACAAGCTAGTAAGTTAACTGTGCCCTTGGAAAACACAAGAAACAACATATGCAATATGCATCAATAAGCATTAACATTGGACGAAACAAAATGGTGCATTGGTACATGAAACAGGCTGTATTGAGCAACAGAAGAGAACTATCCAATAAGGGAATTTCACTAATCTTTAATCAGACAGTAATTTTATTTTATCCTTATAAATTGCAGTAAAAAAATACCATAATTTGCAAGTATCTCAACTATTCTGTGAAAGAGTATGGCAATAAAGCAAATCTTGAGAAGGTAAGATATGTGCAGACATAAAGAGGATAAATTGTTATGTTTTATTAACTGCATAACATTGTTGCATTTTCCCTTAAACTCCTTTCATAAGCATTAGCCAAAAGTTTGTTAAAACCTCCTTATATGTTTCCTCTACAATCAAACTATCCAGAAAGTGTGACACAAATTTAATAATTATTGGAATATGGATACGGCTGCAATTTATGGCCCCTATACATGAAAGCTATTGTTCCTCGAAAAATTATTATTTAAGAACTTCCAGAATTTGCATTGACATAAAAAAGAAAATCTATTCATGATGAGTTTCATGCTCCACAAGACATAATAACTTTTTTTTTTTGGTGGGGGGGATCACTAGAATGGTCAATGAAATGATAAAAGAAAACAGGGGGAATACCTTAGCCACGGAACAATGACTGATGTGTCTAAGCCACCACTGTAGGCCAGAACAACCTTATTCAATTTGCCACGTAATCCTCTTTCCTTTGTAGATCCAGATACTTCTGTCTCACTATAAGTGGGCAGCACTGCTCTAATAACTGCATTCATTTCAAGATAAATATTACATTAGCATCTAATACCTCAAATATTACAGAACCAATGGATAAGTGAACTTAGAAAATGGAAAGAATTGTGTGAAATAAGTGAATCTATCCAGTTGAGGAATTCTTGATTGAGAAAAAATGATTCCCTCTTAGCTAATACTATCAGGAGCTGATCAACGTAACATGGCATTTCTTTTGACTCCTTTATCTCTCTAACTTTCCAATGTGCATACACAAGTATACATGCTCTTCACAGTACTTATCCATATGTTTAATCCATTCACAACCACCCTTCATTAAGTAGATATATAATCCATAGTTCTTGAGATGTTAATATGTGATCCAACAGTTCTGATTTTTCAGTGGCTAAACATATTCCTAACTGTCCAATGAAAGTCAATTTGGAAGAAGTATCGGTAGATATGCTATGACTTAAAAGGGGGTTTCGAAACCTCATCACGATATAAATTTTGAAGACACAGTTTTATAAGGTTATTGCATGCTTAAAATAAACAATCGTAGGAAACATACCTGTAGCCAATGTTTTACAGTAAAAGAAAAAGAAAACTACAAGCTTGGAAGAGCCTTCTCTACCTTATTCTCTAATTCTCTATATTGAAGGCTTAAGTGAGTTCGGCAGCTCAGAAATAAACATCAGGGGAGGCAAGGACCTGCTCTTTTGTTTGCTCTCCCATGAGCTGGAATGCTAGCCTTAAACTAGAATGCCACCTAACATACCCATGCATCTTTACAGAAGTATCCTATGTATCATCTGCTGATTTGGAAGTTCTACTGTCTATGTGTGTACCTTAACGGATATGCACAACATGTATACAAAATACTAATTTGCTAAACTTTTCACAGTTCAAAACGTTCACTAATGTCATCTCACCATATCTGATCACTGCAATGAACTCATTAAGTACACTTTAATAACTGAGGTGCCAGAATACATTTATATTATGCACATATTTGGGTGTTCAGTAAAAACAACACAAAAGAAAAACAAAGAAAAAAGACAATCAAATACAGCATGCATGGATTTAGATCAAATTCCATAACAAAAACGTTGTTTAAACTTGAATAAAACGGAACAACAGCTGTAACATCCAAAATCAGAACCAAGGCCAACATATGAAAGGGCCACTGACTAGGCAACCCCACCTTGCTTGTTACGAGCTCTAGTTACAATTCCATTGCTACTAGTAACCGCAAATGTATTCCCCTGTAGCTCACTCTTTGTAGCCGCCAACTACAGAAACAAGTTATAAGTAAAAATAATAAATTTATTAAAAAAGAGGCAAACCAGTCAGGAACAAACCAAAATCAAGTAATCAACAATAATCATAAGGTGAGGGAAATGTGATATGTATAGGGGATTATGGATATAGGCATAGCTACCTCTTGAAATGAAGATAATTTCCCTGGAAAACAAACTTTGCCATGATATGGATATGACTCTGCTCATATAAACAAAAAATGGGATACATGTTATATCAGAATATACGATCACACAGTAACCCAACTATTTTTAAGTATCTGGGTGCTGCTAATTTATCCTGAAATTTTACAAAATCCTTAAGCATCTGGAATGAATTACGCTTTCTCTAAGAACAAAAGGAACCTATTTTCTTCTCGAATTCTATAAGCCTATTACTACACCCAGAATTTGCGGTTGAGAATATGTACCATTTCTCTGCTAAAAAGAATGTACCTCTTTTGGGACAGTGAAAAGCGAGGTTGGAGGACGAGAATGCGGAAATGGACTTCAATTGCGCCATAGTGGCTGAGACCAGAGTGTTTGTCTGTAAAGTTACCTCAGGTTTTCACTTCTGCCAAAAAAACCAAGCAAATACATAAGCGACTGGATAGTTATCAAAGAGAACTCTGAACTACACAATTCGAACCAGAAAAAGAAGAAGACAACGACGATTTGGTTGAAGACGAAGAAGACGTTCGTGTGCACTGCTCAGTCTTTTCTCGTCGCGCTGCGTGCTTGTGTTTTCTCTGAGCGCATTTTTCACTGGGCTATTATTTTGGGCTAAACCCTCAACCCTGAATTTTACATTTCGCATTACTTTTATTTATTTATTTATTTATATCTTTTGAAGTTAGGTACCCTAAGCCAAAAAGAAAATAGATTTTCTATTTAAACCTTACACTTCTCTTTGTTTACACCCTAATACTTAAATCATTAAGCTGTAAGTTTTATTATTGTGTAAAAAAACAAAAAAATCATCCAACTTAATAATTAACCCTAGGTCATATACACACCTCACCCCTCTTTATATATTAAGTTTTATAAAAATACAAACTCTTTTACATCCTATTGCCAGATTACTCTTTTCTTTTAAAGATGTAGAACATTGACGAGCCTACCTCTTTAAATCTAGGTGGGAGTTGATGGAAAGGTTTGTTGATTGTTTGGCTATAATGATCTTATTCTCTACCCTTGGAGAGAGGTAAAGTTGTTTTCTTTACCTAGAAAGTATTAAATTTCGGGTTTGGGGTTCCATTTGTTTGTGTTTTTTATTTCTTATTTTTTCAGTTTAAATAAAAAATCTCTTTTATTTCTTATTTTTTCAGTTTAGGGTGTATTTAAGGGTAATTTGGGAAGATAGTGGGGTTTTCTTAGAAATTGTGAAAATTTAAATTAAAAGATGGGGTGAACTAAGAGAAGTGTGGGGTTTAAATAGAAAATCTCAAAGAAAAAAGGACTAAATTTAAGTGGATAATGAATCCAACCCTGAAGTGGAAGTCAAAGTGGTCTGACTTCCCTAGTGATTTTGTGTTCAGATTTAGGGATGGCAAAATGCATCCAACCCTTAAGAATTGGAAGTCAAGTGGTCTACTTCCCTAGTGATTTTGTGTTTGGAGTCTAAGGATGGTAACGGGATGGTTAGGGAATGGGTATGGTAATTTGTTTTGAGAATCTCTATCCTCATCCCCCAAAAGGGGGGCTTACCTCTCAAATCCGCCCTAATTTCCCTTTTTTAAATTAAAAATATATATGTATCCCACATTATAACACTTCAATTTCACCTTAAATTATCATTCAACTAATTTATAAAATCATTTCAATAAACCCTAAATGAGATTCCAATTCTTTCGGTTAAGGTTAATATATGATGAACACTTTTACATGACAATTAATCTCCTCCAAAATGAAGGTTTCAAAGGCCATGGTCTGGCGGTGGGCCTAGACAGGCTTGGTAGGCCGTTAATTCATTCGTTGAAATTCTTCCAAGAATCTTACATCTAAGGTAACCTTTGCATTTCCTTTTTTCTTTTTTTGCAGTCACTTTGTCAGTTTGGATCTTTTGTAACAAATATTGTCTGTTTGTCTTTATTTTCAGCCAGAGTCTCCCCTGAGGTATTTGGATTTGGAAGAGATGTCTGAGCATCCCTTCTGGCTGTTTGACAAGTTTGAAAGTAAGGTATCAAAAAATGAGTAAGTGAAAAGCAATTAGAGGAAGGATTTTTGCACAATCATAAAAGACTAAATGAAAGTAAGATATCAAAAAAATCAGTAAGTGAAGAAGGAATGAATCAACAAAATCAGACACCAACGTTGAAAAGTGTTCATCATATATTTACCTCAACCAAGAGAAATTTGAACTGCATGCATGAAGTTCATGTCAACTCTCTTATCAATCATAAAGGTGAACAACTCCGTCATCGCATTCGGGAAGAAGTTGTTTAGTTAGTGATCTACATGCTCCATCACCTACAAGGATTTTAGAATAAGCCTTTAAATATATTTTTATTAAAAATAAATATCCAAAACAAAATTTAATAGTTACCTTTTTTTTTTGTCAAAAAATTTAATAGTTACCTAACCATCATGAACAAGTATCCACTTTGATTGCGGACTTCTTCGCCCTAATCAATAAGCGTGAGATACTTCTTCGCCATTCCAACTCACACCTTAGGCTAATGACTCACCTATACCAACTCATTTCCAAAATGATTGTGGATTTGAAAACTTGAGACAAGGGGGAAACAATGGGAGGAGAATGGATTGCTGCTGTCCACGTCACATCCCACCAAACAAGCAAATCCCACCAATTAAGGGATAACCCTTGCTTGTCATACGTCACACTTGTGGCTAGCTACTTGTTTGGTGAGATGTGACGGATGAAAAGCAAGGGTTATCCCTTAATTGGTGGGATTTGCTTAAGGGGGAAGGTGAGGTCAACATGGTGTCAACAATATTCTTCTTCTTTTTTGTTTTTGTTTTTTGGGCTTATAAGGGTATTTTGGTAATTTTAACATGTAGGGATATTTTGGTCATTTTGGCCCAAAATTTAAAAACGATCTCCTATGAGTTCGTTGAGTCGAATATTATCGCTCTTCTTGAGAATCATAATTGTATCACTTCAATTTCTAATACTTCCTTTAAAAAATTCACAAAATGTTACGTAAGGGCATTTTTGTCCAACTTCAAATTAAACACAATCCAATATTCTCAATCCAAAATCACTTGATAAAAGACCCATAATCATCCTTCATCATAATATTATTTTTCAGTGAAATACGAAAATCCATCTTGAATTTTTCGGGGTTTTACACCTTATATCCAATCTCATTGCATAGCATTCATACAATTTCATATTCTATGGACTTCTTGTTTTACCATTATGTTAATAGACCAAATATCATGGTTGAAAACAACTATCGTGCCTATTAGTGATGGTGAAATATCAAGAAAGCAACATCACATGTTTGATTTTAGGGCATATTTCTAACACATAGATGTGTCATAAAGCTGATAAAATGAGACATGATGTGGAGGATTAGGAAGTGGGACATAGATTTGTGGTGGATTGGAGGTGGTTTTATTCTACCAAAATAGAATATTCCATTATAATATCCTGAATGAGCAGTCTAATATTCTAGGGAACTGAAGCTACTTGCTAGATAATGTTAATTAATCATATTGTTGTTAGGGATGGGAATGGCTTATTTCGGGCTGGGTATGGTTGTCATCTCTGTCCCTAGGCCATCTCCAGCCATGGGCCATAGGCCAAATATAGCCCTAAAATAATGTAAAACCCATCTCCAACCATGGGCTAAAAATTTTTTTAGCCAAATTTGGAGGGCCACATTTGGCCCTTTAGCCCTCCAACCAGGCAACTTGTAGCCTAGCTTTAGCCTAGGCCAAATTTTTTGTGGGCCCAACGCATGTGCTTTCTAAGAAGAAAAAGTATCACTCGTGGGCAAGAGCATGAAACATCTCATACAATTGCAGATCCAACAACCAATATTTAAGGCATGTTGACGTTAGCTAGTCGTTAGTTTTTTTTTTTTAATAACCTTTTTAAATGTTTTAAAATTCATTATTTATATAATTGGTTTCTAACCATTAAAGGTCAGAACCATTGATTGAAAAGTTACGTTTTTAAAAAAAATTTAAAACTTTTTAAATGTATTAAATTCATTTGTTTAAAAAATATATATATAAAAAATTGGTTATGATCATTGGAGGTCAGAACCGTTGAAATGCAACCTATTTTTTATTTTTTAAAAATTGCCTTTGTTGGCTTTATTATTATTATTTTAAAAATATATATATAAAAACCTAAAATATGTATATAAATACCTCAAAATTTCTTCAAAAATTTTCCCACTCATTTCATTCCACATTTCTTACAAATTCTATCGCATTCTCTACTTATTGACAATTTTCCACACTCTTTATTTTTGTCAATGTTTTCCACACTCATTTCATCCAAACATTTTCTACAAATTTATTTTCTTTACTTATTTTGTTAGTCATATTATTTGGAAAATGTCCCGAACTTTGAAGGGACAAAATTGGTCACGAGCGGAAGATGAACATCTTTGCAAGGCTTTCTTTAAAGGGAAATAGCGGTATATACCCCCCATTTTATAATCTCAATTAAAAATACCCACCCCCCCCCAATTTTTTTACAACTAACACCTGTAAATATAAAATTATTGTACACTTATTGCTAACCTAACACTTTTTTTGAAAATCACCTCTCGCGAATCACCTCTCTCTTTGGCTCCGTCTCTCACAGTCTCCACTCTCTGGTCACTCAGCTCTCACTCTGCCGTCGCTCGTGGCTGAGCTCTCACGCTCTCAGTCTCTGGTGGCTCAGGTCTCACTCTCTCTTCTCTCTTCTCTCCCAGCGGAATCCGTTAATTGAAGATGAATGCCATCGATTACATGAACCAGGTACTGTTCAGCGAAATTTTCTTACGGAAAACGAAGGTTTTATGGGTTTGTATGAAAATCGTTTATGGGTTTGTTTGAAATTGGTTTAGGGTTTAGGTTTAGGGCTTTCTCTGAAATTGGTTTAGTGAGTTCTCTGAAATGGGTATAGGGTTTAGGGGTTTTTCAGAAATGGGTTTAGGGGTTTCATTGAAATTGGTTTAGGTCTGAAATGTTGTGATTCCGATGATTCATTGTTTGAAACAGTGAATGGGTTTGTTGTTTGTGGAATGATGCTTGCACTGGTGTTGTTTTGCTGTTGGTATTGATGTTGTATTGCTTTGTTGTTGCCGGGTTATTGCTGATGTAGTGACGTTGTATATTCATTTTAGTGCTGTTGTATTGCTAGTTTGTTATGGTTGTAATGGTTTATTATGGTTTTATTTATGTTCCACAACAACAAATGTAGTTCAATGACACACCTTTATGACTTGTTTTAAATGTACGTCTTTGAAAGTAATTTGGGCTATACATTGTACGGCAGTGAAACAAACACGTCATTGATAAGTTTAGGGCTTGCATATTGGATATGGATAAGTTATCTTTTTTTTTTCATATTCTGTTGTGATTATTTGGAATTTCAGTTTGGGGATGAATATTGAATGTGTAAACAAAGGGCAAAGAACCATATGCGGGGATGTATATTAGTTTTGGGTGCACAATGGGCTAGTTTAGAAGTTACAGTACCTGCAGATGTGTTGCTTGTGCTATCTTTTAAATGGATTTAAAGAGCCTATACTGAAATAGCTTCTCCTTCCCATTTCCCTTCTCCTTCGGGAAGCATTTTCGTGTTAGGCCTTTGGTTTATCAGTCACTTATTTGTTCAAACAATATTGGATGTAACTAGTGTTTAGTATCTAATTGTAGAAACTAATTTGCAGGTTTCTAGTGAGCAGAAGTCACCATAACTTTATCTTTTGGAGAATATTGTAAAGAATAGCGGACGGGACTACAAAAAATATTTTGTTGTCAGACTCCGTGAGGTTAGATTTATGTTTTTTGTGATGCCTCTCATTTCTCAGCATGCTTTTTGTGGTTACGTAACGCAGCTTCTTGATTTATTGACATGTAACAATGTCTGAATCAACCTGGAATACACAACATATTTAGTTTGAGGTTTAAATAATGGCAATTGGGATTAAATTATCTTTGATATCCACACTGTTCACTGCTTACGAATTACATTGTTTCTTTAAAATAAAATGATGTTTTTCTGCACAATGTGTCATTATTACCCCCTTGTGTCAAATCCGACGATAGGCTTCACTTCACTTCACTCCGTAGTTACTTTGTAGTCAAAAGTTTTTCCCATTTTTTGCACTTGTAGGTGGATGAAATGGGAAAAACTTTTGTAGGAAGCCTTTTGAAGATAAAATATAAGAGAAGGACGTGGGAAAATATAAGAGCATGGCTTGTGGATAGAAAATATAACATAAGGAAATTGGAAAATATAAGAGAAGGAAATGGGAAAATATAAGAGCAAGACTTGTGGAGAGAAAAGATAAGGGTTGAAGGTACAATGAATTTGTATTTTTTCTGTCATGGGCCATTGGTGAACAAACATGAAATGCATATAAAGTTCTATTGGGGATGTATTGTAGGTTTATCACTGATATATCTTGTGCATATTGCCATGAGATGCATCTGTATTGTGTGTTTATTGCTTGTAATTGTGTATATTTAAAAGGCTTGAAATTATTTGTAAAATGGTGGTGTGTAGGGAAATATGGTCTCGAAAGCAAAGTTGATGATTGCTGCGGATGAAAAAATCCAGGGAAAGGCGTTGACCTTTTCCCATACAAAAACAGCGATCTGTACAATTAAGGACAAATTTAGTGGGCAACAGTTACAAAGGTTCAAGGACAGTTGTTTTGGCCATTTGTTAGTAATTGAGGACCTGAAGTGGACAACACAAATTATCCATGGCTTGTTGTTGAGAAAGGCAGACCCGAGGACAGTTTCTCAAGTCAACGGGATCAAATTCATCGTTGGCAACAAGGTCATACAGTTCACAGTGCAACAGTTTTGCGTCATCACAGGGCTGCAGTTTGGAAAGCTTCCCTTCATTCCGACTGCAACTAATGACAACTGCTCATTGAAGAAGAAGTATTTCTGCAACAATAAAACGGTCAGCCTTTCCGAACTTGAACAAGCCTTCATCGACTGCAGTGATGAGGAGGACGTCTTCAAGTTTGGGCTGTTATATTTCGCTGTGTTTGTGCTGTTGGGCAGTGAAAAGCATGTCAACATTGACATGCGCTACTTGAAATTGGCCGAAGATGTTGAAGACTTCCAGAAGTATCCGTGGGGTGCTGTGTCATATGCCAAGACAAATTCGTCATTGTTGAGGGCACTGTGCGCAGAGTACCAGCGAGTCAAAGTGCCCCAGAAAGCCTTAAAAACCAAAAAATCAGCAAAGCAATCCAACACAATGGCAAGTGGTAGACCAAGGGAGTACCACATAAAAGGATTTGGCTTTGCACTTCAGGTGAGGAAATATCTGTTTATGTATAAGTTCCATTTACTTTGTTTACAGTGATTGATATATTTTTATTGAAAACAGATATGGGCTTTTGAGGTGTTTCCAGCATTCGCTGCATTGCATATCGTTGTGCGTGAACAGAATGCCCAAGTCCCTCGTATACTACAATGGAGAATCAATAGTTTGCCTCGTTTTCACGAAGTAATGAGCCAAGTCTTTGAAAATGCAGAGGTTAGTTCTGTTAATAATACTAATGTTATGCTTCTGATTCAAATTATAGGTTTAATAATATGTTTTTTGTCTCTGTAAATTGCAGGTTGATGTGCAACCTCTCCGCCCATCTGTAATTGAGAAGCAGCAGCCGTATTGGAGTTGGGGTGACGATGTTGATGATACTGAAGAAGTTGTTGAGTTGTTTGGCGATGACGAAGAACCAAAAACCAGCACTTCTGCCTCTGTGCAAGAAAAAGATGAGGACATTGCTGAAATTGCTAGCCTTCCATCGTCTTCTAAGGCAAGCATTACTTTTTTTTTTCAATATATACATCATAATACCATAGGAAAAAAACTGCTGTTGATGGGAAATTTTTTCGAAATATTGTAACATTTGCATTATAACTTAATGCAGGGTAAAGTCGCGTCCACTCATTTACGCACTTTGAAGCGTGACTTTGAAAGGACAAAGGATGAATTGGCCAAAGTAGCCGCTTCGAATCGAGGACTTCGCAAGAGAGTGCATCAGTTGGAAGAAATTGTACGGACGGAGTCCTTGAAACGTGAAACAGAGTCTGCAAAATATAAAAAGTCAGTGGAGGATTTTGCCAAGACCCTAGCTTCCATGGAACATTATTTCAAGGGGGAGATAGAGCAGCTGAAAAAAATAAATAGTGGGTTCAATGAGGGTGGGGAAGGACATGAGGACCTCCGTAGTCCTCATATGAATGAAGGACCATTACATGACTATGGTAGTCCGCATATAGAACCGGTAGCAATGGAAACAAAAAGCCCTGGTGATGGAGCCGAACCATCCGCAGCCTTGGTAGTTGAAGAGGCAGAAATTGTCACTTCCGTTCCTCACTTAGAAGTGCATGAAGCAGCTGCGCATGCACAAGTCGAGAAGCTGCCTACCCCGGAAGATGTGGCCGGGTGTGACGAAATCTGCAAAAGATTGATGTTTTTGTTAGAAGATTGGAAAAGAAGTGATAGTATGGCATCGGGAGGTCCGATCAATCCTCCAAGTATACTGAAAGTGAGTATGGCTGGTGATGGAGAAGGGTCTAAAAGTGTTGAAACAAAAGAAGAGAAAGGTAAAGGCTGTAGACAGAAGCGTCCGTCGCACACTTTGTGTAGTCCATTTATTGATCCGTTGCGGAAGAAGAGGGCGATGAGTGTGTCGGATGCGACTGAAACCCCGCCATGTTTTGATCCATCAAAACCCCTTCCCATTGAAGATGTGAAGGCAGTCATGGAGTTTTGCATTGGCTGGAAAAACGAGATCAGGTTAGGATTCTTGACCTTCAAAATCCAATCTTCATGTTATGCTAGTATGTGCTGATATAGAAATGAGAGAATTACCAAGTTCGCTTTAATATACATGTGTATATTTGTGATGAACAAAATTCAGACTTTGTTAAAGCAAAAAAATATTGACTGCTGCTGTTAAATGTATTTTGTTAAATATAGGTAGTAAGAAATTTTGAATAGTAGTTTATTATTATAACATTTAGACTCAAAAGAAGACAATAACAGAGATTTAGAAGGGGTTGTAATAGCAGCTCCTTCCGCCCATGGCATCTGGTCTTCTCCTCCATGTTATGTACCCAAATAACCATCGGATAGGGCACAATTTTGGCCATACTAAATCATTTGGCTCCAGGATTAATACAAATGATCAGCCAAGTGTAAATTCTCACTGTGATGATCCATTGTTAGATTCTTCAAGTGAACCCGAAAGCAACACAACCTGCAGTGCTTTGCCTGACCTCAATCTTGATCTCACAATAGGCCTTCCAATTTCATTGGGATATTGATATTAGTACTAGTCCTTCAAACATTTTGTACAAGCCTTGGTTATGATTTTATTATTTCCTGCCACGTACGTATTGCTGGGAAAGAATACTATCATAGCTGAGAGCTAGAGACGAATAGATAGCTTCGTTATGCTAGTATGAACCCTAAACTTGAATTTTGGGTTTGAATTAGTTAGTTTATGTAAATGGAGACTGGAGAAAAAGAATGTGATAATTAGTTGGGTGCGTTTATGCTAATGTTTTTCTTCTTAATTTTTCACTAATTATTTGCAGTAAAAGTATTGAATTGTAATCTTCTAATCGTAGAAAATTAATGTGCATTTTGATTAAAGGGATTTTATATAATTTATTCATGAGAGAAAAACCAAGTCTTTCTGTTGTTATACACTTCAGGTAGCAAGTAGATAGGAAGAAACTGCAATATATGGACCAGAATGTTCCTCCTTTTTATGATGCGAAACTGTTAAGGAGAGAGAGAGAGAAAGAGAGAGAGAGAGAGAGAGAGAGAGTGAGTGATGGAAATCTAAGTTAAGATTCTAATTCTATATCAGATTCAAATTCTTACTCTCGCAGTGATCGTATGTAGCCATATATATATATATATATAGTAAGAAAAATACAAAATGTAGATAAGAAGCGGTTGAGGTTTTCTGGACTGATGGTTAAAGTACAAAATATGTATGGATAAGGTGGATATGTTGAATGGATGCTTAGCGAACCCAAGCATATGCATCATGTATCATGCATCATGTATCATGCATGAGCAACGAACTAAATTCATATATCTTACACATATTGGGTATTTTTATCGGACGACTCAGAATTTAATTGAGCCTATGCGAACTAGTCTTGTTTTTAAAGTGTATATGGCAGTTACCTCTTGGATTATGGTTATGTGTTGAAAGAGTTTCTTAATCTAAAACAAATTATTACTTGAACAAAGAATTGAACTTATGGTCACATTTGAAGTGAAGAAAAACAGAGTTGAAATAGAAGACAAATACAATTGCTTGGTTGTCGTTACAATTTCAAGTGGAGAAACAAATAGAGATAAGTAGTTTACCTAAGAATTCTCAATTGGTGCTCAAGGGGACAAAAATGGAGACAAATAAAGTCAAGATGATTGGCCTAACATGGAGATAATATCTAACAAGTTTTTTGTTTCCTGTTTTATCATGTTTCTTCATATTTATATATAGAATTTGAAAGTTTTGTTACAATTGAGGCTAAATTATTCCACTCCCCAGTGAAGTAGCTTCCTACTTAGCAAGAATTCTATATTTGTCTCACCTAATTGCTATATCTGAAAACTGTTATTTGAAATGGGACAATATTATTTTATATATGTTGTGAAAACTGTTACCACCTAAGTTCTGATCGGGAATTTACGTTTTTGCCTCTTGTAGTGCGGAGGTGCAGCTGGAATCATGTTCGGTGGGCGTTGATTTTTTCTACAAACTGATCGATGATACGGAATGGATTAGCTCAAGGGTAAGAATACACAATTCTCTACTTTATTACAATACTTCAATTGTTTTGTTTGCTTTATTAAGTGTACAGTTGTATGAAATTGTGCTGATATTATAAACGTGAACTTTCAGCACTTGGACATGGCAACCTTTCTCATCCGGAAAAGGCAACACGCGCATCCATTGGTATTTGGAACTCAGTGGACAACGGCAGATTGTTGCTTGCAGGTAAACATGTTACCATTTAACATTCACTGCTTCATTTGCTTTTGATTGTCATTACGTAATATGGCTTCATTTCAATGTGTGCAGCAATTTCTAGAGCCGGTCAAAGCGACTGGCAAGACACGTGGAGCGAAGAAGGCAGCTGCTTCAAACATTAGTGACCTTACACCCAGCAAGTTGAACAATATACATCACTATGTGCGGGGTACGTGGCAACACGGGTATGGCCAAGCTTGGACAAAAGTTAGGAAGGTCTATTTTCCATATAATCTGAAAGGGTCCCATTGGGTTGCAATCGAACTTGATTTTGTCAATCATACTGCAACGGTGTATGACTCGTACTCTGATTTTACCGCCACAAAGAAGCTAGTTGGACTGCTTCGCCCTATATCCGAGACGTTGGCACAAGTGCTGTACAATATGCACTTTTATGAAGCTTCTGAGCTTGAAGAGGTGAAGCAAAGGGGGCTGCAGATGTCAACCTTTACGGAATTCTCAGTTTGTACCATTGGAGATGTGCCACAACAACGAGATGGGTAAGGTTTGTGAATTTAGTGGAGTTTATAAACTATTTTACATAAATGCAGTTCTAATTTCCCAACTTATTGGCTTGACAGTGCGTCTTGCGGAATCATGACCATCAAATTCTTGGAGCATCTCAGTGCTGGGATTTCATTGCATACAATTGACCCTTTGAAGAGCAAATATTACAGACTGAAGCTTGCAATAGAGGGTTTAAGGGGGGAGGCATATGTATGAGGTATATGTCTTCATGTCTGTGAATTTAGTTGAGTGTGGACTTAGGACTTGGGTATTCACTGTGCTCATTAATTATGTCAGGAACTCGTTTATATGAAGATGCAAACGTGGATGCTTTGCTGAAAATTCCTGCCTTTTTGCTAGAGCTACTAGGTTTAGTTATTATGTGTAGCAACCCGGGTCTTTGGCCCTGCTGTATATTGTGAGGTGTAATATTGTACAGTCTAGAAGCAGTGGCTAATTGCCTTACATGGCACACACACTGTTTCGATTTTGAAGGTTACCTATTTTGTACACCTCCATATATAAATATTGTTGCTCTTTATGGATGCTTTTGTAGCCATTGTTCACATTTTCTGTCTATGGTTTTGTTTGCAATTTATGTGATATAGGTAAAATTCATTTCCTGCACTGGGAATGTGTTAGTGGACTTACTGAAGCATACAGCTTTCTTAAGATTTCTCAATTTCGTTTTGACTTAGTTCGTTTTAAATAATGTCTTCCGCAATTCTACTTTTCTGTGTAGCATTATGTTGTTATTGGAATTTGGAACCGAGTACTGTGTTTGCTGATGTTAGCTGGAGCAGGATGAATGTCACAGGTGGTTTGGTATATTTGTGAATTGCTACAGTTTTACATTACATGCACTCTCTCAGTTTTGTACTTTCCCCTTATGTACTAATTTTCCTTTACATCACTCTCTGTGAGACAAATTTTGCTTTCAATTTGTAGAAACTTATGTTACTTTTCCCTTTGGCACGATTACAAGCTAGGTTCCATTTCAGAAAAGCAGGTAAAACAGCTTTATTTTTAGACTAGTTTAGACTCTCGCGTGTATCCAAAACTTCAATTTCAGTCATGCCACTTTATTGCAGGGTCTAAAAGAAATTGCGGAGTGTTTGTCTGGAACTTTGACGAAGTGAACTGATGCTATTGTGCAAGACGATATTGAAGGTCCAGCAATGAACCCGAGAAACCTGCTGAGGTTTGAATAAGAACTCTTTTATCTAGTATTTACATCAATCTTGAACATTGTAATGGAGCCAATCTGCTTCTATGCTTATGTGATGCTTTCTGCTGAGGTTCCCATTTATGCCATGCCTCTTTTTTCTTGTTTACTTTGCTTTTTTTCTTGGGATCTTTTGGCTTGGCACTATGAACTGACTCGGTGGCAGTTACAAATTAACATAGGTCTTAATTCTGGAACTGCCATTCATAAACTCTATCTCTGTACTTAACCCAGTTGTTTTTGCAGGTCGGTCTCACCCAAGTGTTGATTGCAATATTGTAAAGAAGATGACCATACACTGTTATTTTCTGTAGGCATACGTATGAGATGCCTTAGCTTTAATTGGTTTGGTTGTTCCAAGTTTTATGTACACAATCTCACAGTCACGGACGAGTTGTTTTTCATTTTCAAGTATTTGTCTGTGCTTTTTTTTCCCCCATTATTCTGATTATGGAGATGAAGTAAATACTACTGTGGAGCTTATAACATGTTTACTTTATTTTGTTGAGACTTATTACACCAAATGCCATGGACATACGATATAATAGCAATATCAGGCCAATATACATGCACTATAGAGCCAATATTAGGACAATAGCAGGATAATACGATAGCAATAGTATGACAATATACATCCAATAGGGTGGCAATATGCATGCACTATGTATACAATACAAAGGCAATATTAAGCAATATACATGCAATCTAACAGCAATATAAGTGAATCTACATACGATACACACACATCCATTACAGACTACATTTTACACATGCAAAACAAATCGCCACCGAAGCTTAACAATACTATCCCGCGAAGGGAAAATGAAGAAGCAGTAGAGCATTACATTAACAACAATAAATTTGGCTTACAAACCAAAAAAGCAAACCTTAATGGGAAATTGGAAATTGTGGATTTCAACCCAAAATAGGACTATGTAACTAAGCATTTATTGCGAATTTCAGACAAGAAAATTGGGAATTAGGAAAATAGGAAAATAGCAAAACTGCAAACTTGGAAAATGGGAAATAAGGAAACTTGGAAAATTCAAAAATTGGAAATATAGAAGAAAAGGAAAATTGGAAAATCGGAAATACGGAAAAATGGAAACTTGGAAAATTGGAAATAGGAAAAAAGGAAAATTGGAAAGAGGAAAGTAGGAAATAGGATAAAAGGACAGTTGGAAAATTGGAAAATTGGAAAATTGGAAAATTGGAAAATAGGAAATTGGACAATTGGAAAATTGGGTAATTGGAAAATAAAGCAACTTCGAAAATTGGAAATTGAACAAAAGGAAAGTTGGAAAATAGGAAACAGGAAAAAAAAGAAACTCAAAAAACATGAAAATTGGAAATAGGAAATAGGAAATAGGAAATAGGAAAAAAGGACAGTTGGAAAATAGGCAAATTCGCAAATTGGAAAATTGGAAAATTGGAAAATTGGACTATTGGACTATTGGACTATTGGACTATTGGATACCTGGATAATTGAAAAATAGCAAATAAGGCAACTTGGAAAATAGCAAAATTGGAAATAGAACAAAAGGAAAGTTAGCAAATTGGAAAAAGGAAAAAAAAGGAAACTTAGAAAATAGGGCAATTGGAAAAAAGAAAATTGGTTAATAGAACAATTGGATAATTGGACAAAAACTGAAAATTGGATAAATGGAAATAGGAAACAGGGACACATGGAAAATAGGAAAATTGGAAACGAATTGAAATTGTGGAAATGGGAAATAAGACAATTACCATATTGGACAATATTAGTTACTTTCTCAATTAGCCAAAGCAGGCAACTTTTTTTCATTACATAATGGGAAAATAGGAACATTGAAAAATTGGAAAACTGGAAAATAGCACAAAAGGAAACTTGGGAAATATAAGGATGGATAATAATTGTCGTGTCCGTGATATTTGAAATCAGGATTACTTTTAACGAAGTGGACTGTTATTAGACCAAATGCCACTGACATACGATATAATAGCAATATCAGACCAATATACAAGCACTATAGAGCCAATACCGATACAATATATGGATGATACGATAGCAATAGTTTTACAATATACATCCAATAGGCTGGCAATATTCATACACTATATATACAATACAAAGGCAATGTTAAGCAATATACATACAATAAAAGAGCAATAGTAAGTTTATCTACATACAATACACACACATCCATTACAGAATACATTTCACAGATGCAAAACAAATCGCCCCCGAACCTTAACAATAGTAAACCGCGAAGGGAAAACCAAGGCAACAAAAGATCCATGTACTCGGGTCAGATGAACTCAAGCAGCACTCACCCTTACTACAGGTCCATCAAAAGATCCATGTCTTTGTCCTTTGTCCTCGCTGCATGCACGAGACTATGATGAGCCATTCCCTCATCACCCATATTCAGCACCTCCCACACACCAGCTACATCAATTTCACTCCAATTGTAGTTTGGTGAGATCACCAAAGCATAATCTCGGAACATTTCAAAGCCGTTGTTGAAACATTCAACCATTTCATGGTTATATTCTTCAGATTTTGAGAAATTTTCAACGGCATCTTTCTTTCGCTCTTCCAATTTCAACTTCAACGACTCTAACTTTTTGCTCCGACTTTTTGCTTTCAGAGTTTGCTTAACTTCTCCAGCAAATGCTTTGTTCAACTTGTTGGCCAAATTTCCCATAACTTGGCCATGAATATCACATTTGCTCTCCCACCAATCTGTTGCCTTAGACAAATATTGGAGGTCGTGCTTGACGGCAGAGATTTTGTCAAGCGGATCAGTGCTCTCGGCCTCACTTCCAGATGAAGTGGGATCGTGATTGGGAGTGAGCGGTGGAGATGGGAATGGCACATGCCACGGCATGTCCCCCGGGTAACTGACTTGGTCGTTTGGAGGCCGTACATCCGACATGTTGAAGTATTGAAGTATTGAAGTACTAGAATTCACAGCTGCCGAGTGCAACAAAACAAATAAACGTAGATTCTGTGTCAAGTTGTAAACGACAATATGGTTAGCTTTAGTGGACAATGTTTGCCTTTGAGTAAGACAGATATGAAGTACTGATATGAATGTCGAGAATGTTTGCCTTTGAGTAAGACTGATATGAAGTACTGATATGAATGTTTGCCTTTGCCTTTGAGTCAGACTGATAAGAATGTTTTCCTTTCCCGTGAATTAAGCTGCCTATGTTGCAGTTATATATAGGAAGGTTCATATTGGGTCTTTAGTTGGTGCATTAAATTGATGGGATTGCAAACTACACCATTAACTCCTTGGCTGTAATTTACAGCAGTAGAGCATTACATAAACAACAATAAAATTGGCTTACAAACGAAAAAAAGCAAACCTTAATGGGAAATAGGAAAATAGGAAAATAGGAAAATAGGAAAATAGGAAAATAGGAAAATAGGAAAAGTGCAAACTTGAAAATTGGGAAATAAGGAAACTTGGAAAATTGGAAAATTGGAAATAGAACAAAAGGAAAATTGGAAAATTGGAAAATCGGAAATACGAAAAAATGGAAACTTGGAAAATTGGAAAATTGGAAATAGGAAAAAACGAAAATTGGAAAGAGGAAAGTAGGAAAGTAGGAAATAGGAGAAAAGGACACTTGGAAAATTGGAAAGAGGAAAAAAGGACACTTGGAAAATAGGAAAATTGGAAAATAAAGCAACTTCGAAAATTGGAAATTGAACAAAAGGAAAGTTGGAAAATAGGAAACAGGAAAAAAAAGAAACTCAGAAAACATGAAAATTGGAAATTTGGAAAATTGGAAAATTGGAAATAGGAAATAGGAAATAGGAAAAAAGGACAGTTGGAAAATAGGCAAATTCGCAAATTGGAAAATTGAAAATTGGATAATTGGATAATTGGAAAATTGGAATATTGGAATATTGGACTATTGGACTATTGGACTATTGGACTATTGGATACCTGGATAATTGAAAAATAGCAAATAAGGCAACTTGGAAAATAGCAAAATTGGAAATAGAACAAAAGGAAAGTTAGCAAATTGGAAAAAGGAAAAAAAGGAAACTTAGAAAATAGGGCAATTGGAAAAAAGAAAATTGGTTAATAGAACAATTGGATAATTGGACAAAAACTGAAAATTGGATAAATGGAAATAGGAAACAGGGACACATGGAAAATAGGAAAATTGGAAACGAATTGAAATTGTGGAAATGGGAAATAAGACAATTACCATATTGGACAATTTCAGTTACTTTCTCAATTATGCAAAGTAGGCAACTTTTTATAATTACATAATGGGAAAATAGGAACATTGAAAAATTGGAAAACTGGAAATAGAACAAAAGGAAACTTGGGAAATTGCAAAATAGGATAAAATAGGCAAAAAAAAATGAAAAATTGGATAATTGGATAATTGCATAATTGGATGACAGATGGAAAATAGGAAAATATGAAAAATGGAAAAATGGAAACGAATTGAGATTGCTGAAATGAGAAATAAGACAATAACCATATTGGTCAATTTGAATGAGTTGATCAATTAGGCAAATAGGCAAATCCCTTTTTGAATTACATAATGGGAAAATGACCAAGTTCGGAACATCCAAAATAGAAATATATGACAAAAAGGCATACAGTCAACTGGGTAATAACTCCCGCCCAATACACTCCCGCCTAACACTCCCGCCCAATACTATCCCACCTAAGACTCCCGCCAAGCCCTCCCGCCAATGACTCCCCCTAATCCCTCCCGCCACTAACTCTCTCTGTTACTCCAGGTCATTAAAACCTGCCTATATTAATCAACCCAGCTATTTGAAATGAAAGCTTCCATCACATTAACTCCTGCTTGCAGCCATTACCTTCCCCACTGATTTCACTCACATCGCATTTAGTCCCCCTTTTTTCCAATGAAGTCATACACCAGCCTACATTAAATATCAAAGACCATGGACCATAACCTCACACCAAACCCAACGCTTTCAATTACTGAAGGAGGGGAGACTGAAACAGAAGCCAAGTCACCCAATTCACTCACTGCAGACTTGGTCCATGGCATGCAGCAATGTCGAGGCAATACCATGTTTTGGAAAAATCTCCATGCAGACATAGTATCAAAAATTGTGGAAGGCCAAGCTAGATGGGATGTCATAAGAAAGCGCACAATTCGCTCTCGTTATCATGCCCACATGCATCTCGTACATATAAAGGCAATCAAACGAAAAATTGAAATTGCCCGTACCACTGCAATTATGGTATTCAAGGAATCAGAAGAAATGGCCAAGTTGAAGCAACAACAAGTGGAAAGGGGATTTGAACTATTTCGTAAGTTTGCAAAAATAGTGGATCCGGCAGGAAACTGGGCCAACATCACTGTGGGCGGGGTCATGAATTTCATGGGTCGTGGTCGCCGCACTTGAAGAGTATGCAAACTTCGAATTTGTCAACAGCAGGGAAATGGAACTATGAGGTGGCCTCTTTTTGTATTATGTAACCATGGGGTGGCCTGTTGTATTATGTAAGTTTGGAAATAGGATTTTATGCTATGAGGTGGCCTCTTTTTGTATTATGTAACCATGGGGTGGCCTGTTGTATTATGTAAGTTTGGAAATAGGATTTTATGGAATGATCATGCCTCTTTTTGTATTTGTGCGTATACAGTTTATCGGTGTCCAGTTCAGTGGCGATATAGCAGCAATAACTATACCATAAACATGCTTTTAATGGCAATATTATGTCAATAAGAGTACAATACAGAGGTGATATAGTTACAATATGATCGTATTACAGTACGTACTGCATCAGAATGTTTTTCAAATTATTTGGTCCTAAAAAAGTCAAGAAAAAAATTATTAAGTAATTACAACCTGGAAAAAGGATGAAGTATACATCCCTTAAAAGACATATGGCCTACATTACAGACCTTCAAAATGAACTCTATATATATAATGCATGCCTTGTAGCACCATCACATGCCCCCCTAAATTACAGAAACATGACCCCCCAAAACCTCATGCTCCTTCCTCTTTCAACCCCTAAATTATCCATTGGATGCCCAATACTAGATCACTGCTTGGGGGGTGGGATACCCTGCAACTCCATAACAGAATTGGTAGGGGAGAGTGGTTCTGGGAAGACGTAGCTTTGTCTCCAACTTACGGTACGAGCTCAGCTCCCACCCTCACATGGCGGACTAGGGGGCTCCTCCGTCTACATATTCACAGAATTTAGCTTCTCATTTCGTCGATTGCAACAACTAGGCAACCTTTATCATGCATCATACCCCAACTTAATAAGGTTGGAGCCATTGGAAGACATATATGTTCGTGGTGTTCATGATGCTCAAGAACTCATCCATGTCCTTGGAGACATAGAAGCATTTATTGCCATTGATCACACCCGCCTACCTGTCAAACTCATTGTCATTGATTCCATTGCTGCATTGTTCCGATCACAGTATCAGACAACATTGGTAGATTTGAAACGGCGGTCTGAAATGTTCTTCAACATATCTGGGACATTGAAGGGTTTAGCAAATAAGTTTGGGTTGGCGGTGGTTGTCACCAACCAAGTGGTGGATTTTATTGGGCCACATGATGGAGTGAATGGGGTGAGGTTGGGAAACTTGGAGTCCCTGGACACATCAGGCAGACGGGTGAGTCCAGCTTTGGGACTGGCTTGGGCACATTGCATAAATTCAAGAGTGTTCTTGGCAAGACATGAGCAATCTATTGGGGTTAACATTCGTAATGCTCCTTCAACAACTATATGTAGTCAAACACACACTACTACAAAAAATGAAAAAGACGACGGGAATTCACCGTCGTGAATTTGGTTTTCAAACCGTCGTAAAATCGAGCGACGTCTTTTGCAAAGTAAAACCACGACGCGAAATCACCGTCGTTGGTATTACAAACCACGTCATTAACAAAAAACAACCGACGTCTGTATACTGAAAAATGAACCAAAAAATTGTCCTGGAGAAGCATAGACGACATATTTTATACAACATACGTCGTGTAAAAATATACAATACGTCTTTAAATAAATAAAATATGACGTTATAAAATTATACGACGTCTAATATATTTTTATAACCGTCGTGCAATTGTATTGCCACTTCGTTTTTTCCATTAATATTGACGTGGAAATAGCGGTTAGGGTAAATCACCGTCGTTGTTATACCAAACAACGTCATTTACAAATAAAAACCGACGTCTGTACACTAAAAATGAACCAAAAATTGTCCTGGGAGTAGAATAGACGACCTATTGTAAACAACAGACGTCGTGTAAAATAATACAATACGTCCTTAAATAAATAAAATCTGACGTTATTAAATTATACGACGTCCAATATATTTATATAACCGTCGTGCAATTGTATTGCCACTTCGTTTTTTCCATTAATATTGACGTGGAAATAGCGGTTAGGGTAAATCACCGTCGTTGTTGTACCAAACAACGTCATTTACAAAGAAAAATCGACGTCTGTACACTAAAAATGAACCAAAAATTGTCCTGGGAGTAGAATAGACGACCTATTTTATACAACAAGCGTCGTGTAAAATAATACAATACGTCTTTAAATAAATAAAATATGACGTTATTAAATCATACGACGTCTAATATATTTTATACCACCGTCGTGCAATATTATTGCCACTTCGTTTCTTCCATTAATATTGACGTGGAAATAGCGGTTAGGGGCAAATCACCGTCGTTGTTGTACCAAACAACGTCCTTTACAAACACAGACGACCTATTTTATACAAACACAGTCGTGTGTATATATATACTACGTCTTTATATTAATAAAATATGACGTTATTAATGTATACTACGTCGTATATATTTATATAACCGACGTGGAAAATATGTTAGGCTCATGACTTACGACATATTTATTTCTATTATCGACGTAGTATGTGATATACAACGTCGTGATAATGTAAAAGACAGCCGTGTTTCTCTATTTATACGTCGTCTTTAGTAAAATAATAGTCGTCTAATCCATCCAAGACGTCGTCTTTTGTAACGTTCAGGTTCGATATCTGTCCTTTTAGACGTCGGTATTATTGTACTGAAGTCGTGTTATTTGTAATTACATGTCGGCTCTTTCTCCTTCTCCGACGTGATATCGTTAATAACTGTTTCACAATAATGTCGACTTTTTCACTTTTAGTTCGCTTTTAGACGTCGGTAAAATTCAATGACGTCGTTGAATGATCCAAAACGTCGTTTTTTATTGACAATTTTATGACAACAGACGTCTGTTTTTCACAGTTTTATAAGGACCGTCGTTTTATAATACTGAACCAGTATTTTATGTACTGATTGTTTTGTGTCCAAAACCTGCATAATGAAAGTGAAGAAAACACATTTCAATTTATTACAAAATTAATGTCATACAGTAGTGCTGTTTAGGGCATAAATAATTTCATAAATTACAAGAGCATCATTCAATCCATATATCTTCACACCCATCTCGAATATTTTGACTCCCAAACTCACCCACTAGTTCATCAAATGTGTCAACATTTGGCATCCCTCTAGTAAATGGCTCACACTCAATTCTCACATCACCTAAGACATCATCACCAATAACATCATCATTATATTCTCTATTAGGTGCTGATAACACTAATTCTGTAAAACATACATCACTCATCCCATGTTTTGCCTTCAAATTATACAACTTCACTAATGCCGATAACTTGGTGTACTTTCTACAACCAGGGTACAATGGTTGATCTCCATCCCCAATCACATTAGCAAACTCATAAGGATCCGATCCAAAATCACCAAAATCATTATCATCCATCTCTATTTCTTCAGACACAAAACTGTACCTACTATGGTCATCATCTTCTTCAACATTTCTACTAGCATTACTAGTTGCAATTGGTTCCCAAGGTTCTCCATGAAATGTCCAATTCTTATAGCTTTGGTCAACTCCATTAAAGTATAAGTGATCCCTTATAATTCCAACCCCAAACAATTTCAAATTCGCACATTTAACACATGGACAACGGATATGCGTTGTAGTTAGAAGATTTTCCACAGAAAATTGCAAAAATGCTTCCACCCCTAACTCATATGCCTTCGATCTTCTATCCGAGTGCATCCATGACTTATCCATCTTGGACACTATATCCTATTATCTATAATAAGGTGAAAAGACAAGCAATGACTATCACTATAGCAGATTATATAAGGTTTTAATAGCAAATAATATAGTATACAGACGACGGTTTTTAAACAACAACAGACGTATTACACATATATAGACGACGGGTTTTAAAAACACGTCGTCTAATGCTAGCAAGAAACAGACGCCAGCGAACTTTAACCACGACGGTAGTTAAAACAAGCGTCGTGGTATATTTTTATAGACGACGGTTTGTTAAAAAACCGTCGTCGTATGCATAAAAAGGATTTCGAAATCCCAGTTTATTTTCAAGAACCCAGAATATATTCAGAACACAACATATACATTAATTTTTATGTAGGGTATTAAGAACACAACATATACATTAATACTAAGCACGAAACCAACATATACTACGCATGAAAACATTAAATCCATTCCCGATTCATAATAACAGAGAGTATTAAAAGATCCGACAAGATTAAACCCTAAACCCGATTCATGAAAACATTAAACATTAAATCCATTAACCCATACCGTCGACAACATTAAAAAATCACAAAACCCTTTACCACAGAACTGAATATCATTCAATGAATTTACAAGCATGAGATTAGGGTTTGCACTTACAGGTAGGCAGAGCTCACAGCTTATGGCCAACTTGGATTCGACGGAGTTGTAAACTTGGCCAACTTGGATTCGACGGAGAGACTAACTTTGAAGTGAGAGAGCGGAGCGAAATGTTTTAGGACACAGACTATGGTCAACTTGTATAAGAGTTAGAGCGAAATCTGAAAATTTTAGGTCGAGCTGAAATTTTTAGAAAGCGCGCTTTTTAAGAAACATCGACGGAAACAAAAACATAATCGTCGTTAAAGGTTCACCCTAAACATGACGCTTATTTTAAAAATAACGTCGTTGTAAATATACTTACGACACAAAACCAAACTACCGTCGTTAAAAGTTCAACACAAAGAAATATGCCCTAAACCCTAATAAATAAAACCTAAATTATATATATTGTTTTTACAAATAATTTTTCAAAAGGGATTAGGGTTTTATGGCCTAAAATATCTCGTCCACAAAACCCTAAACCCTAATCCCTTTTCTAAATTTATATAAACCCTAAACCCTAAACCCTAAACCATTAAAGTATAAGTGAGTTGTGACTCATGTAACATTTTAATTTTTGGTGGTAATTTTAAATTTGTATAACTCAAAATTAATTTTTTAAAGCTTAAGGGGGAAGAAAATATTGCAATGACTTAATAGGAGTTGACGTTGCATTTTTTGGATTTATTTTAAATTTATTATGAATATTTCGAATTAAATAGAATAAAATATTATTAATAAAACCCACAAACCACGTCCTCTTTAATAAATTAACGACGTTTTAACTAATATAAACGACTTAATTTTAACAACAAACGTCGTTTAGAGTTCAAACCATGGCCATTTTTACAACTAAAACGACGTACAAACAATTTTCCACGACCTAATATCTTAACATCCCGCCGTCTAATGTCAACCAAACAACGTCATCCATATAATTAATAGCGTCGTTTTAACAACCATTTACATCGCGTTTTTAAAAAATATGACGTTGTTATTTGTGTACAACGTCATTTTAAACAAACCAGGGTTTAGAAATGCGCTCTTCGTAAATCATCGACGGAAAACAAAAAAAACCGTCGTTAAATATGACATCCATACCCTAAACCCTAAACCCTAAACCCTAAACCATAAAATATAAACCCTAAATTATATATATATGTTTAAATAATTATAGAAAAGGATTTATGGTTTTAGGGCCTAATATATATTAACCATAAACCCTAAACCCCAAAAATAAACCTTTATCCCCCTAAACCCTAAACCCTAAACCATTAAAGTATAAGTGATGTTGTGACTCATGAAAACATTTTTCTTTTTGGTGGTAATTTTAAATTTGTATAACTCAAACTTAATTTTTTAAAGCTTAAGGGGGAAGAAAATATCACAATGACTTCATAGGAGTTGACGTTGCATTTTTTGGATTTATTTTAAATTTATTATGAATATTTGAGTTAAATGGAATAAAATATTATTAATAAAACCCACAAACCACGTCGGAGTTAATAAATTAATGACGTTTTAAATTATTATAAACGACTTAATTTTAAAACAAAACGTCGTTTAAATTATAAACCATGGCCATTTTTACACATAAAACGACGTACAAACCATTTTCCACGACCAAAACTCTTACTTCTCGCAGTCTAATATCAAGAAAACAACGTCGTCTATAGAACCACGAGGGTCGTTTGAACAACCTTTTACGTCGCTTTTTTAAAAAATGTGACGTTGTTGTGTGTCTGCAACGTCTTTTTGAAGAAATTATGGTTTTTCACAACATGAAAACCTCAACAAATTTGTTTCAGCATGATCTTGGGTTTTTAACAACATGAAAACCTCAACAAATTTACAGGGACGTTGACGTCAACAAAAACTTGCTAATTCTAACCAATTTTGTACAAAAACTTGTCTAATTCTAAAAAAATTTGTACATTTTATAAAAATGTTTAAGTATGCTAAAATTCCTCTACTCCATATGAACACACACAAACTCTGCCCATTCTTTCCTAACTTCGTCAATGGCAGCTTGGGGGTATGGCGCTTGATTCTTTCCTTTGGCAAACTGCAGTCCATAAACAAAGATTAATATCACCGACGACGCTATTATTCATTTACCGACGTAGGATATATATTCAACGACGGTATTTTTAATCTACCGTCGTTGATAATATAAAAACCGACATAAAAAAATAAATCTGAAAATTTTCTTCTTACCGTCCTCTCAAAATCCAGGGAAGTATCCTTTATGATGTCTCTCATAAAGCACATGACATAATACCCACATTCTACACTGCTTGGTTGCTTTGGAGTGCCGGGCAGAGTTTTCCAAAGAGGTGTTTTACGGCCTACTCTGCCTATGTGTGTATTATACATTTTTAGAGCAGAGTTCACTATGTTTTTCCCGTCCTCATCCACAACACGATTTCCAGGCAGTGGATCCAGAAAATAGACGGTCTCCTTCTTTGCTCTCACAATGATCAAGACCCAATGACGGCTGCACAAAATAAATATCAAGGTTAAATATAGTTTTATATGCAGAGCATCATACAAAGAAAATCCTGTTTTTTGTTTGGAGACTAACCCTGGATTGTAAGGCATCAGGAAAATCTGTTCACCATCTGTTTTTTGAAGTCGATTGGCTACGAGACGTGATCTGTCAGTTAATGAACCAGCGTCGGCACTAACTGCAGCAGGGTCGATAAAGCCAACCATATTCACCATATTTGCAGCTTTCAGATGATCAAATAGGCACCTAAATATATGAATTGAAACCATGAGTGTTTTTTTTTTAAACATAAAGGAGAGTGTCAAATGAATATTTGATAAGGACAAACCTCATATATACTGCAACGACAGTAGCCCCAATTTCTTCCATACCAGCAAATTGGGTAATATCTTCATGCAAGACGAAGGTGTTACGAGCTATGCCAAACACCTCCTTCTCAATAGTAAAGGACATAGCCTTCTCCTGAGGCTTTAGTGTCGATTCAACATAACTACAAAGGGATTGTAAAGAAGATGGCAACTCCAGCTTTGAATAATCTGGTACTTCAGTACTCTGTTTGAACAAATAAAGCAACATAAAGTGACGTGGTAAATAAATAACAACGACGTTTTAAATAATAAACGTCGTCTTAAAATGAGTTACACGACGGTACAAAAATTACCGTCGTAATGAATACTTATTACTTCGTTGAAATAAAACCGACGTCTGTTATAAGAAATAAAGAAATATATATAAGACATTGTACAAAAAGTAAAAAAAATGAAAAAGTAAAATTAAATTTAACCGTCGTGGTACTGAAAAACAAACGACGGTATTAAATAATTACAGACGTCTATATTTAATTAGACGACGGTAAATAATAACCGTCGTGGTGTTTTATATACTACGACGTTATGTAAACTTGTACAACAATTTAAACATTCAATTAAATAAAAACTGCCGTGGAAATTTAAAACAAACGACGGTTTAAAGAAAATATAGACGTCTGAAAATTGAAAAACAAATTAAAAAGGCAAAGTCATGAGAATTTACCATTTCATCTTTCTTTTCCTCTATATTTTCAACTATCTTTTCTACATCGCCAGATTTCTGTTTTAAGTAATAAAGAAATATATATGACATTGTACAAAAAGTAAAAAATTAAATTAAACCGTCGTGGTACTCAACAACAGACGACGGTAAATAATAACCGTCGTTGTGTTTCATATACTACGACGTTATGTAAACTTGTACAACAATTTAAACATTCAATTAAATAAAAACTGCCGTGGAAATTTAAAACAAACGACGGTTTAAAGAAAATATAGACGTCTGAAAATTGAAAAACAAATTAAAAAGGCAAAGTCATGAGAATTTACCATTTCATCTTTCTTTTCCTCTATATTTTCTACTATCTTTTCTACATCGCCAGATTTCTGTTTTAAGTAATAAAGAAATATATATGACATTGTACAAAAAGTAAAAAATTAAATTAACCGTCGTGGTACTCAACAACAGACGACGGTATGTAATAATTACAGACGTGTAAAATTCATTAAACGACGTTAAATAAAGAATTACGACGGTAATGAGAATTGAAAAAAAAAATGAAAAAGGCTAAGTTATGAGAATTTACCTGTTCAACTATCTCAAGTATCTTTCCTTCTACTGTCTTTTCTACTTCCCCGGATTTCTGTTTTAAGAAATAAAGAAATATATAAATGACATTGTACAAAAATTAAAAACAAATAAATACACCGTCGTGGTAAACGTTAACAGAAGGCGGTTTAATACAAGAGCGTCGTGGTATAACTTTAACACGACGGTAAATATAAACAGAGAAACGGAGAATTCAAAGTTCAAAAACGTTACCATTTCTTCCTGCTGTTCCCCATTCTTGGCAGTATCCTCCTCAAATTGAAGGGCTCTAACATCAAGTGCCCCTGAGCAGCTTGCTTTGTCCGACATTGGATTTTTAGGACTTTGCCCTTGGATTTGGGACATTGTATTCAGTTTCAGCATGCTTTGATCAAAATTGGGGATGAGTTTGGAAAGCTGACTCAGCAAATTTTCCCTCTCAGCTTCTACCAATTGCTTGGTCCTAGCCTCCATCTTTAAACTCTCTTCCCTTGATCTAGCCTCCATTTTCAAAGTCTCTTCTTGAAGGACAAGTCTTACACTTTCCTTCAATTGATCGGCAAACTTTACCTTCTGTTGTCTAGGTAAATTGAAGTATTGCTTAGGGGAAACCCCAGCCCCTACCCCTCTAACTCTTCCTGGATGCTCGGGACCCAAAGCCATTGTCAAAACATCATTGGTTCCTGACAGAGAAAGAGTGCCTTCAGAGACTTGCTTTTGCAAATCATCCTAACAAAAAGACATAATAAAAAGTCAGAATAAGAAAACAAACGACGGTTATTTATAAAAAATCGACGTAGTATAATATTTCGCACGACTCAATAACATAACAATCGACGTAATATAGTATTTAATACGACGCTAACTAAATACCGACGTTATTAATTTATTAAACGACGTCAATAATAAACCGCCGACGTCTTATGATATAAATACAAAAAACAGAGCATGGATTCCAGATTCAGACCTTTAACGACGCTTTTTAAAATATTTCGACGTAGTAATACTTTTCACACGACGCAAAAATATAACAGCAGACGTAATAAAAATTTTAAAACAGAGAGAGTAGGCTTACAATTAATTTTGCTTTCTCTGCAGTCTTTGGATCCGGGATGTTACCATGTTTGTCTTCTCTTACTTTTTTCCATAAGGTAGATCGATCAATATCTACCCCAGGCATGATTTCCTTCAAGTCCTCCTTAAAACCAACATATCCTTTTCGAGACAATCGATGATTGTACTCAAGTTTCTCCCTCCTCTGTGATTGTTCTTCATGCACAGCCCCAAATTTTTCAGACAACCTTGAAGCTACAAAGGCATCCCATTGAGCTTTCTCTAAGAATTTGTATGTTTCAGGGGGCTGCCTTAATCTATCCTGCTCCTTGATGAATGGAAGGATATGAAACCTCGTTAGTGTAGACTTGAAATCCTTCCATTTCTTGGCGGCAGAAGATAGCACCATTTGCTTGCCCCCTTTACCAACCACAAAAGCCATGTCAACGGCTTCCCAAATCTGCTCTTTTATATCCTTGGATATTTGAACCCATTTCTTGTCCACAAGTGGGACTCTGGAGCGTGCCAACACACCAATGTAGGACTGCATCTCATTATGTGCACGGCCATATGGTTTCCCTTCTTCATTGTACTCAACAACAGGCTTGATTTTCTGAATTTTTCTCTGCACAACACGGGGCATTGTGCTCATACCCCGACCTGACTTTGGCTCCTCAGAAATAGTTGCCGTGCTGCCTGGTTCTGTCTCAGAAGATGAAACAAACTTCATCTTCTTCGAGGACTTGGTTTGAGGATTTACAACACTAAGCTCCCTCTTCGAGGATTCATTTTTTTTCAAGCCAGACTCCTTACTTTGGAATTGAGAAACCATGGTTACAGACAAATTAAACCTGCAAGTGAAAATTTATCATTGAAATTAAGAAAAACCACGACGATTATTTATAAACTACGACGTATTATAATATTTCAAACGACGTAAGAATAAAACAAACGACGTAATAATAAATTTAAACGACGGTAATTAATAACCGACGTGATAAAATATTACGACGACTTCAATAATAAACAACCGACGTCTTATGATATAATAAAAAAAAAAGAGTATTAAATATTACAACGACGTTAATAATAAAAATCGCCGTGGTATTAAAATAAAACGACGTAAATATTAATATACCGTCGTCTATACCACAAAAAATTAGGAACAACGTAAAATATTTTCAGCAGAAAAATAATTAAAAAGATTTTCGAAACAAAAACCATTGTTCAGAGAAATCAAACATGCGATGAATATATCCTTAAAAATCAAAAACAAAAAAAGGATCTCATTTTAAAAAACAACGAAGAACACTTTCACACGACGCTAGGGTGACTGGTGAACCGTCGTGGTCTATAAATCTAACCACGTAAATAACAAGCCACCGTCGTCTTATTTAGTTGAAGTAGAAGAACCAGAGTAGTGTTCAAACTTGGAAACTTTTCGTCTTTGTCTGCAAATTTTATCAAACTTGGAAAGAAAATATGTAAAAAGATTTAAAAAAACGAAAATGATATGCGCATGCAAAACAGGAACAAAAATCCTTTCAGAAATGCTTACCCTTTGCTTGCGATGAAAGCTTTCTTCTGGAGTTTGGTGTTTCAGTTCAGAGATGAAGACGAAGAGGAGATAAGCTTGAAAGTTTGAAACAGTTCTTGGAGAATGAAAAATGAGAGAAGCTTGAAAGTTTTTCTCGGGTTTGGAAACAGTGCAAGTATGGGTCAGGAAGGCGAAAAGTTTAAAATAATAAAAAACCGTTTAATAAAGACGACGCTATTAATAGTATGCGCCCTAGTATGACACATTATACGGCGCTATTGTTAACACTGCCCTATAATACTACTTTAGACGACGGTATGTTTTAATGAAACGACGTTTTTAAAACGAATTACACGACGAATGTTTTTTCAAAAAAGATGAATCGTCAGTTTCCAATTTACCCAACGACCTTATATTCAATAATACCACGTCGTTTTAATTACTCATACCGACGTGAAAAATTAATTCCACGTCTTCATTTTTCAATTAGGCGCTTTGTTCTTATGAACAGACGTTGTACTTATAAATTGAACGACTGTGTATTTTAATAAACCGACGTGGTTACTTTGGTGTTCTGAAAACGACGTCGTTCTCTTTTTAATACGCGCCAAATGACTTTTGGATTTTCGATGCAATTATGACGGCGCTTTTTTTATTTTAACGGACGTTGTACTTAGAAATAGAACGACCGTGTATTTTACGGAACCGACGTGGTTACTTGGGTTTTCTGAAAACGACGTCGTTCTATATTTAATACGCGTCAAATGACTTTTGGATTTCCGATGTAGTTATAACGGCGCCTTTTTATCTAAACTGACGTTGATTATTAAAATATGACGTCGCTATGTAAATTAGAACCGACGTTGTACTTCGATAATTTGTTTAAAAATGATTTTTTCACGCGTTTTTTAACTCTCAGTTTTCAATTAGGGTTGCAGAATGATTCCTCATAAGACCAAGCATGGGTTTGCTACATCCTCCTGTGTAGCAAGGGTGAAACCAGCTTGAGAACCCGCATGGGTGTTCCTGATGCTCGCAGAGACGGACTCAGGTGGTGGCTGTAGCTGGGAGTGGGCTTGAGGTTCAAAATGAGTAGGTGGTGTCTATTCATTCTGAACCTCAAGCCCACTCCCATCTTCACCCCAAAGGCACAACCCACAACAGGTTCTAAGGCTGGTTCCACCTTGCTACACAGGAGTTTTGAAGTTGATAACTGTGGAAAAGGATTCTACAATGTAACCAGGAATCGAGGAGTGAGGGTTCACACTTTGTTGATTTTGATTTTGATTTTGATTTTGATTTTCAGGAATCGAGGCTGTGCAGGAGCTTGAGAACAAGAGGAAGGAGAGGGCCCAGCTTGCATATGAGAGGAAGAAACAGTTGAACATATATTTGCCACGATGTATTTGCCAAATTTGTGTTCATATATTGTGTAAATATTTAACACGAAGAGATTTGCCTTTTAAGATGAAAATGTTGTTGAGGATTGAGAATTAAATTTTGTTTTGTGTTAAGAAAGATATTACCAAAATAAAAGAAAAATTAATTAATTTTAAAAAGCTATAAACATAAGACGGCGGTTTACAGAGAGGGCAGACGTATAAATTGAAAAAATACGACGGTAATTTGAACTTAGGACGTGGTAAATAAAAACGACAGTAGTGTTGTAGGTACCGTCATAGTATACTCCAAAATAATAAGTCGGCGGTTTACAGAGAATGCACCGTCGTAGTATACAGACGTTGATTCCACTATATTATACGACGTGGATTAAGAACAGTTGGTCGTGTTTAGTAAGGAGTTAACACGGCAGGTTTTTTGATGAACTGTCGTCTTTATTTTCTACGTCAGTGTATTCATACCTGCTGTCGTTGTTTTTTGGTCATATTTTAACTCTGAAGAAATCCTTTTTTAAAAACGACGGTTTTTTATTTGTATGCGTCGTCTTTTAAAAATATTGAACAGTAAATCACTTATTCACGACGGTTTTTTTTAATACCGTCGTCGATTTAAATACAATGACGGTTTTATGTTATGCCGTCGTCTTTTTCTGGTCGTCTTTTCCCATTTTTTTAGTAGTGACATAGGACATTTTACCTTGTATTTGCCCCACATCTGGCCTATGCATCCGCCGAATTTGTAATCAGAAAAGAAGGTTTAGTCGGAGTATCAGGGTAACTGTGTAATAAAGGAATTCTAAGAACTTTAATGTTTTGGATCGTTTTGGAATTACATTCCAGTCCCTTTAATTTCACACTCAAATTATAATAGCAATCTGGAAGCAATACCAGTGCAATAAAAGTACAATAAAATAGCAATCTGGAAGCAATACAGCATGCTGTAGCAATGCAACCCAAATTATGCAAATTTAAAACAATTCCCATTGAACATAACACGAAACCCACCACAAATAAAAGTAAAGTTTACATGACCTACCAAAGCAACACAAATCATATTGTCTAAGATACATTGCGCAATGGAATATTGTTTTTACAGGTGCTTTTATTGTGGCCTCCGGAACCACACCTTGAGCACTTTCTTCTAATGGTGCCCTCTCCGTGCGAGGGAATTCTTAACTTCTTTCGTCTGCCTGGCATGACCCTTGCCATGGGAGGCAGCACAACTTGACTTCGAACATCTTCAGGAATATCCCACCTTCCGTGAGGCTGTATCGGGTAGATGCTATCCGAATAAGCATCCATCCAAGTTTTCCGAGTGTAATACCGAGAAGCCTTTGAGTATACATTTACTTTCAAGAAGCGGCAAACTGCAACTACATGCTTGCAAGGTAGCTGCTCAAGCTGAAACTTTCTACAACTACAACTGTTGTTCGTCAAATCTACGAGGCCGTCCATATAACCATCCAAAACATTATACTGTGCATTATTTACTTTAACCACATTCATCCTTGCAGCATCCTCCAACCTGTTCCTCAACTTATTCTCTCCAAAATTGGGGCACAATGTTGTTGTGCAATTCAAAGCCAAGTCACGACGTTCGGTGAACCATTTCACAAGGAGATTCATAATTTCCCCTATCAAATGAACCACTGGCATCATCCTTGCAAACCTAAGGACTGAGTTGATTGACTCCGCAATATTTGTTGTCATTACATTGTAGCGGCGTCCATCCATGTGAGCTCTAGACCACTTATGTAACCCTGCCTCTTCAAGATATTGAGCAACATGTTCCTTTCGCTTGATCTTGCGAAAATGACAATCAAATTCAGCAATGGAATAAGATTTCGCAGCCTTCTCAAAGTGCATAAGTATGTGATCATGCTTTTTCAACTTGCAAGTGCGTTTCATGTTCCCCTTCATATGATAAAAGCATATGCCATGTTGTGCCGTTGGAAAAACTTTGTTCCACACATTCTCTATGCTAACATTGCGATCAGAAATAATAACAAGATTGGGACACTCACCAATGGCTTCATGAAGTTTAGTGAAAAACCAATGCCATGATGCATCCATCTCCAAATCCCCAATCCCAAAAGCAAGAGGATATATATTTCGATTACCATCAAATGCATTTGCTACAAACATAACACCCTTGTACTTGGATTTTAAATGAGTGGCATCCACGGCTATCACTGGGCGCATGGAAGAACGAAACCCTCTAATACATGAGCCAACCGCCATAAATAAATACACAAAGTGATTGTTCTCATCAGTTTGGATGTGTGTTTTTGTGCCTGGATTCATACGCTCCAATTCATAGCAATAAGCTGGAAGGATATAATATGCCTCCTCCGCTGATCCTCTAATGGACAATAGAGCTAACTCCCTTGCTTTCCAAGCTTTCGAATAATGGATGCTGAAACCAAAGTTGTGTTTCACATCTCTCATAATGTCACTTGGTGTGTATATTGTCCGAGAATCCTTAAACTTCCTTTTAAATGAAGTGGCTACAAGTGCTGCAGTTGCTTGACGATGATTGTCACTTACAACCCTCAAATCACATTCATGGACAGTTGTACACCTCACAATCATGAAGCTGTTATCTCCAAATCTCGATGCTCGGACTCGCCATGGGCATGGACGTTGACAACAAACCACAAGCAACCTCTTAGTGCAAGACGATTGCACCTTAAATTCAAAGTGGCCTCTTAATGCCATCAACTGTAACTCCGTCAACAATGCTTTCTTAGTAGAGAAAATTTCCCCAACTTTAATTCTCGGATTCCAATCACTTCGCGAAAACCCCCCATCCAAATATGCTTCTCCATCATTTACACCGGCTTCATTGTACCGGTTCTGTTCACCTATTTCATTCGAATAATGTTCACGAATGGGTTCAGATTCTCCTCCTAAACGCATTATTGGCAGTTGGGCAGATGTGTTCAAGCAGCCCAAAATAGGAGGGGCAGAGTACACTGACACTTCATTTCTTTCAGTACCATTATCACCAACATGCATCTGATCCACCTCGCTAAAATCAATCATATCCATAAAATCTGTCCCTACTTCACCTCCCACATCAGTGCCATTTGTATTATTCCAAGTTACTTCATTGCTTTCAACAATGGCAACTGAAGAACGACCCATCCGACTACTATCTGTCGTGATATGCATAGTATCAACTACATTATTTCTCAGTCCTTTATCTTCTATACTCACGAGTAAGGGAGCTAGTTTTGAAGGTGTTACCTCATAATTGTACTTCATAAAAAAATTTACATCATCATCGTCCTCAATCTTTATGTGCTTCCACTCATTCGAGGCCACCAAAACTGAGAATTTTAAGCAAACCTTGTCTTTGCTGCTGTTTGTATTACCAATCTGATGCACACGGTCCAACAGTTCAGCAAATTTGATGGTCCGTGGAACTATTAAGCCTTTTGACTCACCCCCTTCGTATTTGCACATCTTCTTCGAGGTGACCCATTTTCCATTGTAGCACACGAGAATAACAATTGTCTCCATTTCTGACCATGACAAAACAACATTTCATTAACACAATATAACCACAATAACCATACAATACAATAGCAATATAACCACAATATAAAAACAATATAATAGCAATATAACATCAACATAACAGCAATACGACGGTGAAATAAGAGGAACGCAACAGCAGTACACCAGTAACACATCAGCAATCACACTATATAGATATACTACATCAAATGGAAAATCCCAAGTTCCAAGATTCACATATCCAGACCAATCTAAGTGCAATTGGTACAAACCCAGATGACTGAGCATGAATATTCAACAAAACCTAACCCAAAGCAATTAAAGCCAAAATGAATTTAACACAAACCCAAACAATCAAAATATAACCCATTTCACATAATCCCACTAATTTTAAGAAAATAACCATCAACACTACCTTTTCGAGGTCGGCAATCCACTAAAGCTTCAAGGTTGCAAGCAGCTATTCAAAAGACATACCTAAAGGGAGGGGTTCCGATTCCAAATAGAGAGCAAGAGACCGAATACAGGGAGAAAGAGAGAGAGAAAGAGCTGCGCTATGAGAAAGAGAGCAAAGAGAGAGACACAGAGTTGCGCTAGAGAGAGAGAGAGCCAAGAGAGACACAGAGAGCTGCGTTAGACAGAAACCAAAGAGAAATAGAGCTGTGCCAGAGAGAGAGAGAGAGAGAGCTGAGTGACCTAAGAGAGAACAAACTTTCTGAACTTGTGAAAATTCAGCAATAAGTGTACAATATTTTTATATTTATAGGTGTTAGTTGTTAAAAAATTAGGGGGGGGGGGGGGGGTGGGTATTTTTAATTGAGATTATAAAATGGGGGGTATATACCGCTATTTCCCTTCTTTAAAGTCTCCGAAGATAGCATTGTGGGTACTAACCAAAAAAGCACTGGGCTTTGGGAGCGCATCTCACAAAAATACACAGAGGCATAATCAATCCTTTCATTTACAAAAGGAAGGAGATGAAGTTGTGAGATATTGAATCGAAAACACTCCATTTATTGACATTTGAAGATGAATATAAGAGGTGCCACGTCGACAAAAATCTAATCGAAAATCTGGATAGTTGCCCCCATATTGACACGTGTCACTTGAAAATCATATCCGAAAAATTATTAAGATTCCTTTAGGATAAGACGTGCCACGTGAACACAAAATCTTATCAAAAATTTTGTTAAATTCTTATCAACATACATGTGACATATATGGTATATTGTCTCTAAATAGTAGTTTAATTAAATTAAACAATACATAGTTGTGGAATGTATGAGTGTTATACCATAGTTTTTCTCAAAATAATAAAATATGAAGGGCCCTAAAATATAGCCATGCATGACTGGAGATGTAAAAATTTAACCCTACACTATTCTTTAAAAAATTAACATTTTGGAGGGCTAAATTTATAGTCCTAGACTACATTTAGCCCTATGACTGGAGATGGCCCTACTCCTCACCTCCTCTCTCTTTGCCGGTAAGAACTTTTGGTGAATCCCTGTCCCCGTTAGGGGCTACCTCCCAAACCTGCCTTGAATCTTCGGTTTTTTATCATATAAATATTTGTCCTACATTATAACACTTAAATTTCACCTTAATATCCTTCAACTCAATTACATTAAATTGAATTATAAAATCTAACTTAATAATAATCTCAATTCAATTTGGCAAAATTAAAAATATATTATATTATTTAGTTATTTATTATATTATGTGTTATATTATTTATTACTTAAAAATAAATATATTATTTATCAAGTTTGAGGACGAGGAGAAACACTTGTGTGAAATTGGGATATTATTATTTTTCTATTCTCGACCAATCGCGACTTGCCACGTGTGATAACTTTTCCATGTGGCAACTTATAATTAGTTGGGGATAACTTATTGACTATAATAATTGAAAGATGTGAAGGCTTTGAAGAAATAATTTTTTTTGGGCATATGTTTTTCTACAAAATAGGGCTAACGACAAAAGACTCCCTTAGAGCATCTCCAAGGGAGATGTCAAATACCAAACATCAAATTTAAATTTGATGGCTAATGTGGCAATTTGACATATTGTAAAACTCTTTATCCAACCGAGATGTCAAATATACATTTTATTTTATTATTTTTAAAGGCAAGTGGGCTCAGTATTTAAGAGTAAAATATTAAATAGGGTTAAAAACTGTACATGGAAGAGGAGAGAAGGAAGCGGGCTCATCATTAAAATTAATAAAAAAAAAGAGTAAAAGACATCTCAACATGTGGGCTGTCATTTTTGACATCAAAAGTGAAGGACGTCAATCCAGCTAGGATTTGGCATCACGGTTGGAGGGCTTAAAATGTCTTTTTTTGGGGTTAAAACTTGCCACATTGGAATTGATATTTCGGTTGGAGATGCTCTTAAGGTTTGGAGACATTCTCAATATGGACCTTGGGGTTTCAATTTCATCAATTTACACCGCAATGTTTTCAAATCTAACCAATTTAAGCCTTCTGTTAAGTTGATTGTTTGGTCAGATGTTAACTGATGTCGTGTCTACTATAAGACCCACCAACGAACTGACTGACCAACTCCCTTTAAATTTTTTTAAAAAAATCAATAATATAAAATGATTAAAAAAACATATAAATAAAATTTAAAAATCGAAAACCTAGTGAAACCAAGCCCAACCCCCTCCCTTCTCTTCGTCGTTCGTCCCAATCCCTCTTTTGCTTCCTGTTAGGAAGGTGGAGCTCCCACAATGTATCAACATACACCAACACAAAGTCATCATCTTGGTCGTCGTCCATGTTGCTCAGCCTTTCACTCTTTGCTTTCTGTCGTGCTCGAATAAGAGGGATGAGCACGCTTTCTTCTTTCTTAAGGTTCCAATGATTTTTCAAAAGCAAGCAGCATTGAAAGTGGTCGATTTCTTTGATTTGCTCTTCATTTAATTCGTCCCAAAGCTCAACTTTGATGCCTTTGGATTGAGCTTGAAACTCGGATATGAGAAGGTTGATGAGAATGTCAAGAACCCAAGGGCCTTACCATAGGATTTGATGTGGGAAGGGTGGAGGATCTCATAGGTGAGGTTGCGATGGAGAAGGCTCTAGGTGGGGTCGTAGACTGCGAAGCTGATGCTTTGTTGGTTGCTGCGATATTACTGGTGGGTAAGGCAGTGGTCAGTCGCCAAAGATTGTGTCGTTTTGGATTTTCATAGCCATAAGAATTAGCTGGTGACGAGGTCAATGTCAAGGAGGATGCCGCTCTTGATCAAAATCTTGTCGGTGAGATGGGGTGGGGAACAGGGGGCGGTGGTTGTTTGGCAAGGAAGAGGCTTGGTTTTTTTGAATTTTTATTTTATTTTGTATTATTTTATCATTTTCTCTATATATATAATTTTAGGAATTAGTTAGCAGATGGGTCCCACAGTGGACATGTCATTAGTTACAGTCAACTTAACAGAATACTTAAATTAGTCAGATTTGAAAACATTGGAGTGTAAATTGATGAAATTAAAACCTCATAGTCCATACTGAGAATGAACCCAAACCTTGAGGGTATCTTTTGTCATTAGCCCTAAAAAATAATTGTAATTGTAAGAGTATCTCCAATCGATATTTTAAATTGCCACATGAACATGAAATGACAAAAATTGAAGGTTAAAGTTGCTCTAATTAAGTAGTTAAATCTTGCATTGATTTGAAGGTTGGAAGAGATATGTCAAAAATAACATATCAAAAAGCTTGATTATAAATATTATTTTAATGTTTTTTTAGTTATTGACCCCACTATCATTTACTCTTTTTCAAAATTTTATGCATTAGATGGGTACCATTTGCTTTTAAAAATACTAGCCTCTCCGCATGCGCTTCCGCACCTGCGAGAGGCTTTTTTTTTTTTTTATTTATAAAATTTATTTTATAATTAAAAAAGATAATAGGTAGTTGTGTTCCATAAAAATAGGGTCCATTATTTGATTTTTCTTTTAGTTTTTTTTTAAATATGAAAAAGTGTAAATTTACCATATTATTCTCATTTAATTAATAATTTCAGTTTTTAATATTTGCATTAATCATTTTCTGGTATTTTGAATGTTTCAGCATTCTCTGCCTTTTGCTTTATATATATAGATAATAAAATAATATAATATTTGGCATTTTTGGTGAAGTTAATTTTTTTTTCTAAGTATTAAATTACCACACATAAGCCATCAAATTCAAATTTAACATTTTGCATTTGACATATCTCTTAGATATGCTCTAAGAAGATATGAAAGCTCCCTAACCCTCCGTTTGGGTGAAGGAATTGAAAATGACATAGAATTCTAACATGACGAAATTTAGATTTCCATCATTTCAATTTCTAGCAATTGAAGATTTCTGTGTTTGGATTTATGTATGTTGAATTTTGCAAATGATGAAATTTTGTAAATAGCACTATGAAAATTGTAAAATGACTCCTATTTTGATCGAAATTAAACTCGAGAATTTGATGCCCTAATTTTCACAATTTTTTCCACATGTCATTTAATAAATTATATGCTTAAGTTGCCACCACGTGTCATTTAATAAATTCTATGCCTAAGTTGCCAAACAAGAGAATTGTCAATTTCTTCTCTTAAATTCCTAACGTTTAGCACAATTTCAAGTTATTTTCTGTGGTCCAAATGGAGAGTGGTAGTTAATTTATCTCTATATATAAAGCAAATGCAGAGAATAGTGAAACATTCAAAATACCAGAGAACCTTGATTAATGCAAACATTAAGAATTGAAATTATTAATTAAATAAGGATAATATGGTAAATTCAAACTTTTTCTTATTTAAAAAAATTAAAATTAAAAAAAAATCGGATAATGGATCATATTTTTATGGAAACCAACTACCCATTATCTTTTTTAATTATAAAATAAAATTTAAGTTTTTTTATAAAAAAAGCCTCTTGCAGGCGCAAAAGCATGTGCAGAGGCTAGTTTTTTCTTAAGCTGTTTGGCTCCTAAGAACATTTTTTTGCTGGTTAATTATGAAAAAAATACAAATTTAACGTTCCACTCCCTCCAAAATATCATTTTATCCACTCTCTCTCTCTCTCTCTCTCTCTCTCTCTACCGAAATGGCCACCGTATACCAGCCACCATTCCTGAACCCGACCCGTTCCAGGACCAGAATTGTCTCCAAAAAACCCGCCAATAACTCATCATCCGCCTTCCAAGAGAAGAAACAGGTCTCCGTCGACTACGACCGCGGCACTCACCACATCTCCACCCGAATCCCCGGCCTCACCAAACAACACATCCCAAAACATCACCGTTTACGAGTCGAAACGGAGCGTTTTCAGAAGGACTGGGCCGTCTCCGACGTCGTCGACCGGGTCTACAAGCTCCGCCACTGGGACGACATCGACGGCTTGCTCAATCGATGGGTTGGCCGCTTTGCTCGGAAGAACTTCCCCGTTCTCGTCAAAGTAAAATTTCATTCATTTCTGAGCTTTTCATGTTGATTTAGGGTTTGAATTTGTGTGTATAAAAATGGGGTCGCTTTGTTTTTTGTTTTTGTAGGAAATGACCGAGAGGGGTTCAGTGGAGCACTGTGTTCGAGTGTTTGGGTGGATGAAGAACCAGAAGAACTATTGTGCTCGTACTGACATTTATAATATGATGATCAGATTGCACGCTAGGCATAATCTTGTTGATAAAGCTCGTGGCTTGTTTTTCGAAATGCAAGAATGGAGGTACTTATTTGTTGTTTTTGTTTTTGAAATTTCCTCCCAATTTAGTAAGAGTTAAGGTTAGATGAAGAGAAGCACAAGTTGAGGCAGAGGAGAAGGGATAGGAGTGTTTTGAAAAATAACAGAGTTATAAGATGGAAAATAGAAACTTGTACAATAACAAGTAATATTGCAACAATGAACTTTTGGTAGGTGCAAGCCTGATGCTGAGTCCTTCAATGCTCTTATCAATGCACATGGTCGAGCAGGTCAATGGCGTTGGGCCATGAATCTTATGGACGACATGCTGCGTGCAGCTGTGTGTATTTTCTGTCTTCTTCTTCCTAAACAAATCTTAGTGGGTGTGATTTGATGTGAGCAACTTTCTTTTTTCTTTGATTTCTCAAATGATGCATGGGGAGAAAATGTGTGCAATTCGCATTTCTTAATCACACTCACTGTTTTCGTTTTTACTTCATTAAGTAATATAGAGTTTGCATGATACCTATTCGTGTCAGTCCGGATGACATTATATTGAATTTATGTTCATCTTGTTTTGGGTTAGACATGTTTTTGACTGCTTTAAAGTTTAGGGTTTATAAATCATGATTAATTTTTTCTCTTTGATCTGATGTCAAGTAATTGAGATCTTTGTTAGTTGATACCACATGCACATCTCAAGAGATCTTCATGACATTATCTTATGGGTGCAGATCCCTCCCAGTCGGTCGACATATAACAACTTGATCAATGCTTGTGGATCAAGTGGAAATTGGAGGGAAGCTTTGAAAGTTTGCAAGAAAATGACAGATAACGGAGTTGGACCTGATCTTGTGACTCACAATATTGTTTTATCTGCATACAAAACAGGGGCTCAATATTCAAAGGCTTTATCTTATTTTGAGCTTATGAAGGGAACAAATATCCGTCCAGACACAACCACCCTTAATATTGTTATATATTGCCTTGTAAAGCTTCGACAACATGAGAAAGCCATTGATCTTTTCAATTCCATGAGAGATAAAAGAGCAGAATGTCGCCCTGATATTGTAACATTCACCAGCATCATTCATTTGTATTCTGTATGTGGGCAGATAGAAGCTTGTGCAGCTGTATTTAGTACAATGCTTGCAGAAGGCCTAAAACCCAACGTTGTTTCATATAATACACTATTAGGTGCATATGCTTCACATGGGATGAGTGAAGAGGCATTGTCAGTTTTTAATGAGATTAAGAAAAGTAGTTTCCGGCCAGATGTTGTGTCTTATACATCCTTACTCAATGCTTATGGAAGATCATGCCATCCTGAAAAGGCCAGGGAAGTATTTCACATGATGAAGAAAAACAACTTGAAGCCAAATCTTGTGAGCTATAATGCACTAATTAATGCCTACGGATCTAATGGTTTGTTAGCTGAAGCTGTAGAAGTCTTGCGTGAGATGGAGCAAGATGGAATTCATCCAAATGTTGTCTCAATATGCACACTTTTGTCTGCTTGTGGACAATGCGGTCAGAAGGTGAAAATTGATGCTGTACTTTCAGCTGCCAAGCTGCGAGGCATTGAATTGAATACAATTGCATATAACTCAGCTATTGGAAGCTATATGAATTTGGGAGAAGAAAAGAAAGCTATAAACTTATATCAATCTATGAGAAAGAAGAAAGTTAAACCGGATTCTGTCACTTACACAGTGTTGATAAGTGGTTGTTGTAAAATGTCAAAATACAGTGAGGCAATAACTTTTTATGATGAAATGATGGATTTGAAAATTACTTTGTCCAAAGAGGTCTACTCATCTGTGATATGTGCCTACAGCAAGAGGGTAAGTTTTTGCCAAGAGTTGCTCCTTATTAAATTATTGGTTACTTGTACAAAACATCATTAACTGTTTTCTGTCTTTTTATTACTCAGGGCCAAATTATGGAAGCAGAATCTATATTCAATTTGATGAAAATGGCTGGTTGTCCTCCTGATGTAATCTCATATACTGCAATGTTGCAGGCATATAGTGCTGCGGGTAAGATTTTATGTTTAACCACTGACATTCCTGGACACTGGTAGGATGAAGTACCTTTTGAACTAAATGTTTTTCGGATCTTTCCATAACAGAGAATTGGGAAAAGGCTTATGCAATATTTCAAGAAATGGAAACAATTGGCATTCAACCAGATGGAATTGCATGTTCAGCTTTGATGAGAGCTTTTAACAAAGGAGGCGATCCATCCAGGGTTCTTATTCTTGCAGAACTCATGAGAGAAAAGGAAATTCCTTTCAATGATGCCACTTTCTTTGAAATGGTATCGGCCTGTAGCTTGTGAGTTGCACTCTCTTTTAATTTTTGTCTCAGCAAGAAGCAGTCATCAACATGTTTCCTTGTTCTTTCCCTATTCTTTCTTCTTAATGATAGATTTTTCTATTCTTAATTTGAAGACTTGACTTATCATGCTGCTAGGCATTACCTTACATATAATGGAATTCTGGATCAAAAAAGGTTCCCCATGATAAGTTGCATTTACATTAAGATTGGCATTGGTCCTCAGAAATTTTCTAGACTTATGCATATTCATTTCTGTGATATTTCGTGGGAAATAAATTACTTATTTCTATGATAGGCAGCCCTATTATATTTGAAGATGACTATTTTTAGTTGATTAAAGGAATATCGGGGGAGACAAAATTTTACAATTTTCCCTGAGCACATTTTCGTTATTGCTGAAATGCTCTTTGGCTAAGGCTGCAGCATTCATTGCATATTTGACAGGATTTTGAGGTGATAATAACAAACTCATGTCTTATTTTTCTAGATTTATGATTTGCTGAGTGATCTTCCTTAGCGTCACTTGTCCATGTTCTATCCTTGCAAGATTTTTGCTTCTTTTTTGTTTCCAATTATTAACTCTGCTTCAAAGAGGCATTATAGTTTCTATGCTTTTCCTGTAAGTTCTTTATTTGTTTCTTTGTTAGTTAAGAAATTGATAATTGGCCTTTGAATGAAGATTACAAGATTGGAGAACAACAATGGACTTGGTTAAGTTGATAGAGCCCTCACTACCTAATGTTTCAGTTGGACTTGTGAATCAGCTTCTGCACATTCTGGGAAGAAGTGGAAAGATTGAGGCTATGATGAAGGTACCTAGAAAGTTCTCTAATATTTGATGTCTCAATGTTACAAAGCAAACTATATTACAAACTCATGCATGCAGTGGTTTTCTTTCATGTATCTTCCCTTTTTTTTACCAAATTCATTGGAACCTATTACCTAAATCATATGCAACTAAGCTGAGTTTTGAATATTGATAGTTTATTTTTCTTTCATTGCCGTCATTTTGTAACTCTCTCTCTCTCTCTCTCTCTTTTTCTCATCTTACAGTTATTCTTCAAGATAGTGGCATCCAGTGGTGATATCAATTTTGATACTTATGCGATTTTGTTGAAGAATCTTTTGTCTGTTGGAAGTTGGAGAAAATATATTGAGGTAATCTTTAAGTCAAACGTCCATTTCTGCATTTATTTTTGTCAGCAAATGCAGTAAAGTTTGCATCATGCTATTTCTTGGTTGCACATATGGCATGATGGCCAAAAGTCCGAAGTACATTTAAATCATACTGAGGTTGTACCTATGTTCTTAATTACTGGTGCTGTAGTATAATTTATGCATGTTATACATTGAGGCTCGTTTTTTCTTTAAATTGTTATGCATTTTTACGAAAAGAGACATTAGTTAACATTTCAATGAGCTCATGTTGGCTTCGGCTCAATTATTGAAACTTTTTCTTTATGGAGACCAGTACTCAAGCCATGAATATATGCAATTACCTATTGAATTTATAAGCATTGAACATTTTGGCTGGAGTACTGTCTTAGAACCAAAGGGGCTGAGCATTATATTACTGAAAGCACGAATGCATGGTGATTACGTGCATTATTTGATCTTTTCTTGCTTCTGTAAGGAGTAGGTAGGACATTTGTGGGTATTCGACAACAGCGTGATACAAGTTTTCACCTTACAATATCTCATGCTTATGTTTATAGATTCTCAAATCACAAAATGCAACAACTATTTATTGCGCAGGTATTGCAATGGATGGTGGACGCCGGAATTCGACCTTCTAGCCAAATGTATCTTGATATATCATCTTTTGCACAAAAAAGTGGTGGAGCCGAATATGCTACTTTAATAAAGGAAAGAATCGGTATGCAGATGCACATCTCCTTTAATAGAATTCCTTTATTTCGAAACCTATGATTTGCTTGTACCGTCAAAATAATTGGAGGTGTCTTGTTTTGGTTGTGGGTTGGGTAGCAAGCCTATGATATATTTAGGTTTACTAGGTAGAAATCCATGTGAATTTATTTTCTAGGATCTAATTGTGGAGAAAATGGAGAAGAGTTTGGAAGGTTGGAGAAAGCATTTCTATTGCTCAGAACAGTAGTTTTCTCATCCTTTAATCAGAAAACAAAAGTTCTACAGAGTGGCTGTTCGGTGTAGTGAGCATGCTCTGAGAAGCTATATTAACTGCTCCTTTCTTATTGTCAAAATAACTAAGTTATACATTCAGCTGCAATATCGTCTTGTGCCCTTGAATCTAAGTGGCCTACAATTTTCGTTTTGCTTTGTATCTTCATGAAATTCTCATGTCACTAAGTTGATAGGCAATTAAAATCTGGTCATGAAATTCTGCAGAACTCTTGAAAAGAAAATATGGGCACCAAGATTCTATAAGCAAGCTGTGTGATACTGATTCCGCCTCTTCGTTGACGAGTAGAACAAAAGTCGAGAACTACAAACTGCTGGAGTCAACAATGGCTGTTACATATCCAGTTTCTGACTGCTAAACGAGAACTGTCTGTGATATATTTGATAGCTCCAAATGTAGCATAGAAGATTATGTGCAGATTTTGTACAGCTCATGCAAGACGAGAATGGTATTCAGGATAGATTTGATTGTTAAAACTGCTGATTGGATAGGGTCTACACTAATTGCCTGAGGTTGGAAATGAATTGGTTGTGCATTCCTGTTCCCTTTTTGTTAAAATCAAATCAAATTCTTAGAGTCTTTTGTTTTTGTTTTAAATTTGAAATATTATCAAACAAGTTTCCTATTTTTAAATAATAAAAAACTGAAATGGCTTAAAGTGATGGTAGAATGATGTTTCTTAATACTGCAGCAAAAAAAAAAAAAAAAAACATGTTTCTTAATTACAAAATGGGTAAATGGCGAAAAGGATGAAATAGGAAGAAAAAAAGAAGATAAAGGAGTCATTTTTACAATATAATTTTCATTGTGGGTTATTTGGCCATCAAACCGTCACGGATGATTAGGATTATGGAACCTCATTTTCAGTACAAATTATTGCACAAACATAGGATCCCAAGCAGGCCTTCAGACAATCTGGTCCCAGCAAACAGAATAGGACAATCAAGAGGAATTTTTTATTTTTTATTTTTGATATAAAAGCCTAATAGAAACTTAAGATGTATTAAATTATGTTAAAATTATGCCACCTTCGACTGAGATGTGAGTCCATATGGGAATACAAGATGGCTACTCATCTTAGTTTGGTTTTTTTTTTTTTTTTAAAATTACTTTTAAGTCCAAAATGGATGAATTTTTTCTAAATAAAAAAATAAGATTAGTTTTCTGCTAAATTTATAAATATTTATCCATACACTCGAGTTCTTAGGTTCGATTCTCTCCTCCCTTAAAATCATTTTGTATTTTTTTAAAAATATAATTTTATGGAAAAATTCAATATGATGTAGATCATTTTATTCTAAAAACTTTTTTTTTAGTACATGCAATAGTCTAAACTACAGGGAAGAATGTTTCTCACACACACATACAATCAAAATGTTATATTGGTTCAAACATGAGACCTCCAATATACAAGTCAAGGCACTTTTACACTGGGCTAGAGCACGAGGTCTTAGGTTTAATTCTCCCCTCTCTCAATATTGTTTGTAAATGGATTATTTTATTGAGAAATTTAATATGATGTAGATCATTTTATTCCAACATTAAAATTGAATTGTAGAGAGTACTCTCTTATAATGCTTATTATTTTTTAATAAAGCATCTTTTTCAACAATAAAAAATAAAAAATAAAAAATAAAAAATGAATTCTAGAGTATTATGGAATTAATTTTTTAAAAACGAAAAGTAAAATGTTTTTCTTTAACAGGCTTTGGATCCTTGGAAGGCAGCAGACATAGAGCACTGCAAGACATGTGGCTTTCGCAGACGACGCCACTACACACTTTCAAAGCATCCTAAATTACGAAACTACCCCCACTTCTCATCCTAGCCGTTACAACCTTTTCAACCTACAAGACCCAATCATCACGACCCCCATAATAAAAACAAATCAAGGGCAAATTGGTACTTCCGCGCACCTCTTCCTCCTCTCTCACTGTAGTTTTTTCCTCTCTACAGTGCTGAAACAAAAACATAAGCAAAACCCAAAAACTCCAAAGCAACTCAACACTCAGACTTCCTCCCTCTCTCACTCATCAATTTCTCTCTCTAGGTTTTTTTTTTGTTTTGGTTTGGGTTCGATTGAAGTGTTCAATCATGGCGTCGTCGTCCTCCGATCCCGGTCCAAAGACCGAAAGCGGCGGCGGCGGCGGTGCCGGAGCAGAGGCGTCGGAGGCGGTGACGGCGAGCGATCAGCTATTACTGTACAGAGGGCTCAAGAAAGCGAAGAAAGAGAGAGGCTGTACGGCCAAAGAGCGCATCAGCAAAATGCCTCCTTGTGCTGCTGGAAAACGCAGCTCCATTTACCGTGGAGTCACTCGGTAAGCAGCTGTTTGGTTACTGAGAAAATGTGCAAATCACAATTTTTTTTTTGGTTTCCAAGCTTAGGCTGCTTGCTTTGTTAGTCCGAAAATGTTTCAATTTCATATTTTTGATGCATTTATAAAAATAATAAAAAAATAAGGGAAGAAATTTTGATTGCTGGTATTGGAAATTTAGGCATAGGTGGACAGGTCGTTATGAGGCTCATCTTTGGGACAAAAGCACATGGAACCAGAACCAGAATAAGAAGGGAAAGCAAGGTCTCTATTTCTCTCTCCAAAATATGCTTATATACATGCCTTTCTTATTTTTTTGTTCCCATTTTTGTATATGTATGCATATGTAATTGCTGACAAGATTTGATTTTGGACTGTGCATGGAACTATTGGCGCGGGATTCAATATGCCAGTTTACTTGGGTAAGTTGGTGGCTCAAGTTTATCTTGAATTCCTTAAGATACTGCTAATTAATCTGTAATGTATTATTTATCGTATCAATTGGTAATCCTTGAGTAGCATGTTTAATTTACAGGGGCGTATGACGATGAAGAGGCTGCAGCTAGAGCTTATGATCTTGCTGCCTTGAAATACTGGGGCCCTGGCACACTCATTAATTTTCCTGTGAGATTAGTGTCATTGATTCACTGTTTTCATTTTATTGTTTTTGTTGCACTTGGAGCTGCATCCATGGCCTATCATTTGTTTTACTGTTAAATACTAATAGTGAAAATACAGCTACGTTTTCCAAATCAACATCTCAGTTTTTTCATGTCATGGATTGAAAATACATGACATATGTAAATATTTTTTAGCTACACTATGTAAAACGTGTCAATTTCCAGCACTTCTGTTGTCAACTAAAGGACCCCTTTGTTCAAGTTTTTACTCATCTTTCAATTACTTCAGGTTACAGATTACACAAGGGATCTTGAAGAGATGCAGAATATGTCAAGGGAGGAATACCTTGCATCTCTTAGAAGGTGTCTTCATAGTTGTTTAAGTACTTATTGGAATCTGAAAACTGTGCACATTGCTTATAGTAATTCTTTTCCTTCAGGAAGAGCAGTGGTTTCTCGAGAGGAATTTCTAAATATCGTGGGCTTTCCAGGTATGTTTTACATTTAAATGTTGCTTGTGTGCACAATATATGTAAGCTCATTTCCATTAGAATTTCTTGGCACATTATGTGCTTCCTTAAAGATGCTCATTTATAAGTTTTTGAGATTGAGGTTTTGTTGGTTATTTAGTTTGAGTATTTTTCTTCTTCTTTTAGGTGTCAACCGTCCCAAATGGGAATCGGGACAAGAAGTAAAAAACTAGTTTATCACCAGTAGTGACAAATTATTTATCATTCATACTCATGGAGTTGTACATTGGAAATCTCAATTCTATCATATTTCTACATATTATTATGTTCTTTATATTTTCTTCTGTGGTGTGTTCTCGGTTGTTTTTTTTTTTTTTAAATTTAATTTTTTAAAATTTTATGTTATCCAGTCTCCTTTTCAACTAGACAGACTGGAAAATTTAGGCATGCTGTGGATTGCATCACTACATTACAGTGCCAATTTTTTTTTAGTGTAGTTAGTTTCAGCTTGTAAAGGCATAAAATATCTGCAAGTGCACTCGAAATTCTATAGTGAGGGTGCCATATATGAACCTTCATATTAGCCACAAGATCATTTCATTAAACTTAAGTGAAATTCTATAGTGAAGGTCCATATATGGCACCCTCACCATAGAACGACTCATATGCACTGCCAGTAATTCATGTTGTGCTTCTTCTTTCTGTTCTTAACTTGTTTTTTTGTTCTACACATAACAGTCGTTGGGAACCATCATTGGGTCGTATGGGTGGATCAGAGTACTTCAATAGCATACATTACGGTAAGTTCTCATGAGATGCTAAATTCAAGCAATTTTTGGGTGAGCTGCAAAATCAGTTTCCTCATACTCAATCTTGTGCAAAGAAATTGCAGATGCAGGCTTTTTGAATTTATTTATATTTTTTTCATCTGGATTACTACCTAAATCAGTGCCACTTTCCATCTGTCTTATGCCACTTAAAGGTACAGGTGATGATCCAGCCACAGAAAGTGAATTTTTGGGAGCTTTTTGCATTGAAAGAAAGTTTGATTTAACAAGTTACATCAAGTGGTGGGGAACCAACAAATCTCGTCAAGCTGACACTAGCACAAAATCATCAGAAGAAACAAAACATGGTTTTGTTGGAGACATTGGAGTTGAACTTAAAACATTGGAATGGGAAATCCAGCCTACTGAACCATACCAGATTCCCCGTTTGGGCATTTCCCGTGTAAGTAAAAAGCATAAAGCTGCCAGAGTCTCTGCCATGAGCATCTTGTCACGGTCAGCTGCCTATAAGAACTTGCAAGAGAATGCATCAAAAAAGCAAGAAAACAATGCAGATAATGATGAGAATGAAAACAAAAATACCATCCACAAGATGGACTACGGCAAGGCAGTTGAGAAATCCACAAGTCATGATGAGAGACTTAGTGCCGCATTAGGAATGAGTAGTGGATTGTCTCTCCAAGTCCAAAGAAATGCATTCCCATTGACTCCCTTCTTGTCTGCGCCACTTATGACCAACTACAATACCATCGATCCCTTAGTAGATCCCATTCTTTGGACATCTCTTGCTCCTGTTCTTCCCTCTGGAATTTCTCGTACTGCTGAGGTTGGTATTTTCACTTAGAGAATCCCTTTTTTTGTTTTCTGTTTTTTTTCCCAAGAGAAATAAAATAATAAACCATTACTTAGCTTGCCTCATAAATAACATGCATGTGATCAGTGGTTTGCTAGTACTCATAATTGTATCTTTTTCTTAATTTGATTCATATAATGACCTCTAACAGAATACAAGTGAGAGCTAGTTTCTTTCTAAGGTTTGTTGAAGGGGTGGAGATTTTATTTTTTATTTTTTGCCAAGGGGTGGAGACATAGTTCAAAACATATAACATTGGTTTTTTAGCATTAGTGATATGGCCACTAGTAGAAGGACTGACAATAACCACATATACTTTCTCGTCACAGGATGGAATCTTTTTTCTTTAGGACATGGGATGGCATTGATCAGTTAATCTTATGTACAATGTGCATGTAGAAAATAATCGAATGAAGGGCCAATTATTGAATAGAAAAAAATTCTCAATAAAATGGAAAAAGCAATTAAATTTTGCCTTTGCACTCCTCCCATGGTTTAGGGTTTAGGGAGAGCTCTATCCTTAATTTTATTTCCTATGCGACTTCACCTTATAAGGATTTCAAATATTGTAATGCAGATTACAAAGACAGAGACAAGTTCAACTTTCACTTTATTTCGGCCAGAAGAATGATGCTGCATTTCCATTTGCTCTACAAGTTGGTGAGGTGCATGTGTTCAGGAAGTTGTATTGTACCTATGCATATTACCATGCAACAAACACAGTGAAAGGGCATGAAGGGTCAATGTAGTCTCGACAAGGCTTTTACTTTTTTTTTCTTTCCAGGTTTGTATTACGTGGGGTGTAGAGAATATAGAAAGGGAGGTAAAACTTTATAGTGTATCTTTTATATAGAAATTTTTAAATGTATGTTGATCAACTAATTTCATAGAGCCTTTACGTTACTATTGTTCCGAAGAGTTTTGAGTGCTGATCCTTTAGTTTTGCTGAATAAGTTGAAGACACGAGTTCTTGATTTGAATATATTGTACAGAAAAGATAGTTATTTGATAAACATGCACAAATTGGAATCATTGCTTGTTGCTGTTAATGCCTTCATCAAATGCTCGCATGTTTTTGTTTGTATCTTGTTACCAGAACCACTGTAATTGAATTAGCTAAAATATTACCATAATCATGAAGTGTTGTGTTGTGTTCCACGTGTGAATTATGCAATGCACATCCAAATTGGCCGGCGTCATATCTCTCCATGGTTTTGGGTTCTGGTTCTTGGTAGTGGTAATTGTAGTAGGAGGTCTATTGTGATAATGTCAGCTGTCCACTTATGTCCAACTTACGAATTTGGTTAATACAAAACTCTGTGATCATATTTTTACTTAAAATTTTTTCGATTGTCGAATTCGATCCATGCTAAGAGATTTATCATTCATGGATGTTGATAAGGGTCCTCCCCAACAGAGAGGTAGCTTGTGCTGAGAAATGCTTTCTCTAGTTTAAAAGGGCAACTAATGTTCCTAATGTCACCTTTTACTTCGTGTCAGTGTCAAAATTGTTTTACCGGTGTTCTTTTTTCTTTTCTTTTTCGTTTTTGGTGAGAATTAAAAAAGGTGATAGTTTATAGAACAACTCTGCACCATTGAAGAAGGAAGAAAAGAAACCCACACAACCGAGATTCATGAATTAAGGTTTCACCTAGAAGTTGCATATTCTTTTTGTTGTCATGAATCATGAACTTCAAGGCTAACATTTTCTAGCCAAACGAGTAAGAATGAGACTAAAATTCAGAAATTTCAAACTCCAAACGGACAGAGAGGCTTTGAGAGCTTCAAAATTTTCGCCCAGATACGTCAAATTTTCACACTATACGTATTTTGGAGATTGGAGGGGAATCAATCTCTTCCAGTTGACATCAACTGGAAGTCACAGTCCTCCGAAAACAAAGAGGAAACAGCGTGGAAACTTGGTGATTTTGGAGAGAAAGGAGGTGAAGAGTCGAGCTTGTCAAACCGCCAGGGTAGTTCATGCTCATACATCTCTTCCAAATCCAAATACCTCGGAGAAGACTCCAGCTGAAAACAAAGACAAACAAATGGTATCGTCACGAAAGATCTAAACTGACAAAATGATTGCAGAAAAAGAAAAAGGGAAATTCAAAAGTTACCTCAAATTTACTTGACGATGCAGGTTCTGCCCAGGAAGATGCAAGAGTCTTGCAAGAATCTGAACAAAAAATGAATTAAAATGTCCAGAAATCATTGATAACAAGAAATTCAACTATTTTTAAAGCAAAATACCCTTATGTAGTCCAAGTGTCATCAGAAAATGATCCATGTCCATAGACTGGCTTTGTGCTTTAAAGCATTCTTCATGATTGTGCAGAAATCGTTCCTCTGCAATAGCACCAGGACAAATAGCCTCCTCCACCACAACACTCAGCTTCATGTTGTGCTTCTTCTGCACATGCGGTGGCGGATCCACACTGGGGCAAGGGGTGTCAATTGACTCCTGCAAACCAGAAACCATGGCTTGGGTAGGCTTCTAAAGTGGGAATCATGATTTCATTTCCAAGAGGACCACATCAGATTCAAAAGACTCGGTGCTTCACTCATCTTCCAAAACATCTTTAACAGGGAATACTGCAGCTCCTGCGGGCTCTAGAGAGCCTTATGTATCTCTGCCCAGCCAGAAGGTTTTACATGTGCAAAATAAGTGTTCAGCTTCAAAAGCATTGCAGAGAGGTGAAAAGTTGAACCAGACAACTTCATCTAAGACTAATCAGAGTCACCCGACATCTGCCTGCTTGTCCACCTGCACCATCAAGTTTGCAGGCAAAACTAAGTGACGAGGAAGTGAGAGAAGAGTTTCATTTCTTTATATATTTTGTGGGGATTTTGGAGGCTTGCATTACTTTTGCAACAACAACTCAATAGTTCTCCGAGAGTACCTCGTGTACGTTGTGTTCGCAATGCATCTACCTTACCCCAGTTGGCCTCTCCAAGTGCAACAAGCATGTTAATGAAGCGTGCATCTAGTTCTGGAGGAAAGGATCACAATTCGCTACAATGTCAAATTTTGTTTTGTCTCTGGAAAATATATTCGCATTTCAATGTAAAATGTTAAAACTGGTTGGTTTTGTTACTAAGAAAGTCGTTCCTACATAAAAATTTTGATAAAAAAACATTATGAGTCATGGTTCTGCTAACTAATCCCATTGATACAATCTATAGGTCTCTAGAAGAAAAGTCAGGGATGCATCTAAAGATGGGTTCCGAAGTTCCCATCAACTTGATGATGAAGCTAAAAGGGTTGACAGGGTACCATCTTCTTCAGATCAAAGAAGACAAGGTGCAGCATGTACATCGGATGTTGCTGCTAAGAGGGAGGACAGTTCATCTTCAACGGCGGTATAATCCAGCAAGAGGAACATCCATTCTGCCTCCACTGCCACTGCAAACAGTGGACCATCTTCATCCACTGAGGCTACTGATCGGAATGTGTCATCTGTACGCAGTTCACCGAGAAATGCCTCTGATGATGATACAGGCGCAGTTGGTCCTGGTCATCGTACTTTTCCAGGTAGCTGTAATCTTTCTTTAAGGTTTCCTATTTCTACTTAGATTTTTATTCATTGTTTGCTCATTCATTTCTCCCTATCTAGGCTTGATAAATGAGATTATGAGTAAAGGCAGGCGCATGACATATGAGGAGCTTTGTAATGCTGTGCTGCCGGTATGATTGCTTTCAATAGAATGCTCGCTGTTTTCTGTGTAATTGTTGTCTCCCATATTGGGTGTAGAATAATAAGCTTCTTTGTTTGTTTTTCTTCTTCTTTGTTTCTATTTGCAGCACTGGCATAACCTGAGAAAGCATAATGGAGAGCGTTATGCATACACAAGTCCTTCATAGGCTGTTCTTGATTGCTTTCCGAATCGACATGAATGGGCTCGGCTAGTCGATCGTGTTCCCAAGGTATCCTAATGAAATCAATCGTCTTCATAATTACAGACTTAAGGCAGCAGGCGATTAAATATCGAAATTTATTTCATCACTTTTCACAAGTACGTTGTTGACCCACTGTTACGATATTAGGTACTTCTTTGAAGGATTTGTAGATGTTATACACAGAAATTTATAATAATGCTTCCATGTACGCCTTGTATGAAGTTGTCTTGTTCAACTTTTCACCTCTCTAAAACACTTTTGAAGCTGAACACTTAATTTGCACATGTAAAGCCTTCTGGTTGGGCAGAGATCCAGCAGGCTCTCTAGAGCCCGCTGGAGCTGCAGTATTCCCTGTTAAAGATGTTTTGGAAGATGAGTGAAGCACCGAGTCTTTTGAATCTGATGTGGTCCACTTGGAAATGGAATCATGATACCTAATTTAGAAGCTTACAATAACGAAGAAAAGTGAGCATGAAACAACGTGCAAAACACAAAATTACTATTTCAAAAGCAGAAATCAGCCATCCTCCGCAAGCTTTGAACTATTGAGAGTATTTATTCCACATTGAAATGTTAAGGGACCTAGCCTGGGTTTATAAAGAGTTGGGCTACTCCCCCCATTGCCAATTGGTTTTGGGATGGAACCTCAACTTCCTTCATGGTATCAGAGCTAATGGCTAACGCCGATTAGCGATTCTCCAGCTGCCAACATTAAGAGTCGTTGGCACTCCTCTCCCGTAAGGATGTTTGTTTTTGTATAGTTCTTTTTCCTCTCCTCTTCTCAAAGATGATTTTTTTTTTCCTCTCCTCCACAGCCTAGTGCCTCTTCCACTCCTCAGATACCTAGTCCCACTCCTTATCTATGTCCATCTCTTGGCATGATGGCCATATCTCTGTTTTCCCTCAGAGACCACGCCTCTCTATTGTTGGTTTCTCTCTTTCTTTTGAAATCCTTGTCCACTTCTTTGTCTCCCTCGCACCGTCTCTCTCGCCGAGTTGTCTCTCTTCCCTCTGCGAGCCTTGTCAATGCTCACCAAGCCTTATCCTAGTCTGCAATCGTGGTTTCTCTCTCTCTCTCTCTCTCTCATGTATTTCTGATGGTTTCTCTATCGTAGTTTCCATACTTTCCCCTTGTTTGTTGATGCTGCCTGTCATCGCTCACCGAGCCGTCTCTCTTTCCTCCGTGAGCCTCGTCAACACTCGCCAAGCTTTCTCTGCCGTATTACACTGCTGGTGTTCCCTTTGCACAGCCCCTGTTTCTTCCCCTGTGTTGCTGACTTGGTATCGGCCACTCAAGCCCTGTCATTGTGTTGCTACCTTGGTATCAAAGCCAGGTTTCATGTGTTGGGCCCAACGGCCACACATGCTCCCACGTCACCCAATATGTGTTGTCCACGTGTTAGGCTTGAAAGTTCGCCACACGTGCGGGGGCGTGTTGAGAGTATTTGTCCCACATTAAAATGTTAAGGGACCTAGCCTGAGTTTATAAGGAGTGGAACCTCAACTTCCTTCATCAACCTCTTTAACTTATTTGTTTCCAAATTCTATTTAGGTCCTATATAGACCCTTGTATGCATCTTCACTAGGTGCCATTTCAATGTGTATATGAAAGCAAAAATATCAGAAAGTTCAGATGTGATTTAGTACACTTACAAGTTTACATGCAATAATAGGGACTTAGAAACTCAACTACAAGAAAAAGTAGCCACGTGTCATTGCGTCATTGGCCGGGATAGCAAAACATTGCTAAGATTATCTTGATTAAAAGTAAGTCTTTCTGGCTAAACTGAGGAGCAAATCGAGCAAGTTTGCCCTTGAACGAACGTGGTGCAACACTATAAGGTATTCACTGGAAGATCAAATAATGATCAATTGCTGAATTTATATATAGTTTTTATGTAGAATTTACACATTGTTGAACTTCTGTACTCAGACGAAGGAGAGAGATGATATTTTATTGTGGTTGTTGGTTGGAAATGTATTTTAGAGAGTGACTATAATATAAGTTCTAATTAAGCATGGAGACTTAACTATTGTACATGTTTTTAGAACTTTGGGGGAGGGTAGATTCGAAGTTTGGACTTTTATTATAACATTTTTGTAAGAAAGATAGTAAACCTACTCCTATATGAACTTCCTTATGGAAAAGAATACAACATACATAAAATTTGCAAAATATCTTAGCATGTACCATATGTTGCTGAAAAATTGGTGGAGATCTTGATGGAAAGACTAGTTCTTTAAAAAGATTTGCTACAATATGCTATGATAGGTGTTTGTACCATATCTGACCCTCCACTCATTCAACGACACGTGGATCTTAGAAACTCACCCAAGCACCCAAGGCCTCGAACAATCGGCATCTGCTATCGATGGCACTGTCTCAAAGCAGCAAACAGCCGCTACAGACCCTACACCGTATACAATCGGTACCCCCTACCGATTCTGCAGAATCAACCTCGAAGCACCCCCCCGAAATATCTAAGGACTCGTGTCAACCTCATAGGGCCCTCCCACGAGTCCCACATCGAAAGTGAGTACTAAGAGCATCCAAAACTCCCTTTATAAATAGCCCCCCTTCACTACAATACAGGGGTAAGACTTTTCAGCTTGACTTTTATACTATTATATTGTCAACAGCAAAAGCTCTTAGAAAACAATCTTACTTCGGCATCGAAGGGTCTTAGGCTGGTTCCACACCGGTTCCATAGACCTCACGAGTCTTAGCTTCCTTCTATTCAGGATCAGCATCCGAAGACAGGAAGAATCTCCATCTATCACTCAATCGATCTCCTAGATCGTCCACATCTCTTGTAAGTTGCACTCATCTCTATCTGTTCAAGTTTGAGCGCCAACAATAGGATTGACATATCGCTTGCAAATTGGTTTGATAAGGTGAGGTATGGTGCAGTGGAGGATACCACCTCGAATTGAAAATATAGGTCCCGTTTGATAACCATTTCAATTTTAGTTTTTATTTTTCATTTTTCATTTTTTGTGCTAGAGTATAAAGGAAAAAGAGGGAGAATGAGAGTGAAGATGAGATTGAGATGGAATACGAGAGGGGAGGAGGGAGGAAGGGGTAACAAAAGTGAAAATAAAAAATAAAAAATGAAATCTATTTGAAATTGTTTTCTCTTTCAAGTTTTTGTTTTCACTTGTGTTACTTTTCTCTCTCATCCTCTCTCTCAATCTCATCCTCACTCTCATTCTCAATCTCGTTTTCCTCTATATTCTACCATAAAAAATGAAAACTAAAAACTAAAAACTAAAATTGAAATGGTTGTCAAACGGGCCCATAATTTACCTTGCATGCTTAACCACCTCGAATGTTTTTCATGTGCATTTTAACCTTCACATTTGCATTTTAATTATGCATCACATTTGCATTTTAATCATATCATGCATCACGTTTGCATTTTAATCATGCATCACATTTTACCAAACATATTTATAATCTTAGATGCCACTTAAGCTCATTATATTGCTTGATTTTAACGCTCTTGAAGAAAGTATAATTGTTATTACTCTCAAGCCTCAACTGATAATTGAAAAGAGAAAAAAAAATTGTTTTGAATACTAATATAGGAGGAGTGATATAGATGTGTGATATTGGAGGAAATTTAAAGCTAAATAGTAAGGTATGGTCAATGTTTACCTTACCGGTATTTAAAAAGTACTACAATTGGAATGTGTTCTCTGAATGCATTCCTGGTCAGAGTACATGCTAGAAATCTACCACTTCAAAGAGAAGATTCACTATGTTGGTACATCAGCCGATAGGTACTCAAAATACAATTGAGAAAGGCATCATTCTCAGGCCACCGGAAATTTGATGTCAACAAAGAAAACAAACTCCTAAAAAGCAACTCCATGTCAACAAAATCCTGCTGCTTTTTAAAATCATAAAGATCTTGACTTTTATCACTACAGGATCCTTCAAGGTTTATCATTTTCAAATGACTAGCAACGAACACATAGCTAGATTTCAAGTTCAACACCCCATGGTAGCAACCATAGCTATGCATCTTAGACACAACAACAATTAACTCCCTGTCAATATAACATAAAAATACTTAGGTCAAAACATTAACATAAATTTAAATAGAAAATGGTAATTTGAGAACCACCTTATTTCCTTCCTCCAATAATCGCACAAAACACGATCTCTGCAGATCATGTTTGTCTTCATCAAATCGTGCACTGCACCAGATCTGACCTGGCCAAATCAGTCAGCAAGGGACATTCCCACCCTTTCATAGCATATCGTAGCATACACCTTTGAAGAATATGTCTGTTGATCTAAACCACAAACTTTATAGCTACAGTTAGTGCAAAACCATGGACGCATGACCCGTTCATTGCAAACTGAAGGGAATGGGAAGAAGGAAAAGAAAAAATACATAATATTGTCAGACTTTGAATCACATCTGCTTTTCGAGAAATTTTTTCATGCGTGAAGAGTTTTAAATTTTTTTCCCTCTTATGAACTACATACCCGTTACATGTATACGTTAGTTATATGAAATTAAAACAACAAAAGGCAAGGGCTCGCGTGCATTCCTATCCTTTTTTTTTTTTTTGCTTTAATTAATTAATAATGATTGTTGTATGTGATTAGCTTTTGTATGCTTTAATTAAGTAATAAAGAATGTTTTGGTTAATTAGTTTAGTTTTTTTTTTTTTTTCTGTTATTATATTTAGCTAGTCTGGTTTTTGTGTTAATTTTCTTCACATTTTTCGTCAAGTAATCATTGGGGGTTTTCACATATTTTGTCATGCAGTGTTCGGTTCATTTTTACACATGATTTTTCATGTTATTCACCCACTATTTTGAGTTAGTTCTTGACATTTTATAGCTTTTTATTTCCTTTTTGTGTTTTCTTAGATTTTACATTGGTTGGAATGAAAATGAGCTAAAAGTGCATTATTGGTCATAAATTCTGTTTTTGTTCATTTTCGTAGGTCAACTTCTTGGCCTTGGATCAGCATGCTCCGGTGCTCGGATGAGGTGATGATCTTCATGAGCCTTGTTCCAATGGATGTTAACTACAACATATCCGAATTTGAGCTCAATTGGACAAGTATAGCTCATCCAGCCGATCCTACATGTTACAACAGCTCTTGAAATCCGAATTGGGCCAGATTTTACCTCCATAATGTTATGTTGATTTTTCTTGTTACCATACCATTTGGTAGCAAGAAATTACTTTGATTGAGTGTAATTTTCTGAGACAAAGAGAATATTTGTTAAGGCAAAAACACATCATGAAGAGGAGACAAGGAGACAAGGGTGAGTTGGAAAGGAGCATAGAGAAGGCATCTTTCCTTTAGGCAATTGACTGGGGAGCAGATTGGAGGAGGGTATCATTCAGTTTTTGGCAAGGAGAGAGAGCAGGTTTTACGGAGAGACATTGGGAGCAGACTTTGGGAAGAGCTTGGAGCTAGGAGAAAGCCAAGGTGCAGCCAAGTAAGGAGGAAGAAGAGAGAAGACTTCCACCATTGAAGACTTCAAGCTTTCATCATTCACAAAATTTGTAAACTCTTTCTAGTTTTATTTCGAATTTGTGTTTGAAATGATTATGAAGAACTAAACTCCATAGCTAGGGCTTAGGTTGAAGCCCTAAACATGATTACCTTATTGTTTTGATGCTTGAGTGTATGAATTTCTGGATATTGTTGATGAATTCCAATTCACCAAATTAATCTATCCTTGATGTATGTTCTTCTTTGACTGATCACCTTTGAAAGCATGCTTCTTGAGGTTGTTAGGATTATGTGAATCTTCATATTTTCCTAAGCAACAAATGGATGGAGTAAGAACCATCCATGTGAATTGGTTTCTTGAATACCTAATGTAAACACCATACTATTAGGATTCTTGTGATGTTCATATTCTCTTTGAACTTAATGGGTTTTCCTTGTAATTGAATCGAAGTACGAACCATACCTAGGTTCGGTTATGAGGAGGGCACAAGTATTGTAGCACGAACCATGCACTTTACATATATTAGAGAGAATCAATGCATCTTGAGCCACGACCCATGGTCTTGATTGCGAACATCTTCATTAACACATTTAGAGTTCATCACTTGAGTATTCATGAACTTGGGTAGAATTGTTTAGGGTGGATTCCGAAACCCTAGTGTTTGTTACAATTTTACTCTCACATTTTGATAATTCATCTCTGCCATTCTCATTTAAATTCAAAGTACATTTACATTCATGCAATAGAAATAGGTCACTTGAAACAAATCAAACCCCCCCCCCCCCCCCAATGTGTGTGTGAGTTGCGTGTTTGACACGTTTTGTGTCTTTGTCATTAGATTTTGTTTGTTTCCGTATTTATTTTGGACTTTTGGTCCGCGTAGTGTTCTTGCATTTTCTGTGCTGAATCCAACCGTATAAAGAACGTGAATTTTGGACAAACGGTTGGAAAGTTATAGGTCAAAAACTGGACAGAGGTCGAAACTGAAAAACAGGGAAAAACGACCGGTCGCCACGCACTGTTCATGCACTGTTCACAGATGATAAAGTGGTGATAAAATGGCGATAGAAAATGCTGTTTGTGATTTTCTTTAGTTTTCTTTTGTTGTTTCATTTCTTTTATACTTCTTTACTCATTTTTAGTTTCCATTTTGCATTTGTGCATTTGTGGTGTGTCAATTAAGTGTTCTTTATGTACTCAAGTTAGAACTTATAGGAAGCCGACAAGTTCTTCGTGGGATCGACCCCGTACTTACATAATCTTCAATAGATTCGTGCACTTGCGGGTATTTTTAATTGGTTGTTTGCACATTAATTTGTGTCCTCTTAGGAATGCAACATGCAGCTGCAACATTTATAAATTTTCTTAGTAGGGTTATAAGTTTAAAGTTGCTTACTCTAGGCGTTGAATCTTTGCAAGATTGGTTAATAATAATATGGTCTTAAATCTTTGCAGATTGGTTAATAATAATATGGTGTATTCTAGATTTGTCTAAGAAAATTTGTAAAAATAGAGGAAATTCCTGGATCTGATTGAGCAACGATTTTTTGTCAAGAACACTGAAGAAATTAGATTGGATACCCAAGAACTAGGACATCACACACAAGACCCCCGTGACAAGAAATCCCACAAGAATTTCACATCTATCATGAAACTTCAAGGCTAACATTTTCTAGCTAAACCTGTAAGAATGAGATTAAAAGTCAGAAATTCAAACTCCAAACAGACAAAGAGGCTTTGAGAGCTTCAAATTTTCACTCAGATACGTCAAAATATATCAGATCATCAATGTGGGTTGAATAAAAGAATCAAACATTCATCACCGTTAACTACATAGTCTTGGAACAAGCAATAACATCCAAATGCTCAATTAACAAAACAGCTAAGAAAACCCTTCTGGAAGCAAGGGGGACTATCAATTTCAAGTTCAAATTGATGCTCCGTCACACTATACGCCTTTGGAGATTGGAGGGGAATCAATCCCTTGAAAACTATGGTGTTTAAATCAACTGGAAGTCACAGTCCTCCGAAAACAAAGAGGAAACAGTGTGGAAACTTGGTGATTTTGGAGAGAAAGGAGGTGATGAGTCAAGCTTTTCAGACAGCCAGGATGGTTCAAGCTCATTCATCTCTTCCAACTCCAAATACCTCGGGGGAGACTCCAGCTGAAAACAAAGACAAACAAAACGGTATCATCACGAAAGATCTGAACTGACAAAGTGATTGCAGAAAAAGAAAAAGGGGAATCAAAAGTTACCTCAAATTGACTTGACGATGCAGGTGCTGCCCAGGGAGATGCAAGATTCTTGCAAGAATCTGAACAAAAAATGAATTAACTAATGAATTAAAATGTCCAGAAATCACTGATATCAAGAAATTCAACTATTTTTAAAGTAAAATACCCTTATGTAATCCAAGTGTCATCAGAAAATGATCCATGTCCATAGACTGGGTTTGTGCTTTAATGCATTCTTCATGATTGTGCAGAAATCGTTCCTCTGCAATAGCACCAGGACAAATAGCCTCCTCCGCCACAACACTCAGCTTCATGTTGTGTTTCTTCTGCACAAGTGGTGCCTGTGAGTTTGAAATGTCAGATAGAGCCTTCCTGCTACGGGTCTGAACCTTATCCGAGGCCTTAGAAAAGGCTTTCTTATTGCTTGCATCATGAACCATTTCCTTGGAAAGCTGCTTTTTTGACGCCTGGGTAAGAGCAGGCTTCCCCGAATTCGATAGGTCACCAAGTGGTTTCCTTGCACCAAGCCCCCCTTTCCTTTGTTTTCTGATGGTATCATCTTTCCCCCCAAGAGAGGCTCCTGTCATAAGATATTATAAGGGTTAGACCAAACTAGCAGAACAACAATTTTAGACTTTAAAGAAAAGCAACGCTAGACTTGAGTACCATGAGAGTGAACAATGAGATTCTGATCTTGAAACAAATGACCAATTGTTGATGCCATTGTGCTTTCTTGTAGTCAATTCAAATTAATCTTCTGAAAACTGTAGAAACAGCAGAAAAAGAATGCAGGAATTTAGCATATCTCTTCATATTCAATTGAGGGTGCAAGATGCAATCAATCACTGATTATTATATGCCTAAGATCAGAATTTGACATTCTGGGCTAGAAAAATAAACATTAATCACGATTGAGCAACAAGTTTTTGTCAAGAACACTCAAGAAATTAGATTGGATACCCCAAGAACTAGGACATCATACACACCAGACCCCCATGACAAGAAATACACTTCTGGGTCATCTTGATCCTAATATTCAACTTTCAATCCCACAAGAATTTCATATCTATCTTCCCCAGTCACCAAATCATCATCAAATCCCTAAAATCCTCCCTTACTTAGGGTTAAGCCTTGCCTGCCCCCAATAATTGGGTGTCTTTAAATATTAAAGAAAGAAAGACCGACAAAGAAACCTTCCACTGTAATCATAATTAATTAGTTACAATATATTCTTTTAAAAAATTGTTAAAATGAAATTAATCAGAAATTAAACTTCACATCCAAAGTCCTCCTTACCTTTCATCTGCAAATTGCAAATTGTTTACCCCTACAGAAAGATTCTTCTTCCATTTCGTAACCGAAACTAAAAAATTTACAAGATTAAGTAAACGAAGCATATTCTATATCATCTCAAACATAAACTCGAACCCTAAATTAAACCCTAAATTTAAATCCTAAATCGTTGATTAAAAAAGAACCCAAAAATAAAACCCAAGTTAACAACCAAATCAGAAATGAAAAGATGGCGAAATTATACCTGTCCGAACAGAGGCCGAGGGCTGAAATGAAAATGAAGAAGGGAGATTACAAGTAGTTTCGTTCGCAGAATAAGCGCTGAGTAAGATCACAACAGAGAAATGCGTTTTTGAAATTTGAGAACCGACAGGTCGGCCATATAGACGGATGGGATTCCAACGGTAACTTCATTTTGTTTTTACGTTAATACCCCTATTTTCAACACCTAATTACCAAAATGACATTTTCATGTTTATCCGTCCGATTTAGACACTTAGAATCCCCACCGCAATTGTTTTTTCTGTTCAGTACCCCAGTTTTTTCTGTTTATTGCCTCTTAACTTGAAATCAAATTTATTCATTAAACATACGATTATATAATGAGTATATACTGATTATGTTAATTATTACAGATATTTAAACTAACATGAGTTTTTTAAGCGGCTTGTAACAAGTGGTTAAGAACATTTACTCATGCATCCTAAGTCCTAGATTTGATTTCCCCTAATATAATTACATATAGTACAAATACCGCATAAAACCACATTACACATATTGGAGTGGGTTTGAACAAGTCCAAACAGGTTAGACCTCTTTGCGCTCTATTGGTCCAGATCTCTAGCCAGATTCACAAATGGGCCAATTTTCTTAGAAAAGAGAGGTGATTTGGAGTTGGAGTTGGAGTTGGAGAAAGATTAGTTATGGGCTTAGAAATTTATTTGGCTTAAAGATTTTATTAAAAAATAAACTGTCGATATGATGTTTTCAATACAAGTATCATAACCGAACCAAACTAGTTCGGTTTGATTTTTTGTCGGTCCAATTCAGCTATGTTTTTCGGTTTTCCACTTTGAATGCCCACCCCCAATTAGAACAAATCAAAATTGGTTCAATCGGTAAGAGGGTGTGTCTAAAACTCAGCATAAAAGAAATTGTATAACTTGCTAAACTTGAAGTACATATATTTTTATTTAATATTGTCAAGGTCGGGCCAAGCCCAAAACAAGTAGAAAAAGCAAGGAGATTGAGAACTTGGGAGAAAGAGCAGCATTGGCGGACCTATAGAGGTGCAAGGAGGTACAACTGCACCTCCCCTCGCATGAGAAAGTATTGCAGGTGTGGGAAAGTTGCACCTCCGCTCAGTCTAGTTGTGCACTACACATAGTCGACAAAAGACCTCATAGGCTTGCTTTCCTTTGTTGTGCAGCTATGTTGTGTTGTGTGTGCTTATATATATATATATATATATATTAAAATCCCTGGTCAAAATGACGTTGTTTTGGACCAGGAAAAAAAAAAGGTCCTATTTCCTATTACAGTTTCGATGCTTGTTCTTCCCCTTTGCCTGAGAATAATAAATTACATTCAATGGGAGCTTACTTAAGTAAGAAGGTTAGATTTATCTTATTTTTCCTAAAAAAGAGGACTGTGTAACTATAGTGAGAAGCGAGCTGAGCTGCCAAGGATTGCTTGAAACCTCTTTCCTTAAAGTGAAAGTGAATACATGAGAAAAACTAGAGACCCAGCTGGAGGAAACTCCTTTAGTATTAAAGAGATTTTGCTTTAAAAAAAGAAACGTCCTTTTTTGAGAGATTCTTCCCGTACCCACCAATCCAAGTCTATAAGATCATCAAATTCATAAATAAAAAAATTACGACTCCACAACCAAATCTGTTTATTTTCTTGATTTTTTTTTAGAGAACTCTAGTCTTTTATAAAAATTGATTCATCGATTAAGTCTTGTGCCAAGAAAGAAAATATTGTATCGATCAAGCTTCCAAAGTAAGTTCGAATGTAATTCAAATTTATTCATAATATGTTTTTGTTTTAATTTTTTTTTTATAAAACTTTTAGCCTTTCAAAATTGCAGCTTCATTAAAAAATTCTTGAGTCCGCCAGTAGAGAGGAGGGAGGTGGGAATTCAAGCTCAAAATATGATGGCAACTAAAGATAATTGCTCTTAATCACATGAGTTACAATCCCCTTTCTTATGAGAAGTTATTTTAACACTCATTTTTTAGCCACTTACACTTGTTTTGTGAGTGTCGACAATTGTAAAATATTCCAACCATTTGAGCTATAAAATTATACTATATTACTTTTATAAACTAAAGATAAATCAATGCTACAACAACCAGATAGGACGAACCATAAAAGCAAAAGAAAGTCCAATTGATTGTTATTTTCCAGTCCTGGATGGCGAAAGCGTAAGGGATCACCTGCTTACTATTATTCACCTTTAAAATCCATCTGGTTGAATGGCAGGTTTTGACATCTTTTTGTTTGGTATGTGTTATTATCGTAATCATTTTTCTTTGAAAGATAATTTTCCATTAGCTAAGTTAATGAGGGTCATTAAAATGTTGATTTGATGTTTCTCAAAAATGTGAAATTAATGTATGAAATTAAAATATGATCTATGCATTTAAAATATTTTTACTTTAGAATATAATATCAATAAATATCTATTTACATTGTAACACATAGACGAGTTATTCCATGTGACGAGGCTTCAGTTCCGCACTATGATTACTTAGAGCATCCACAGTTGCCCGGGGGGAGGGGGGGGTGTATTTTTGGGGGTGTAAAGCCATTTTTACATCCCCTTTACACTTCCGGGGATGTAAATATGCTTTTTGCTCCAATGGGGGGTGTATTTTCAGGGGTGTAAAGCCACTTTTCTCCATTTTTCCTCACCTTTTTGCAGCTGGGTCTCACCTGCAAGAGATGTACAATTGCATCTAAATATACACCTCCAAGGTGGTGATGTAATTATATATTCATATACACCCCTCGATTGCGGGTGATTCCAATAACAACGGGTGTATATTTAATATACACCTCTCACTGTGGATGCTCTTACAAGTGGAGAAGGAAAATTGAAAAGAAAATAATAGTAATATCTTAGAAATAAACAAATAATCATAAACACATTTGTTTGTGCATGTAATTTGTAAATGGGCATATGCCATGGCTCTTGGAATAATTCCGATGTGCTTTGTTTGCTTCCAAATCCAAAAGCATCTCTCAGTAAAAAATGGACCCACAAATTGGGCACCACCACGAGCCACATCCTGCAGTTCTGGGTCCTACTTGCATCCTACGGCTCACAGCAATCCAAGAACACTTTAGGGGCCAGGTTGGACACTCTGGGCCCCACCAGGAAGCTTCCCTGCTTTCTTTTTTTTCATGGGATACATGTTCCATTCCAGCACACGTGTACAGCGACCCGGTATGCTAGACCTAGCGTAATTTTTTTTTTTTGGGTGAAAGCACCTAACGTTTTGTCTGCAACGTTATCTGCTCTCTACCAAAAACCAACGTCATCTTAATTTCCTAGGTCATACTTTTATTTTATTTTTTATGGGAGATTAATTATTACTTTGGCGGTGGTCAGTGGTTCGTCTTAAAAAGGCGATGCTAATTGTATATTAGCTATTGATCTAGTGGTATATTATACGCTGGTTTAAGATTTGTCCCCGAAATCTCTTCATTCAGCACATCCCTAAATTCTCACGATAAATTCAGACAATTTCTTTTTGGTACAAATGGGAGGGAGACGTGCTTTTTGGTAAAAGAGAAATGCCACATATTGCACCTTTAGTTTTAAGGCCAGTGTGGCGTTACTATACTGTGGAAATAATTGTTGTCAAATTTGATGCAAGAGAAATCAACTGTGAGATAAAATAGTTTGGTAAAATAATCAATTTCTAAATGTGAGATAAAGCAATTTTGTTAAAAGTGTCGTTAGTACAATAATCAATTTCTAAGTGTTAGGTAATTTTTTGTGTAAAAGTGCTGTGAGCTGTGTACTAAAAAGAGTATTATGTAAAAATGACTTTTTTGTTAAAGTGTTTGATAAAAGGAAAAGCACTTTCACTTTCACTTCACTTTTTTTTTTGGTATTAAATATGTTTCCATCACACCCTAAAAATTATTTTAATTATAAAATAAATAAAGTATTATATTGAAAATTAAATATTTGTATCCAAATGCTTTAAACTAATGTGTCCAGTTAAATCCAATATGTTTCCACATAATCAGAAAATGAAAGCACCTTATTAACTGTTTTCCCATATAACTTTCTCTCACAACAATTTTTAACAATAAGTGATTTTCTCATAGTTTACCAAACGGGTTAGGCTTCCCAAATTTTTTTAAAAAATCACTCATCACCCAAATAAGCAATGTCAAATGAGCACTTAGTGAAAACTTGTAGCTCTAGTTTATGCAAGCATTTAGTTTGACATCCAAACTTCAGACAAAGTAATTTGTATTTTTCTTTTCAAATGTTGAAAGATGTTTCGAGTTTGAATTCTTCCTCTTTATTATTAATGGGAGATAGAAAGAAACTTCATGTTTAAACTTCTTCTTTTTTTGTATTTGGCTCTCTATGGCTTTGAGTAAAGGTATGCTATATAAGTTTGATATTGGCAATGGATCCTTCCATATTGGTTATAACTCGTAACTCCTTTATGAGTAGTTGTAGTGACCTTTGTGGCTATTGTATTTGTATTGCTCTCGTGGCATAATTTATGAATGCAATCTTCTTACCGTTTGACCACAAAAAAAAAAAAAAAGAAAAAAAAAGAAAAAAAAGGAAAAACTACCCTTGAATTGTGCATACCATCTTTTTAGAATTTTTTTTCTTGGCCATTATCCTTTTAAATACTTTTTTTATTTTATTTTCCTTATCATATCAATTGAGTCTTGAATAATCATCCACCACTTAATTTCCACATCTCTAAACAAGCCCCTAAAAGGGGTAATGAGAAACTTCAATATGAGCATGACTCAGAAGAAATCACCACAAAAGACTTCTTATTCAGAATGCCACAATGAACTTATTCACTAACTCAAAAAAGAGGCAAGGAGAGAGGAGGGGAGGAGGCTCCTCCCCCTCTATGAAGTTTTTCTTTTTTATTTGCCGTGGTAGTAGGCTTTTGCCTTCTTCTAATGCAAATCACTTTCGAGCAAAAAAAAAAAAAAAAACCCTAAACCTTTTCATGAATTGATAAATGTGGACATTTTATGAAAATGAAATATAATTTATGACATAAATGCTACATCAAACAAAAACACATGCCTGGCTACGAAAAGTCAGATTTAAACTAATTTATGATATGAAGCACAATTAGTAATTACATCTTTTGAAAAATAAAAATAAAATAAAACCTAATTAAGTTCCTTTGGAGTGACAATCTGAAAGCCAAAGCAGGTGAAATGCTTTACTCTGAAAGTTACGTCTTGATTAGTGATGGAACGTTGAAGCAAAGTTTTTAAGATTATGATCCAATCATTTGCCAACATGTAGATATGTGAATGGTCAATTCCTTCCCGGGCCCTAGTGGGACTGAGACATTGACATATAGCGCATATAATAACTATTGTTCATGAGATTTAAACTTAATAGACCAAATTTTCATTCTATTATATGAAACAAATAATTAAGAAGTCAAATGTATGTATCTGTTGTTTTATAAAATAAATAAGTTACGTTGAAAGGGCCAATATTTTTCTTCTCTAACACATGAATGGACATAGTTGGTCCATACCCAAACTAACAAGAGGAACTTCCCAATCTCGGTGTCATTGTCACTATTTTCCTATCTCTCTTTTTACATGAAATGTAACATACGGAGATAGATTGGAAGAGGGATGTAATGGCATGAAGTAGAGGTGGCAATTATCAATATGACACATGAATGGACATAGTTGGTTCATACCCAAAAATAACAAGAGGAAATTCCCTGTCTTGGTGTCATTGTCACTGTTTTCCTATTTCTCTTTTTACATGACATATAATAGAAGGAGATAGATAGGAAGAGGGATACAATGTCATGAAGTAGAGGTGGCAATTATCAACATAACATGATCATAATGCAAGTTAAATTCAGGTCAACCCGCTAAACACCATTAAAAAATTGGTGTTCGTAGATTTATGTTCAAAATGATTAGCTGCTATTGGTTATAGTCAACACGTTTTTTGTTTTAGATGTAGGTCCCTTGACTTTTATTATTCTTTTTATTGTGTCGATTTTACCTTTTGAGGTAAATAAGGAAAACATTGAAAATCTAAATTTAATGAATTATTTACTTGTAATTAAATTTCAGAATTTAATTTTGGAATTCTTTCATTGATAATATTTACCTAATTTATGGGTAAAATACAAATTAATCAATGAAAGTAAAGGCCCACATATTATACTAATCAATTAGGCAAGCACCCACAATAAATTATGTACCTAACATACAGGTAAATAGTGTTCTTATTAGCAACGAAAAAAACTTGGTGATAAATTGTGTTACCTATAAGTCATGAACATAAATTAGAATACTACCTATAAGTTAGGAACATAAATTAGAACCTATAGGTCATATACAAAAATAGACAAATAAAATTGTATGTTACCTATAAAAAAAAAAAGTACATAAAATACTATTATTTATTGTCTAAAATACGAAAAAACACATATATACCTATGCAATAGGCAATATGACAATATACCTACACCACAGGATAATTTATCTACAAGGGTATATACTATACCTCTACCATAGGGTGAACAAAAATAAAAATAATTCCCTACAACTTTTCGAAGAAAACGAAATGTGAAAGGAATCTTGTAATATGGAATGTCATGATCTTGGGTCACATTCAAAATCATCAGCATGAGGAGGCTTTAGAATTATATGTGGCAATGTATAGATTGTCAATTGACGGTACAAGATCAACATTCTCTACCATATGATATATATATATAAATGAAGAAAAGAAGAAGATGGAGAACGAAGAAGAAATGGAGAAAGAAGAAGATAGAGATGAAGAACAAGAAAGAAAAACATGCATCTGGTTAATAAGCTAAATTCAAGGAGAAATTGTATCTCCAAAAGAATAAATAATCCTAGAAGTATGTACAATAATAAAATCCACATTAAATAGGAATTTGAGTCAAGGAAAAAAAAAATGAAGGTTCGATATTTACATTCAAAATGAAGTTTGAATCAACATGTCAAAAATAGAATGTAATCTACGTGACAAACTAGTCAAATGCCTTGTATCAACAAACAATAATTTGAGAATTAAACTCAATTATTGGTTGGATTTTTGGACCTCTATCAACTTTTCTATAAAAAAAAAAAAGGGAGGGGGGGGTTTATATGAATATTTAATCGCTTAATGAGTTTGTCAGAATAATTTAAGCCGGTTGAACAAATTATTATGTTTAACTTCAATAACAATTCAACTCAACTCATTTAATAAATAGAACCCCTTTAATAAATAAGTTGTATTCGAATTAGAGATTTTTGACCCGTTTAATACCTCAATATGACCCGAACCCGACGCCAAACAACCCACAACGACAGGTAAGTATTTGTCCAAAATAAGACCTCATCGCCCATTCAACATCTCTTATCTCGCGTGAAATACGTCACTTTCCATTCTCAACGAAAAACTGACCGGAAAGCGCCTCCATTTACCAACTTCACTTTATTCCATTCTTTTAAAATAAAAAGAAAAGAAAAAGAACAAAAAATTCCTTGTTTTGGTGCTACAGCTCTCTCTTTCTCTCTCTCTTTCCTGAAGCTGCTGCCAAATCCAAAGCTCCCAACAGATGTCTCAGTTGGACTTTAACAAAAGCATTTACCAGTTGCCACCTCCACCTCCCTCGTAGTCAGCGCCCTCCTCCACATCATTCTATCTCAATTCTCAAGCGCAGAGAGAAAAAGTGAAGAACGAGAAGGAAAAGCTCAACTGTTCAATCGCTGCGTGGAAGCCTGGAAGATATAGTTTGGAGCAGACATGGGGACCGGACGGAGACAGTTGAAGATTATGCTTTGGAAGAATTGGCTTCTCAAAGTTCGTCATCCTTTCGTCACCTGCGCTGAGGTTTCCTTCTTCTCCTCATTTCTTCAAATTTGGCTTCATTATAGTTTTTTTTCTAGTCATAATTTGTTTGTATCGACTTCCGGTCTTGATTTTATTTTTCATTCTTTTAAGCGATCATCATAAATTCAGAGTTTTTGTCGTTTGTTTTTGAATTTACTGTGTAATTTGTAAATTTTAAACTTAAGATGATCATCATGCTGCCGAGACTGCTATTTTGAGCAGCACTTTGTTTTTGTTTCTTTTGTTTTGGTAAACAGGGCCCAAAGGCCAAAAACAAACAGCCAAGAGGGATAAGACTAGTTAGATGATCAGCAGCGATTTGCTTTGAATTGCTCCTTTATATAATCTTTCTATTTTAGGATAATTGCTAAATGAGAGTTATGGAGAAAAAGGTGTATAGTTATCTTAGGACTTTAAAATAAGTATACCGGATTAATGTCACTATAGAAAAAGAAGAGTAGGGAGGTGGTGAAAATCGAGGTTCAAGAGATTTTATAGAGTTAAATTTTTTGCTGTCTAGCTCAATCTTGCGGGTTGAAAAATTCAAGATGATGTGATTCATAGAAACACCTCAAGATGGGTGAAATGGAGGAGTATGCATGATCATCGTATACCTTTTGGAATGGGAAGGAAGGTAAAGTTTATAGAAGAACTATTAGACATGGAGCAGAATGCTGGACAGTTATGAGGATGTTGATACGGTGGGAAGACAAGTTGAATTAGCACATATTGAGATAAAATGAGAAAACACCAATTATGTTTGGTTTGTATGTGTTCAACAAAGATCAATACGTGCACCATTTAGAAGAGTGACTTAATGAGCAGAGATAGTAGTGCTAGGGGAATAGGAAGACAATAATAACAAGGGTATAGGTAATTAGGATTGTATTATAGCATGTGACGTTAACGAAAATTTGGGATCAAGCCATGGTGCTGCTGCTGCAGCTGTTGTTGTCGTTGTCTTTGTTATTGTAGCAAGTTGCTTCGTTGTCGTTGTTGTTTGTTTCCTTTGTTCTTCTATGCTGCCTTCATTTTAATTGTAAAAGTAAACAATGAAAACTTATTGTCTTCCTTTTGGATTTTGGTTTTAAAGTGGCAGTTTCTCGTTAGGTGTTATTCATAATGTTTCAAATTAAAATAATTTTCTTATTTATTTATTTTTCTTCACTTTTGTGAAGAAAAAGTTGATGAAACCAATCTGAAACTTCTTTATGATTTTCTTGCAGATATTACTCCCCACAGTAGTAATGTTGTTGTTAATAGCTATAAGGATGCGTGTCGATACACAGATTCACCCGTCGCAGCCGTAAGTGGTGACAAAGTCTGGCTAATTTTTGTGTTTCATTTATGTTTTTTATATAGTGTGCGTGTGTGCATGGCAGGGTATGTGTGTTGCATGCGGTTATGTGCTTGTTACTTGATTTGGTACTACATATTTTAAGGATGTTTCACTTTGGGCAATATTCTCCCAATACTTAATAAATTTGAAGGAAATAAGGAAACAAATGAAATTAAAACCCTACATGGATTTGGGCAAGGTTTTGTGTGTGTAGAATTTCTCATTTTGTGAGAAGTATTGGTGCTAAGTTTAATGAGACTTGACCAGGTATATCCGGAAAGGGATGTTTGTGGAAGTGGGCAAAGGAATATCACCTAACTTTGAACAAGTTTTGGAATTACTGTTGAATAAGGAAGAGTTTCTGGCTTTTGCACCAGACACCGAAGAAACAAGGTCAATGATTAACATAATATCGGTTAAATTTCCCCTCCTGAAGGTACCCATTCTTATCTATTGCCTGACTTGGTTACTTTTGGTATATAGTTGTGTGTTCATGCACATGCTAGGTGCATTCTTTTTCTTTAGCACATCTGAGCTTTGACACCTCTTCTCTATTTTGCAATTTATTTTTGAAAGTATTGAAGTCTTTGTCACATATGAGATTTGTTAACCACCCTACATAATGGATGATATTGGTGTGGGACTCTAGTGACCCTCAATTAGATATCAAGTCTTGTACTGTCTTCATTCTAGCAAACTATTGAAAAAGCAGATGTTTTGTTAACGTTATCATCCTGTTTTGATTTTCTTAAATGGTGTCCATTTGCATAGCGAGGCTTCATCCTTAGAGAATGATTTTTGGGCTAATTCATTAGTGCACTATTGTGAGCGAGACATGGTCAATTAGGCACCTTTTTTTTAATTTTATTTTTTTGTCTTTTTCCTAATAGAAAAATTTAGGGTTAAGTTCTTGGCTTTATCGCACTTTCTCGGCCTTTTGGTTAAGATCAAGTGTAGTATATGTTCTTATTAGTAGTTTCAGATGATTGACTCAATGGTCATTAATTATTAGGCATAGAATTTGTTGCTTTTTATTTATTAGAAAAATCTTATTTTCTGCCCCTTCTTGTTAACTGGATGTTTTAGGTGCAAAGTTCTGATCTTTTTATTCCCATATGGTTCTCTTCATCACATTTAAGCATGGCTTTGTTAGTTGGAATTTGCTTGTATAAATTACAAAATGAAATAACGGGTTTCACAATGTGTCCTTTCATTTCCTTCACAAGGGTTTTCATGGCTCAAGCTAAATAAAGTGCATTTCATACTTGCAGAATGTTTCTAGAGTTTACAAAGATGAACAGGAGTTGGAAACCTATATAGGCTCAGATCTCTATGGTACCTGCAATCAAATAATGTAAGTTGTACTTTTGTATCACATTATGGATCTGAGCGAAATTTCCTTGAAATGAATTTCGATTATAGTTGGGACTGGAGAAGTATGAAAGACTAGTGAAGAAATGCAAATTACCAAAATTGTTTCTTTTGATGGTTTTCTTGTGCTGGTCAAACGTTTCCTGCCTAATATCTTGCAGATTAGTGATCTCTTGGACTACATGACTGTAGCTATTCATGTGAATAAGAATTGATTCAGTGCATTATATTCATCTTTTTAAATGTACCTTTGGCTTCCTGAAATTATCTGTATGATCCACATGTCTTCATGAATTGAATGTGATGATTTTTGAAAAAAAAAGGAGCCAACTATCATATCTGCACCAATTAAATGTTTATCATATTGTGGATAACTGTGCTGGTGATATTACATTGGTTATGGTATGTTCTAATATCTGCATACTCTAATTACTTTACAAATTAAAATGTGTTTTGCTTTTATTTTTTATTTTTTATTCTATAATTATTTAATTAATTTTTTTAAAGTAGTCATCTGACTTATGCTTATAGTTTAAAACTCTTACTATACTGTATTTCTTATGTGATGGTCATTGTGTGATCACTGGATGGCTATTTTTTGAACAACGCAAGTCTGTTTGATTCTATGAGAAGTCACATTATTAAATTTAGCTGTGTCACTGAATAAACTGCACTATTTGTTTAGGAATTGCTCGAATCCAAAAATCAAAGGAGCAGTAGTATTTCATGACCAAGGTCCCCAATCTTTTGATTATAGCATACGTCTCAATCACACATGGGCTTTCTCAGGATTTCCTAACGTTAAATCCATCATGGACACAAATGGTCCTTACCTTAATGACTTGGAACTGGGCATAAATACGGTACCGACAATGCAATACAGCTTCAGCGGTTTCTTAACTGTATGGTTGCTTCGTACCTTCGCCACTTAATTGATTTTTGATATCTTACTTTCATTTGTTCCTTCAGTTGATGTATGGAGCTTTGTCATAACTATATTTATATTTTCTAAAAAACTTTTTGTTCTCCAGTTGTGTTCCCAAAATTTGTCTATACAAAAAGCTGGGTTTGGGTTATTAGTTCTTTTTATGCAATTCAGGGTCTAGTTAAAAGTAATTTAATAATCTTTTTTTAACATTCATTTAAGTAGATCGTTGGTGATGGTTTTCTGAATCTGAATGTTAAGGTGAAAATCCAACTGATTAGTGGCACAGACGTAGACAGTCTTTTTTCCTGGCTTCTTCCTTAACTCATTCATCTATATGCTGTGGGAAAAACAATACCCCTTTAAGAATATTGATTTTTTAAATTTTGGTATGTAAATCCCACAATCGAAATAATAGCACATGCTGTCTCTAGTAACATAAAAATTGATAGTACGTGGTATATTTTTTACAGTGCAGTAAATTGCAGTCTTTCTCTATGTTGTTCCAAAAGAATCATAATGTTGAGCGAAGTGTAGTTTGTGTCATATTCAAAGTTTGGTGCGAAGTATGATATTTTTTTCCCAAACATAGGGCTTACTCATGTTGGTCGGATATGGTTTATTATACCAATACTGGCGTCTGATATTGTTGTTGCTTGTCTCTTCTCAGACACTCTCTCAGTGTTTCATAGTGTGACGCATAAATTTGTTATAATGGTGAATGATTCAAATGTTAATACGATATCCACTTGTAGCGGAGGAAGTGTGTTAGAGGTGTGGGAGAGAGTCAAATTCGTGGCAGCTAAAAGTGTTTATTCTCAAAAAAAAAAATGATATCCATTTATAAACCTGTAATAAGTTTAATGATTGTTATTTAACAATAGTGCAACTTCTAACTTTCATCCTTCTTAAATATTGTCACTATTTTGTTTTTGTTTCACAAAATATTTTCTGATTCTGCCTTGATAAGCGCCTTATCTTCAATAAAATTGTGGGTGAAACTGCATGTATATTTGTGAAAACGTGTGTCCATTTTTCTTATGCCTTTATACTATTGCAGCTCCAGCAAGTTTTGGATTCCTTTATAATTTTTGCGGCCCAGCAATCTGACACCAAAAATATAGAACTTCCTTCATCTTTGCCCTCTGGCGAACCTTCCTCTCTTAAAGTGCCATGGACGAGTTATGGTCTGTCAAACATTCGAATAGTCCCATTTCCAACTCGTGAATACACTGATGATGAGTTCCAGTCCATCATAAAAAGTGTCATGGGTGTATTGTATGTATCTCTTGAATTTTTTATATCTGTTTTTTTCCTTTTCTTTTGGATTTCTGTATTGTTCATGTTACAATCATCAGATCACAATCAATATTTCTTAGCGTCAATATACTGACATTTTCTGTTTGGTTGTTCTGGAACTTGGATGAGCAGGTATCTTTTGGGATTTCTCTACCCAATTTCTCGGTTGATCAGCTATTCTGTGTTTGAGAAGGTTTGGTACCTGTTATTATATTTTACTTGAAATAAAGCTCAAGATTGACCTTATTCACGTCATGGTTTCTGTTTATTTCTCTCTCTGTTTTTTTTTCTTGGTTAATGTTATGGATGAGAGTAATTTGTTTGTCATCCTTTATGTTCCTGACTGCAACTTGTTTTTTATTCATAATGTTTCAGGAACAGAAGATAAGAGAAGGTCTTTATATGATGGGGCTGGAAGATGGGATATTCCATCTCTCATGGTTTATTGCATATGCTTTGCAGGTTGGTTCTTGTTCTTTTGTATTTTTGTTTAATTTATAAAGAAGTCTCAGCAAGAATTCAATCAATTTAACCCCATTTTTTATATTATAAATTTATTATTTAAATAATTATTGCCACCATTGCATGCTCTTGTTTTTTTGGAAGATTTTTGAAATATTAATCTAACTTCAAACTTTCAGTTCTTTGGCTTTGTAGGATAGAAGTCTAACTATTGTTGCATGGCTCTAGTATTTGTACTGTTGAACAATGATTGAGTCTCAGCATTGATCAACTTGCAAGAAAGGAAGTGTCTCCTCTGATCGATAAAGCAACGTAGTGTTAATGTACCATAGGTATTGTGGGTCTGGTTAGATCATGAATATAATTGGTACACTAGAAAAAAAGATGGAGAGGCTATGTTTAATTTGCTTTTCTGAAATTTGAGTCCATTTGGTTTGGAGTGTGAAACTGCATAAGATGGTCTATTGATAGGTTATGTTGCGTTGGTGGTAATCTAGATCAAGTTCTATTTGAATAAGAGTAGAAAATATAACGTTGGACTTTTCAGTGCTTGTCATCCCTAACAATTTTCTGTGGGTTTTTTTTTTCCTTATAGTTTGATTTCTTCTGCAGTTTGCAGTTTCTTCTGCAATTATTACGGTTTGCACTATGGATAATCTTTTCAAGTACAGTGATAAGACAGTGGTGTTCATTTACTTCTTCTTCTTTGGACTAAGTGCAATTATGCTGTCATTTTTAATCTCTACATTCTTCACAAGAGCGAAGACAGCTGTTGCTGTTGGGACCCTTACTTTTCTTGGTGCTTTTTTTCCTTACTACTCTGTCAATGATGAGGGTGTGCCTATGTAAGTACTGAGCTTTGTACATATCTGTGGTGGATCTCTCTCTCTCTCTCTCTCTCTCTCTCTCTCTCCTTAATGAGTACAATGTTGAAAATTCTGTAGTGCAGATGGGTTTCATTCACATTTTCTCTTTCAGGACATTAAAAGTGATTGCGTCTTTGCTTTCACCAACAGCCTTTGCTTTAGGATCAATTAACTTTGCTGATTATGAGCGTGCTCATGTTGGCCTTCGTTGGAGCAACATATGGCGCGTATGTTCTGTATTTGGTTCTTTTCCTGTCAAAAGTATTTTAGCCTGTATCATTGTTTTAATTTTGAGTACTATTATCTTTGTAGGCATCATCTGGCGTGAATTTTTTGGTCTGTCTATTGATGATGTTGCTCGATGCGTTGCTCTACTGTTTAATTGGTCTTTATCTGGACAAGGTATATCTTTCAGAATCTTATCTTTTTACCAGAGTTCCTAATTATGCCAACAGATAGACCTGACAACATGCCAATATTCCATGTTTAAGTGTGTTCGTGCCTGAGTGTGGCTTTTCTTATGTGATCAGGTCCTTCCCAGGGAGAATGGAGTTAGATATCCATGGAACTTCATTTTCCACAAGCGCTTTTGGAAAAATCCAAGTATTAACAAACATCTCAATCACAATTCCGGTGTAGAAGTTAATAGCCATGACAGTGTTTCCAAGAAGGCAAGCTTTTCTGGGAAAGATAATGTTAAAGCGGCTGTTGAAGCGATAACATTTGATATGAAACAACAAGAGCTTGACCATAGGTATGTGTGTGCTAAAACTTGAATCCTTGAGTATTTCATTTGTACAAATTGATTTTTTCTTGCCTTCATGATTCAGTTGACTTGTAGGTGCATCAAGATAAGAAATCTGCACAAGGTTTATGGCAGTAAAAAGGGGAAATGTTGTGCTGTTAACTCATTACAGCTCACCATGTATGAAAATCAGATTCTTGCACTTCTAGGTGTGTTACTTTTTTTTTTTCTGATGAGAAACTCAAAGTTGCATTGAATAGAAAATTGAAAGACAAAATAGAGAATAACACTCTTTTATTGTCCTTGATCCATCATTGTTTTGTACTGAGTTCAAATTTTATTAATTTAAAGGACACAATGGAGCTGGTAAAAGCACAACGATATCGATGCTTGTTGGCCTTCTTCGCCCTACTTCAGGGGATGCTTTGGTGTTTGGGAAGAATATTATAACAGAAATGGTAATTCATCCTCTGCTTACATCACTCTAGAGCTAAACACTATTAAAATCTAGGCTTAATGAATCATTCTCAAACAACTTGGTTGAAGAAGATTAATGTCCCTATTGTGAAGAAATGTCCCACATTGGAAAGTTGAGAAACTTTTCAAGGGCTTATAAGGAGTTGGGCTACTCCCTCCATTGCCAATTGGTTTTGGGGTGGAACCTCAACTTCCTTAATGGTATTAGAACGGGTTTGCCCACATGTGAAGTCAACAGCTACACATGCTCCACATGCTCCACATCACCTAATATGTGTTGTCCACAAATTAGGCTTGAAATTTTGCCACATGTGTTGGGACATGTGAGAATGTGAAGAAATGTCCCACATTGGAAAGTTGAGAAATTTTGCAAGAGCTTATAAGGAGTTGGGCTAGTCCCCTATTGCTAATTGGTTTTGTGGTGGAACCTTAAATTCCTTCATCTATGATAAATATATGACATGAGCGTTATAATTGGGCTAGTCATTAGCCATCAAAACTGTAGGGTTCAGGCCAGAAGGAGATTGTTGGGCTTCATAGCGTGGGCACACTAGACATCCAATGGGGAGCATTATAATTGGGCCCGTCATTAGCCATAAAAATTAAAGGGTTCAGGCCAGAAGGAGATTGTTGGCTTTCATGGTGTCGGCATGCTAGACGTCCAATTTAGAGGACTACATTGGACGTCCATTTTTTAAGAAAAGAGTATACAACCTTATTAGAGCCCACCTGTGATATGGTACAATAAAATGACCACCCCTTTTTAAAGTCCTTCAACAATCATCGAAAGATGAGCTAAATTGATAATTGTTCAACCATTTGATTATCATCATCAGCATTTCATCACTGATTGGAAATGTTATGTTCATTTATTTATTTGATCTCAGTCAATTGATTAAATAGTTTCCATTTTGGCTAAGCTTTTCGCAAGGATCCTTGAGGGTATAGATAGGGACTGTTCGGTCTACTTTGGAGAACCTTCCTGTATGTATATATATATATATCTATATACTCTTCTTATAATTTGTCTAGTTTCTGAGCTATGCTATAACTTTCAAAGTTAATGATCTAAATCATATGCCAAAAGGCATTCATTTAAATCTTCCTCATTAATTTACTTTCTGCTTACATTTGTTTGATATTTTGGGAACAGTTCAGTTTTTCTTGGATCTTTTCTGATGAGTTTGAATCTATAGGAGGAGATACGGAAGGAATTAGGGGTATGCCCTCAAAATGATATCCTTTTTCCAGAATTAACGGTAAGTGAGAAGAATTATTCCTTGTCGATTTTGAATGTAGTAAATCCTCTGAAGCTACTAGCAAGATTATTGCTTTGTCTTTTTAATACTAACAAAAGGTTATTGAAATATATTTTGTAGCATTTTCATTTATTGTACATGAAGTAGGTGGTGGAGCTCATAAAGTTATAGATGCTTAAGAAAATCTGCCCCTAACTCCATCTCCCAAGCTTTGTCATTTTGATTTTATAATGAAAGCAGCAACTAAAAATATACAGTTAGTTATAGACTTGAGCATTCTACTAGTCGGCTGCAATAGTGAAGAGAGCCAAAAATGCTTCAATTATCTTCTTGCACAACAAATATAACACCAAAATCAAGCCCTAATATAAATAAAAAATATGGAGAGGTGACGACCATTATCTTTTGTAAACTAGAACCATGCAGCACTCTGAAAATCATAGTTGTCTGACCGCCAAATGAAATTTTGTTGATACGTTCACATACACACAGACATGCACATTGCTGAAGACTGGTATGACAGTAATTTCTAAGTTTGATGTGGTTAGATACTTTATCCAGGTGAGGGAGCATTTGGAAATATTTGCTATATTGAAAGGTGTGAAGGAAGATTTTGTAAACAGCACTGTTGTTGATATGGGTGATCAAGTAAGTTCTTTTGGCAGAACTGGGTTCTTGCATGCTTTTGTTTGCTAGTTTGAGCTTTTGGTTGTTCTTGGCAGTTAAGTATGACATATATTATGATCTGCTATCTTTATGCTTTTAGAGTCTGATGCTAGAATCTTAAGCATCAGGCCATCACTATAAAAGTGTTTACAATATGCTCTAGCAATGTATTGGCATGTTCTTTCTTTGCCACAACGAAACTAAGGTTTCTGGTCCTATGATTTTCAGAATATGCGATTTTATCAATTAGTGAGCTACCTGCTACCTTATTTGATTACTGTAGAACATTGGGCCTGGGACAATATTTATTATTTTCTCGTTTTGTTTATGTATTCTTTGGTTCATGATCAAATGAGGAGGTTTGTTTTCTGTTTTTTCATTATGATCAGGTAGGTTTGGCTGATAAAATGAACACGGCTGTGAATGCTCTGTCTGGAGGCATGAAGAGGAAATTGTCTCTTGGAATTGCACTGATAGGAAATAGTAAGGTGGGGGCCAAATTTCAATGGCGCTATCTTGTTACTTTCCCGTGTTGGAATGTACTGAAGTTTTTTAATTGTTTCCTTTTGCAGGTTATAATTTTGGATGAACCGACTAGTGGAATGGATCCGTACTCTATGCGCTTGACATGGCAATTAATAAAAAAGATTAGAAAGGGCAGGATAGTATTACTGACCACACACTCAATGGATGAAGCAGAAGTACTTGGAGATCGTATAGCTATCATGGCGAATGGTTCTTTGAAATGCTGCGGAAGGTTTCACCTCTTCTAACCAAGCTTATTGTTTTTTTTTTTTACCTACTTTTAGTGTTATATTTTGACTTAGTGTTCATATGAGATTTCATAAAGTTGTATATTCTCAATTAGTTAGGAAATGCGGAATAACTGACAAATTTTTTGTAGTATGGGGTGAAAATGATTTCATACATTTTTCATGTTTGGGACATTGCCATATGTATTCTGTAGTAGATACTTATATGATATATGTACATAAAATATAATTAGATCTAATATCATCCTTATGTATTCTGTTCATATAAATAAAGATCTTTGTATTGTATGTTGCAATTATTATTAATAAGTTTTGTTTCTCATAAAAAAAGAGGGATCTTATTAGACTTTCCACACACACACACACACACACAAAGTATGTAGAAAAGTTATCTGTACCAGATGTTTAGATATTCTAAAGTCTGAATGAGAAGCCATTCGAATGCTCAAGAGGACCGTTCGAATGGCCTTACAACTTTATGAACCAATTTTGGCGACGGGATGACTTTAGGGTATAGTTTCTATACATATATAATTATAGGTATGCACATATAGAATCCCCTATTTTTAATTTTTTAGAATGTACCTTTACTTCAAACCATGTTCTGAAAAATTAATGCATAATGCTGTCAACATGTTATATAATTTTCTCATATAGAATTCTCACTTTTGAACAGTTCCCTTTTCTTGAAGCACAAGTACGGGGTTGGTTATACTCTAACTTTAGTGAAGGTAATACCCCTATTTGTGTTCATCTTTTTCTGAATATTGAATGGTCTATTATCATTGTGCAACACCAAAATGCTATGACTTACTGTTTTTCTCATGTCAGTCTGCACCCACTGCCTCTGTTGCTGCTGACATTGTTTTCCGCCATATCCCATCAGCAACATGTGTGAGCGAGGTATCCATCACATTTCTCGAGAATTCTTGCGAGTTAAACAAAAACCTTTGCTATACAATATATTTGTCATGATATTAAATCATTGATTATTTACAATAATATGTTTTTGTAGTTTTACTATTTTCTTTTGAACTTAGTTTTACTACTTTGATTTTAGGGAAAAATATTGATTCTTGCATCTTCCATGTATATGGTATAATTTTTCCCCTGCCCTTGGATGGGAAATGTGAGGGAGGGGCGGCTGATATAACTGTTTACTTCATAATAGTCCACTTGACATTGCTAATGTATGACACTTTATGTTATATATATGTGGTTTTGTATGCTTGTACAGGTTGGAACTGAGATTTCGTTTAAGCTTCCTTTGGCATCCTCGTCGTCCTTTGAAAGTATGTTTAGGGAAATTGAGAGTTGCATGAAAAGACCCATGTCCAACTTAGAAACAAGTTCTGGTGAGGACTATTTGGGCATTGAAAGTTATGGTATTTCTGTTACAACTTTGGAGGAGGTATTCCTGAGGGTTGCGGGGTGTGACTATGTTGAAGCTGCTTGTTTTGACAAGAAGACTGATCTAGGGATTCCTGATTCTGTAATTTGTCAGACTACTCATGATCCTGTGCCCAAAAAGATCTTTCACTCAAAAAAATCTTTTGGATATTATAAGGAGATTCTTGGGGTCTTATTTACAATAGTGGGAAGAGCTTGTGGTTTGATTTTTGCTACGGTTTTAAGTTTCTTAAACTTCATCAGTGTGCAATGTTGTTGCTGTGGTATCATTTCAAGGTCAACATTTTGGCGACATTCTAAAGCATTGTTCAAAAAGAGGGCAATATCTGCTCGCAGAGACCAGAAAACAATTGTTTTCCAGCTTGTTATTCCTGCAGTTTTCTTATTTTTTGGTCTTCTATTTCTCAAGCTCAAGCCACATCCTGATCAACTGTCTGTTACATTTACAACTTCGCATTTTAATCCACTATTACGTGGCGGTGGTGGTGGTCCAATCCCTTTTGATTTATCCTGGCCTATTGCAAAGGAGGTTTGTCCACTTTGATTTTCCTTAATCTTATATTGGATATGCATGGTCATTTTTTAGCATTTAGAATCTGGGGTATCCCCTGGATGTGAAATTTATTCTGATTGCTTGCAACATCAACGGTTTCTTGCTCTTAAAAGCTACCGGTGCTGCAGGTTGCACAGTATGTTGAAGGGGGTTGGATACAAAACTTCAAACCTAGTGCATATAAATTCCCTAATGCAGAGAAGGCATTGGATGATGCAAGTGAGGCAGCAGGGCCAACCCTGGGACCTGTTTTACTTTCAATGAGCGAATTTTTAATGTCTAGCTTTAATGAATCTTACCAGTCAAGGTGTGTTAAACCAAATTTTCTCGTTCTTTGTGAATTTCTTTCATCCATATGAATAGGGTGCCTCAAGGAAATGAAATTCATAGAAATTGATATGCTAGAAACCCCAACATAACTCCTGAAAATGAAGTTTCCACATGAGAAACCCTTGGAATTGTAGAAATTTACACATGCACATATGATAATTTGTTTTCAAACTTGTGGGTCTAATGTAAATGAGAGGGTTAAGCTAAAGTACTGTAGCTGTACACAGACAGTTTGCAGCTGAAAGAAGCATATTATTTGTACTGAAACTTTGTTTACCTGTGCTGGACTGGAAGGCAGTTAGTTTATAGTCTCTTTTTGATGGTGTCACGTTTTCTTTTGTCTGTGCTTGTGGTGGCCTTCTTGGCCACGGTTTCCTTTTGATTTATTTTGTACTTGGCTTTTTTCGTAATAATATTGTGTTTCTCTTTAAATAAATTTAAAAAAAAACTTTTTTTACCTGTGATGGTGGGACTGTGTATGCTGAACCATCCATTTTGTTAGCAATCCAAGCCGATTGAGGTATAATATTTTTCCCAGGTAATGAGAGATAACTTGGTCATTTATAAAGCCGTGGACAGAAATTGTGAAATTAATAGAACAAGTGATGATGATTTCTTTCTACAAAACCAGTACCTGAAGTTTTAGCTGACTATAATTAGCCTGCACATTTTTCTTTAGTGCTCTTTTTTTCACTGTAATGTGTGCGTGATGCAGGTATGGGGCAGTTGTGATGGATGATCAGAATGATGATGGAAGTTTAGGGTACACTGTGCTACACAACAGTTCCTGTCAGCATGCTGCCCCAACATTTATCAATTTAATGAATGCTGCAATTCTTAGGCTTGCTGCTCATAATAAGAATATGACAATTCAAACACGTAATCACCCTCTGCCAATGACAAAAAGCCAACATCTGCAACACCATGTATGCCATTTCCATTCAATCCTTTTTAAGATTTCATTTCAAGTTCACTCTTTAAGCATCATAAAAGTCAGTCTCATTTTAGAATTAAACTCTGTTGTGTTGGCTTATCATCTTCGATTTCCATGTAATAATAACTGTTTTCCTACCTATGAATTATTTTTAACCTCACAAGGAGATATCTGAAAGTATCTATGCCTATCATTTTATAACATTCTGGATCAGATGAGGCTTATTTTCTAATGAAGCTAAAAGTGTTGAAGCATTTCCTGCACTCTCGTCTGATGGGATCCATTTATTAGCAGTGATAACCAGAAATACTGTCAAGTCATTTAGGATCTTATGACAAATAGAAAATGAGTTCTCTTTTCTACAATGGTGCCCTTTTTGCATGCATGTCAGTGCACTAAACTTTAAGGAAATCTTATGTAGTGACCTTTTTCTTACAACTACATGAAAAAAAGTTTGTGAGAATGTGAAGGTAAAAAGTCCCACATTGGAAAGTTGAGACATCTAGCAAGGGCTTATAAGGAGTTGGGCTACTCCCCCCATTGCCAATTGGTTTTGGAGTGGAAGCTCAACTTCCTTAATTGTATCAGAGCCAGGTTTTAGGGTGTCTCTTTGCTACTTTTTTACAAACCCTATTTTTCTTCATGACCCTATGTTTCACTACCCCAGTTGCTAATCTTTGAAATCATCCACCAAATTGAGAGTCGTCGGCCCTTTTTATCCCTCACCCATATGGGTGTTTATATTGTATAGCCCTCTTGCTACTCCTCTCCTTCTATCCTTGATTATAAAAAAATAAAAAGGCTTTCATTGTTGAAGACCACAGTTCTTCCCTTTTCTTCGTTACCATGTTTCTGTTACGGATCCTATCCTTGGGCAGCACGCCATGATGACTTGATCTTCTTTCCTACGTGAGCCTCGTCATCGCTCACCGCTCATCCTTAATTTTTCATCTTCTTTCAAATCTCAATTCTCTACGAGCCTCGGATTTGAAGGGGAGATAGAGGAGATAGACACAATGTGCTTGCGATGTAGGTTTTCTTGTGACAAATGCTTGCATTCTCCTTGCAATTTAAGTGCTATAGGAGGGGAGGGGGAGTGAAAAAGATATGATTATTGACTTATCTCCATTACCTTGACGTATGAATATATTGCCTATTTCTTGGTTTCGACAACCCAATGCCATTTGTGATAAAACCCGCCACCTATTGGGCTTTGTAGGTGGTTAAGTTGGGGACAATATCAGTGTTGCTAGTAGTGAGCCGCCTGCCCGTCTCTCTGAAATTTGACATAGTATCAGAGTGGGTTAGCCCACGTGTGAAAGCCCAATGGCCACATGTGCTCCACGTCACCCAATATGTGTTGTCCATATGTTAGGCTTGAAAATTCGCCACATGTGTAGGGCAATGTGAGAATGTAAAGGTAAAAAGTCCCACATTGGAAAGTTGTGAAACCTAGCAAGGGCTTATAAGGAGTTGGGCTACTCCCCTCATTGCCAATTGGTTTTGGGGTGGAAGCTCAACTGCCTTCAAAGTTCTTTGAGTTTATTGATACAATCAAATGTCCAGGACAGAATCTCTTTAAAGATAGCATTTTCAAGTGATTCCACAGGCAGTAGAATATGAATAGGCTTTATATTGTTTGCGGCTAAAACGTTTTGTTTTGTTCTGTTTTTTTTTTCTGGTATGTTCTATTTTATCACTGAAGGAGTTAATAATAAATTTCTTTAAGTTTTATTCAATTGTATGCCATGAGCTGTCTGGAAAGTGTTTGATTTGCTTGATTGTTAGGTTGCCTGCATCAAGAAGCTGGCTATTTTAGAAATGGTTCTGTATCAAGTAAATGTTATAATTTTAAGTTGAAGTTATGTGCTTATGTTAAATATTGTACAAATATCTTATGGTTGTTCTTTTAACCTCTCTGATTCATTTGATAGGGTTCTATTACAAATTAGAGAATTTTCACTTCTAGTTATTTTGTTCATTTTGCAGGATTTGGATGCATTCTCTGCTGCAGTTATTGTTAGCATTGCCTTCTCCTTCATTCCTGCGTCATTTGCCGTTTCTATTGTGAAGGTACTGTGCCAAACATAATCGCAGCTGTCCAGTATGAGTGCTTTTGCTTCACAATGTACCGTACCATTCTGCGCTGGGATATGGTTACTTGTAGTTACAATTTACAAAATAAGTGAAGCTGTCTTAATATTTACTGTACTATTCTACAATTGGCAGGTAATGTTCTAGTCACAAGAAATAAAATTTTATTGAGAAGGAAGAAGCATTTTATTGAGAAAAAAAGAGAAGAAACATTTTATTGTGTCACATAAATAATTAAGCAATTGGGATAACGTGCACCACAATGACCTAAAGGCTATATTACGTCAACACCACAACCCATGCCTAGAATAACACCTAATTTACTTGTCGAAAATAACTGCTTTCCAATTTAACTGAAACAGATCCCCATATTGATGACAAAAATTAACTGTGCATCAGTCAAAATACCTACCTAGAAGACATTGTATGGTGCTCTAAGTATCTCCTTTACCCTAGAAAATAATTGTTTTTTTTTTTCGGTTGACTGGTGCAGGAACGTGAAGTAAAAGCTAAACACCAACAACTGATTAGTGGGGTATGTTTGTTTGCTGGTAGAACAACCATCCTGTTGTAATTTTGTTACTGATACTCATAAGCTTAACTGCATTGCAATATCTTAATTCTCAGGTTTCTATACTTTCATACTGGGCTTCTACTTACATATGGGACTTCATCAGCTTCCTATTTCCTTCATCTTTTGCAATAATTCTTTTTTACATCTTTGGTATGTCTTTAAACTTGTATTCTTCACTAGTTTTTTCTTATAGAAATTTGAGCTTTCAACTTCATTTCATTGTTGAAATTTTTGTAAAATAATTGATGGGAATGTCGTCATTCTTTTTTGGTCAAATCAGCAAACAGTAGCAATCAATATGTTTAATGAGATTTTCTTTGTTGGTGTCTGCTGGTATAGGGGAATATTTGATTGACTGCATATTGTACCATAGAGATTGATATTAATATGAGATATTGTCCATGATCTCTTATATTCTCCGGTATTCTTTAGCCTAAGCATAACTGACTTCAAAAGTTGTGCAATGCTTTTGTAAATGATTCTTTCTATATTTAGGAGCCTTTTTTGTGTAGATGTGTGGGTGCACAGAGACACTCCAAATTCAGGCTTTGCAGATGGTTTCCACATCTATCCAGAATTTTACTCACTAAATAGTTTTTCTTGTATTTTGATATTTTAATCCACATATTGACAAATATTTGTTTGTAAAAATCACAATAGACATGCAAGATGTGAAATTTGACTTTATTGTGTTCTCCAGTTGTTAGAAATTGATCTAATATATTGAATGCCATGGAGTTGACCAACTCTTTTTGAAATGGAGGAAGGATAGGAGGTGGAAAAAAAAGTATTTTGTAAATGTGGAATTATTTGGTGATGACTTTCTAACCAACTCAAAAATATTTTGAACTTAACCTGGAATCAATGCTTCATCCCACATTATGGTCATGGCTAATGATTATTCTTCTTTCTAAGTTCCCTTGTATATTAATTGCCTCTGTACGTAAACTCATAAAAAAAAATGTATGTAGGTCTGGAGCAGTTTATTGGGAGCGGATGTTTATTGTCGACAGTAATCATGTTTTTAGCGTATGGATTAGCGATTGCATCAACAACGTATTGCCTTACATTTTTCTTTTCTGACCACAGTATGGCTCAGGTGGTGTATTTTTCATTGTCATTCTCTTATTCTCACGTCCAGGGCATTAAGCTTGCATGCCTATGTATATGAATGTTGTTCTCTTGTTTATTAAAGTTGTACTTATTATTATCCAGAATGTGGTTCTCTTGGTCCACTTTTTCACGGGACTGATTCTTATGGTTATCTCATTCATTATGGGGCTTATAAAGACAACATCAAGTGCAAATTCTTTTCTCAAGGTTGTATTCCTACATACACATCTCTTTTATTTTTTGTTTTAAAATCTTCATTTTGTTTTTACTGCTAGTATTACTACTTTGTACAGTAAATTTACTAGTCCTTGTAGATTTTCTTTCTTTCTTCTCAATAGTAGTTTGGTTTTCCTTATTAAACATATATGTGTGTATATATATACACACACACACACAGTTATTCTCTCATCCGGATGTCCGCATGTTATTATCATTCGGATGCCATTTTAAACAAAGAGGAAAACAGGGTGGGGTAGTAGAAAATGCATGGTGTCTGCACGATAATAACATCTGGATGTCCACATAGGATATATATATCTGATGTAGATAGTTAGTGCTGAGAAATTAAATTCTACAATGATAGCAGGAGAGTATTAGTGTATACTTAGAGTTTCCTCTGGTTTAGTGGAGGCCGTGACTGGAAATTGCAATTAATAACTAGATGCTGTCTTTATTCTGAATGAATTCTAGTGTAGTTTCTTGAATTTACTTTGAGGATGTTGATTTATTTAGAAAAATAGGACTAATTGCAATTCTTTACTTTACCCTTAACTATTGCTTCTTAAATCTTATACAGTGTTTTTTTTTTTTTTGGTTTCTTTATTTTGAATTTATAGTTTTCAAGCATTGTTTTGGTCTGAGCTATCCGACAATGTTGAGAGCAACGAGTGTAAAGCTGTTTATCTTTTGATAAAGGGCTACTCTAGAAGCTCTAGTTTGCCTCTTACTAAATGTTGTGACTCAATCTAGAAGACTAGTGCTGGTGACAATAGGAATCTTATATTCCCTGACATATGGATCTATGCTTCCAGAACTTTTTCAGATTATCTCCGGGGTTTTGCTTTGCTGATGGACTCGCTTCACTGGCTCTTCTACGGCAAGATATGAAAGATAAATCTAGCAATGAGGCCTTTGATTGGAATGTTACTGGTGGCTCAATTTGCTATCTTGGTATTGAGGTTCGTGTCTTACCTCTGGCCTTGTGGGAAAAAACTCTTCTGCAACTCTCTGCTTAAAAAGTTAAATCTTTTTCTTCGGAAGTGGAATTACCAATGAATATATGTAATACTAACGAGTAATACCCCTTCTCAGAGTGTTTTGCTTAAGTGCTCTTCTATGTTGAATAGTATTTAGATGTCAGAAAGGTGAGACCCTACAATTGAATTTGTGGAGTCACCTGTCTCTTTCATTCGTCAAAATGTAAGCTTACGTGCTTTGTTTATTTGACCTAACAAAGAATGTAAGAGAGGGAAAATATGATCATAAAGAATGAACTATAAGTTTCAAATGCTGCATGGTGTGCAGTATAATCAGAGATATATGTGTTTGTATATTAAGTAATTGTTGCTTAAGCTATTGGGATATAATGGTAGTCTAGCCTAGAATCAGACTTCTGCGTTCGAGACGTCCTTGATTTGGAACCTCCCAATACAAGCTACATGAGAGTAGGAGATCCTAAGCTAAATTCCTGTAAATGCAGCCTCCACTAGAAATTGTATTCTAAATTTTAGGCTCTCCTGAGAACTATACATAATGGGACGTATTAGACCCCAACCTCACAACTTATCAAGATGACACTATACCCTAGTTGTAGCTACGCAGTCAAACGGCATAATACCCCAAATCTGCTAGATATTGTGTTCTTTTGGGTCCAATTGATCCTCACAACTTTAAATACCATGTTAGATACCACTAGATACAAAAATCTTAAGCTGTTAGAGATAAGGTGAAGAACCTTCAATAATTGAAATATACTTCAGAGTATCTTTTTTCTTCTCCCATAAGAGGTATCTATAGCCATACAAATTACACAAGAAAAGGAAAGCTAGTAATCCTACTCTATACAAGCATCAATATACATCAATGTAATGGTGATGGGGTCGGGGTTGGCGAGTACCTTTTACATGTTTTGCACCTGCTCTGTAATCAATGGAAAATTTAAAGCAAGAGGTGTAGCATCTTGTGTCTTGGATTGCTATTTGTTACATATTTTAATATTAAGATTGAAAGTGAAACTTTAATTCATGTGGAAAATAGGGTTACTCTGATCTTATTCAAATTTCTCCTCTGTGCAGAGCATTTGCTACTTCCTTTTGACACTTGGGCTTGAACATTTGCCTTATAACAAATTGACACTAGCCACGCTGAAGGAATGGTGGAAGAGTACTAAAATTACCCGTCAAGGCAGTTCTAGTTATCTAGAACCCCTTCTGAAATCTTCCTCAGAAGTTATCACTCATGACCTTGATGAAGACATAGATGTGAAGACGGAAAGAACTAGGGTACTTTCAGGTTCCATTGACAATGCCATAATCTACTTGCGGAATCTTTGGAAGGTATTTCTATATATGGTTCAAATATTAGTGGTTCTCTTAGTTTGATAATGTGATAATTTAAGACATATGATTGTATAATAGAAATATATGTCAACTTTCAGGTGTATCCTGGAGGAAAGCTTCATGGTCCAAAAATAGCAGTAAATTCATTGACTTTTTCAGTTCAAGAAGGAGAATGTTTTGGTTTCTTAGGAACAAATGGAGCTGGAAAGACCACAACTCTGTCAATGCTGACTGGTATGAACAGCTGGACACCAGAATATCAGATATACTTACTGTATTTTTGAAACATTTAAAATGGACAATCTGTTTTTTTCTTTTTCTCTTTTTGAGTTCGTACTTATGCCTTCCATAACTAGTGTTTGGTATCTGAGGGAACCATCTCTTAAAAACCAATTGCATTTCATGATAATAAAATACGTCATTGAGTTCACTATTTCTTGGCATTTTAGTTTTTGCTAAGAAGAATTTAATAATTTATTTTGTTACATTAAAAATGATGGTCTCCATGAGAACTGGACAAGGTTTGATTTCAGACAAATACTAGTAAAAAACTTGCATTGTGTAGTATTGAATTTGTGGCCTTGTGTGCTTTTGCATTGTTAATCAGCATATTCTCAAAATTGAATTATTATATCAGTTCCTTCTTTTTGATTGAATAATTTCCATCCAGGAGAGGAATCTCCAACTGATGGGACTGCTTGTATATTTGGCAAGGATATATGCTCTAATCCCAAGGCTGCTCGTCGACATGTATGTCTTGATTTTCTTTATATATGTATGTGTGTAAGTGTGTGTATGTGTGTGTGCCTTGTCAATGGTGATGTGGCAGAAGATCGATCCAGGCCATTAATCATGTTGATGATACAATGGAGTCAACAGGATCAAGAGGGCTTTCAGGCATCGACATTACCATATAATATTTGTCTACATATTTTATATATATTTGCACATACAATCCTTATTTTTATTTCTTCCTTTGTGGAATGTTGATTATCCATCCAATATAGTGATAGATCCTAGCTAACTTTTTCAATGTATCATTGAATTTCAGATTGGGTTTTGCCCACAGTTCGATGCTTTGTTAGAATTTTTAACTGTTCAAGAGCATCTTGTGCTTTATGCCACAATAAAGGGAGTACCAGATTACCAGATAGATGATGTATGTATATCTGTTCAAAGCTCGTAGAACTTAATTTTCTTCTTAGCATCCTGATTTAAGTCAGAATTTTCATCCATTTGCATAGATGTAATCACTTAAATTGTCCATTTAAGCCATATCATGCTAAATTCTGAATCAAACATTTTGCATGTTTAAATACCTTGAATAACTTTGGCACTCTACATCTAATATATATTTTGATAAACACTCAAATGTTGGAGCCTCAATCCCTGACAGGTTGTAATGGAAAAGTTAGTGGAGTTTGACTTGTTAAAGCATGCCAACAAACCATCATTTTCCCTCAGTGGGGGAAACAAGCGTAAATTATCTGTTGCGATTGCGATGATTGGAGATCCTCCTATAGTCATTCTAGATGAGCCATCAACAGGTATACTTGCTGGTTCTCATTCGAAATTCTTGAACAATTTCTATCTTAAGATTTCTTGTTTTTGTGTCCTTTTTATATGATGAAACTGCTTTTATATTTGTGGCATAAGATTTTAAGGAACTGCTGAAATTAACTAAAATGGTGATGAGCAAAATTTGCGGTATGGTTAATGTGATCTTAGTAAGGCTGTCCATCAGATGGTTACAGAATAAGGATATAGATCTCTACTTAACCAACTTTATTAAACAATAAAGCACCAGGAAGCAATTAATAAGCCATATAAGGAGGGGGTGAGAGAAGGTGCTGCAAACAACTAGTTAGGGATTTCAAGATAGATCAAACATGGTTGTTTATAGTGGAGGTTGATGAGGGGTCTCAGGGTAGCTCCATTGCTGACAGAGGAATAGGTTGAAAAGCTTCTACATGAAAGTTGATTTGGGATGTGCTGCGCAAGTGTCGGAAAATGACTCTTAAGATACCTAAGGCATTAGTTAAGCTTTATATTTGAGGAAATGTGGAGAAAACTCCTACTAGGCATGGATGGTGAGATACAACACTAAAGGCCCACATACTAAATTAGGATCAAGGTGATAACATTCACTGCTGGATTAGACACAACTAAAAAGTTCTTATAAATGCCGTTGTGCTTATTTGAATATGGTTCTGACCGGACAATGGTCACACATTAAATCATGTCTATAAGTTGGCAAAAAGAACCTTTTACCTTGTTAGACTAGATCTAGCAGTTGCAGTCAGTGTTCTTTTGTTCAACCTTTATATGTACTCAAGATATACAAGACTGCTCCTTGTTTGTTTATACTGAAAATGTTGCTACACCATAAAAAAGTATATTTAATTTGTGTTTTACTTGGAGATAGAGTCACACATCTTGCTCACTATTTGTATTAGGTATGGATCCAATTGCCAAAAGATTCATGTGGGAAGTGATATCTCGTCTCTCAACCAGACGAGGAAAGACAGCAGTAATACTTACTACTCATAGTATGAATGAAGCTCAAGCTCTTTGCACCCGTATGGGAATAATGGTACCAATTGACCTTGCTCACCAGTCTACTTGAAGCACTGCTTAGTGCCACTGTTCATATCACTGTATAACCACTTTGATGTTTTATTTTAAGGTTGGAGGCCGATTAAGATGCATTGGTAGTCCTCAGCATTTGAAAACACGATTTGGAAATCATCTTGAGCTAGAGGTATTTCTTTCATTTTTCCTTGCTTCCCTTGCTTTTTAGAGTGGGGTGGTCTGAAAGAATTAATTTGTAGGATGATATTTTAGGGAATTTTTAATTACTTTTAACTCTGTTACCTACTCTTAGGTTAAACCTTTTGAAGTCAGCTCTGGGGACTTGGAAAATCTTTGCCGAGTTATTCAAGAAAGGCTTTCATATGTTCCTTCTCATCCTAGGAGCTTACTTGATGGCTTCGAAGTTTGCATTGGGGCCACTGACTCCATTGTGGCTGAAAATGCATCAGTGGCAGAGATTAGCTTGTCACGGGAAATGATAATCATTATTGGACGATGGCTTGGCAATGAAGAAAGAATAAAGTCGCTTATATCTTCAGTGCCACTTTCTGATGGCGTGATTGGTGAACAGTTAGCTGAGCAGTTGGTTCGAGATGGTATGAGTGATCCATGCATTGATTAATTTGTATTCTTTTATATTTAATTTTTAATTTTTGGGATTTTCTTTCTTGTTTGGAAAATTTGGATGGGTAACTTTAAATGTCTGTATGCGTACCACATCGTATGACTATACAAATTTTTTGCCCTATTTTCCTGACAGGTGATTACTTTAGGATGTAGGAACTGTTCTGGCTTAGGATTTATATTTTACTCTCAGGTTTTGAGTGTAACAGGATTGTGGAAAAGAATTGTGTCCGCTTCTGAACTGGAGACTCTCTCTCTCTCTTTTACACGCAGAAAACTTGGCTCTGATACTATCATGTAATTAGAGCATCCAAATCAAAATAACTATGGTTGGAGAGGCCCAAGAATGTATGCACATAGTGCAAGGCTTCACATTCTTGATGTGGGATTTACACTCTCAACAATTATCATATGTCTCCACAGTACTAGACTTTATGATCTTTTATCGCTTTGTTATATATAAGTTGAATCAAGGTCCTGAATTTTCTAAGTTATTCCCATGCATCTCTCTTCGTAAATGCTTGCTTTTCCTAATCTTTTTTCTAGAACTTTAATTTAAGTGACAGAGAAACTATCTACTCCAGGCAAAAATTCTTATGCATACGCAGACAAAATTCTTGTTAATGCTTTAGTTGGCAATCATTCTTTGTTTCATTAGTTTTCATATAGGTTTTAATGAAGTTTGTGTTACTATGGCAGTGCTTTAATCAATATGCAGCAAGGTTCAGTGTACCCAATGTCTACAAGATCCGGATATACATTGCGTTATTTTTCAATGTCTTCACTAGGACTTGCTAATACTATGGGATATTCTTATTTTAGGGTTTAGGGTCTTATTTAGACTCTTTTTCGGTGCTTTTGGTTATGATTCTTGCTCTTATAGAAAAATTAGAACTTTTGAAAGGGATCGATTGTGGACTTCAAACAATTTTTATACATATTTGATGCTCTAAATTCTATTTGGCATGTCATTATTGGTAACTCATTTATTTAATTATTGTTTCTTCTTTACCTTGCTACATTTTTTGTACTTAAATATTGGAGTTTGTGCAGGCGGAATACCTTTGCCAATATTTTCTGAGTGGTGGTTGTCCAATGAAAAGTTTTCAGCAATTGATTCATTTGTCTTCTCATCATTTCCCGGTGCAATATTCCAAGGCTTCAATGGCCTGAGTGCTAAATATCAGGTAAAGTTTATCTTGAATTAAAGTTACAAATAGTAATTCTTGTGGAAGATTTATTTATATATTTTTTAATCTGTTTGGATTAAGTTATCCAAGTGCTATGCACTAAACTATAGAATGAAGGTTGGCCCACCTGCTAAAATCTAAGCTTTTGGGAGCAGTAGTAAGCCAATATATTTATCATGATAATGAAGTAGGAGATCCAGATTCAATTCAACTGAGTCTGTAACCAACCAATTAGTAGGCCTCATAGGAACAAGAATAGTGTGTGTGTGTGTGTGTGTGTGTGTGTGTGTGTGTGTTGCGCACATGTGTGCACGTGCCATTCATTTTGAAATAAAAAATAGCTTTGATGGTAGGTGGGTTGATGTGTATGCGAATTCGCTCAGATGCCCAAGTAGTCTGTTTATTGATGGAATGAATTTTTTTTTTCCTGAACTTGCTGATGGAATGGTTGAATGGTTGAGAGAGGACGCGTTGTGAGATGGAAATGGGGAAACTCTTGGCTTTAGTTATGTTGTTGTAAAACCTTTATGATTTTAGAGTTAGCATCCTTACTTTGCATTGTTTTTACAATACTTGTGGCATAATGGGAGATTCCTGTTATTGCATCTTCTACTGGGTGTATAGTAGCATCAGCTGTTGAAATAGTTTTCCAAAATCTTGTTCACAGTTAAATATTTACTGTTTTTGTTATTTTCAGATACTATTACCAGACCTGTCTTTTACTTTCTTTTTTCCCCTTCACTGTTACCATCTCAGAAATGTTTTCAAATTACACTTCGGTGCATTCCCAAATTACACTTAGAAATGTTTTCTTTTTCCTGAATTGTTGATCTTTGGTTAGTGGGGGGCAAAAAGGTACATCTCTTTTAATTGTTGTAGATTACAGGGGTTTCTTATTTTCATGGTGGGCAATAAGCCTCAATAAGCCTCTCTACTTAAGAATGGTCAGTAGGGAAGATGTGGAAAATGGGTTTACCTGTGGCTCCAAATGCACGTACATGGAGGATGAGCACCATGTGTTATCATGTCTTTCATTGTATTACTGGAGCACAGAAAATTTTGTAATTTATCTCTACTTTTGGCTTTTGTTGCAGTTGCCATACGGACAGGGCCTCTCACTTGCAGATGTCTTTGGACACCTCGAACGGAACAGGTGAATTCGTTGTACCTTATTTGTTCGTTTGCGTTCCTTCTTGCCAAACCTGACCAGTGTTTATAATCTCTCTCCTTTTCAGACATAAACTTGGAATTGCAGAATACAGTATTAGCCAGTCCACTTTGGAAACCATATTCAACCATTTTGCAGCAAACTCATGAGAATCATCATCTACTGAGACAAATCTAATTTAAATAGTTTTACATGACTCATCAAATCATCACCCGGCACAAGCACCGGGCACAAGCGGCTCTCTTGTTTTAAAGTTGAGACCGCCATACGAGGCTCTATGTAGATATTAGAGACGGCATATTGTACATAAGTTAACTTTGGGGAAATGTAGTCTGTTAAAAAAATTATGAGTCTACAATCGTACCTGTCATCAATCATACGGGTCTAGGAGGGTCTTGCAGCCAGCATCCTGTCTAAGCTTGGCGAGATGACATTGTTCCAGAAGTGCATTTGAAAAATCATATTGTTGTGAACGTAGAAGATATAGAGTTCCCTTTATTTGAGTTTTTATTTGAGGTTTCATATACTTCACAATTGAGGAATCAGATGTTCAAGTTGCTTAGGCTCTTCCATAGTTCTCTTTTGTTCCGTCAATCACATTCTTGACACATTATAATTATGTGGTAGTTTTGTTTAGGACATTGCTTGGCTCCCCCATTACACGTCGATCAAAGTCTGATACATTCAAAAGTAACTTATTAAAATTTCAAAGGTAAGTTTTTGCACGCGTGTAAGATTTTGATTTGTCTATAAGGAGAAATGACTCTTTACATCCAAGGAGCCAAGTTTTTTCCTTTTGTTTATTAACAATTGGGTATGACCATTGATTTAACAAGTGAATCTGCATACACGTATATAATGCGGTCCATAAGTGCAAAAGGTGATTTAAAAATATTTGGTGCTTTTTCTAAACTAACATTTCTCATGTAATTGAGATATATTAAAATCTCAATTTGAATACACCCCGAAAAGATAAACAAAATGGCTAAAATAGCCTTTGAGGAAAGTTTGGTGGTGATCCGTCTGTCCATGAGCAACCCTAGTCATCCCCTGCTTATACCAAAAAATTAATAGCATTGATTCCTTCTGCTGCTGAGATATTCTCGACCGGTTGACCCAGTCGAGAATTACTGCTCCAGCGCCCAAGGCTGTGACTACATGACTTACTACCATCCCCTTCGAATTCTTTGCATTACCGAAAAGCATTTTGATTTTTTCGCTTACAACAAGTTTCGACAGGGAGGAAAATCGCCAGATGGGTTCGGGTGTTTTGGCCATTGGGGCAGGAGAAGTTTGGGGTTCGGGTGTTTTGGCCGCGGGAGAAGTTTGGGGTTGGGGTGAGGACATTGGGGCGAGAGAATTTTGGCGCCGTGAGAAGAGACGAAGAAACGGGGAAGGGAGAAGACCTAATTTGGCTTTAGGGCTGTGAAACGACGACATTTTATAGTGAGCTCATCCAAGGGCTGTATTCAGTCGAGAATTACTGCTCTAGCTCCCAAGGCTGTGACTACATGACTTACTACCATCCCCTTCGAATTCTTTGCATTACCGAAAAACATTTTGATTTTTTCGCTTACAACAAGTTTTGACAGAGAGGAAAATCGCCAGATGGGTTCGGGTGTTTTGGCCATTGGGGTGGGAGAAGTTTGGGGTTCGGGTGTTTTGGCCCCGGGAGAAGTTTGGGGTTGGGGTGAGGACATTGGGGCGAGAGAATTTTGGCGCCGTGAGAAGAGACGAAGAAACAGGGAGGGGAGAAGACCTAATTTGGCTTTAGGGCTGTGAAACGACGACATTTTATAGTGAGCTCATCCAAGGGCTGTATCCAGTCGAGAATTATTGCTCCAGCTCCCAAGGCTGTGACAACATGACTCACTACCATCCCCTTCGAATTCTTTGCATTACCGAAAAGTATTTTGATTTTTTCGCTTACAACAAGTTTCGACAGGGAGGAAAATCGCTAGATGGGTTCGGGTGTTTTGGACATGGGAGAAGTTTGGGGTTGGGGTGAGGACATTGGGGCGAGAGAATTTTGGCGCCGTGAGAAGAGACGAAGAAACGGGGAGGAGAGAAGACCTAATTTGGCTTTAGGGCTGTGAAACGACGACATTTTATAGTGAGCTCATCCAAGGGCTGTATCCAGTCGAGAATTACTGCTCCAGCTCCCAAGGCTATGACTACATGACTTACTACCATCCCCTTCGAATTCTTTGCATTACCGAAAAACATTTTGATTTTTTCGCTTACAACAAGTTTCGACGGGGAGGAAAATCGCCAGATGGGTTCGGGTGTTTTGGCCGCGGGAGAAGTTTGGGTTTGGGGTGAGGACATTGGGGCGAGAGAATTTTGGCGTCGTGAGAAGAGACGAAGAAACGGGGAGGGGAGAAGACCTAATTTGGCTTTAGGGCTGTGAAACGACGACATTTTATAGTGAGCTCATCCAAGGGCTGTATCCAAGGGCTCATATTTCATTTTAAAAATGAAGGGCTGAGATTGAATGACTTGATGACTTGTTTAGGCATTTTTATTAAGGAGCATGCGAAATACACGTGACTTAGAAACCTAATTTGGCTTTAGAGCTATGAAACGACGATATTTTATAGTGAGCTCATCCAAGGGCTATATCCAGTCGAGAATTACTGCTCCAGCTCCCAAGGCTGTGACTACATGACTTACTACCATCCCCTTCGAATTTTTTGCATTACCGAAAAGCATTTTGATTTTTTCGCTTACAACAAGTTTCGACAGGGAGGAAAATCGCTAGATGGGTTCAGGTGTTTTGGCCATTGGGGTGAGAGAAGTTTGGGGTTCGGGTGTTTTGGCCACGGGAGAAGTTTGGGGTTGGGGTGAGGACATTGGGGCGAGAGAATTTTGGCGCCGTGAGAAGAGACGAAGAAACGGGGAGGGGAGAAGTTAGGGCTGTGAAACGACAACATTTTATAGTGAGCTCATCCAAGGGCTGTATCCAGTCGAGAATTATTGCTCCAACTCCCAAGGCTGTGACTACATGACTTACTACCATCCCCTTCGAATTCTTTGCATTACCGAAAAGTATTTTGATTTTTTCGCTTACAACAAGTTTCGACTGGGAGGAAAATTGCTAGATGGGTTCAGGTGTTTTGGCCATTGGGGCGGGAGAAGTTTAGGGTTCGGGTGTTTTGGCCACGAGAGAAGTTTGGGGTTGGGGTGAGGACATTGGGGCGAGAGAATTTTGGCGCCGTGAGAAGAGACGAAGAAACGGGGAGGGGAGAAGACTTAATTTGGCTTTAGGGCTGTGAAACGACGATATTTTATAGTGAGCTCATCCAAGGGCTGTATCCAGTCGAGAATTATTGCTCCAGCTCCCAAGGCTGTGACTACATGACTTACTACCATCCCCTTCGAATTCTTTGCATTACCGAAAAGCATTTTGATTTTTTCGCTTACAACAAGTTTCGACAGGGAGTAAAATCGCTAGATGGGTTCGGGTGTTTTGGCTATTGGGGTGAGAGAAGTTTGGGGTTCGGGTGTTTTGGCCATTGGGGTGGGAGAAGTTTGGGGTTGGGGTGAGGACATTGGGGCGAGAGAATTTTGGCGCCGTGAGAAGAGACGAAGAAACGGGGAGGGGAGAAGACCTAATTTGGCTTTAGGGATGTGAAACGATGACATTTTATAGTGAGCTCATCCAAGGGCTGTATCCAGTCCCAAGGCTGTGACTACATGACTGACTACCATCCCCTTCGAATTCTTTGCATTACCGGAAAGCATTTTGATTTTTTCGCTTACAACAAGTTTCGACATGGAGGAAAATCGCTAGATGGGTTCGGGTGTTTTGGCCGCGGGAGAAGTTTAGGGTTGGGGTGAGGACATTGGGGCGAGAGAATTTTGGCGCCGTGAGAAGAGACGAAGAAACGGGGAGGGGAGAAGACCTAATTTGGCTTTAGGGCTGTGAAACGACGACATTTTATAGTGAGCTCATCCAAGGGCTGTATCCAGTCGAGAATTATTGCTCCAGCTTCCAAGGCTGTGACTACATGACTTACTACCATCCCCTTCGAATTTTTTGCATTACCGAAAAGCATTTTGATTTTTTCGCTTACAACAAGTTTCGACAGGAAGGAAAATCGCTAGATGGGTTCAGGTGTTTTGGCCATTGGGGCGGGAGAAGTTTGGGGTTCGGGTGTTTTGGCCACGGGAGAAGTTTGGGGTTGGGATGAGGACATTGGGGCGAGGGAATTTTGGCGCCGTGAGAAGAGACGAAGAAACAGGGAGGGGAGAAGAAAAGAAACAACATAATAGAAAAGTCTATAAGATTACAAATTATTATTTATTTGATAGAAATAACATTGTACATTATCCTTTGCTAGCCTTTTCGCACGCGCTTGAGAGAGATTTATTTATTTATTTTTTAAATTTAAATTTTAGTTTAGAATTAAGAAAGATAATGTGTAGTTGTTTTCCATAAAAATAGGATCCAATATCCGATTTTTCTTTTAATTTTAATTTTTTTAAAATATGAAAATGTGTGAATTTACCGTATTATCCTCATTTAATTAATAATTTCAATTCTTAATGTTTACATTAATCAATGGCGTTTTCTGGTATTTTGAATGTTTCACCATTCTCTGCCTTTTGCTTTATATATATAGATTATTTTATTAATAAAGTTCTAGCATTCAAAAACCAATTTAGTTGGTTTTTTCTTCTTGATGAGTAGCAGATTAATACAGGGGAAAAGGGACATGCTTATTACCACCGCAATAGCCACGAGCTGCTCCAGCAGTCTTGCCATATTTTTGCCAGCACGAATTATTGCAAGGCTTCTCTTGGCAATTAGGCATGTACTCCATCTTCCCACAAGCACTAGGATTCTCTGCATTTCCTCTATCCCCTCATCTATTTCTTGAATTATTATACGACATGGTTCACATCCCCTCGTCTTATTGCAATTATTTTCTGACTGGGAATCAAGGGGGAGCTAGCATGGGACCAGTGTGGTCCCAAGCCTTCACTCCATTTTTTCCTCTTCTATTGGTATATATGATATAAAATATTATAATATATTAGATAAGTTTTAGGATATTTATCTTAAAATAAAATAATATATTAGATTCTTTTAGTCTACAAATTAACCATAAAATTTCTTAATCTCTCTCCTACTCATCTTCCTTAAATCTTCTAGGTTAGTTTATGACATTTGCACTAAAAACTCCTAAAGTTTTAACCTTTCTTTCTTTTCCTTTTTTTTTTTTGGATGAATCCAAGGTATCCCCCACATATAGGCAAGGACTAATCCCTCAAGCCGGGTCGGACCCCATTCGGGGGGCAAGCTCTCCCAATGATGGCTGCTCCATTCACAAGGCTCGAACTCGAGACCTTGCTTAAGTCTTTCCTTTCCTTTTTTGTTTAAAGCTTTATGAATTTTTTATTATTCTCTTTTTTTTTTTTATGCATGAAATGGGTACCTTAATATTGTGCTTTATGAACTCTTAATTTCTATATTTTTTCTCTATTGGAATATAAATTATTAATTTTTAAATCTTTAATAGTGTAGATGATGAAATTATTATTTAACCAGTTTAAAATATGAAATTCATGATATTATGAAGAGAATACAAGTTTTATAAAGGCCCCCTCTTCTAATGTGAAATCCTGGTTACGCCACTGCTGGAATAATCATTTACCTTACACCATATTTTCCTACATCTTATCATGATTTGTTTTCATTATTTTCTAAAGTCTATTTAAGAAGAGTTAGGATTTCCAACCAAATACACCATCTTCTTCATTCTCATCATTTTGCTTCAAAATTAAAGCTGTCAATGGCTTCACGAAGCAAGGCATTACAAATGCTTTTAGATTCTGATTCTGATGAGGACAATCATCAACAAAGAGTGGCAATCTCCATTGCTCACCATACATCATCGATGAATGAACATGGTAATAGGCGAAGCAAATCATTGCAAGGCTGCTCTTGGCAATTACGCATGTACTCCATCTTCCCACAAGCCCGAGTTGATTGTGCCACTTCTTCATCTCCTGCACCACTCAATATATTCGACAAACACATTTATGTTTTCACTCATATGTCTTTAAAAAGCAACAAAATTATCAACAATCAATACAAATTTCTACTCTGAATTTTCAGCCACAAGTGGCCTTTTCAATTTCTTTGTTTTTCTAGAAATATTCCCAAGCAATATATTAAAGACTAACGACCAATATTTTTTGCTGTTTTATTTTTATTAAATGTTACAATATAGTATATATATTTTTTATATGTGTTGTTCTCTTATTTGATAAGTATAAAAGATATGAACTTGTAGGCACGGAACTAGGATTCAAAAATTACTAGGGCTAGCTAACTTTTAAGTCAATTTTTTCAAAGCTTATTTACTATAGTACCCCCTGAAACTTCGGTTAAATCTCACCTTAACTTTGATTTTATGTTTATCTTCATTAATCATTTTGTCAGTTTTGATGACGTGACATGGCTATTTAGTCTTTTTACCACATATAATGATGTGTCATGTGAAGGGCCCACTTTGTTCTTTGTTTAAATTGAATTAAATATAAAATAAAATAATAAAATAATGTAATTACTTGTTTAATTATATATATATATGGAAAAATTAATAAATAAAAATTTTGGTTGACAAAAATAAATAAAAGGAAAAAAAAAAGAGTTCTTCCAATATAGACCTTTACAACTACTATATCCTAGTCATGTACCCATCTACTTTTAAATCTTTACTAAAAGCCCAAATTTAAAATAGGTTGCCATGTGAGATAGATTTGTCCTAATATTATTCACTAAATTACATTATATGCCACCTACCTTCATATTTAATTTATAATTTATTTTCAAGCATGTGCCAATCCCTAAAATAAACCAACAAAAAAATCCCTAAATTACATATCCAATAAATAATTTCCCTATAAAAAAATTATAAATATATATATAATATAGGTAATTTATTTATATAAAAAAGGATCCGTTACTTTGTAATTAAAATTTCTATAAATATTTTTATAAATTAAAAATAGGTACATTATTTACACACACACACACACAAAAAAGGTTTTTTTTATGTCAGAAAATATGTATGTTGTGTAATTGAAATTTCTGCACATTTTTCATAAATTAAAAATAGGTACATTTTTTATTTAGAAAAATAGGTATGTTATTTATAGGTACACAAAATAGGTATATTTACAAAAGATATGTTATTTATAGGTACACAAAGTAGTTATATTTATAAAAGATATGTAAAAAATAGGTATATTATTCATAAAAAGGGTGGAAAAAATAGGTACATTATTTTATGCTAAAACATGATAGGTATATTAATGTTTCCTCATAAATTTAATAAGCCCTAAACGTGACATTTTTAGATACTGAATATTTTTTTTTTAAAGAGAAAAAAAAAATACCTTAAAAATTCCTAAATTTAAGTCAATTTAAAACACCATTTCCCTATCTAAAAACACACCCTTTGAATATGAATGACATTGAATTGCAGCAAATATGTTCAAAGTAAATTCAGCATAGTCAATGGAGGAAACAAAAATTGCAATTATGTAGGAGTATTTTGGGAATCAGAAAATTACAATAAACCAAATCTTGAGCTTCATAAGGTAACTTGATGAGGTGGATCCTAGTCATGGATTTTTTACTTATAAATTATTAATAGGAACAAAAAGTGATGGATTGCAGTTAAGGAAAATTCAATTTGGAGGAGGAAAGCCAAATTTACTAAAAAGAAGACGATGTTCTTTGCATATGGTCTGTTACCCTAATTCCCAATTACTGCTCTGAAGAGATTTTTGCATATACAAATATAAACAAGATCGCCTCCCTCAGATACATGCATAATCCATATTGTTCAAAATAGCTAGAGAAATATTATCGGTAAATAATGCTTCTTTATGCTATATGTATATTTTGGTCGAAACATGGAAATGTTTTCTTGTCAGTGTCTCGCAATATAAAATATTTACATTGCTAGACTATGAATCTAGATCATTGATTAACTAGATTAGTTCTAGGCAAAATGTGTGGTGGAGGTTCATATTAAACAAACTAAGCTGCTAAAGAGACATAATATTGTCAAAGAAGAAAATGTGTACAAGAATTAATCTCACATTTTTCATAGAATTTTCTCAAATGAAATATTTCATAGGAACCTTTGCATTGTATAATACTGTTTTTGTTGCTTTAAGATATGACTCAAACCATAAAATGTGTTGAATGAGTACTGCAGGAGATGAGGCTGTGGCAGAATATACAGGTCATGCTTGCGGGAGGATAGAGAATATGCCCAATTGCGTTGAGAAAAATTGCGATGACTTTTGCTTGGAAAAATATGCCATAAGTGTTGGAACAACAGCTCAAGGGTATTGCAAGGCGGATTTATGTATGTGTGTTTTCCCTTGTAAGAAGAAATTTGGTGCTCGTCAAGTTACAAGGGATTAAGCTAGTAGCTCAAGTTGTTAAGAACATTTATTCTTACATCTAAAAGTTATGTATTAGAATCCCCTTTCCTCTAATATTTTATATTGAAGAAAAGTGAAAAATAATATAATGGAACATTACTTAGCAAAATCTATCCCTCTTCATTGGCTCTATTATAAATTTGAAAAAAAGAAAAAGGAGCTGATTTTCTCACTCCTCGTTTGTCCACTTACACCCTTTTATTTTTTAATACTTTTATAATTACCATTAAAATGGAGTGTACGTGAACAAAAGGGGAGTGAGAAAATCAGAAGGGAGTGTAAATTGATGTTGAACAATATAGTATATATAAAGAATAAATTCTCATGATAAGCAAGAAGAAAAGTCTAGCTTGGTTGGTTATATTCCTCTTTGCCCAAAGTGAATGACATGGTTCGAATCCTCAAATGGCATATCTCTTTCTTTTTTTTTTAATTATTGAAGGTGATTTAGCAATGTGCCACATGGCTGCTACCAATAAGGGCGGCGATGGTGACCGGCCGTGGTTGGCGGAGGCGGTGGTTGTTGAGGGCGGGTGCTGGCCGGGGGTGGTCCAAGAGGTACAAACTTTGGCCACCATTTTAAACAAAAAGGATAAAACTGTCTTTTCCTTATTGATTTAAACAGGCCCAATAAATTTGGGCCTCTTGATTAAACTTTTCCAAAACAAATTCAAAACCCAAAACCAAAATTAGTCCTTTATATTATGTGACTTCTACCTAATTTTTCTTAAAGTATATATGAACTTACCCTTTTAATTGTATTTATTAAATAATAAAAAATTGTCCTGACTATAACATGTAGAAAAAAAAAATTACATTATATGCTTTATTTTACCACGATGTATAAAAAAAATCTAACCCTCTAGCTCATAAGCACCCAAACAAACATGCATGCACGTTTTGGTAATTGTGTGCTTTAATTTATTTCCCATTTGGATTGGGGTTGTTTTTCCTTTTCTTAACTAGATTCCCTTATACTTCCTGGTTGCATTAGGATTTCCAATTCATGGAACCAATATATATACTAGGCCTAGCCTAATTAGAATTGTGTATCATTGAAACTTGCGGCAGCTTATCGCAATAACAAGATGGCTGGAAGAACGACATGCATGGTCATGCCTGCAGCTGGGTTTATGATTATAACAATTCTCCTCGCTGCTAGTACCAACGCCATTGCTGACGATTCGACACCGATACCTGCTGATGGTTCCCAAGTCGGCAGTTGGTTCGATAACAACGTCAAGCCGTTAGCTGAATGCAAGGGCACGCTTGACGCCGCCCTTGTGACGGCTGAGGATAGCCCAAAACTTATCAAGGTCATGAAAGATGGAAGTGGAAACTTCAAAACCCTCACGGATGCCATTAATAGCATCCCTGAGAGGAACACCAAGCGTGTGGTTGTGTACATTGGAGGTGGAGTGTACAACGAGAAAATCAAAATCCCACAAAATAAACCATTTGTGACGTTGTATGGATCGCCAAAAAATATGCCAACTTTGATGTTTGATGGCACGGCTCAGAAGTATGGGACTGTCTACAGTGGTACATTGATTGTGGAATCTGACTATTTTAGGGCTGCTAACATTATTGTTACGGTACGTAATTATGAATTATTTAATTTGCTTTTAGTTAGAGAAATGTTATATTATTTTAATGATGGTAATGTATGTGTCATGGTCTCATGGAGTGCTTTAATATAATTTTGCAGAATTCGGCGCCGGAGCCAGATGGGATAAGGTCTGGTGCGCAGGCAGTTGCATTGCAGATCTCCGGGAATAAGGCAGCCTTCTACAATTGCAAGTTTATTGGATTTCAGGACACTCTTTATGATTACAAGGGCTTGCATTTCTTTAAGGACTGCTACATTCAAGGCACCGTAGATTTCATCTTCGGAAAAGGAAAATCTCTCTACTTGGTATGTATTGTAATAATAATGCATCATAGTACCATACAATAATTTCTCCGAGTTCAAATGTTTGCTTATGTTAACTTTATGCGTTGTAGTGTTTATTTTAAAATATATGTTGTTCTAATTAAATTTTCATTTATTAGCTCAAATTTTGACACTAAATGATATGACATATTTTGGTGCAGAACACGGAGATACATGTCCTAGAGCGGAATATTACGGTGGTAACGGCACAACAAAGGGATGCTTCGGAGGATAATGGATTTTCATTTGTGCATTGCAAAATAACTGGCACTACATATGTGAGGAGTACATACTTGGGCAGGGCTTGGGGGAGCAGCCCCACCGTGGTGTTTGCATACACCGACATGGCCAACGTTGTCCATCCTGAACGATGGAACGACTTTGGCCACCCTGAACGTTCCAAGTAAGTTACAAATTTTCATTATTTTTCTAAAATGTTTTCTTATTCTTGGATCCATTTTTTTATTATTTACATATATATACTACTAAAAAAAACCCCTTGCGCGACCAAACTTTGCGCGACGAAACAAAATTCGTCGCTCAAAGTCACTTTGCGCGACAAATACAAATCATTGTCGCGCAAAGTCTTACGCGACTCAATTTTGCGCAACGAAAAACAAATCGTCACACAAAGGAACTTTGCGCGACTAAACTTTGAGCGACGACAAAGAATCGTCGCGAAAACTAACTTTGCGCGACGAATAATAAAATTCGGTGCACAGAGTTTTGCGCGACGAATATTGATTCGTCTCGCAAAGTATTTACAAAAATAAATAAATTAATTAATTAATTTAAAATTTTTGGATGCCTTTGCGCGACGAAATAATAATCTTCGTCTCGCAAAGTCTTTACTAAAATAAATAAAATAAAAAAAATTATTTTGTTAGAAAATATATTATTGTAGTTCGTATTGGGTTTTTGTTAGAAAATATATATTTTAAATTGACGATCAAATTGGTTCATTGTATTCATATAGGGTCAAGGAATGTAGCTGTAAAAAATCATCAAAATCGGAGTTAAAATAACCGTTTAATCGTGATTTTTGTTTATAACCATCGAAAAGTTTTGTCCCATTACGTGATCTCTGAATGTTTATTTTTTCCGATTTTTGGGGTATACGATCTCAAAGTATAAACAAACAAGTTTGACGGTTGGATCGTTGAAACTGGTTTCATAGAAAACATATGCTATTAAAACAATATATTCACTAACAATTAAGAGTTTATTTATACTTTTGTTAAATATAACATAAGATTTTGTGGTATCCACTAGTGTAAATATTTTAAATTGACGATCGAATGCAATCATTGTATTCATATAGGGTCAAGGAGTGTAGCTGTAAAAAATCATCAAAATCAGAGTTGAAATAACCGTTAAATCGTGATTTTTCGTTTATAACCGTCGAAAAGTTTTGTCCTATTAGTTAATCTCTGAATGTTTATTTTTTCCGATTTTTGGCGTATATGATCTTGAAGTGTAAACAAACAAATTTGACGGTTGGATCGTTGAAACTAGTTTCGTAGAATGCGTATGCCATGAAAACAATATATTCACTAACAAATAAGAGTTTATTTATACTTTTATTAAATATAACATAAGATTTTGTGGTATCCACTAGTGTAAATATTTTAAATTGACGATCGAATGCAATCATTGTATTCATATAGGGTCAAGGAGTGTAGCTGTAAAAAATCATCAAAATCAGAGTTGAAATAACCGTTAAATCGTGATTTTTCGTTTATAACCATCGAAAAGTTTTGTCCCATTACTTAATCTCTGAATGTTTATTTTTTCCGATTTTTGGCGTATATGATCTCGAAGTGTAAACAAACAAATTTGACGGTTGGATCGTTGAAACTAGTTTCATAGAATGCGTATGCCATGAAAACAATATATTCACTAACAAATAAGAGTTTATTTATACTTTTATTAAATATAACATACGATTTTGTGGTATCTACTAGTGTAAATATTTTAAATTGACGATCGAATGCAATCATTGTATTCATATAGCATCAAGGAGTGTAGCTGTAAAAAATCATCAAAATCAGGGTTGAAATAACCGTTTAATCATGATTTTTCGTTTATAATCGTCGAAATGTTTTGTCCCATTAATTGATCTCTTAATGTTTATTTTTTCTGAATTTTGGTGTATATGATCTCGAAGTATAAACAAACAAGTTTGACGGTTGGATCGTTGAGTAGCTTTAAATTTATTTATTTTGTACGTATAACACTTAAAAAATTGAATAGTATATGTATTTATTACTAGCTTTAAATATTTTTTAAGACTTTGCGCGACCAATTGGTATTTCGTCTCGCAAAGTATACTCTCAAAATACCAAAAATGGGAATTTTTTTATAAAAAAAAAAAATTCGACTTTGCGCGACCAATATATAAATATTCGTCGCGCAAAGTGTACTCTAAAAATTTGGCGGCCACCAAAAATGGGATTTTTAAAATTAAAAAAAAATTTCGACTTTGCGCGACCAATATATAATTATTCGTCGCGCAAAGTATACTCTAAAAATTTGGCGGGCACCAAAAATGGGATTTTTAAAATAAAAAAAATTTTCAACTTTGCGCGATTAATATATAAATATTCGTCGCGCAAAGTATACTCTAAAAATTTGGCGGACACCAAAAATGGGATTTTTTTATAAAAAAAAAATTCGACTTTGCGCGACCAATATATAATTATTCGTCGCGCAAAGTATGTATTCTAAAAATTTGGCGGGCACCAAAAATGGGATTTTTTAAAAAAAATTTCGACTTTGCGCGACCAATATATAAATATTCGTCGCGCAAAGTATTCTCTAAAAAATTGGCGGGCACCAAAAATGGGACGCGGGAATATTTTGGTCGTGCAAAAGTTTGGGCGACCAGAAATTCGTCGCGCAAAACTGAAAAAATTTGGCGGGCAACGAAAATGAGAATTTTTTTTAAAATTTTTTTTAAACACTTTGCGCGACCAATATATTGTTTCGTCGCGCAAAGTGATACGTTCTTTAAAAGCAAAATAACTCCTCAACCATTTTCTCAATGTCTTCTAAATCCTACCATTTCTCTCTCTTTCCCACTCTCCAAATCCTACCATTTCTCTCACACTCACTCCTCTCACTTAATCTCTCATCTCTCTCTTCACTATCTCTCTCTCTCTCTCACTCACTCTCTCATCTCTCTTTTCATCATCTCTCACTCTCACTCACTCTCTCATCTCTCTCTCACTATCTTCTCTAATTCTCTCACACTCACTTCTCTGTAAATTTAAATTTTTTTTCATTAATATGTGTTTTTGGAGTTAGTTTTGAGTTTATGCCAATTATTTGTCATTATTTTATGTTATTGTTTTGTTATTTGACAATATTTGTTTTTTTTTGTGTAGGGAATTGTTGAGGCTTTGATGGCTAAAGTTGAGGATTTGATATAAGATGCTTGTAGATTTTATTATTGTACTTTGTTAATTTAAGTGTACATTTTGAATATTATGTATATTGGATAATTTGACCACTATTTTTCTTATGTAATTTTATTTTGAATATGTCAATTTAAATTAAAGTAATTAAGAAAAATAAAATCATAAAATTAAATTAAATTTTAAAAAATTAATATAATGAAATTGATATAAGAGAAATAATAATAAAAAATGTCAAAAACCTTGCGCGACAAAATATTTCGTCGCGCAAACTATTAAATTAGTTTATTTTAGTTTAAAATTTTCAAAAATAAAAAATAAAAAAAAATGAATATTTCGTCGCGCAAACCTTTGCGTGACGTTAACATTCGTCGCTCAAAGTATACTTGCGCGACATTAACTTTCGTCGCGCAAAGGAGATATTATTCGTCGCGCAAAGTTGTTATTGTCCGTCGCGCGAAATAATTAATATTCGTCGTGCAAAGTTGTTATTTTCGTCGCGCAAAGTCGTCATTATTCGTCGCGCAAGTTGTTATCCTTCGTCGCGCAAAGTGGCTTTGTGCGACGAAGAACTTTCGCCGTCGCGCAAACCCTTTCCATACGAGTTTTGCGCGACAGAACTTGCGCGACCAAAATTTCGTCGCGCAAACTTTGCGCGACGAACTTTTCCTTTGCACGACCAAAAATTATTCGTCGCGCAAATTGTTTTTTGTAGTAGTATATGTGGTCATTTTTATAGCAATATGTTCTATGGAGAGTTTCAGAATTCGGGTCCTGGGTCAAACATAAGCGGGCAAGCACGCTACACCAAAAAGCTAAGCGATGTAGAAGCCAAATCTTTCCTCAGCCTTGGCTATATTCAGGGTTCCAAATGGCTTCTTCCTCATCTCAATACAAGATCCAGACATAGAATAGTTTAAGAATAGGAAATATATACATACATTTATAATTTCCCTATTTCTTAGGTGAGATTGAGCAAAGAGCGCTGCCAATCCTATACGTACATACAATACATGCACACAAGCAATATGTAAATCTCATATATGTATTCGCCTACGAAAAAAAAACTAATGTAGTTAAATAGTTTGCTCTGAAACTTTCCGTTTATGGTTTTGAATTTATAGCCATGGAAATTTTATATATAAAGATGAACATGTTCACATTATTTTCCAAGTTGTGACGTTATATCTTCATCTAGAATGTGCACAAGAATTCCTAATTTATTTCTAAGGTTCCTAGTTATAATCTACACAATAACTTCCTTTGGGCCAGCCACTAGAAGTCGATTGCAAGTCTCTTTCGGGTAAGAATTCTATAGTGAGGGCCTTATCTAAGGCCTTAAATGAGGTCCTATCCTTTAACCGTTGGATCAAATTGATTAGCCGTTGGATCAAATTAATTAGTTTGATCTAACGGTTATGAGATTGTGCCTCATCTGAAGGCCCTCACTATAAAATGACTCCTTTCTCGAGTAGCTTCCTAGAAGGACCATGTCCATGCAAGGATATTATAAAAACCTTCAATTTTTGGAGCCCATTACACGTCAATTTTGTCTGTCCTCTTTGTCGCCTTTTTTTCTGTTTGGTCTGATCTGAACGCGTCAAATTTGTCCTCCTTGGTTTCACATTTCTAGTTTCCTTTCTTCACATACTAGTTTTCTTTCTTTCTGTCTGTGCGGTTCTTTGATCTTTTTCTTCTTGGAGATACTGTTCCACAAAGAGTTTGGCGACGTTTTTAGTCAAGTTCATTTTGTGATATTTACCCAAACAGTTAGACCAGAAAATCAAGTTCCCATTGACTGGTGCACTTCAAAACTTCCTAGCACCTCACACAATCCAGGGGCTGTGTTTGTGGAAAATATCAAAGTTGGTAGGGCAACAGTTGGGTTTCCTCCCAAATTTAACCCTCTTCACAATCTATAAAACGGGGAAGTTTTGCCAAACAAAAAGCAACAAAGAAAAGAAGAAGAAGCAAAAAAAAAAATAATCATGAAGGCTGCAGGCTCATTGGGTGTGGTTGTATGCTTGTTCTTGGTTGTGGTTGGTGTTTTGGTTGAGGTGGTTCCAATGGCAGAAGGGGACATGACGCCCAGCCAATGCAAGCAGGAGAAGGACCTTCTTGTGAGTGCATGCAAGAGCGCAGTGATCAATAATATAATCGGGCGCAGCCCCTCTGCATACTGCTGCCAACTTGTCAGGGTGACACATCTTGAGTGTGTGTGCCCTTATGTCACCCCCAAACTGGCCAATTTGATCCCTCTGCGCCGTACGATTAAGCAGATTGAAGGCTGTGGAAGAAGCGTCCCTCGCAACTTCAAGTGTGGCAGTGAGTTCATCTCCTCTCTCTCTCTCTCTCTCTCTCTCTCTCTCTCTCTCTCTCTCTATGACCTAAGTATCTTTAACATGAATTATATTGATTAATGCCGACAAAACAAGATCAGCACTAATTAAATATATACATATTAATTGCTTTAATTGTGTATAGCTGATCTGATTACTCTTGGTTAATCTTATTTTTTGCAGGTATCACCACTCCACCATAAGATAAGAAGACGAATATTCTAGCTAGCTACAAGAATATATTATTATTCTTGATTATCAAATAAAGAATAATCTAATTAGCTTTCTTTCAAGCTATGAGTTACATAAATTTGAAGTGCACAATCATGTGCACTTATGTATTAGAGAATGGAGGGAAGGGGACAAAGATGTATGACTTTCCTCAAATAAAAGTGAATTATAAGATGTCTCTGCTATATATTCCGATATATTATTGACACGATTGTCCAATCTCAACCGTCTATTCATCCAAGGCTCTAATATCAGCCATCCATTAGGTTACGTTTTTAATATGTACCATACATGAAATTAGAAGTCTTTAACCAATTATTAATTAAGCGAAACCTATGAATTTATTTAGTTTTATTAATTAATATGTACCATACATGAAATTAGATAATTGTAATAAATTTATTTAGTTTTCTCATTTTATTGGAATAATTTTCAAGGACTTTATTGCCTGGACTGAAACTTAAGACGCTATATAAAATAATGATACTGAGCTTGGATATTAGAGGATCATATTATTCATATATATATCGAATTGGTCAAGGAATTGACCCTACAGTCCAAGTCCTCAAGTCAAGGTTGAACTAGTCCCAGTACATGAAGGGCATATATAAGATAATTAACGATACTGGTGCGTATGTACATGAGTTATAATAATATTATTATTGCTAGAAATTAAATAACAAATTATTAAGAAGGAAAAATAAAGAATAAGTTATGAGGGCAGTGGTTGCGATATGGTTATTGTGGTGGTGCTTGGTGGTGGTGGCCAGGGCCGGTCTTGAGATTTTGAAGGCCTTGTGCGAACCTTAAATTGGGGCCTCACATATGCTAACACAAACTTACACCATTACATAATGTCATACAATAAATATTTTTTTTCTTAAAGTGACCAAAGTACCCCTACTCCCAAGGACAAATTTGAAATTTCACAAAAGAACTAAATTGGATTAAATCAATTAAATTGGGTCTAGGATGTTACACTTTTTGAATAATCACCATGATTGTGACGATAAGTCTTTGTCATCATAGATCATATTCAAATATTAAATATTTTTTAACACCTAATTTATTTTGTATTAATATTCCAGGAACATCATTAATTAGATGCAATTATTTTGGTTGAGTTAGTTGGATGCATTATTTTTTGCAAAATTGAATATCTAAGCATAGGGTTTAGGTTATTTATTAGTTCAGTTTGTGGTTGTGAAAGTAGTTGGGATATTGAATGTTGGTGTTGACATCAGACAAGCCTTTAACACAAGCGGGTTTTGAAGTCAATCGCGCCCTGTATAAAAGTTGAGGCCTTGCAAACCAACACAACTAGGAATTTCTTTGTGTCAACAATTTGCTCACTCGGTATATATATAACATTTGTTAAACATATATTATACACATATAAAAAATTGGGGCCCCTCAAAAATCAAGGGCCCTGTGCGGTGGCACCACTTGCACACCCTCAGGGCCACCCCTGTGGCCAGTAGCAGACCTACAGAGTCGCAAGGAGATGTAACTGCACTTCTCTTTGCCGGAAAAAGCTTTGGAGGTGTTGAAAAGTTGCTCCTCTGCTCTGGCTGCTGCCGCACTCCAAGTGTTTGAAAAAAAGCTTAAGCAAACTTGCTGGGTTCCTTTCTTTTGCTGCGTGCGCAACGTATTTGCTAAGCGCTCCTTTTGTTTTTTAAGTCCTGACCAAAACGACGTCATTTTGGACAAGGCCCCAAAAAAACAGGAAGAAACATGTGAGTGCGACAACAATTCCTACATGCTATTTAGTATATGATAAATCAATTGGGTCATCGGATGAAAAACAAATTGGGCCTTACATAAGGATTGTCCTTGCATAAATTTGTAGGGCTACGATATTAATTATCTATCAAGTCTGCAATATTAATATTGATCAAGTTTGTATAAAATTGCATTATATAAAAAAAAAATTAAAAAAAGGAAACCAAGTTTGTATAAAATATTGTCATTGTTTTCATGATATGAAAGCTCGCGGTAAACAATTGTAGCTTAATTGTAATGTTATATTTTTTTTCTATGAATTACAAATGACATTAGTATTGTTTAAATTCTAAGGTATTTGGTTGTCTATCTTTTTTGTTTTTTTGTTTTTTTTTTTTTTGAGCTTCTAGCGTTTTAAAAATTGCCCCTTCCCTGAAAAATTCCTGGGTCCGCAAGTGGGAGGATGTATAATAAAATTCATTTATTTGACCTATAGGAGGTTAGGAGGGAATATTTGAAGTAATTTGATTGTTGCCCATTATTTACGGGAGTGGAAACATAAATGTGCAGTGAGGTATTATTCATTTGCCTTGATTAGGTGATTGGAAAACGGTTAGCAACCAAATAAAGATCTAGTGGCATAATTTGTAAATAAATTAACCAACATGAACACATTTTATCCCAAATTTAAAATTAAGTTTTACTTAAACATTGTATTATTGGTAGGTTATTGTCTAGAGTTTTAAAATTGTAAGGGCCTATTTTAGTAGGCCCTTTAAATTAATGTAACAAATGAATTCTACATACAATAATAAATGCGATCTATCAAATTTCGTTTTAAGAAATTATAACAAAGCTTATAAGATTGCACATTTTCCAGATACAGGCCATCATATTTTTTTTGTTTGTGGTTTAACAGATATAGGCCATCTTGGGTATATGCATGCATAGTTAATGCTCTACTCTTTTTTTTTAATTTTTTTGGGTGCTAATTTTTTCACTCCTCTTTTGTCCACTTATACTCCTTTTAATGGTAATTACAAAAGTATTAAAAAGCAAAATGGTGTAAGTGTTAGCGCATTTTTTTTTGGTTTAATGTATAATAGAGCCAATGAAGAGGGATAAATTCTGCTAAATAATGCTCCATTATATTATTTTTCACTTTTCTTCAATATAAGATATTAGAGGAAAGGGGTATCGAATACATAACTTTTAGGTGTAAAAATAAATGTTCTTAACAACTTGAGCTACCAGCTTAATCCCTTGTAACTTGACGAGCACCAAATTTCTTCTTACAAGGGGAAACACACATACATAAATCCCCCTTGCAATACCCTTGAGCTGTTGTTCCAACACTTCTGGCATATTTTTCCAAGCACAAGTCACCGCAATTTTTCTCAACGCAATTGGTCATATTCTCTACCCTCCCGCAAGCATGACCTGTGTAGTCCGCCACAGCCTCATCTCCTGCAGTACTCATTCAACACATTTTATGGTTCGAGTCATATCTTAAAGCAACAAAAACAGTATTATACAATGTAAAGGTTCCTAAGAAATATTTCATTTGAGAAAATTCTATGAAAAATGAGATTAATTCTTGTACACATTTTCTTCTTTGACAATATTATGCCTCTTTAGCAGCAAGAAGTTTGTTTAATATGAAACCTCGACCACACATTTTGTCTAGAATTAATCTAGTTAATCGATGATCTAGATTCATAGTCTAGCAATATAAATATTTTATATTGCGAGACACTGACAAGAAAACATTTCCATGTTTCGACCAAAAAAGAAAGAAAAAGTATTTCCATGTATATAAATATAGCATGAAGAAGCATTATTTACCAATAGTACTGAAGAAGAGAACCAACAGAACCATGGAAGAGACGTGGAGGCTCTTCATGGTTTTATCTCTCTAGCTATTTTGAAGAATATGGATTATGCATATATCTGAGGGAGGCGATCTTGTTTATATTTATATATGCAAAAATCTCTTCGGAGCAGTAATTGGGAATTAGGGTAACGGACCATATATAAAGAACATCGTTTTGTTAGCCTTTTAATTTATTTTTTTGGTCAACCGAGTCCATTAGTGTATAGGCAATATTAATCTTAATGCTCATTTATATTTGTTTACGGTTTCGAGTTGAAAATAATTCTTCATTCATTGTACCAAATATACTTGGCTTTGAATAGAGATTCTACAAATCAAACGTAAGATCTAATCAATTTTTTTTACTAGGGTTTTTTTATTACAAAATCAAAAAATGTAATTAAATGACGTGGCATGTTCAAGTAAGGTGCCACATCATGTGATATACAAAATGTGATAAGAGTAGCATTAAGCAAATAAGCCTAACCTAAACAGCTTTTAACTTACCAATTATTTGGTTAACACCAAAAAAAAAGTTCTAATGGAATTAAAATAGGCATTAATTGCACGTTTTGCTCTTTTTATAGGGAGTTCTATCTTTTGGTTCGAAGAGCCCCCAAATTTTCTCATAGAAATCATGAATTTAATTCTGCAATTGAAAATTCTGCTCCAGTTGAGAGTTGATGGAGATGATAACATTAACAATTATAACTTCGCCGACAACTGTTTCATCCCTTACATTAAGTTAACCTTACAATAGATGTGAAAATACAGCCATCATTAAAAAAATATCTGCAGATACAGCACTTTGGGGCACAATATCATACAAAACCAAACTTAAAACCATTGCGCTCAGCTCAAATTGAGTTTCAATTAATGACTCTTACAAAAATATTGTCGTAGAAACCTTCACAACTTTTGTGTTTGAGCATCGATAACCAATATGACTAAATCTAAATTTGAAGAGTACTATCCAGACTAACAGATCATTAACGCAAAAATTGTAAGATAAATATTCATGGATGTGTGTGTAGATTTCTCTCCGCCTCAACTTTAGTTGAACATATTGGGTAGGGGCCTCACTGCCATAAATGCATCTACCATCTGAAAAATATGCAAAAACATTAAACAACCCTTCTAAGTCATAACTGAGATTTCATATAATTCAAAATGTTCGCTTTCAATGCCATGTGCCAACAAGCATCTGTCAAAATCTATATGGGTGGCCAGAATCAGCAGAGTGACAAATAACAATCTATAGAGCGATCAAACCTTAGCACCAGAAGCTTACCTCATCAGTCACAGCAGCCCTAGCCCTACGATGTCTTTCAACTAGTCCAGTCAAAACCTGAATAAGTAGTTGCTTAACTTCACCTGTTAGCATGCGTCCTGCACCATATTCCTAATAGTATCCAAAGTGAATTAGCAAAACAAGAAGGCATCATTTGTACTAATAAAAAAATTTATTGATTAAAAAAACAAGTTCATTAGGATACCAGTCTCACCTTCCTTATCTCTTCGAGTTTAGCATCATCATCCAGGAAAAAACTGAGATATTTGAATGGTATATCTACCTGAACAATGTCCAGAAGATAAAATCATTCCTCAATAAGTTACAAGGCACCAAGTACTGACAGACAAATCTTATAAGACATGAATCAAATTGGCATGTAAGTGCAGACAGATAAGCAGAATTGTTTTTCTTGCTTGGACAATCTATACTGAGAAGAAAAGGTGGTAGTAGATCCAGCAACAAACAACACTCTCAAACCAATTGGGGAGGACAAACTTCTATTACTAACATGTGAGACAATTCAAATACCTCAAGATTTGCTCCAAGCTCTCTATGCTTCTCTATTGAATCTTGTCCACCAGAAAATGCATACCTGTTTATCTGCACATGCACACAAATTCTTTATTTTGTTAATCCTGAAGAATTTTTGGACCATTTGGACTGTGTGATTTTAGGTAGAAAAATTTGGCACTGTGAAACTACAGTTTGGTGGTGTGGGAAAGCTAAGACAAGAGTAGATGGGGGTTTTGGAAAAGGAAGACAGCTATTTGAAGAAATAGAGAAGCATGTTTTTCACAGAGTTTAAAAGGCTACACTTTGAAACGTTGCATCAATGAAAGACTTTGACACTAGAATAAGAGAACATCGATAATGATTGTGCAAGAGTCTCAGTAAATAGAAAGGTTGTACAAATAAACCCACAGCAACAGCAAATGCGAACCTTGTTCTTAATTTCCTTTGCAGAATCAGTTACATAAATGGCAGAATTTGGATCACTGGCCGACATTTTACCGGTCTCTCCCTGCAAGTATCCATATTCCAGGAAATATATCAGCAATCACATGCATACCACATCATCTAATTTTTGCACGACCAGTTTCGCCAGCAATTACTTCTTTTGAAAGCTGAATATTCATGTTACGATAATCAACTTTTGTTTTATTAATTATGGTTCTTGTACACTCTCTGTGAACAATGATATATTCATGCTTATGTGTGTACACATGCATGCAGGTAGTGTCTCCAAAATCCACATTAGGGCCTAAATGTATCTGCAAACATCAAAATTAAGCACCCACTACCGGAAAACATTGGTCAAATGAAACAGATGTGGAATAATTTAACAGTCTCTAGTGCAAAATCATTGGTCAAATAAAAGAAAAAAAAATCAGAAAAATAAACAGCCAAACAAATACAGAAAGTCAGATTCTGCATCAAAATCATCAACTAAATTCAGCTGGCTAATTTAAATATTGTATCCTTCTTATCCCTTTTAAAAATATAGGAACCACTTTAAGTAGCACACATGTATTATGTGCCAAAACCATAAAGTACCTGCAAGGCGGGGAAGAAAGAAGACTCAATCAATGCAGGTTTCTGGTATCCAATCCGTGGAGCGACATCTCGTGTCATTCTAAAATAAGGATCCTGGACAAATCGCAAACAAATATAACATGGTATTAGTAAATAAAAGAAAATAAGAAAAACAGCATTCACTAAAACAAATAAGCACACAAAGTTACTAAAACTATAATCATCCCACTCTCCATGTTTTATCCTCTCAAAAGGTGTTACATTTAAAGGTGAGGTGGATCCCTACAAATTTAGCCAGGAAAAAGAAAAACAATAACCCTCATATTTCATAGCATATAAAAAAGGAAAAATTCTCCCAGAAACTAACCAATATATGTTCTCCTGAATGGTAACAGAACTTGCACAATAATACTAACATAAATTTACTGTGCACTGCTATCATGGGCACATAAACTATACCTGTCTATAAAATCTAAAAAAACTTGACCACTTTCAATCATTAGTTGACATTTCATACTCTCAGAATTATTCCTATCATTTATACCTGGTCAATCGCGCAAGGAATTAAGCAACGAAGATTGTCTTGGCCACCGAAAAGATGTGGAAAGGAACTTGGAAATGATGGAACTGCCTGCATTAACACATAACCACATTGGATCTCCCTAATAAGTTTTCAGAATACTTTCACATCCTTATGCTATCTTACACAGTCACATCAAAGAAACAGAACTGGAGGTTTCGTACAAAAATATTCTTGATGGGGCTTAGACTTGGACTAAGCAATGTTTTGTTTTCTTTACCAGTTACGGTTGACTGGCAGATAGTCGACCATAAGAGCTTAAAGGAAAGAATAAGCATTTATGACTTGGGTGATGTTTCATGAAAGTATAAAAATAGAACAGATATTAGCTTCACTATTTTCGTGAAACTAATCAGAAACAACCAACAAAAATTACATGATTCACTATCATAATCCGCATAGCCCAGGAAAATACCTGCACAGGTGGAAAGCTAACTTTTCCAATATGATCTTCACCGGTGAAACCAAAAATTCCAACAACCTGGATAGACGATTACAAAAAGTTGAATAAGGAGGACCACAACATATCTATAAAAATAATGCTCCGTAGGGAAAAGATTGTAAATCACCTTATTATATGTGACACACTTTCCAACCTTCACCATGTTCTTGTAGAAGGCACTGCATAGAAATTAAACATAAAATCAGTCAGCAAGTGTTACAACCCACACTTACACACAGTATTCATGAATGATAGAATCACGCCCCTGTCAAGGTTTGAACACAGAAGGTTCCCCATCAAAGCTTGTCAAGCAGTTTGCATCTCATAAGGTGATCACTTGGTGGAACATCCAACATTAACTTTAAATTCACGAGGCCCTTTGACATAAATTCACTAAGAAACTAAGCATTTTAAAGCCAACAAGCTTTTCCTATTAAAAACAAACGAGGCTTGCACAGAATCCCAAAATCTCAAACCCCTTCAACTTGGGCAGAAAAGTAAATAAAGGCTTGCATAGCACACTCTAGGCCATTGATAAAAATTGAAACACAAACTGAACAACATGTCAACATGCAGAAGTATTAAATTAGTAATGGAGTTAAACGTACATACGTGTTACTTACCCACCAACATAATCAAAATCAGAGAAAATGAAGGTTCTTGTTACGTCAAAACCACAAGCAATAATGTCCTTGGCATTCTCCCTGGCGAGTCTCTGGCTCTCTTCCACGGTCAGATTTTTCCACATGCATTTCTCATCATCAGTAAGTTGAATAACAAGAGGAACCTTAAAGGCCTCTTGCAAATATCTGCAAAAAGCATTCCAGTGATAAATCTTCACAAATTTACCATATAAAGACACTGATTATATATATACATACATACATATGAGTGTGTACATAGCATCTGTCTGTTAAACCCTAGCCAAAAAAGATAAGCAGAAAGCAAGGTAGGACTTACTTAGTGAACATGAAGGGGATAAGATGACCCAAATGCAATGCCTCAGAGGAAGGTCCTCTTCCTGTGTACAAATAGAACTTCTCTCCTCTCTCATAAGCATCAAGAATTTCATTCAAGTCCCTGCACTCGCATACAGTCCACTGTCAACTAAACTTCTGTTTTGTTTTTTGTTTTTTGTTTTTCTTTGGTTTAAAAATGTCAAATTTATAATTATTGAAAACAAAAGACAACGAGAGAAAGACCTGTGGGCGAAGAAGACGCCGCGACGGAGGAACACGTGGGGAGAACGTGAGGTGAGGCGGTGGATTCGGTCGACGAGCGACTGGTCGATCCTCTGACAGCCGAACTGGTCAATGAGCTTATCGTAGTCAATTTTCCCGCAACCTTTGGCCGACACCGTCCATGGATTCACTACCTGCTCTTCTTCACCTTCTCCTTCTCCCTCTCTCTTCTCCATCACTCTCTCTCTCACCTCCCAGTCTCTGTAATCGGCGGCCTATTTTGCAAGGATACGCGGGTTAGCTTTGTTTTGACAAAAGAAAAGCCCACTATAGGAAGAATGAGAACCAAATTGGGTTATTATAAGTAAGCCCAACACAGAAGCCCAAACTTTGATAATTCATCTATATATATAAAGCAAAAGGCAGAAAATGGTGAAATATTCAAAATACCAAAAAATGCTCTTGGTTAATGCAAACATTAGAAATTGAAATTATTAATTAAATGAGGATAATATGGTAAATTCATAATTTTTCATATTTAAAAAAATTAAAATTAAAAGAAAAATCAGATAATTGATCATATTTTATGGAACATAACTACCTATTATTTTTTTTAATTCTAAAATTAAAATTAAAATTTTTAAAAAAAACCTCTCGCAAGCGCGGAAGCGCGTGCGGAGAGGCTAGTAAAATTTAATAAACATATTATTTTAATCACCGTATCGGTGCTGTATTAGCTAATCATATGGTATTGTATCAATGTACCCGTATCCGTATCGATGCAACATAGGTGTTTTTCATGAGTTTTTATCAAAAATAACCAAAATTTGCACCACAATTTCATAAATGTCATTTTAAAATTTAAAAAAAATTAATATAACTAAAAACTCACATAAATATACTTAAATACCCTCAAAATTAAGACTCAAATAAGAATTTGATCTTTTTATACTAGTCTGCACCATGCTCTTTATCCTAGCCATTCAAAATTATCCAATGCTCTAAATTCCGCCACATCACATATTAATACATTTAATTTCCCAAGTAGGAGAAAAGAGTTTTTATATCTAAAATAAAAAAATAACATAGAATTTCTAAAATAATGGAATTTAGATTTCCATCATTTCAATTTCTGGCAATTGAAGATTTTAATGTTTGGATTTATGTATGTCGAATTTTGTAAATGCCACTATGAAAATTGTGGAATGACGCCAATTTTTGTGGAAATTAAACTTGAGAATTTGATGCCCCAATTTTCATAATTTTTTTTTTCTGCTCAACATTTAATAAATTCCGCACTTAAGTTTCCAAATAAGATAATTGTCAATTTTTCCTCTTAAATTCCCGACTTTTAGCTAAATTCTGAGTTATCTTCCCTTATCCAAATGGAGAGTAGTAGTTTTTTTTTTTTTTTTTCTTAAGCTGTTTGGCTCCTAAGAAAATTTCAACTCAGTAACTAGAAGTTCCGCTAGGACTTAAAACAAGAATAAATTATGTGATGAGGCTAAGAGACAGTTGATTTCTTAAGCTGTTAATCATCTATAACCTACATGTTTATTATAAGAGCATCTACAGTGGGGAGGTGTAAAGCCACTTTTACATCTCATTTACACCTTCGGGAGATGCAAATGTCATTTTTGCTCCAATGAGTTGGATGCAAATCCAAAGATGCAAATGTGATTTTCTTGTATTTATTCGTTTTTTTTGTTGATTTTGTGTGTGTTAGGTTTAATTATTTTTTCTAAACAAACCGACCTAAAAATTTTAAAATTTCGATAAGATATAATTTTATTTAATATGGTGTAAATAAAATTAATCTCAACCGTCGACTTTGAAATGAATTTATTCTTCACCATTAATCAGTGTAGTTGTTAGTTTCATATTTCAATTTGAATTAAATACGGCCATACATTAGAGAGTTGTTGAAGAAGAACTAGCAATGGGTCAAATCGGGGGTGGGTATGGCATTCCCATCCCCACCTTTGTTGGGGAATGAGTTCCCCAACCCGCCTCATTACAGAAGAAAAAACCAATATATAACTACTTTGTTTAAAAAAAGAGTACTAATTCAAGATAATGAATATATATAATATATACTTATAAGACAATATAAGAATGTTTATATATGTATTGGAAGTTAACTAAATAAATAAGTAGTGTGGCTTAAGATTTGTATAAATTATATAAGTATATAATATAATAATATAAAATATCAAACTTAGTTGGTACAATCACTTTAATAGCATATTTATATATACCATAATATATATTTTAAACGGGGAGGATTTGGGTTGGGGATTAAAATATCATCCCCGCCCCTCCCTGAACACCATACCCAAAAAATTCCCCGTACCCATTCCCATACCCTTTTTTTGTCCTTCATACTCGACCCATTAGGGTCGAATCCCCACGAAGACCCTTACATGCGGGGAAAATTGCCATCCCTATTTGTACATTTGCATCATTTTAATAACTTCCCCATTTTAATAAATCTCAACCACGACATAGGCCCACCATTTTAATAATCTCCCCCATCACAGCCGTATACACCTCCCCATTATAAGACATTCTGACAACCAAATGTGTATATTTGACAGACACCTCCATACACACCTTATAACTATAGATGTTCTAAGTGATAGTCTAGACTAAATGGGATGGGAGAGAGATTTTTCACACATAAAACTATGATAGTGTGGGGATTCGAACCTGAGACATTTGGTCTATAAGTTAATGCCCTTTTTCAATGGGTTAGACTCCGTTGACCTTTTTAGGTTTATTTAGTTTGAAATTTTGAGGGCATTTAAATTTATTTAAGTGAGCTTTTGGTTATATTTGAAAGTTTTTATAAAACTTGAAATTTATGAATTTTTAAAAACTCTTTTTCCATTGAGTTATTCATTTCCTTGCCCTTTGACAGCACCGTTTCGCGGCAACTACAGTGAATTGGTGCCCTATTTTCCAGAATTGAGCCCTAACAATAATAAATAAATAAAACCCCCAAATGCTTCGTCGCTGCCAATGATTCAAATGAAGAGCAATGAAGAAGCCCAAGCACAAGCAGCGAAGAAAACGAGAGAGTTGCCCAATCTCTCGGAATGCCATTCGTGCCACCTGAGAGTCGACATTGCGAACGCCAATGCCAAGAGCAAGCTTCACGTCCTCTACAGCGAGTGGCGAATCGTCCTTCTCTGCAAGAAATGCTTCTCTCGCGTCGAGTCCTCGGAGCTCTGCTCCTATTGCTACTCCACTTCGTCGTCCCAAGAATCTTTCTCTTGCCGCCAGTGTCACCGGAGAGTCCACAGGCATTGCGATTCCGAGTACCGAAGCGTTGCGCGCTTGTCCGATTCTTGTTCGGCCATGGAGTTTTCCGTCTGCGCCGATTGTTGGATTCCGGAGTCGCTGGTCAAGTGGAAAAGGGTTGTGAGCAGTAGCAAGTCTCGAAGGACTGGAAAGAGAAGAGTTGGTTTAGGATTGGGGAAATCGAGGGTTTTGGCCATGGTGGATGACAGGGAAATTGATGATGCCTTTGGTAGCGAAGAGGGCTCAAACAGGAGGGATGGGGATGCTGCTGTTGATGTTGATGATGGGCAGTTGGAGGCCATGGACGGCTCTGCTGATAAGTTGTGTTCGCCGAATTTGAGTGTGTGCTTTTGTGATTCATCAACGGACATTGGGTGTTTGAAGCTGGAACCAAGAGCGCTTGATATTGAAGAAGAGAGTGGGGATGATGATGATGATGATTCGTTGAAGGAAGGAGATTGGAGCTGCTCCAATGGTGATGACTTGGAGTCTCCAGCTTTCTGTAAACAAGAGCAAGAGGAAAGTGTCTGTATTACCACGCCAAAGAAGCAAAGGTGCAATGCAAAGCTTGATCCTTTTTATTTCAAGTATAGGAAAAGGAGCACTCTTGATCGCTATGTATTAACATACAAGAGGAGAAGGCCCAAAAACCTCAACGCTTCTTCTATGGTAACATATAAGAGAAGGAAACCTAAATGCCTCTATGCTTGTTATACGTTTACATATAAGCGGAGGAGACCCAGAATTCTGTATGCTCGTTCAACTGGTCCATCATGAGACCTGTACTTAATCTTGATAACTACAGGTAGTCTTCCTAGGCTTCTTGACTGTATTTCGTTCTTGCTGTTTGATTTTGAGTTTCATATGCAGGCATGATATGTGTATTGAGTAGGATGATCCTTTGAGAAAACATTGAAGGGGTGAAGTGATGCTTGAAAACATAAGCGTCTAAATGTGGTGTTCTAGTGTGGAACTGATCATGGTGAAATGGATTGATAGCTTGCCCTAAGCAGTGACCGTCATAGTTTTCTGAGTAGAGTTTGATTGAAGGGTTTTCTGAGTTAGTTAAGTTGTTCTTTAGTAAGTTAGATACTTAAGGCTTGACTCAAAGAACAAACACAAACAAAAGCAAATAAGAATAACAGAACAAAATAATCTCATTGTATCTCAATTTCAGTTAACTTAAAAGCTGATTCTATGTTTATACCAATTGTATTCCAGATAATGAATGGCCTACCTTTAATAGATCAGAGATTTTCTTGCCACTTGATATAGTTTCTAAATGTGCAATCATCATGTTGAACATTTTATTGTAGAAACTCTGATGGAATTTTGTTTCTTCTTTCCTGTGCTTAGCTATTCAGTGAAAATTATGAATGTCTTAGATTACTAAGGGCCCGTTTGATAACCATTTCAATTTTAGTTTTTAGTTTTCATTTTTTGTGCTAATATAGAGGAAAAAGAGGGAGAATGGAAGTGAGAGTGAAGATGGGATTGAGAAGGAAGATGAGAGGGGAGGATGGGAGAGAGGAGTAACAAAAGTGAAAACAAAAACTAAAAACTGAAATCTATTTGAAATTATTTCACTTTTGTTACTCCTCCCTCCCATCCTCCCTTCTCATCCTTACTCCCATTCTCCTCTATACTCTAGCACAAAAAGTGAAAACTAAAAACCAAAATTGAAATGGTTATCAAACGGCCCTAAGTTTCTCTATTTCTACCAAATCCAGTCAATGGTTTACAAAGTGACTATAAAAATGAAATCTTTTGCACTCCTATGAGCTTGGGAGAAAGAAAAAAAAAACTGCAGCAAGTAATTTCTATTACAAAGACCTAGGGGTATTAAATGACTTTCAACAGATTAATCATGGAGAGTCTTTCTTTGAGCAATATAAAGTTCTCTAATGCTGTCAAGTTTCTTACTGTTCTTTTTCTCATTTTCTTTGCAAGGTCATCACTAGTGCAGTTTTGCACACTATCGCACTTGTTGTTTGGATAGTAACTGTCATGACTGGCGACTCTAAGAGAGCTGTTTAGTTTTTTGTTGTATGATAGTTAGAGCTTTATTGTATTGCCAGTTCTGTACACCTTCTCCATAAGGACTGTAATGGTATTGGTTTAAATAAAAGGTCCACATTCAGTGAAAGTTCAGCATTTGATTCATGTAAAAATGTGTGGTTTTTGAAGAAAGGGAGTACTGAAACCTGGGATTGTTAATGCAAATTAGGGAAAACAGATTTAATTGTGGTGTGGAAACAAATCATCTAAGGAGAAAGGGAATACCTGAGGTAAGTTTCTGTACTCGGTTTTCTTTTTGCTTTGTATCCACGACATAATTAGTTTTTGGTATTTAGGCTTTGATTTTTAATTTTAATTTATTTTTATATTGAGTTTTAGGTTATAATCTCTGCCTGTGATTTATGCTGGTTTTCAGTTTTCTAGTTTCTACTTAGACAAACCATTTGCAGAGAAGGCTGCACTAGCTCATGATTTTGTTTAATTTTCAGTTTGGCTGTTGCATTTTTTATTAATGAAGAAAATGAAATAGTGAATAGGTAAATGAAATAATGAAACAAATGTTATGAACGCTTATTTTGTTATGTTTTGAAGGCTTATGCATGTGTTTTGAAGGCTTTATGTTCATCATTTATTGGCATTGAATTCTACAGTTTACAGAGATCTTTCTTTTAGGCTTATTTGGTTAGATTGGATTCTAGCCATTCGTTAGACCTCTAGGTCTTATAGCCCTCGAGGATTTTCCTTGCTAGTGATCTAGGGGTCTCTGTCTTTGCTTTGCACCCGTGCCTTTGTACTGTCTATATAGTGCTTCTGGAATGCCTCTATAGTGCCTCAAGTTAGTGAGAAACTGGAAAGTACTATTTGGGGGGAATGAGGAAGGTTAATGGTCTTCAAGTTCGTGTACAACAAAATTGGGTTCGAGAAATCACTTTGTTTTTTTTGGCAACTAGAAATCATGTTTTACTGCTTCCAATACGAAGATAACGTCATAACAAGTTTGTAAGATTTTTCGGTGTATTTTTTAGATTTTTAATGCATTAATTACGAATTTAAATGTTTTTAATCTATAATGTCTCTATAGTGCATCCGGAGTCACCATAGTGGCCTCGATAGTGCTTCTGTTGTGCCCCTATAGTGCCCCACGTGTTAATTACTTCAATTTAATATTATTTTTCAATGATTTAATTTCAAAAATTCATAATAAATATATTAAAAATCATACAAATACACAAAAACTTGAATTTGTTTCTAAACAAACCAAAACACTAGTTAAAGTTTTTAACCAAGAGATTATGAATTTAGTATGATTTTTGGAAGTTAAGCATTGAAAAATAGTAATAAATTGAAGAGAATGGCACGTGGAAGCAACTGAATGGTCCATCTTCAGTTCTTCATAAGGATTTCACTCTCCAATAGTTCCACGTGTTATTAAAGTTTTATTTTTGTGTGTGTTCATTGCAAGAGTTCAATTTTCTTGTTACCACGCACACATGAAAGTTAAAGCATTGAGAATGTCACATGGCGCAAATTTGATCAATGAAAAAAATCACCAAACTTAATTGAAAAAATCCGAAAAACTCACCCAAAAAATTATACAAATTTTTTTTTTTTAATGACACATGGTGCTGCTGGAGAGTGACACCTGTGTAAATTACTGATGGTGCTAGGAATTGTTTTTATGCTTGTAGGGAGCTTCTCCAATAATAATTTTGAAGTTAACCCTCCGTTTGGATGTGGGAAAATAACTCAGAATTTAGCTAAAAGTTGGGAATTTAAGGGAAGAAATTGACAATTCCCTTGTTTAGCAACTTAAGCGCTGAATTTATTAAATGACGTGCGGAAAAAATCGTGGAAATTGAGACATCAAATTCCCGAGTTTAATTTCCACCAAAATAGACGTCATTTTACAATTTCAATAGTGCAGGAATTCATATTTTCCATGGAGCCAAAACTTAAATAAATAAAAAAAGGCCAAACTTTTCATTATTATTTTTTTTTAATTTTAAAAAAAGCGCCAAACTTAAAAACAACGCCAAGTTTGGAGCAGATTGCTTTGTCCCTTTATAAACCTATGAAACCCTGGACAACAGATTGCCTTGTCACTTTATAAAAAAAGCTGAAAGCTAGAGAAGTAAGAAGCATCATAAAAAAGCTGTGAGCCAGAGAAGTAAGGAGAAGGAGTTCTTCTTAGGTTAAACGTCTCTCTGGATCAAGTTTGAAGATTAGTCTTCAAGCCTTTCTCTCCTTCAATTTATATTTTTCTATTTTAGGGTTACCATGGTTTTTGAATGGCTATCAAAATTGGGTGTTTCTGACTAAGATGAGTTATTTAGTTCATCAAACGATATGTTATACTTCGAGGAATACCTTATATGTCGATTATCAGTTTTTTTTTTCTTTCGAAATATTTAATTTCTGTCATTTATAATTTACATAAGATATTCAAACATTGAAATTTTCAATTTCTGTTATTTACAAAATCTGACATACATAAATCTAAACACTGAAATCTTCAATTGCTAGAAATTGAAATGACGGAAATCTAAATTCCGTCATTTTAGAATTCTATGTAATTGGCAATTCCTTCATCCAAATGGAGCATTAGGTTGATAAAGAACTTTCCTTGTTTACACCTTGCGGCAAGTTAAAGGAAAGCAAACGTTCCTTGCCGGCAGTCTATTCGCAGCACCCTTCAGTTTGCAGGAGAAATAACACCCTAAAAATTACTCCAGTAGTTGCAGGTGTTTTTCTCTTCAATTTATTAGTATTTTTCAATTTAACTGCCACGTGTCTCCGTAGTGCCTCTATAATGCATCTATAGTGCCTCTAACCTGTCTTTATAATGACTCTAGAATGCCTTCATAGTGACTCTAGTATCTCTATAGTGCATCTAGAGTGCCTCTATTGTGCCTTTATAATGTATTTATAATGCCTTTAATTTATTACTATTTTTTAATGGTTTAATTTCCAAAAATCATAATAAATTACTAATAAATCAGAAAAATACATAGAGAAAATCTTATGAACTCCTTATAGGAAAATACAAGATATTTATTTGAGCCATATTTGGACGGCTCGGCACTAAGCCGATTGCATGAAACTTGTTATATCATTACCTTTGTTTCTGACAAATGCATTATATGCATTATATATAATAATTTACATGCATAATAAACATATATATATGAAGTACATCTTAATATTCCTCTAGCTAAGCTACTTGATTTTAAGTAGCTCATATAAAGACCACTTGTTGAAGTATGTATATTTGCAGAGATTATTTATTTGCATGCTTGAGATAGTAAAATGCTTGCGCTCTCACTAATTTCAGCTCTCTTCCTCTTCCTCTCCCTCTCTCCCTCCACCTCCAATCTCACTCCAAACAACTTGGGCACCCTCTCACTATTCTCCTCCTCTTCTTTCTCAGTCGAGTCTCCACACTTGGCCACCAAGTCAAGAAGCTCCTTGCACTTCCTCTTCATGCTGGTGAGCTCTGAGCTCAAAACCCCATTCTCCTGCTTCAGCCGTTTGTTTTCGTCAACGAGAGAGCTGTAATCGGATGAGGAGGAGGTTGAGGAGTTTGATCTCTGGTCTTCATCAAACTCGTCATGATTTGGCATTGCTTGTGCAGCTTGGTTTAGGGCAATGTTGTTGATTGGCTGTTGCTTGCTGGCCCATGCTTTTCTTCTGCGGATGTCACATAGCTGATCCTTTTCACCCTTTCGGAACTTGTCGTTGCAGAACTCCCACCTGCTTGTTGAAACTTTGCGAAATCCCTAGACATAGGTGCAAAATTATTAAAATTCAGCGTAAAATTTGTGTTTTGGTTTTAAGTAAAGATAGAGAAATGAAATATAAGAGAAAAGTTATATTAGAAGAGAGATATGTGAAGGAGGGTCAAATTATATTTTCTCGTTTGGTGCCTAGGGTTGGATATATACCTTATTAGATCCAAAGCATATGTTGAACGAGGAAATGATGGTAAATGTGAATGATTTTTTATCTGGGAGACTAGAAGGGATGCATTATCAGATATTGATTTCCTACTATTTTGTGGGGATTCGATGATATAAGTTTTATTCATGAGTAATTCCTCTACTTCTACCTCCTTGGACACAAATTTATTTTTTCATTTGACATGCCTTAAATAAGTGAGTCGTCCAATCTAATCCAATCCTAGACACTAAACGAGCCTATGCCTGGAATCACTAGTTTAAGTTCTTGATAACATTCAATTAGTTATTGATCTAATGGTATCTCTTTGTAATCTAAATTCGAGTCTTCCATGATAAAAAGAATCTTGAACATAGAAGGAGATACATGAAGAAATTATCAGCAGCGTAACTACTTTTCAACCAAATAAATGATGAAAGAAAAATTCTTCCGTGCCCGTAAGTAGGTTGTGTGACCCTATGGTTTTCTTATGGGACATTGGCCGCTGTCATACTCATAAGTCTACAGTTCATTTATTATCTTTTATGGCTCAGCCGACTCCAATTAAAGTTATATATATATATATATATATATATATATATATATATATAAATGTATATATATATATATATATATATATATATATATATATAAATGTATATTTAATTTAATTTGGTTGGTCCATCAAAACACCCAAAAACTATTATATTTTAAGTTAGGTTAGACAAGACCAGTGGACCTTTTCATATTAACCCACAAAATTTGACTCCAAATCAAATCTTAGAAACTCTGTCAACTTGGAATGGAATGAAGACTTTTTTTTTTATTGTCCTTGATTTCCTTTTTTTTTTTTTTTGACATCATGATGATGATGATGATGATGGAACATATATAGCAAGAAAAAATGCATTTGATATGGCAAAGTGCGAGAATTTGATGTTGATTAGAAAAGCAGGCAAAATATATGTATATATGGTTAATAAATTTGTACATACATAAGTATTTAGCTGCCTGACAAAGCTAGAGAAGTTACTATGCTTGAAGAGTGTTGGGAGGAGATCTCTGGCAAACTCCGCCGGCTGCCACACCACGAACGCCGACCCGTCATGGTTCCACGAGATTACGTCGTCGGTGGTGGGATCCTCCACCAGCATGTAGGTCTTCAACAAGAAAGGTGGAGGGCTTGACTTCCTCACATATTCCAGCAAACCCTTCTGGTCACACACACCCTCCATCAATTAATACCTAATCTTGGTACTCAAAACTACTTCTAAGAGAGAGAGAGAGAGCTAGAACAAGAACAAGAACAAGAGCAAAAGAACAAGAACAAGAACAAGAACAAGAACAAGATAGAAGAAGGATTAAGAAGAAGGATATTAGGAAGAAGATTAAGGATGAGAAGGCGAGGAGAAGAGAAGAAGGGCAGTTAAGAACTCCCAACCCCAACAATAGAAACCCAGCACGACTCCACAGTTCATGAGAAATGCAAGGGCTTTTTTCCTTCCCTCTTCTTCTCTCCACTAAGCTACAAAGAAATGGTTAAAACGTATCTGCCAAGCCTACCCCCTCTTATATATTTTTTGAAAAATTCATGGCATGCTCATCACATTCCTTTATCATATGACTAAATATTTGACTTGTGTATATGTAGAGTATTTATGCCCAAAATATATGCACTTGACATATTTATTAATTAATTGGGATCTTAATATGTCAACCACCCGATCTCAATTATGATTCAACTTTTATCGCCAATTTTGTATGGCTAGGATAATTTGGGTTATTGGTTTTTTTTTTCTTTTCTTATTTTCTTATTTTTTGGGAGAAGGGGAGGAAAGAATGGTGTATTTGATATGACCACTCGATGAAAGGCAAACCATTTTCTTACACACGCGTGTCAGTATCAAATTGACATATTCCATACTAGAAAAATCCGTAGGAACAAAAATAAAAATAATTCTTATACTATATTTATGTCCCACGTCTTTGGTAGAAATACAAACCGATCTATAAAAATAAATTTCATCACTTTGAAATATGTGTTCAACAATGTAATCAGTAAACGTGATACATATATTCCATTTTTGAGAGGACTTTAGTTGCTTTTGATAGACAATAAAGTATGAGAACTTTAGTTGCTTTTGATGGATGGTCAAGATGAATACACGTGGAGTTCGTGAGAGAGTTTTGTCTTTGTAACACTTCACTCTTCAAACAAGGAAAGTTTAAGGTCTCTTTTCGGTGTGCTCGTAGTTTCTTTCTTACATTCTTTATTTAGGCATTGTCTGTCTCTGTCTAACGTGCCAATTCTTCCATCCTAAATTTTTCTCTAAATTTTTCTCTCATTAGTTTTGATTGATTAGTTTTTTTCTTTTCCGCAATCATCTAAAGCTTTCGGGGGTTTTTCTACGAAGGGAGTGACTCTTTTGACTTTCTGCTTTCCATGTCTTAATTTCTCTAAGTATTAAAAAAATGCAAACCTACCCACTAATTAAGCTCGTGTAGAACACGCTGTAGCCATTATAAAATTGATCAAGTACCCCCTTACTTGTAGGCTTACTTTGCTTTACATGATTAAATAATTCGAGAGATACCGAATTCTAGAATTCATTGGCGCAGATCGAGAGTCGTATTTAGCAAAAATTTCAACTGAAATTTAAAATTGATGTTGTATATATGTACTACATGTATGTACGTGTTTTTCAAGAAGAAACCGTGTAATTATTTAGGTATATTTACAAGAAATTAACCAAGATGTTGAATTGGTGATGGGAGAGTATGATCCACGCACTTTGCTAAACGGAAGGTGGGAAGTTGAGATGGAGAGCAGAAATTCAGGGCATTTGGACAATGAGGAAGCTTCTTATTCTTGTTGAGCGCTGGGCTTTCTTGACTTGACCTTAATCAAATTTGTTTTTATTTTAATTTAATTTTCTTAAGAAAAAAGAAAAAAGAAAAAAAAAAACATTTTCAAACTTGTTGCTGGTTTTGTCGTCAATAGGCCCTCACCTACCACAGGATTGTTTTTCTATTTCAACACACCATGAATGAGTGGTGTGTGAAAGGTGTAGCAGTTCCCCAACAAACTGCAAAGCTCTGGCTCAAAGGGATGCAAGAATTCTATAGTGAGTGCGTTGTATATGGTTCTTAGGTGAGGTTTTATCTCTTAACCCGTTGAATCAAATTATTTAGTCTGATCCAACGATTAAAAGATAAGACCTCACCTAAAGGCTATATATATAAATTCATCACTATAAAATGACTCGAAAGTGATGACAAGATTTTCTGGGTACCCAAGCAACCTGGCCTATTCAGTTGAAAGTCCCAAATTTTTTAAGTCCAAAAATGAAATTGACCAACCCAACCCAACTGAAAATGGGTTGAATCACTATCATTATCAATCTGACAATTTCAAGCTTAGAATTTGGAATTGGTTTTCAAAGTGGGCCTTCAACTTGGTCAGAATTGAAAAATTACTAGTTTTCCCATTTCTTAGTATGTTTTACAAGAATCTTTGTATACTCTATCAAGATTTTGTTAGCATCAAAGATCAAGCATATATTTACCATACAATTAATTGATTTATAAGAGATTTTTTAATCAGTCAACCGGAGATGGGGATTTAAACATGAGACTTCTTTTAACGTAGAGAAAAGAAATAGCACTGGACTATAAATTAGTTGATAATGCATAAATGATTTGTTTGATTTATAATTAGAGGTGACTTAGTTGTAAGTTTTCAAGCTCAGAATTTATGTTAGTGAACTTTTTGTTTGATCATCAATATATGTTAGTAACTTGGACATGACACCGTTACTAAACTTGTTGGATTACCTTATTACTACTCAACATAAAAAAAACAATTCGCTAACATCAGTTGCGACTCATAAGAGTTATTTTACTGTCACTTTTCCTCTCTTTTTTGATTTAGCAAATGACCCTTTTGTAGCGCAATCGTGGTGCCGGGGGTTTGGTTGGTTCCGATGTAGCTGCCACCATCTGGTACCCGTTTGTCATGAATCCAAACTACTTTGTTGGATTGACACATCTCCCAGTTCCGATCAACGAACATATGTAGCAAGTTCTAAGTGGACTTGACCATTCTGATGGCTAGGCTATCTAGATATACTTATTTTTGTGCACGGTGTGTAGTTTGGGCTTGATCCAGGTGGTAGTGTAAATGGTGGCTTTGTTTATCAACACGCTCTCGGAAGGTGGTGGAGCTTGTTGGATTTGTAAATTGGCTCCATATCAGCCGAAATAGGCAGTGGCTCCCCTCGGGTGGTACTTTGTAAAGAAATTATGAAAACAATTTTGATTTGATTAAAGTTAATAGGGAAAAAGTTACCTTTGGTCATTTTAGTTTGTTGAGTTATTTATTTTGGTTAGTGTGATTTTAATTTTGGCAATTTGACCCATGGAGTCAGGGTCGGCCCTGATATTTTTAAGGCCTAGGAAAACGTCGAAAATAGACTCTATGCATATACAGCTCCACACAAGAAAGATCATTTGATTTTATTTGCATGTGTGTGTATATAGAACTTGTTATAACCATAGAAAAAAGTTAAAGGCTCGACAAAGTATCATTTAATTTTTGCATATAAGAAATGATTGAAGATAGTATGTATTTGATTTTATTTGCGCGTGTGTGCAGAATATTCAAAAATATAACTTCTCTAACCATAGAAAAAACTGTAGGCCTCTAACAAATGCCATTTATTTATTTTATATAAGAAATGATTGAAGACAAAATTTTAAAAAATAAAAATAAAGTACTAAAAAGAACCATGCACTCTTATAAAAAAAGAAATTAAAAAAGATGCAAAATGTTGGGATCGAACCTGAGTTGGGTGTGCATTAAAAACTACCTTACCACCGCTTCTGAAGTCACTTAAGTCAATGTTGATTTGTTTACCTATATAACTAGTTACCAAAATATGAACACATAAAAAAAATAAAAAAATTTGGGGCCCAAGCCGGTCTCACTAACTGCCCTTACTCAGGGCCGAGGCTGCATCCTGCATGTAGTTTGATATCCATTGCAACACATTCAAATTTCTGACAACTTCTGTCCCAAATACTTCTCCACGTGAAAATTGAACGTATTCTTGACTTGCGATAAATATCAAACTATAATGTAAAATCGTTAGAACAAAAACCACAAGAATCAAAATGGAAAATCCGAAAAACTACATTCACCAAAAATGAATTTCACGTAACAATTTGTGATTAGTTGAAAATAGCATAACAGTACTATCCCATTTTACACAAGTTTTTCTTATGATTCACGAGCTCAAGTCAAGACTTACCAAAGAAAAGATGCCATTTTCATGTATTGCGCAATTCCCGAGGTGACGCGTTTATACCTATGCATACAACTCCAATAATTTCCGACCGCCAGTACTTTCTCATTTCAATCTTCAGCTATACTTGCTCTATTTTTTATATATTTTTTTACAAAGTTCAATCATCAATTTCCCAATTTTTTTTTATTTTAATAAAGCTAGATCATCAATTCAATACTTTTATACCTAACTTCCTAGATTCTTCAATTTTATTTTCCCTAAAAAAAATTACGTGTACATAAATTTTGAATAAGTGTCTTGTTTTCCCTTAACAATTGTATGACACTTTTAGAATTTGATCACGCGGTTTAGATTTAAAAAAATTAATTATTTGAAATTTTAATATTATTATTTAAGAATCCGGATTCTCAGTTTGAATTCTCTATACTTTGATCTGCTTGATTTTTATTTTAAACATGCCAACTCATTTAAAGATCATCCAATGACTATGAAAATACCACTAAATAAAAAAACATTAAAAGTAAAGCCTAATCTTCTCTTCCCCAAATCAGTTCTTCATCCTCGTTACAAGTTACATGTTTTTCTTTTCTGTTGTTTTGTTTCAATATTCTTCCTCAAATCAAGTTCTTCATATTGTTAGATGTTTTTCTTTTCGGGTTTTTTTTTTCTTTTTCTTTTTCTCAAATGGATGAGTAAGTGTCTGATTCTATATCCCAATCTATAGAAGAGTAGAAACAAAGCAAGATAGAGATTCTTTTTTTCGTCGAAAGGAGAGCAGATTCATTCCAATGGCACGAAGGTCGAAAAATACAAAGAGACAAACCAGAAAGCAACAACTATTGTATAAAATACAGAACCCTTACCAGGTTGCCAATAGCATTGTCAAATAATTTTTTTTAAATTAATAAATCTACAACCAAGATCTTAATCAAGATTTCACAGAACCAATTCATTCTCAGGGCATGGCTTCTTTACTATCAGTTTGTCTTCCCTTTGGATATAGACTTCGCAACATCAATCCATTATATATCCATTTACTATGATGAAGTACTTAAATTTGAATATAATTATTGAGAGAGAGAGAGATATATATATATATATATATATATATGAAGATTGGCCTCACCCATCAACGAAAGAAGAACTCAATTTGGGGGTATTAAGTTTCATGTTAGTTCAATTAGGGTTGTTTTTTCTTTTTTAATTATGAAGGAATTGGGTTATATTTTAAAGATGATGTGTCAACTTAAAGTCCCTTGGATTAAATTTTAATAAGATAACTTATGCAGAAAAGAAGTCAAGCGGATCATGGCAAAGATAATCCAAGCAGACGATTTGGATCCATCCATTAGAGCACTTCCACCGGTCGACAGCAGCCTGGGCAGGATAGGGCCCAAGCCCAGGCAAGTCATTCTAGCTGGCCAAGGGAGCCCGGGCAAGGTCCGTGTCCCACGTGACCAGGCCAGCCCGAGCCCAAGAGGGGGTGACGTCAGGGCTGACGCCAGCCACGCAAATTCAAAAATATTTTTTTGTTGGCGTGTGCGTTGCATGCTCCTACATTAAATTTTTTTTTATTTATTTACCGTGCGTTGACACCTACCAACGGTAACACGCAAATCCAAAGACTGCCATATTTTTAGGGTTTAAAATTTTGAAAAAAAATTTTGAATTTTTTTTAAAAATTACCAACAAATTATGGAATTTTTATCTATAAATACCTACTAATTTTGATCACTTTCAACACCAAATCCTCATACATTTTCTTCTCCTTCTATTATTTTTCACTTTCTACACAAAAATTTCTTCACCTTCAATTTTCATTTGTATTTGTTGAGGCCCAAATAAATTCCTGGCCCAGTACAACAACTTATTAAGAAAATATTCGACTTAGAGCACGCAAAAGTTCATCACACGGGCTCGCACGAGTCACAGTCCACATACCATGCCAAATAAAAAATCCGTCATGCTAAGAATCGAGATGAGCCTATAAAATGCACTAGGTCTACGAGCCCATGCTAATTATCTTATTGAGCATCATATTCATTTCCAAAGGCGATAAAATTCAAGTACACCAATCGACATGCCATGCCAAGTGAAAAATTGTTATTTTACACCTAGCCAAGCTACAAGCTTAAGTGGGCCCCAGCCAAGCAAATGCTCGGGGCTTGCTGAGTGAGTTGTGGCATGGATGGTCACGAGCTTTCATGAGGCTCATTGATGAGCCGAGAAATGGAAGTTTTGGGCTGCTTGGGAGCCCCAAAACTCAAGTCAATTTCTTGAGCCCAAATATATAGGTAAGCATAAAAAAGAGAAAAATTAGCCCAATACTCCAGAAAAATTGGCCCATCACCTTGATAAAATAGCCTATCACCTTAATAAGATAGCCTATAACTTTAGGAAATTAGCCCATTCTCTTAATGGGTTAACCCATCATCTTAGAAATGCCCAAGCAACCAAGAAGAAAATATCTGCAATCTCCAGCACATGGTTGGAGACAAAAGCCTCGACAAATGCCAAAGCTGCCTATGTATGTGAACTGTAAGGAGACTCCAGCACGTGGGCAAAGCAAACCTCAAGGTAGATAGCTAAAAAAACTAGAGGATATTGGTGCGCACAGGAGAAAAGACAGCCTTCAGACCAACCAAAGAAGGAGAGATGATAACCAAAGATAGGAAATCACCACTGAAGCAACTGCGAGAAAAGCCTTAGAGCTCCCAAAAACCTTGTCTTTGTGTGTTTGGACAGAAAATGGTTTCACAAAATAGGATGAGTCAAAAGGAGAGAAGAGAAATGAAGGAGGAGACTTGGCAAAATTGGAGAAAAGCCATTAGGGTTTTTTGGGAAGGAGAGGCTTCTAGTGGCTATAAAAGGGGGTTTCTCCTACCCATTAAGAACAACTCAATCGAAGGCAAGCAAACCAAACCCAGAGAGTAAGCATCATCTCTCATCCTTGGAACCCTTCAATTTCGAGCCATATTCCTCCATCTCCTCCAATTTTCTCTTATGGCAAGCTATTCCAGATCTTGATAGAGTTTTCGTCAAGCTGCTGGAAACTACTCAACACACCCATTATACCCTCCATCTCTCTCTCTCTCTCTTCAACAAACCTTCTTAGAATCTCTTCCCCATTTCCTTAGAACCCTTGTTTCTCATAGGAATTCACAGCCCTCTCTTTCTTTAATGCTAAACTCATGATTGCTTCACTCCCATGCCACAAGCTTCTAATTGACCGTTGTTTTTATTGGTGAAGATAACCAGAGTGCTTTTTAAGGCTCCACTACTCTTTCGAAGCATTCGTGGGGTCTCATTCTTGAACTCAGACATAAGGGGTAATTTCACCCATTGTCTCATTACGGCAGCCCAGCCCATTTGTAGCTGCCGGAACAAAAAAGCCTCCATAGTATTCACCCTCTTATGGCATCTTTCATCGAAGCTGGAGGGACGTGAGCAACCATTGAAAATGTTCTGTTGTGTGAGTCTTGGGTCCAAATTAGTCATTGTCCGGTCATGGGCAATGATATGAAATTCTCTTATATGTGGAAAAAAATTCATGCTATATTTTGTGAAAGATCGGGTTCAACTTGTATGAAAATGGCCTTGGGTAGTAGGTGGAAAATTTTGAATAAAGAGTTGGGGAAATGGAGAGATGCGTTGGCAAAAGTGAGGGACAACCATCGAAGTGGTGAAAATCTTAGCAATGAGGTAAATTATTTGTAATTTCTGTTTTATTAAATTTAATGTCCTAATTTTGTTAAAAATGTTCTTGCATTTCCAATATATTTTTATTGTTTCTTGCATTTCCAATATTCTTTTTAATGTCCTAATTTTTTTTTAAAAATGTTTCTTGCATTTCCAATATATTTTTATTTGTTACTTGCATTTCCAATTTTTTTTTATAAAAAAATAGATTATGCAAGCACAAATGTGGTTCGGAGCCATTGGGTAAGGCAAAAAATCTTTCAACCATCAAAAATATTGGAAGGTGGTGAAAAATTGCAAACGATTCAAAATTATTCCCATGGGTTCGACCATTGTGTTGAACCAGATGCCACTCCATGATTCAACGGCATAAGATTCGCCTTTGGATTCCCCAATGAGTCAAGACTCACCAATCCAAAAGGACCCGAGGCCTATTGGTCGAAAGGCGGCGAAGGCGAAGAGAGGGAGTACTTCCAACAATGATACTACAAAATATTTGGAGCAAATTGTAAGGAACGGCTCCTTGAGAATTGAATTAGACTTGAAAAAAGATGCAAACGAGAAGGCCATGAATGAAGAATATGCAAGAGAAAGGGAGTATGTACGTAAACAAGACATTGAGAAGAATGATTGGGAAACCATGGCCATAGATACAAGCCATATGTCCCCTGAAACAAAACACTTTTGGAAGCTAGAACGAAGGGATGTTATGAGAAGAAGACTTTTCTGTGACGATGGACCTAGCAACACCGATTGGTTAAATGATCAAAACCATTAAGTTAGTTTGCTTGGCTTTTATTTCAGTGTATTTTAATGTGTTGTATTAATGTAGTTCTAATTCTCGTCTTTTATTTAATAGATAATTGACTGAGGGGGGAGTATTCAATTGAGATTTTAACATATTGTAATCACATGATTTTAATGTAATAGATTTCAACCGGATTTGTAATTATATGATTTTACTTATGATTTTAATAGATTGCAATTACATGATTTTACTTATGATTTTAATAGATTACAATTACAGGATTTTGCTTTATATTTCTATGAGAGCATTTTTGCTGACCACATTAACCAAAGGTGTACATGCTCACCACCACCCTTAAAAGGTACATGCCTCATCCTTCTTAGAATCTCTTCTGCTGCAGCATACTAGTACTAGTAACCAACCAGCCACACCAATCAAAAATCAAAGAGGCAAGCTTTGAGCTTTGAAATTGTGAGTAAGACTAAGAGCAAGCAATTCCGTATTTTCTTTTGTCATATTTTGATTGATTCATAATTTGGTGGTTTATTGAATTTGGAAGATTTTAGTTTTGGGTTTAGGGGCAGCCAAATCATATGGAGGAATATGAGATGGATTCGTTGTTTGAAGGGATGGTATTGTTTACCCCTAACAATACCAATAATAATCACTTCGCCGTCTTAAGAAAAGTGGTGGTTATTTTTCTGGGGAAAAAAATGGTGGTTGTTTATTGTACGCTGAGAGAGAGAGGAGAGTGTGGTAAAGAGGAGAAAGAAGGGTCAGGGGAGGGGAGGAGGAAAGAAAGAAAAAAAAAAGGAAGAGGGAAAGGAGGAAAAAGGGGGAGTGTGCTGTGATGTGGGCCGCCCTTTATCGTCTCTCTTATGAATTTTTTTTTTTATAGTAAAAAGCATGAAAAAATAGTGGGGAAAACAAGTATGAGAGCATATATGAGAATCATGCATAGGAGGGTGTGATTTGTTATGTGATTTGGTATGTATATCACACACTCAAAAGTCTCACACAATACACCATTTAATGAAATACATTAAAATCAGTAAGTTTTTGAATACCACAGTACTTTTTCTTATCTTTTAAAAGTCCTAATTGAATACCACCAGACTTGTATTAATTATTTAAAAATCCTAATTGAATACCACCAAACTTTTATTGATTACTTAAAAATCCTAATTGAATACCGCTGTATTTTTAAGCTTCAAAACAATCCATTAAAATCTGAATTGAATACACCCTCCTTAATTGATTTAATGAGGCCAAATGTCATGAATGTTATCATATCAGTAACGTTGGACTTTGGTATGTGACATGTTTGATTGCATGAGTTATATTTTTGTGTATGCTGAACGAATGGGGATATTTAGATTGCTTGTTGTACAGGTGAAAACTTTGGGAAATGAGCTATTTACAAGGGGACTCTGCCAGATTTCTGGCAGAAGTCCAACTTGAAATAAGTTTGGATTTTAGTTAGAAGGGCAATTTGATCATTTGTGCCGGACACTCGCCAGGTGTCGGACACGCACAGAGTTCGGCTCGAATTTTAAAATGGAATTTGAGTCGGGTCTTGTCAATCTCCCTCCTCTTCCCTCCATAATGCATCGAGATTCGACGACGGAGATGCCTTCGAACTCTCCTTGGCCATATGGGCCCAATTCTCTGAGGTGTCAGACTACTGTAATGAAGCAGAATGTGCCATTTTGAAGAACAAGGAATTGGTGTCTTCCTATGACCTTTCCTTGGCCCACATCGCCATGACTCGACTTAGTATCTAAGAGGATCCGTATATGAAATTGAAATTACTCAAGCACACTTCTTGCCCCGAAAATGTATTTCTTCCACTTCTGTCCCCGCTAGGGTGTTTTGGATTTTTTGAATTTCGCTGAGATTTGCACCAATGATGTTGTCTTAATCATTAGGGGCTTTAATTGAATTTTCAATTGGGGTGGGTGCATATATGAGAAGAGATGGGCAAATGGGTGCGGGGGTGGAGAACTGGAATTGCAAAGGTTCTCTCCCTCCATTAAGGAGCGATCGGTGGGGTGGGTTGTGGCAGGGGGTGGGGGTGGGTGTTCTTTCTGGGAGCTATCGATGGAGGGTGGATGTTGCAAGGAAGACGATGTGGGCCAATGGGGACTTACGGTGGGGGTGTGGAGTCCAAGTCAAAAAAAATAAATTTTTTTGGGTTGTTTTTTAAGCATTTACTAATTTTTTATTATAAAGAAATAAGTATAATAATTTATTATTTATTTGTCCGCATAGAATTCCACGTTATTAAAAAAGAGTGCTGCTAAATGAACCCTAAAATTAACTGAGTACACCATATTACCAAACTATTTATTGAATTACTAATTTACCCTAATATAAAATGACCAAAAAGGATATATTGAATTATGAACCCTAAACCCTAAACCCCAAACACTGTTGTCATCTCCTCCACCGACATAACAATGCCTCTTTCATAACATCGTCTCCTCCACCGTCACACTAACACCGTCGTCATATTCACTTCTCCACCGTTACAACAATGCCGTCGTTGTACCATTATACTGGCGTTGTGGTCCTCTGATATTGGTAAATCTCATTTTGATTTTGTTATCAAATGACTTATATTGTCTTGATTTGTTCTTCATTGTTCACAATGTTTTGTAACCTTCCTCTGGAAATTGGTTTTAATTTGTTATCCAAAGGGAGCAATTTCTTGGTTGTTTAATATTGATGATTTGAAGAGATCCATGACCATGTGGATATGCTACAGACTTGCTACAAACATCGGAAATGCCTTTATAGGTTTTTTGGTTTAGATCCAAATAATATGTTGAGGGCCTATGAAAATTCCTTCATATAACTTGTGAAATCAAATAATAAGTTCAATGTGTATGTCTATAAATTCAATACATTTATAAATATAAACATAGGGCACAAATTCATGTAAAAAGAGAAATTTGGTTTAGGATTAGTATTAAGGTGTTGTGTGATAGAGTGTATAGGTGTATCAAGGGTATTTTTGGTTAAATAGGATGTACTTAGTTAATTTTATATTTTAATTAAAATATTAGGGTGTACTTAGATCATATGATGTACTCAGTTAGTTTTAGGGTTCGGTTAGCAGCACTCTTAAAAAATGGAGCCTATATTTGCCACATCAGCATTTAATAAACCTACAAACAGTTTGACTGATGATCTAGATAATTTGTAGATTTTCGAAGGATTTGAGTATGTACTTGTGAATGTCCCCAAAAGTAGATATGAACTTAAAAATGACTATAATTTTGGGGATTTTATGTAGTTTGGCCTTTATTCATTCTAACCATTTGTCTGTCCAAATTCCGAAATAAAAAAGAAACGAAAAGAAAAGAAAAGAAAAAGAAAAGAACAGAAAAGAAAAGAAAATCTTCTAGGAATTGTTTTGTACTGAAGAAGAGCGTGGCAATCATCGTGAGGCGAGCGAGTAAAGATAACCCTGAGCAGCAGCCCGTCCACAGCTCCCAAAAACAACAAACCAAAAAAACCAAGAATCGGAGAGAGAGAGAGAGGGAGAGCATTAAAGAACAAAGTGCCTTGTAATTTGTATGGTCTGAAACAAACATGGCTGCGGCGGGTGTCAAGATAGGAACCGGTTTCGAGACCGTTCCGACTCACCGAGTCACCACCATGTCCATTTCCTCTCTCCTTCCTCCTCCTCCTCACCACACTCTCTTCTTCCTCAGAACCCGCCCTCGCCCCCTCTCTCTCCCTCTCCTCTCACCTCCTCGCTCACGCCCTCACTCTCTCCCTCTCCGAGCTTCCTCCGAGTCTCCTCCTACCTCTCAAGGTGTTCCCTCCCTCCCTCCCTCCCTCTCCCTCTCTGTATATGCTTGCATGTTTTTGAACTTTGAAGTGGAAGTTCAGTTTGCACAGTGTTCTTATGGTTGATTTAGTTTGTGGGTTTTAATCGTTGTACAAATTGATGAAGATGGTTTGTTTGTTTGTTTGTTTTATTTTGTTTTTGCGCAGCAAATGCAATCGAGAATGTGGTGATAATTGGGTCAGGTCCAGCTGGATTCACAGCAGCAATATACGCAGCTCGAGCCAATTTGAAGCCTCTGGTGTTTGAAGGGTATCAATCGGGCCCGGGGGGTCAGTTGATGACCACTACTGAAGTTGAAAACTTTCCAGGATTCCCAGATGGAATTACTGGTCCTGATTTAATGGACAGGTAAACCAACCAAGTTTATGATTTTATGGAATCACTGGTCCTGACTTGTTGTGAATTCCAAAATCCAAGTTGTTCAGGTGGGAATTGTTAGGAAAGCTGCAATTTCAACTAGAGTGCTGCATAAGAAGCTCAGCATTGTTTGTTTGTGTGTTGTGCAGGATGCGGCGACAAGCCGAACGCTGGGGAGCAGAGTTGTACCAGGAAGATGTTGAGTCTATTGATGTCAAAACTAGACCTTTTACTGTGGAAAGTAGTGAGCGTAAGGTGAAATATTATTTTGCACAAGTTTTGGTTTTAAATATTTTTGTAATCTGTTTTAGTTGGGTTCTTTCAAACTTCACAGAGGTGGCCTTTATGCAGTGTCAAAAATGATTCTAATTGCTAGACGAATGTGGGTTTCCTTTGAAATGAAATTTTGAATAATATTCTTGTCTCACTGAAAATTCAAGCTGTGAAATTCTTTCATGTCAGAGAGGGGGGCATGAGTGCAACATGAATTTTACATTCTTGTCTATGGCTATAAAGTAATATATGACTGGTAGCAAAGTTAACTTTGTAAGTCTTCCATTTTTCTGCAATATATATGGACATCTGAGGGGCTTCAAGTATGGACATCTGAAGTGCGGATTGGCTGAAACAATGCACAGGTTGATTGATCAACATGGCTGGCTGATCGATTGGCTTGCATAGTTTCAACCAGTACACCTTCTTTTTACATTTATCCTCAAAGATCCTCGTACTCTGCTCCATTAATAAAACACTCCTCATTTGCTATAAAGAAATCACAAGTTATAAAAGAAACAAAAAGAAAAAGGTTCACTTTTGCCCAATGTTTAGATTTCTTTTCTTTGTCTATAATCCACTATGCATCTCTTTCCAATATGGTAACATTTATCTTCTGATTGTATGCTGAATATTTTACACATATCCTGTTGGCCTTGAGTTTACCATATGTTAATTTTGTCCTTGTACTTCTAATCTGATTCTCAGTTTTGCATTTGCATTTCAGGTTAAGTGCCACAGTCTAATTTTTGCCACAGGAGCTACTGCAAAACGGCTTAGGATACCCCGTGAAGATGAATTTTGGAGTAGGGGAATTAGTGCTTGTGCAATTTGTGATGGAGCATCACCATTGTTTAAAGGGCAAGTTCTTGCTGTGGTTGGAGGGGGTGATACAGCTACAGAGGAAGCTTTATACCTCACAAAATATGCTCGTCATGTTCATCTACTTGTGCGTAGAGATCAACTAAGAGCTTCTAGAGCAATGCAGGATAGGTGAGTGCTGATGAACCTATCTTAATATGATGTTCTGATTTTTTTATGCCACACCTTCTAAATTGCACTTGTGTGGTTGGTCATTGTGGATAACCACATAAATATATACTAAGTGAAATGTTTCTTTTTGTGCTTTTTTCTCAGCCTAATCACATTTGTCTTCCTCGGTGTCTCATGTTAGATGGATGCATATATACCATAGTAATTTTTCTCTAAAATATTTGTTTTATAATTTAAATTTGAGCATAGCAAAAAATTTTGTTTCATCATTCATCCACTTATTCATCTGGATTTTGCTTGCCCCTCTACGTCCATATGCAACTTCATTCACCTTCATGCAGCTACTTCATATGTCACCATCTATATATGTGTTGTATCATTATATATATTTTTTCTTTTAAAATGTTTTCTAATTTGATTGTCACTGATATTATCTTTCCTTTAGTGCATAGTACAATGGATATGCACATTGGTACTTGTTTTGTTGAATAATTAGTGAATGTACTGTATTTGACCATCATAAATGCTATCTGTCTGATGATGACATTGCCTGTGAATGAGCTTAATCTGTTGAGGCAGTTTATAGTCTTCCTGGAAAGGATCTGAAGTTGTAAATTACTTCAATTGGTTTGTAAAAAAATTTCTTCATTTATTCTTGTTATAAGCTTCTATCTTTTACCAGCAAGCTTGCTTTACATCTATTTGCCTTTTGATCTAGAGCGGAACTGCCTTTTGTTAAGCTGGAGTAGGAAATTAATGCTTTATAGCTCAAGAAATTTTGAACAGTTCATGTTAATTGTCTATTAAAACTGTGTATTCTCTATGTAATGCCAATGTTTTGTAGCTCTGCTGCAATGGAATGTGCAGTGATTGGCAGTAGAATTTTCCTTGTTCTTTTAGACCATTCCTCAGTTTTTTAATCTCAGGATAGTTATTTTTGTGTTCTAGATTCTGATTGCCTTCCTTGATGGTGATGAAATTTATACTAATGTATGTGTGAGTTTTCAACTCCCTGAATGTTTGTTTAACAGGTTGATTATCGCGAATGTTTCAGAGTGTACAACAACCCAAATGTCACCTTGCACTTCAACACAGAGACTGTGGACGTTGTTAGCAATACGAAGGGCCAGATGTCTGGTATTTTAATTCGAAAACTTGATAGTGGGAAGGAATCTGTGCTTGAAGCAAAGGGGTTATTTTACGGTATTGGTCATTCACCAAATAGCCAGTTGTTGGAAGGCCAAGTTGAGCTTGACAGCTCTGGCTACATCTTAGTAGAGGAGGGTACTGCAAAAACTTCAGTTGAAGGTGTATTTGCTGCTGGAGATGTACAGGTAATGCTGCTAAAATTTCTCTTTTAAAAAAAAAAAAAAAAAAAATTTCTTCAGTTCTTAATATGGCTCAGGACCTGTCAAGACTAACTATGTGCTCTGAATACCTCAATTTAAGTTGTTACCTCATTGTGGGTACAGATATTGTATTTGTTTGATCGATGACAAACTGAAGTCAGTTATCAATGGTTGTTGGATATAGTGCAGAATTTAGTATTTAGGCAAGGAAATGTTTGGAATAAAAAAATATTTTAGAACTTGGGTGAAAGTGTTGCATGCAAAGTAGGCTTTTTTATTGTTGTTTTTTGTATTCTGGGTGGTTTAGCAATAAGTTATTGAGTAGGTCAGAATTCCACCCATAGCTTGAGGGTTATCCTCAATACTATAAAATTCTGAGACCTACGTTACGTCCACATTTGATGCAACTGAAATACTACACATTCCAAATGTTTGGCAGAATTTTAAGTCTATAAAATTCATGAGAAAACATAATCATTCAGTTTCACCAGAAACTCTAAGTGGTGGCTATAATATTTATTTTAAAACTATGACCAGCATCATGACAGATGATGTCTACTGTTTTCTAGTTTTTGAACAACAAAAAGTAATGTACAAAGAATTATTAAGCACATCCGATAAGCATGTTTGATGGGGATTTTTGTTGTTGCATTACATCTGCTGGACCTGCTTCACATAAAAGTAGTTATATTGCTATTCAAATTCAAAACCGTGATCTGCAGTCCAAAAAGAAAAAAAGAAAAAGAAAGATAGATTAAGCTGTTTTTCTGACCCAAAATTTTTCTTTGCTTGCAAAAATTCTCAGTTAGATTATCTGTAATACCATCTCGTTTACCTTATTAGGACCATGAATGGAGGCAAGCCGTAACTGCTGCAGGTTCTGGATGCATTGCCGCTTTATCAGTTGAGAGATATCTTGTGGGGAAAGATCTCATTATTGAGTTTCACCAGGTATTTAACTTCTAATGAAGTTTATATTTTCTAAATGTCTCTAGAAATAATATATTATTTTCATCTGCTGGGTTTTACTTTATTCAGAGGTTTATTAAACCCATACTCTTAGACCTGTTTAGTGTCCTCTGGTTGTAAAAGAAATTATTGATAAGCATTCCAACATAAGTTCCATTTAGTTTTGATTTTTATTTGATAATAAAGTTTACTGCACAGTTTAATGTTTACTTAATTTTTTCCACCCCTTTGATAGTAAATATAATTATTTTGTCATTTGTCACTGAAATGAATTTTGACATTATTGGCCAAAACAAAAAAGACTAAATTATTGAGGATTTTTTTTTTGGTGGGGAATTATTGAGGAATTAATCTAACGACTCTTTGTTTTCTTGGTAAATGGATTGTGGAATTTTATTTCGATCAATAGTTGAATTTATAGCCTGTGATAGCACTGTTCATAAAAAAACATCCTTCTCATCTCTCTACATTTGACAGCCCAAAACTGAAGAGGCTAAGAAGGAACTCACAAGCAGGGATGTTCAAGAAGGTTTTGACATTACTCTTACAAAGCATACGGGCCAGGCATGTGTTCTTTTACCTATAAGCTAGCATGATCTAATGATTTCATACTAACCAGTTGACGATTTTCTTTTTCTTTTCTTTTGGGTTTTAATGATATAAATAATAGTATTTCTATTCTTAGTTAAGTTGTAGTAACTTTTTTGTATTTGCTTTTCAGTATGCCCTACGAAAATTGTACCATGAAAGTCCAAGGCTTATATGTGTACTATATACAGCACCAACATGTGGTCCGTGTAGGACTTTGAAGCCAATTCTTAGTAAGGTATACAAATTAACTTGCATAAATACCACATGATAATTTAAACTGTCATGATTACTACGATCTTTATACAGGATGTGAATTTGAATATGAATATTTTTGGGACACACGTAATTCAATTTATTGTGTGCAAATCACGTCAAGCATTTGGCTTGGGCAAGTTTTAAGATGGTTGCACGTTGTTATAGTTGAAAATCGAAACCAGATTGTGGGAGATCACAATGTTCTTTCATGTGTGAGACACCGTATAAATCAGATATCTGCAAAATTAAGATGTCTTTGGAATGTACCTATAAGCTTATGTTACCAGCTGGTGCAAATACATGTAAGATTCTCATGCTGGAAGCATGATTGACTGTAGCCAGTGGCCTTTGGGCCTAGTGGCATTTTCTTCCTTGTAGAAATTGATGTGGGATTGTGGGAGGGTGAGTTCGGGAGTTTAGTTCTTGGTGGTGTATGTTTACTTGGAAACGAGACGTTTGTCTGCCTTTGCACATTTTCTGTGACAGTAAAACATGCTTTATCATATATATCCGTGAATGTACATGACCAATAGAGGATGTGGTAATCTTGGGCTTTTTTTCTGATGGCAGGTGATAGATGAATTCGACCAAAATGTACATTTTGTTGAAATTGATATTGAGGACGATCCAGAAGTAGCAGAAGCAGCTGGAATTATGGGTACACCATGCGTTCAGTTCTTCAAAAATAAAGAAATGATCAGGTTGGTTTATCTCTGTCCATATTTTTGCCCCCAATATGATCTATTCACCACATATAACTTCATCTACAATGTTGCTCATTCCTTCGTGGCGCTAATTGTTCTATGCTTGTTTGAAGGACTATATCGGGGGTCAAAATGAAGAGCGAGTATAGACAATTTATTCAAGCAAATAAATGAGAAGATTCAAGACCCTTGGTTGCCTGATGTCCTCGTTTTGTAGTTCAATTTTGTTCCTCCCAAACAGGCTAGCTCAATAACACCTTCAATTTTCACAATTGTATCTTGTATTGATCAACTACACTGTAGATTATTATACATGCAGAGTTGCCAACGCATAGTTATGGTCGATTCTCCGATCCTGTATTTCTGCCAATTTGTAAGTTTGGGAGGGTTTAGCTTATTTTCTGTTTTTATTTTTGCCTATCCCAATCCCATCTTTCCTTGCGAACTGTATTTATTTCATGTCGATAAACTAATAAAAGTTTCACTTTACACGGATGTTTAGTGTGAACACCCGTAATCTTATACAAAGAGGTTTACAGTGAAATAAATAAGTGAATCAAAAAGGAAGAGTACAATTACACTATGGAAGTGGTGACCCAAGACCCTCTTGAGAAGCTAATGGATTAAGAGTTTTGTGCCTCTTGGAGGAGATCAATGGTTCCTTCCTCAATGGAGCTCTTTTGGCTTTGTGTAGAAAATTTGCCTTGGCATAAAGTCTGTGTGTAAAAAATGATGCTCTCTCCTTGTACTTGAGCACCATATAAAAGATAACTCTTACACAAACTAACAAGGCTGCCAGAGCAGCCAAATCCCACCACTTGGAAATTTTAGGGTTTATCCCATACATATAAAGGAGAACATCCTCACCTTTCAACTTCGGTTCTCCAGGAACTAGAGGGTCAAAGTTAAGCCCAATCATGTCATTCTTGAACTGACCCTGAGATAAATTTTAACCAGCAATTAGATGCCAAATCTAAATTAATGGCATGGTAACAAATCTAATTAATGGCATGTTTATTTACCAGGAACTACAGAAGTTAGGAATCGGAAAACTTAGATAAGGTAATCAAGGAATTGGAATCATTCTAATACCCATTCCTGATTAGTAATATATCATAAGATGTAATTAAGGAGTGTTTGGAGGGCCTAATATACTTCTTAATACCTGTATTGACCATGCCGCATAGCTGAGGTAGGACATTGGGTAACGCCAAAAGATCTTTGGAAGGTCAACCAGCCTCCGGAAGAGAAGCGATGGCATCATCATGAATACCTATGTGTATAAACATATTAGATGGTTGACACTAAGATACTGACGACGTGTCTACTAACACATCATATATTATTGTATTAATCAATCACATTATGTGACAGGTGATGTGTCCGTTATATTCAAACAAAAGATGAGGTAAAAGCAATGATATTAGGGTTCCCAACTCTTAGTTACAAACTAGTAACATGACATTTTTTCATCAATAAACAAATGAAGTTTAATGTAAGGCCGCGAATCAGCAAACAAAATACCGTTGTACTAGTTGAGGTGATATAGTTGATATCTCTAGCATTACTTAGTTGCAAAATACAGTTTTTGTTACTATTTTATAACCGAAAAGTGAGGTTTCGCTTACCGTCACACCAGCTGCGACTCCTATGCCCATCAACAGATTTGGAACTACGGCTGCAACGATTAAGGCAGTGCCTTCTGTGACAGCAATGCAGCAGAAGAGATTGAGACAAAAATACAAGTAATGAGAGAAGCCGGAATGGAATTTGACCATGTAGTATAGGATTGTTCCAGAAGAGAATGCCATGGCAACTACGAAAGGAAGTGAGGACAGGAAGTTGGAGAGCACAAACAGAGCATCCCCATAATGCCCACCAAGTCTTTCACGCCTAAACACCTGCAAGCCAACTTTGAAGTTATATACAGTTGAATTTTTGTACTTACGAGCTTCAAGAGTTAATGCGCGTGTGTTAAGAAGATGGAATAAACAATTATAAATAAAAAAAAGGTCTGGAACTTGGAATAAACTTACACTAACACTCTTTGAAGTTTTTGGTGTTTTCATACCAAAATCTGAGGTTACGGAAATTACACTAATTCCTCAATGGTTTCAAATTGTCTTTACAAAACCCATTGCGTTAAATTTCTGTCTTGAGGTTAATTTTTTCATTTTGAGAAGTTTTTGTGATGACATTAGAAATTTTTGGAAAGAAAATGAACGGAATGGGTTTAAATGAAACCTATTTTTAAACCTCAGAGATTGTTAGTGTAATTTCCGAAACCTCAGTTGTTTTATGAATACACTGAAAACTTGAGGGTCATTTAGTGTTTATAACTCGATAAACTGTTACTGGTAATGTTCATTTACCACACTTATGTTGCCAAACTATAGTATCAAACTGATGAATTTTCGCGATTCACAAATTAAAAATGCAAGTATCGATGTGAAAAAAATTGTATGTGCGAATTAAGGATGAGGCTTCATGTCTACCTGTAATTCTTCAATAACAAAGGGTATGCCTCCAATGGACAAGCAGATCATGAGACCGTAGATGAAACCATCACACTTTCCTCTTGCCACGATTGCTTGATAGTTTGTCCCAATCTTGAAAAAGAAAGAGCCAGCACTCACTGCAACTAAAATGTAAAACACACTCCTCAACCAGTAGTACCCAATATCTCTAGACATATTCAGTGAAGATCGGCTAATCAATGTGCATAGCTTCCTCCACCAGCTGCTACTATTTTCCTTGTTTGATTTTGTGGCAGGTTTTTCCTGCAATGTTAAGATTTCTCTCATCCTTTTTCTTGCGTTTGATGAAAATTTGGAGGACTTGTATTCATTGATGAGTTTTCCTTTGATCTCATCTGTTGTCAAATTCATTTCAGAATTTAAAGAGCCTGATGATCCCTGCCAAGACAATCCCAAAAACAATTAATTAATAATAAAGCAAGCAAAACCAAGCCCTTCTGAAGAAAAATTAAAGAAATTTACGTACATAATTAATTCTTTGAGATATCATAAGTGCTGCGATAACTTGGTCAAAGTCTGAACTAACACATCGAAGGAAGTGGTCTGGAGGATTTTTTCTTGTTGGACAAGGAAATCCGGCATCTGCGAAGAACTGAAGAGTAAGAATTGAAGAAACCATCAATTAATTAGTACGTCTGTCACTATCTTACTTGTTTGAAATATGCGATTGAGGTTCAGAGTAGGCTCATATTTTGAGAAACGAGATATCGGTGAACAAATTTGGCGACTCTATTAAGAAACAATAATATTACCTTTACAGCCATCTTTGCTTCTCCAAAATAAACAGTTTCGCCGCCTGCTAGGAGAAGCAGATCATTGAAGAGATTAAACACATCGCTACTTGGTTGGTGGATGGAGCAAATGACTATCCTTCCATCACTAGCAATGTTTCTTAATGCCAATATCACAAAGAAAGATGAAGCACTGTCCAGGCCGCTGGTGGGTTCATCTAGCAACAAGACATGAGGCTGTGTTAATATTTCAATGCAAATGCTAAGTCTCCTCTTTTCTCCATTACTTATACCCCTCAAATGCCAGTTTCCAATGTTGTTTTCAGCACAATCTTGGAGACCCATTTTTGTGAGGGTCTCATCTACCACCTCATTCTTGTCATCTTTCGTCATTGTAGAAGGAAGCCTGAGATGAGCTGAATATTCTAGGGTTTCTCTGACTGTGAGTGATCCCAGGAAGAGGTCTTCTTGAGTTACATAAGACTGAAAATGCATGCATATTAATATTATAATCAATTTAAAAAAAAATTAATTACTTCATGTTAATTCTAATTAGGCTTACAATGTCTCTGCAGTTTAACCTTCTTTTGTTGCCGTTGTGTATAACATCTCCGGACATTTTAACATTTGCAGGTAGTCTACCTGTTAATAAATAAGGAATTCTCAAAATATTATAGGTACCAGAAAAAATAGCTCAAGTGTGAGACGGGCTGGTTATAGAAAAAAAATTTTACACGAAGGGATGTAAGATTACTCCAAGGATCATCCTTGCCAAAAAATCAGTCAAATCATACATCATTACTCATCTAAATTCTAATTTCGTGATAGAATAACTAGACAAATGCAATATTTCTTATAAACAATGAAATAATCATGCTGATAATATAAAATGTCTCAAAGTTGTCTGATTTGACGGATTTTTTTGGGTAAAGATGATCCATGAATAATGACCTAAAAAATGAACAGTTTCGATCATGAGAGAACATTATGAAGTGGGTCCAAATAAGTAGTTAGCGTCGTATTAAGTTACTAAACTAGTTAGCCATGCAAAAATACAAGGAGAAACCCTAGACCAAGCTAGGGAGAGAACCAAAACCTTGCAAAAAGCAAGGAGAGAAACAAAATCCAGCGAAAAAAATTAGATGGGAAAACTATCAACATATTTGGGGTGGAGGGGGGATGAAGCCCGGGACTAATATATATACCTACGGGTTTTTTTTTTATAAAAAAGTTAAGGATGTCCTTGTTTCAAGGGTTATATATCCCCGCAAAAAGAATTGTCCAGATTGGAAATCTTCGGTCATCCAAAATGTGCAGAAAAAGCACAGGTCGTTAGATAAAATAGAAATAAAAATGTGGATAATCAAATGGCTGAACAATTTCCGATTTAGTAGAATTTTTTTTGCATGAATCATGCTTGAAAGAGAATTTAAAAACTGGATGGTTCTGATGGTTGGATTACAATCCAAAAATTGGATGTCCTGTTTTAAGAAGTAGACATCCTTAGGGAAGAAACCCGCTATATACTAATTAGATAGATAAGTGACCAACTGACACCAACTGACCTTTGCTCAAACTGTAGTTGTGTGCATTAATTTAGGTGAATAGTAGTAGGTCTCCACTCATATGCTGTATGGCTTTACTCTGGATGAGTATTATTGTTTGCGAAATATTAATAGTACTATTACTTGAGAAATTATGAGAGAGAGAGAGAGAGAGAGAGAGAGAGAGAGAGAGAGAGAGAGATACCAGCCAAGGCATCAAGTAAGGTAGATTTTCCTGAACCAGAAGGACCCATGAGTGCCATAATCCGGTGAGGTTCAGCGAAACCACTAATCCCATTCAACAGCTGCTTTCTTGAGGTTGCATTATTTCTCAAGTTTTGAGCAGCCACCACCGTTATGTCTTCCCACACCAAATACTTCCCTGCAGAAGCCGATCTTTTATCCTCTGCAATCATTCCCTCAATATAACCACTCGACCTCTCTGCCATTTTTACAGGCCAACCAAATATGTAAATTTACTCACTGCAATGCAAACCCTAGAAATAATATTGTGTTGTTGAGTTCTTCTACAGAGCCTGCGTGTTATCTTATAAATACATGGCCAAGGGGATCAGTTGTAGAGCCTAAACACGTTCTCTCATTATGCAGCATGGGCACGCCATTAATTTCGTTATGGTGAAATATAATAAAATTTGGCTTGCAATAATTGCATGGACGCTACTGCAAGCATACTGAGTTTTCGAGGGCCCACGTCTATTACACCTCCATGCTTTCTGCACTGGTACTCTTATTTACTTTGTACTTGTTTAGGTGTGGATATGGATCTGTATCTCATAAAGTCAAAGTTCTGCCCCACACCACTTGTTGATCTATTGAGACACCCATTTCTTGCGGCTCTTCACGTTTATTTAATGGATTCAGATCCTCAATTTGGATTTTATCTGCCATGATCTGCTTGACTTGTTGATCTATTGAGACACCGCAAAGCAAACACGGGAAAAGCTCAAACGGATGTTTGTGGAGGGATCTTTGTCAAACAAATTCTTCATGAAGGAAGAGCTCCTCAATCTTCGGATGAAGAAGGGGAGGAATCTAAAATTTAGGGACAAAGAAGGTGCTTTGAGTGTGGGTCTAAGGATTATTGGAAGCGGAATTATTTGGTATTGAAGGAGAAGCTAAACAAGATGAAGAATGCCGAAATTTCAAGAACAACCAATTATGAACTTTTGACGGTTATAGATGAGGACTGTAACGGGGACGTCGTGAAAAATTCTTCGGGTAAGGTTTCTACTTCAGTTTGGATTTTAGATTCTAGATGCTCCTATAATGTGTGTTCAAATAGGATTGTATATGATATATACGAGGAAATGAATAGTAGCAAGATTATGTTAGGAGACAAAACAAGTTGTGATGTTTTGGATGTGGGAATAGTGAAGATCAAGATGCAAAATGGTGTTGTTAGGAGCCTTTATAAGGTAAGGCATGTACCAGCACTAAGAATGAATCTTATTTCCCTTGGTGCTCTAGATAGAGAAGTGTATTCGTACAAGGACGGAGAAGGGAAGCTCTTAGTCACACAAAAGTTAAGTGGTGATTATGTTCACCCATTTTGATTTGTTTCCTGTGATGGTAGGGTAAAGTTCCCCATTGTCCTGAAAACCATTGACTGGTCAACAAGTCAACTTTCTTTAGTGTGTGAGCGTGCCACTGCTAGCAATGAAAATCCTAGCAGACTTTTAAAAATAAATAACTTGCGCCCCAAGTTACTGATTTTTGAACAAGCGATTGTGAATTTGGGTGAGGAATATCTCCCAAGTAAGTTCTTTTCTTGCCTCAGACTGGTGAGGACTTTACAATTTTTCACAGTATAAAACTGGTAGTTCTGGCCAGAATAAATGATAACAGAGTGAACCGCTTTCAGGTAGAACTCCCTTTTACAGAGCTCAAAAAGGGAAAACTAACTATAAAAACACAAAAAGAGGGCTGTGCTTCCATTTCTGTCTGGGTAGATGCTTCTGTTCTGGGTTGGACTGGGTATGCCTGGGCTGAACTGGACTTTCAAAAACTTCAACTACTAAGCTTCAGCTGCAAATCGATACCAAAACTTGAGTTTGGCAGAGCTTTAATCTATTTCAAACCTTAGAAGGCTTTTGGATGGGCAGAACTGGGACTTCTCCAGTCTGAAAGGGGTAGAAGTGGCTAGACTTAAGCTGAAGCAGTACTGTGGTACCTGTGCTGCTTAGTCAGGGCTCTCCATAAATTTGTTGAGGTTTTCGTATTTGTGAAAACTCAAACTCTGCTTACCTTGGCTTTGCTGAACCAAATTTGTAATGAGAAAAATCTCGTTTTGCTGGTTTATGAACTGGGATTCGAATCAGAAGCTATGTTCTAACTGTCTTTGTTGGGAAAAAACAGTATGATTCTGCAAGCTTGTCGTGAAGCTTTTGAGATTGAAGTGTTTCAGACTTTGGGTCTGTTTGAATCTGTTTGAAGGTTTTTCTAAGATCAAGTGATCATTTTGAGTGTTTGTCTTTTGACTGATTTTTTGGTTGTGTTGATTGTTGTGTCTTTTCTCTGTTCACTCTTTCCTGTATTTATAAGAAATGCTTTTGAGAGCGGGATTTTGATTCTTTTAATATTGGGCGGCAAACAATCTCAAAAGATCTTTTAGTTTTAAAAGAAAAAGAAAGGGAGTTCTATCCATTTTCTGGCAAGTAAACACTCAACAATCAGTTCTTGAAGTGATCATTTCCCTGTATTTTGATGGGGTGCCATACTTTTCTTCCAATTTTCAACTGCTTTTTGTAAGCGTCTCAAACTTGTGATGCTAAGTTCTTAGTTTTTGAACAACCCCCAGTTTCCCGCTTATCTCCTTTTCATAAACCAGAGTCTGCGTATCCCTTGAAAATGGTGCCTTCTTTGGAGCAGAAGAATATTTTTGAATAAACAAAAATGAATTTGATCTCCTGGCAGCTGAGTTTTTTCAGAGTCGTTCTTCTTTATACCTACCCCTGTTCATCCCTTATTAATTTTAGTTGAAATTGTTGACTTTTCTTAGAACAGAAGGTCACGTGGGTCTGTCTCTTTTTGGTTTTCTTTTAATTAAAAATCAGTCGAGTCCGACTTTGTTTCAAGCCCAATTTGGGTTCCTTTGAGGCCCAAGTGTCTTCTTGATTTTAACTACTTCCAGGCCTCCAATGTTTGGGCCGAGTGTATTGCTTTGGCCCGTTCATTTGATAATGGGTTGGGCCCGTTGATGGGCTAAGGGTATTGTTTTTAGGTCCAAACAAGCGGCCTGAAAAAATGACGTGGGCTTTTGTCTTTAGACTGGGCGTGCCAAATTTAGGCCCAAACAGATTATGAGGGGGAAGATTCAATCTAACAATGTTTATCAACTTTTGGGGAGTACAATTGCAGGTGGTGCAAAAAATTCTACTAAAGAGAAGCTTTATACCAAAGAAAAGCAGGCAAGAGATCTTACTGTCAAGCAGCAGGTGGAGTGGAATGAAGCTACAAGTTTGCTCAAGACTAGTTGGGTAAGGAAGGGTAGTCAAGGTTGTATGATTAAAATTTTATCATCAATGGTGCTTGATTTAAGAGGTGTAGAAGTGGTGGTGTCGGAGGACAAGGTCCATAAAGGTGAAGTTAAGACAAGGGATGATGGGGAGAATGTTGTTTAGTCGGTAGCAACCGAAAATGTAATTTTTACTGTTTAGACCCAAATTTTCACACCCTTGGGCTCAGACAAGGTAGGCTTTAAGGAAATGAGAAATATTAGGAAACGAGGGTAGTGGCCCAAAAGCCCATGTTGACTCTCAACGTTTTATTTTCTTCATTTGTTTTCTCAAGTTTCTTATCTTTCATTTGTTCCTCTAAGTACGTTTCTCGGTGTGAGATCCATAGGTTCCTTTTAGCGAGGTAGTGGGTTGTCTCAACTCCTTTGAGTTAATTGTAAATTAAATCCTACCATTTAATTCTTCTCATTAGCGAATGCTAATTATAATTGAACCTTACAGGACTTCCATAAGCCATGGTTGACGCCTAGTATCATGTCATGGATGCTCAAGCTAATTAAAAAAGTGGAATTGAGTCCTTCCCTATCATAGTGCACCTAATTCATACTATCATGGTATGGATACCTTTTTCAAAACCCTAATATGAAGTTTCCATTTATATATCACATTAGTTATGTTTAGAAACTTTTTTTCTAATCATATCTGATACTTTTCAAAGCTTTCCCAATCATATCTTTCGAGCACTCTCTCTCCTTATTGAGAGCAGAAATCTCTTGTTGTACATTCACTTGCCGCTATGAGCTGAATGCCATAAAAAAAAAAGAGATGAGTTTGAATAATGAAAATCACCTTTGAGTAATTTTTCTTTCAATGGTCGTATAGTGATATCAAAGAAAAATGACTCGTCCACAAGACAACTACGATGTCTCAAGTTTGAGGACTAGCTTGCACTATTGCAACTTATGAGTTCTAGTTTGATATGTGAGTAAGACTTCCATCCTAGAACTCGTGGTTTGATCGCGTTCACTGTACTTGTCCCTATAAGCACCTACACACTTATCTTAGTGTCTTTACACACAATGACTTGAGACTAGCCATTCTCCCAATTGAGCAGATATAGTGTGTACCAGTCTTTGTGGATGATCAATGCCGAATTGATAATTCTACAACCGGGAACGTTTGTGAAATGATGTGGAAGTATGATAGGTCTCCTTATATCCAATCTCATTGCACACAACTCTTATGCTATTTCATATTCAAAGGACTTGTCCTTTTACTATTATGATACTAAACCAAATATCATGGTGGAAAACAACGATCTTACCCATTAGTGATGGTAAAATATCCAAAAAGCAACATCACATGTTTGGCGTTAGGGCAACAGTTTGCATATTAGGGCATGTCAAGAATTCAAGGTTCTAAGAAGGGGATGAGTAAGGAGTTCTGCATGGGGGATTTCTCTTTTACAATAGGTCCATATGGCCCAAGTTTAGCTAAAAAAAATGACGTCGTTTCATTACAATAAACCTAAAAAAAAAAAACACACGAGTCGTCTTCCTCCTCGCGAAGTTGTCTTCCTCGAGCCACAGTCAATTTGCAGAGTCTCAAAATTTCTTCCAGATCTGTCACGCCTTGGTCTGCCTCGCTACGCCTCCTCACGCCTTCCTGGCGCTAAACATGAAACTTGCGAAATAGATGACCGCCTCGGGAGATTTCCAGCCGCCTTGCTACGACGCGCGCGAAGGCATGCCTTTGAAAACACTGTTTTGTAGTTCAATTTTTTTCCTCCCAAACAGACTAGCTCAATAACACCTTCAGTTTTCACAATTGCTTGTATTGATCAACTACACTATAGATTATTATACATGCAGAGTTGCTAATGCATCGTTACGGTATTCGATTCTCCGATCCTATATTTTCGCCAATTTGTAAGTTTGGGAGGGTTTTGTTGAAGAATATAAAGTCCCACATTGGAAACTTGATGACTAAATAAATTAAAAGTTATAATAAGTGGTTCCACTCCTAATAACACCAAGGCCGTTTGTGATAAAACTCCACACCTATTAGGCTTTGTAGGTGGTTAAGTTGGGGACAATATTGGTGTTGCTAGTAGTGGGCCGCTGGCCCATCTCTCTGAAAGTTAACAGGTTTATCTTCTTTTCAGTTTTTATGTTTTGCCGATATATTACTATCCCAAATCCCATCTTTCCTTACGAACTATATTTATTTCATCTTGATTAACTAATAGAAGTTTCACTTTTAACTACATGGATATTTAGGGCTCGTTTGAGAGTGCTTTTGGAGCATCGAAAAGCGCTTCTAAATGGGTGAAAGCGTTTCTATCTTTTAAAAATGATGTTTAGCAAAAATTACAAAAGCGCTTTGGGTGAGATCCAAAAGCACTTGGAGTGGTTTGGAAGAAGCACTTGAGAGATACTTCTTAAAAGCGCTGCAGGACTAAAACATGGGAAGCACTTGGCTCCCTTTAATGAAACTTTTAAAATGCCATAAATAACCATATTTAATTTTTTAAAATACCGAAATACCCTTTCTTTCTTTTTTTAAATTGAGAATATCTGATAAACACCCCAATAAAAATACTCTTGTTCATTAATTTGACACCCCTTTTACATATATATCATGGACCAAAGATAAAAATTTCAACTTTAGGTCATCATATCTATAATCTGCCAAAATGAACATGGAAAATTACGAGTGCAGGGGCAGCAAAACAGAGAGAACATAATAATTGATACATCAAGGTTAGTCTTTGACAACCAAAACAGAGAACAATGTAGAAAGACAAAATCTTTCCAAGAAAAACAATGAAGAACCAGAATGAACAAGCGTAACAAGAGTTGGGTTAGCTTACGTTGATTGCTATTTTATATGGAATGTTATCGGCTTATGAGTTTGAAGCAGAAGAAGAAGTAAGCCCAACTATGTGTTGGGTTCGTACAAAATCTTTGCTGCAATGTCACATGGCCATAGATACGATATAATAAAATGAATTAAAATGAATGATTTTATATATGAGGGAAAGAGAAAGAGAGAGAAAGACAGTGAGGAGAAGGATATCCAAACAAAGAAAACCAAACACTCAAGAAAATATCAAAAGCGCTTTTATGTAGTGTAAAAGCACTTTTAAATATGACATCCAAACGACAAATTGCTTCTTTGTAGAAGCGCTTATGTCATAAGCGCCATAAGCGCTACTGGCACAAGCGCTTCGGGAAGAAGCACTCCCGAACGAGCCAGTGGCGGATCCAGGAATTTTCCTTGCAGGGGTCAACATATAAAAGGTAAAAAAAATCTATAGAAAATAGAACCAAAAAAAAAAAAACAATAATATTATAATTCTTAATTAATAGAAAAAACCACATTACAATTGTCCACATTAAAAAAATAAAAAAACAACAACAACAATATTCAATTACACCATTCACTTCTAAAGTAAAGAAATCAAAACTTCAGTTTTTCACAACATGAGACTTTAGTTTGGTCCTCTCGATATCCTCTATTGGGTTTTCACGCATCGTTTCTTGGGATTCATCACTTGAGCATCCAAATATCACACACTTCTCTCTTGAACTCCTTGTTTTCTGGCTTTCGATGTCGAGTTACACACCCATTTGTTCTGCTCCATCTATTCGATCAAAAGCTTTATATATGGTGACAACAAATTCTTTTAGATATAAGCTTTTTCTTTCTATTTAATATGTTAACTTATTTTTTAATGAGGGAATATTTTAATTATTATATTTTAATAATGTGCGGTTGCTTGCTTAATGAAAAAAAACTTCATTATTTACCAAGGCATTCAGAATAAATTAATTATGCTTTGGAACTTTTATTATATTATTATTATGTTATGAAAAAACACCCATGCTTATCATGGCCTATTAATAAATAAAAAAACCCATCCTACTTAAGAGAAACCCATGCGTATCTGATATTGATTTTATGCGTTGAGCCATGAGCCAGTTTTTCAGACCCAAAAAAAATAAAGCCATGAGCCAGTTTGAGTATAATGGAAATGCCAAAAGGGACTTCTCTTCCACAAACCAGCAGAGAAAGAAGCAAACCGGAGTTTGATACAACACCTAAAAGCCTCTCTTTCCCACACATTGAACATCTTCTACCCGCTGGGCAGCAAGCAAGTTTGCTTCCTCTTGGCTATGGCTGCTCCCTCTTTGGGGCATTTCATCAAACACCTTCTGGGCATTTGCAGGGGTCAAGTTCTTGGGTTCCTATGGCAGATTCTGGGCTTGCAGGGGTCAATTGACCCCCCTTGCCCTTATGAGGATACACCACTGAAACGAGCCCTTAGTGTATCACCCTTAATCTTATACAAAGAGATTTACAGTGAAATAAATAAGTAAATTAATAAAGAAAATAATATGACAATTACACTATGGAAGTGGTGATCCAAGACCCTCTTGAGAAGCTAATGTATTAATAGTTGTGTGTCTCTTAGAGGAGATCAATGGCTCCTTCCTCAATGGAGCTCTCTTGGCACGGTGTTGAAACACTACAAAAAAAGAAAGCATTAGTCACATTTTTATAGCAACAAAATAGTTTTGGTGACATTTGAATGGGTGGTCAATGACTTTGGTCACTAGTCACCATTATTTGTAACTAATTATCTCACACTTTAAAGAATTGGTGAGTATTGATTTAAATATAATAAATATAAAGCAGCTGACAATGAACAGTAATTTGTTGAATATAATATTTGAGGATAATCTTTCTTGAGTAGTAATCCAATTAAGTATGTATAGAACACAGCAAAAAGGAAATACGTATACAAAAACAATTAAATATTACAATGGTTAACCAATAAAGTAATGCAAATTTATCCAGATTCAAAGAAAACAATTTATTACAATTTAAATTAACTTTCAAATACCTCCAACAAAACAGAAAAACACTCCAATAAAATTACAATTCACAATTGCTTCTAATTGGTATTAAAGAATACAACTTCTTGTCGCATCCATCCTTCCCTGCGAATATTTTAGATCGCATCCATTCCCAGCGGCGGCTCCATTGCCAGCGCTCTTGAAGAACACAGTTTGTTCTTGCACAAGTGGTTTCTTCAAGGACTATCTTCTTACTCCTACTCCACAGCGGCGATTGAATTTCTAAAGGCGCCTCCATTCCCAATCCGAGGTTCTACCTCTTTATTTATGTATGTTGTTTTATCCATCATAAAATCTTAATCCTCTTACTTGTTAGGGCTTGAAGATTCTTAATTTGATTTTCGTGTATTATTTGGATCTTAAATGGTTAATATTTAATTGGTTTATTATACTTTTGTTACTTTAAAAGAAGGTATCTCTTTTTTTTCTTTTTTTCAAAGGAAGTTAAATATGAAATTAGGATATAAGGCGCCAATATAGTGTGTTTTGGCGCTTGATGAATTATTTTGAGTTTTAAATATATTTTTTTTCAAATGTTAATTATGCTTTGGGAATGCAAAACTAGCATAAGTGCTTTTTCACAAATTCACTTTACTCTCTTGACAAAAGAAAAACCCACTCTCTCTGACAAAAGAAAAATCTACTTTACTCTGTCTCTCTATAGAATACATTGATGATACTGCTTTGTTGGATGCATACAGCGACTCGCAGATGCCCCTAAGAAGCACAAATACAAGTATTAGGAACACACAAATTGACAATTGGGAAGAAGATGACGTGCCAAGAAATGTGGAATGAATCGTAAATGAGGCTGCTGACGACCATGAAGACGACAGTAGTATCGTATGTAATGGTAGAGCGCGTGGGTTAAACAGACCAAATTGGGCAACAGAGAGCATTGAGGTGGTGGAGTTTAATGCAAGGGGTCAAGCCATTGCCCCAAAAAAAACAGTAGCTCGATGGCAAAGGTTTCTAGGGCTAATGGTTGTGGACCAAGGTTTGTTTCCAATTGATGTACAAGATTGGCGACATTTTGAACGTGGAACGACATTAGGCGATGCATGGAAACGAATCAAGGTATAAAGTATTTTGTGAGTTGGTTTTGTTTATAAATAATTTTATCTACACAATATTCTACTGGTATTATCTGTTTGTATCATATGTGTTAATATATAAAAGCTTTTTATCAGGGGCCACGTTGACCCCTGGGACGATGGAAAACACCATTTAAGTTGGTATCTTGACCCATTGATTGGTTGAGTGGTTGGGCAAGAACGGCCACCACTTGTTTGTGGAAAGGCCTGACTAAAGGGAATCAAAGCAGCATCTATCTTCTGCTGCCTTGCTCGTTATAATCCACGACATGTTTATCTATATTTAATTCATATCTTGTATGGATCTACCACTGCTTCATATCTTGTATATGACTCATTCTTATAATCTATTCTCATAGGCATCTTGTATACATTCTACAAATGAATACAACTCAATAACCTCAATTATCTTGAGCTCTACCAATCATGATATGTAACTTATAGGGTTGTGGTAACCCACTAGGTTATAGTGGATTGCCCTTTAGTCGATGCTTTTATGAATCTGGTATTACATTTCAGATTAGTATGTTTCTTCTTTACTTCTTTTGATAATCTTGTCATATGTTCTCTTTATGTAAGGCTCATCACCATGCATATAGGGCTTACATCACATAGCAGCGATACATTTCTGTGCATTAATGAGGTTAAAACCAACAGGAAGTAACAGGTGATGCAAAAGTATAATAACCAATGAGAGCAGGAATGTAACTTTTCAATGGAAGTTGAAAGGTTTCTTGTACTTTAAGAGTAGTGATTTGTCAGCGCTTTTGGTCTTTGTGTTTCAGTTGACTACTCTAATTAACTTATACATGTCAAACCACTAAAATGTTAATGTATATAGTTGAATATGAATGCAGAGGACAATTGATTAGTCTGATCCGGAAACTAAAAAGAAGGCACCCAAAATACGGGCCGTGGCTGAGCAGAAACTCAATCATCTTTGGAAGAAACACAAGGCCAATCTAAAAAAGAATTGGTATGATCCTTTTTTGAATTCAGAGGAGCGATGGAATTGCACTGATGACAGGGCTAGCAAAGAATAGTGGAGGTTGTTGGTGAAATATTGGGAGACTAGTCCAGCGCAGGTAAAACATGAAATATGTCTTTGCTTTTTGTTTTTTCAAATGGTCAATTGTTTGACGCTGTATAAAATATTCATACAAAAACGATCAATCACAAATAAATGTAATCGTGCGAAGTGCAGGATGCACCACACAACAGGGACAAAATCATATGCCCAAGTGAGGAACCAATATGTAAGTGTTACAGTTTTTGTAGTCAATTAATGTGGAGCATGTTATCATATTGTAAGTTTGCTTACGTAAGTTCTCATAATTTTTTGATCGTATATAAATGATAAAAACATAGAACAGCTGGTATGTACTTTCAATTTTTTAATTAATGGGCCCTGAACACACAACCGACATCAGTATTAAAATTGCATCAAACCTAATGAGTAGATCCTATGATCATTACAAAAACATTGCATGCCACATGCTAATGTTGAAGAAGAGATTATAGCAACCTTTATCCACACTACAAGCATGTCAATACCCACCTTCCACAAAATAAATTATTGTCATTAACTTTACCTTGAAAATTTCTCTACGACTATAGAACTAGCAGTGATTTAAAATGATATTTGATATGTGAACTGCCTGGTGGATTTTAGAAGGAGAATCACAGGGGTATCTCCCCTGACAGATGCAAAATGTTTGAACTGTGCCACCTAAGAAAGAATGGAACACCTGTGAATGAGACAGCTGCAAAAGCTATGGTGAGGCTAAATTTGATTGTATTTTAGGATCTGTTATCTTGTGTTGTTTGTTATAGAGGCATCCATGTAGTAGAATGCACAGTTAACAAATATATATATATTTTTTGTGATTACTTCATGCAGGAAGATATGAATTCAAAGATCATTGATATTAGGAATAAAAAGAAGCAAAACCAACTACCAGATGAAGTAACAGCAGAGGAAATCAATATTGTATATGCTGAAGTGCTTGGAAGAGAGAAGGGTAATCGGGTGAGAGGATGTGGCATAGGGGTGAGAACTGAGGATGTTTTGGGTGTGTTGAGAGAAAAAAGAGGTTTGAGGTTGGAGTTTGATGATATGCGTGAGTCTTACGAAGAAAGAATAGTGCAGGTTACAAAGGATGCAAATGAAAGGGAAGAGAGAATTAAAAGGGAAATGAGAGAGGAGGGGAGAGCCACAACGGAAAAAGTGAAACGTTTGGAGCAACTTTTAATGAAACAACAAGCCATCATGGAAAAGGTTTTAGCTAGTGCAAGCAATGTTTCTAACATTGATTTTGAATTGCTATTGGGACATGTTTCATCAAGCACTCTGCAAGTAGTACTTGGTTCTAATAGATTGGAAGAAATTATGACTGCAACCATACATTCACCTACATGCCAAGCCAAACATTAATTGATCAAGATGGTTATATACCAGTAATAAGGGGAATAGAAGAGAAGGAGCATGCAAGGAATGTAGGCCCTGTGTTCAAAGTTTGAAAAATATTGTTAGAGTTTATGGTATTTAGACCATGCAGTACCATTATGCTTTTTGTTAACACATGCTTATCAATATATATGTGTTTTGGTATTATGAACTTCATAATACCAAAATACATGTTAGTTTGGTACATGTTAGTTTCGTTGGTACTAGGGTATGCCATTTCCTTTTTGAAGACCAAGTTCAAGTGGGATGAAATTAGTTATTTTGAAAGTAGATCCCAAATGATTGTATATTTAGTTACCAGTGACTTAATATTTTGGGAGGTTTAATCCTCCATACGTGTAAATTGTAATGAAAATTATGAAATGAAAGCTAATATGTTTATGAAATGTTTACTGTACTGGAAGAAATTGCAATGAAAGTCAATATCTTTATTAAATTATTTATTGAATTTTAATGAAATTACAATAAACACCAACATCAATAAAAACAATATTTTTATTAATTAATTATTGGAAAATGAAAAGTAAGAAATGTACAAATAGAAATTGTAATTCTTTTTAATAATTATAATACACATGTATTGTCAATTTGTTGAATTTGATGGGCCCTACTGTATTTAAATGCTATTAACAATCAAATACGTAATATGAAGTTGATTGGATAGTCAAATAAGTAATAAAATATTATAAACCGAAGTTGATTGGATAGATAATGGGCCCCACATGCTGTTAAGAGTCAATTTCCAGAATGTCACGAATGTTATTATAACGGTGACAATAGCCTTTAGTAACGGCTTCATATGTAATGAAGCCCAAAATTGTAACTGCACCGTTACTATTGCTTTTACTCACCAAAAAAGGTGTCTAATGATGCCAACAGTCACCAATAAAAAGGTAACAATTGTTGACTTTTTTTGTAGTGAAAGTTTGCCTTGGCATAAAGTCTCTCTGTGAAAAATGATGCTCTCTCCTTGTACTTGAGCACCATATAAAAGATAACCTTGGCACAGATTAACAAGGCTGCCAGAGCAGCCAAATCCCACCACTTGGAAATTTTAGGGTTTATCCCATACATATAAAGGAGAACATCCTCACCTTTCAACTTTGGTTCTCCAGGAACTTTTGGGTCAAATTCAAGCCCAATCATATCATTCTTGAACTGACCCTGAGATAAATAATTTTGATCAATAATTAGATGCCAAATCTAATTATGGCATGTTTACTTACCAAGAATGGGGGAGTCATAAATCGGAGAACTTAGATAAGATATTTTAATATCCATTCTTGATAAGTAAACATGTCATAAGATGTAATTAAGAAGTGTTAGGAGGACTGAATATACTTCTTAGTACCTGTATTGACCATGCAGCATAACTGAGGTATGACATTGGGTAGCGCCAAAAGATATTTGGAAGGTCAACCAGCCTCCGGAAGAGAAGAGATGGCATCATCATGAATACCTGTGTGCTAAAACATATTAGATGTACCTATGTGCTAAAAAGTATTAGATGATTGACAACTAAGATACATACGTGTTTATTAACGTATCATATATTATTGTATTAAACAATCATATTACGTGACAGTCCGTTATATTCCAACAAAAGATGAGGTAAAAACAATGATATTAGGAGTACCAACTCTTAGTTATAAACTAGTAACATGAAATTTTTTCATCGATAAACAAGTGAAGTTTAATGTAAGGCCACACATAGCAAACAAAATACCCTTGTACTAGTTTTTATTTTTTATTTTTTTGCCAAAACCATTGTACTAGTTGGGATGAAATAGTTGGTATCTGTAGCATTACTTAGTCGCAAAATACAATTTTTGTTATTGTTTTATAACAGAAAAGTGGGGTTTTGCTTACCATCACGCCAGCTGCGGCTCCTATGCCCATCAAGAGGTTTGGAACCACGGCTGCAACGATTAAGGCAGTGCCTTCTGTGACAGCAATGGAGCAGAAGAGATTGAGACAAAAATACAAGTAATGAGAGAAGCCGGAATGGAATTTGACCATGTAGTATAGTATTGTTCCAGTAGAGAATGCCATGGCAACTATGAAAGGAAGCGAGGACAGGAAGTTGGAGAGCACAAACAGAGCATCCCCATAATGCCCACCAAGTCTTTCACGCCTAAACACCTGCAAGCCAACTTTGAAGTCATATACAGTTGAATTTTTGTACTTACGAACTTCAAGAGTTAATGCCCACAAAACTGTTGTTTTAAGAAAAAGGAATAAAAAATTTCAAAAAAAATAAAATAAAAGAATAAACTTGAGTTATTTACACAGACATGTACCCTATGAAATTTTTGGTATTTTCATACAATAATATGAGGGTTTGGAAAATACACCAACTCCCTCTAAGGTCTAATCTTTGAGGTTAATTTTTCATTTGGGAAGTTTTTGTGATGACATCATCATTTTTTGGAAAGAAAATGAACGGAAATGGATTTATTGAAAACAGTTTGAAACCTCAAAGGTTGTTAGTGTAATTTCTGAAACCTGAATTGGTTTATGATGATTTCAAGCTGATGAACTTTCAAGATTTGCAGACTACCAACGTAGGTATTGAGGTGAAAAAAAAAAAATCATCTGTGCAAATTTAGGATGAGGCTTCATGTCTACCTGTAATTCTTCAATAACAAAAGGTATGCCTCCAATAGACAAGCAGATCATGAGGCCGTAGATGAAACCATCACACTTTCCTCTTGCCACGATTGCTTGATAGTTTGTTCCAATCTTGAAAAAGAAAGAGCCAGCACTCACTGCAACGAAAATATAAAACACACTCCTCAACCAGTAGTACCCAATATCTCTAGACATGTTCAGTGAAGATCGACTTATCAATGTGCATAGCTGCCTCCACCAGCTGCTACTATTTTCCTTGTTTGATTTGGTGGCAGGTTTTTCCTGCAATGTAAAGACTTCTTGGATCCTTTTCCTTGCGTTCGTTGAAAATTGGGAGGACTTGTATTCATTGATGAGCTTTCCTTTGATATCATCTGTTGTCAAATTCATTTCAGAATTTAAAGAGCCTGATGATCCCTGCCAAGAAAATACAAAAAATGATAGGTATGCAGATCAGAGAGGGAGAAAGAGAGGAACAAGTTAAGAGGAAATCTGAATTCTCATTCGATACCAGCAGAACGAGTACAGTCCAAGCTAGAAAGAAAATACCTTACAACTACTCTTAACATAAACGACATGTCGTAAATAAAACAATCCTAAAAAGATAAGTATTACTATTACCCCATATAATATCATAGTAACCCAACAATAAACAATTCAAACCATTAATAGTAAAGCATGCAAAACCAAACCTTTCTGAAGGAAAAAATTAAAGAAATTTACGTACATAATTAATTCTTTGAGATATCATAAGTGCTGTGATAACTTTGTCAAAGTTCGAACTAACACATCGAAGGAAGTGATCTGGAGGATTTTTTCTAATTGGACAAGGAAATCCGGCATCCGCGAAGAACTGAAGAGTAAGAATTGAAGAAACCATCAATTAATTAGTATGTCTGTCATTATCTTACTTGTTAGAAATATGCGATTGAGGTTCAGAGTAGGCTTAGATTTCGAGAAACGAGATATCAGTGAACAAATTTGGCGACCCTATTAAGAAATAATAATCTTACCTTTACAGCCGTCTTTGCTTCTCCAAAATAAACAGTTTCACCCTCTGCTAGGAGAAGCAGATCATTGAAGAGATTAAACACATCGCTACTCGGTTGGTGGATGGAGCAAATGACTATCCTTCCATCATGAGCAATGTTTCTTAATGCCCATATCACAAAGAAAGACGAAGCACTGTCCAGACCGCTGGTGGGTTCATCTAGCAACAAGACATGAGGCTGTGTTAATATCTCAATGCAAATGCTAAGTCTCCTCTTTTCTCCGTTACTTATACCCCTCAAATGCCAGTTTCCAATGTTGTTTTCTGCACAATCTTGGAGACCCATTTTTGTGAGGGTCTCTTCTACCACCTCATTCTTGTCATCTTTAGTCATTGTAGAAGGAAGCCTGAGTTGAGCTGAATATTCTAGGGTTTCTCTGACTGTGAGTGATCCCAGGAAGAGGTCGTCTTGAGTTACATAAGACTGAAAATGCATGCATATTAATGTTATTATCAATTTTTTAAAAAAATTAATTACTTCATGTTAATTCTAATTAGGCTTACAATGTCTCTGCAGTTTAACCTTCTTTTGTTGCCATTGTGTATAACATCTCCAGACATTTTAACATTTGCAGGTAGTCTACCTGTTAATAAATAAGGAATTCTCAAAATATTATAGGTACTGGAAAAAATAACTCAAGTGTGAGACGGGCTTGGTTATAGAAAAAAAAATTTACACGAAGGGATGTAAGATTACTCCAAGGATCGTCCTTGCACAAAAAATATGTCAAATCAGACGTCATTACTCATCTAAAGTCTAATCTACTGATAGAATAACTAGACAAATGCAATATTTCTTATTAACAATATAAAATGATCCATGAATAATGACCTAAAAAATGAACAGTTTTGATCATGAGAGAACATTATGAAGTGGGTCCAAATAAGTAGTTAGTGTTGTATTAAGTTACTAAACTAGCCATGCAAAAATACAAGGAGAAACCCTAGACCAAGCTAGGGAGAGAACCAAAACCTTGCAAAAAGCAAGGACAGAAACAAAATCCAGCGAAAAAAATTAGATGGGAAAACTATCCACAACATATCCGGGGGGGGGGGGATTGGGGTGTGAAGCCCGGGACTAATATATATACCTACGGGTTTTTTTTATTATAAAAAATGTTAAGTATGTACTTGTTTCAAGGGTTATATATCCTTGCAAAAAGAATTGTCCAGATTGGAAATATTCGGTCATCCAAAATGTGCAGAAAAAAGCACAGGTCGTTTGATAAAATAGAAATAAAAATATGGATAATCAAATGGTTGAACAATTTCCGATTTATTATATAATTTTCTTTGCATGAATCATGCGTGAAAGGGAATCTAAAAACTGAATGGTTCTGATGGTTGGATTACAATCCAAAAAAAGGATGTCCTGTTTTAAGAAGAAGATATCCTGAGGGAAGAAAACCCGCTATATACTAATTAGATAGATAAGTGACCAACTGACAACAACTGACCTTTGCTCAAATTGTAGTTGTGTGGATTAATTTTGGTGAATAGTAGTAGGTCTCAACTCACATGCGATATGGCTTTACTCTGGATGAGTATTTTTTTTTGCGAAATATTAATAGTACTATTACTTGAGAAATCATGAGAGATAGAGAGAGAGAGAGATACCAGCCAAGGCATCAAGTAAGGTAGATTTTCCTGAACCAGAAGGACCCATGAGGGCCATAATCCGGTGAGGTTCAGCGAAACCACTAATCCCATTCAACAGCTGCTTTCTTGAGGTTGCATCATTTCTCAGGTTTTGAGCAGCCACCACCGTTACGTCTTCCCACACCAAACACTTCCCTGCAGATGCAGAAGCCGATCTTTTATCCTCTTCAATCATTCCCTCAATATAACCACTTGACCTCTCTGCCATTTTACAGGCCAAATATGTAAATTTACCCACTGCAATGCAAAGCCTAGATATAATATTGTGTTGTTGAGTTCTTCTACAGCCTACTTATAAATACATGGCCAGGGGGATGAGTAGTTGGTCCTAAACACGTTCTCTCATTATGCAGTGTGGGCACGCCATTAATTTCATTATGGTTGTTAGGGGGTTATGGGAGTTATCATAGTTAAGGATCTTCAATGACAATACATAAGTGTTTTAGCTGTTATGTTGTTATTAGCCTTTATTAGGATATAATGGGTTTTCCATTTCATTGTAACCACTAGGAAGACATCTTATGGTTTGGGTATAAATATAGGCTGTAATATCTCAAATATAATAATTTGAATATACAATTTCTACATGGTATCAGAGCTAATGGCTAACACCGATTAGCAATCCTCCGTTTCATTGTAACTACTAGGAAGATATCTTATAGTTTGGGTATAAATATAGGTTGTAATATCTCAAATATAATAATTTGAATATACAGTTTCTACAATGGTGAAAAATAATCAAGTTTGGCTTGCAATAATTGCATGGACGCTACTGCAAGCATACTGAGTTTTCGAGGGACCACGTCTTTTACTCCTCCATGCTTTCTGTTACTACCACTTTGCAAAACCCAAGGGAGGTACCGTATAGTAGTGTAGCTCAGAAGTCCGAGTGTCGTATCCACAGAGAGCAGTGTAAAGAAAATAACAGAGATGAAAAAGAACATGTGATTGAGAGGTAGATTTATGCAAGATTTGATTTAGAGAAAAATTAATTGATTAAAACACTAAGGCATTGGGGTTCCACTTTTAACATAAACATGCAACTCTTAATAATTTGATCCACAAAATATTTTCCAACGTAGTTGTTCAAAATAATTACAGCTTTTTTAATTTCCTTTAGAAGTATTCTAAGCATAACTTGTACCATTGACAACAAACTATCAAAAAATAATCTTCATCAAAATTCTATTAATCTTTAGTAATTCTCGTCTCTTTTAAAAGCATGAAAGTTTTCACTACACAATGGGAAAAACATGATTGAACCCATGAAATAGATTATCAAACATTCATCAATTAATTAAAAAGAAAACTACAAATTCCATTTGAACAAGAACTACAAATTCACATTAAAGCTTAAGTTTGGATCAAACTAATAAAAATTACACACTTATATTAAAAGCTTTCTCCCTAGCCTTAGCTAGGGAGTTAGTTCCCCATAATAAAATAAAACTAAAAACAGAAATTAAAACTTAAAAAGATGGAGGGAAGAGAGAAAGCTCAAGAGTTGTGGAGCTTGGTGTGTGTGAATGTTGTGGAGGATCTCTCTATTTGTAGGAGAAGCTCATGTTGCAACCTTGCAATATGTCTTGAATAAATTTTTATCCCATCATGTCATTCCCGCAACTTTTTTTTTTTTTTTTAATTCTTCAATGGATTGCTCCACTTCCATTGTTTATTGCCATCATGATTCCATTTCCTTATCTCTTTCCTTTTATTCCTCACTTTCTCATTCTTTATATTTCCTTTTGGTTGGCTGGGCAATACCCAATTTTCTTTTGCTATTCTTTTCCTTTGGTGGCCAACCATCTCTCTCTTTGCATTCCTTTGGCATGTGCAAACCTCCAAAAGATAGTCTTTCATCATCATGTTGCCAACCCACGTGAATGCCCATGGCATGTTTATTGTGCATAGTCCAAGTTGAATAAGCCATCCTTGTAACAACAACACCTCACATGTGACATACCCATGTATCAAAGCAATTAGTCCAAAATTAAACAAATAAGATACTAACAAATATCATTTAAGGGATATTACATGTAATAATTATGTGCTCATCACTTTCTGCACTGGTACTCTTATTTACCCTGTACTTGTTTAGGTGTGGATATGGGGAAAATTCTACCATGGGCGTGATGTATCCATGTGCCCAAATTATCAACCATTGGATGAGTAAGTGGAAATGTGGGTTAAATCCACACATTTGAATGCTGGTAACCGGTTAAAAGGGTTGCTGTAGGTAAAAGAGAATAAAATAAAAATTAAACAAAAAAAGAAAAGAAATAGAACGATACAAAGGGAGAAGGGCAAAGAAGATGTTGAACTGCTGAGGCAATCTGAAATTGGCACTTAGGTGACGAGGGGTAAATTAAATGACACAAACACAACCACAGCAGGCTTCACACACTTTCTAGTCATGAACAACCACAATCAAAAGAACATACGAAGCATGCCACAAAGTACCTGCAACCCTAGAAGATTACTAATGACAACCTAGGCACTCAGAAGGACCCGTCAATCTAGGCATCCCCTGTGCTAGCAACAACTATGATGAAAGCGTGTGAAATCATCATTATCAAGTAAACAGCAAACAGCAGATAAAGATGACTAGTCAACAACCAAGAACAGAAACCCAGAAAAATTACAGATATGCAAACCAGATTTTGTTCACCCAGAAACCCACCATTGGGAAAAACTGGAGGTCATCAACCGACCAGGCATCCACTAAGTAGAAAAAGATTCTTAAAAAGGAATACAAGCAAGCTCAAGCAAAACTTAGATCTATTTAGGAAGATGAGCTATACCTCATTTGTGCAATCTTCTTCTCCAACTTAGCAAAGCTTGAAGCTCAGTTCTTCATGGCAATGGCAGCTCCTTCTTCAGCTCGTTCATCCCATGGCACTAGCTTGCAAGCTCCAACTCAAATCGAAACCAAATTTGGATTCAAAGGAGAATGACCAATTTCTTCAAGAAACCATACTCTTGAAGAAATCAATCTTGAATCTGACCTAGATATAAATGAGAGAGTGTTTTAATTAGCTAGATGCAGATTTTCATTTTTCAAATGCAGTTTTCAAAAAGAAACAATTTGGAAAACTCAAAGATGAAAAATATGAAGATGGCTCTTGAGGAAGAAGCAAAAGTTTCCAAAGAAACTTTCCAAAACTTCCTACAAAAGTCACAGCCCCCAAAAAGGAATCAGAGGTATTTACACCAAATTCCTTAGGTCAGAAATGTCCAATGACAGCTGGTTATTTTGCAGAATAAGACAAAAACATATAGTTAGGATCCAGCTGGAACAGTGAGCTGGAATTCCTACTGAGGCAGAGGTTGACTAGTCATAATCTTCAGAAGTTAGAAAATGCAATGTAATGCAATGCAAATTTACCTTTGTCAATTTGCTTGAACCTCCATAGGATAGTTGATAGTTAAGAACACCTAGAGAAGCTATTCTTAATCTAAACTTGAGCTTGATAAAAACAATAAAAATCATATTGCAAAATTGTCAAGGGAAGCCAAAAGAAATACTCAAAATTCATACATTAACAATCTCCCCCTTTTTGGCTTTCCTTGACAACACACTCTCTAAAAACACTCAGCCCAAAACCAAACCTAAGGAGATGATGAAATGAAGTACCTGCAAAACAGCACCCAAACTCCCAAGTACAAGACAAGCATATTATATCACAAAAATTTTAATTTTAAGCAATATGCAATATATGCAATAAGGGGGTTGAGAGTGTTCTCCCCCTTGTTGATAAGGAAAGTGCAAAAAGGCAAATATGCAGAATCAGCACACAGTGGGATTAAACACAAAGTACATAATCTGATTTGAACAAAGTTACAAGCACATAGCACATGATGATTACACAGCATATAACACTTCTTCAAAACAGTACAAAACAACTCCCCCTATCCAAGTGCACAAACTACCCAAAATAAAAAAGATCCCCACAATGTGATTACAAAATATACCACCCAAATAGTCCAAAAATGCTCCCCATAAATGCGATAGAAGCAGAATAGGCGAGACAAGAGATAAGAGACCAGAGGATGCAAGTTACAATGCATAAGACCTTTCATTTATAAATAAGAAATCTACTCCCCCCCTAAGGTCAACAATCACAAAAGTGCATTAGGCTAAAGAAAATATGAAACGTAGCACAAGATGCAAAGAATTATAGCCAAAGCAATGAGAATCATGTGAATGGAATTGAATTCAATGTGTGGACATTACACAAAAAGAAACTCCCCCTAAACCAAGGCGCCCCTTTAGAAAACATACTCCCCTTGAGTATAATATAACATAAAGGAATTAACCTTTGATGTACTAACCCATCAAACTCTCCATAAATAGCCAACAAACACAAAAGTGCATCAGGCTAGAGAGAATAAGAACTGGTGCACAAGTTGCAAGGAATCATACCCAAAGTAATTAAAATCAAGTGACTGAATTTAATTTCAATGTGTACACATTACACATAAAGAAACTCCCCCAAAAAGACAGAGTTTAAGCAACATAATTATCAAAACAAGGGATAACCAATGAATTTTTCTTTACACACCATAGTGCAAAATCAAGACAGAGCACCAAGATTTCCAAATTTAAGCGCATCAATCATTGTCAAATTTGAAGAAAGCACCAAGCAAGATGAACTGTAAATTTTTTGCTCAAAATTGCGGACATGTGAGAAGGAACACAAGACATAAGTCTCTAGGTTGTCCAAAAAACACAACATAGCTTTTCAAAAAGCCCAAGAAGAAGAGAGTGGACTAGTGAAACGAACTAGTCATGCATGTCTAAATTTGAGGTGGCATCAAAAGACCAACAACCTCATAGACCCAACCAAGAACAAAATAGAGCAAATCAACCTAGATAAGGCTTAGGAAGGCAACATTGATGTATGAAAATGATAAAAACAACCAGCAAAAATGTTGCCAAAACACATGCATCTTAAAGAAACTCCCCCAACAAAATAGATTAGCCAACAATCCAAAACTCATATAGCACAGCAGACTCATAAGGATTTCAAGAATTATGTTAGGCTAAATCATTGAATGTGGGAACACAGCTTATTAAGATGACTGGTCATAGAGTATACCGAAATCTCATTATTCTGGACAAGCAGTGCACACAATAAAGAAGACATTCCAGGGTAAAAACATTGTACAAAACCTTTGACACCAAGAATGATGTGAAAATAACCAAGAGCAATGCTAACAAGATGTAAGTAGTTCACAACATAACAAAGTGTTCCAAGGATAAGTAAATGACAAGCTCCTTTTAATGAAAAAATCACAAAGTGCAATAGACCTATAAATTCAAAACATGAGATTGCAGCTAAGACAATCATCATTCGAGTTGCATAAAGCAACAACATCCATAGAAGTCTACTCAAAAGTGACTTAAGGAAACCACAAGAGACTCACGGACAACCATGTCACATGTGGTAACATAGGTCAAATCCAAGAAGGACTAAATACCTTAAGACCAAGCCAATATTAATGACCAATGGCTAGTATATATGACTTGTCATATGGGCTCAAAAAGCAATCTCCAAAATTACTTAGACAAGCAAACTCACAGATTTCTCAATTGTGTGACCAAACCCATGACAAACTACAATCATGACATGTCAATGAAAAAGCTTCATTGAAGCAAAGTATGGACTATCATAGCCAAAGAGATACACGAGAGACTACCAAGTAGTCAACAACACCAAAGTATGCACACAAATGCATACAATAAGACTCAAAACAGTCCATAACACATCAAAAGAAAGAAGCTCAAATGACATAAAGTGTTGAGTCCCCTTAAGCACACAAATGACATAACCAAAATGCAACCAATAATGCATCAATGGGACACAAAAAAAATGCTAGATTGGATGATTAGTCATGTGAGGTAGAAATGATTTCCAGAAAGCTAGCATGACACACATTGACCCAAAGAGATATCCAAGCATAATAAGTCATATTGAGATGGAAGCAACTAGAATTTGAATTAAAAAAAAACGTCATGCAATAGAATAACATGCATCTCCATAACATGTTACTTATGAAAGATCTGGGAAGTAATCATGTTGATGGGATGATGACTACAATTAGGTAAAATGATCCTTTTTGATATTCCTCTCGAAGAACCATAGTTGGCAATATCGTCTGTCAATTCTAAAGAAAGAGGAAAATGACAGTTTTTAGAAAAAGCTGAAAAGCTGCGAGTGTTGAATCTGCGGAGATGAGATAAACTGTCAGGAGCTTTCAAAAGTCAAATTATCTCATAAAAGAATTACGGGGGAGAGTTACTTGGGATAGAGTGAGTGGTGAGCTTTTGCCTAATTATATAGGGGTTGAAGTTGATAAAGCTCAAATGACACAATATTAGTGGAAGGGTTACACGGACAGTTGGCCCAAGTATGTCGCAATTGAAGTTGGTGAGCGAGTATTCTTCGAATTATTTATTGGGAGGATGGTGGAGTTCTGGAAATGTGGGAAGTTCAGTCCCCGTTAGGTTAAACTGTTAAAGAAGTTACTTGGGAGCCCGAGACACAAATGCGGGCCCAGTATCCCTATCTTTTCTATTGACATATAGGTAAATTTCGAGGACGAAATTTTTATTAGGGGGGTGGATTGTAACACCCCGACCCTAAATTATTTAGCCACCAAATTATTTAATTTATTTAAATATGAATTTTCAATTTTGCCCTCGGGGTAGGGGCAAAATGGTCATTTTTAATCCGGAAGGATTTTGGGGCAGTGGATAGTATTTTTATGTAGGTTGTACTGAGACGAGTCTGTAGACACGCGGTGAGCTCGATTTGGAGTTGTAACGAAAAAGTTATGGTTAAAATACCCCCAGTGGCAAAATCGTAAATAAATTGAAAGGAATTTTAATAAAATCTCAGAATTTCTCTCTCTCTCTCTCCCTCCCTCTGGTTTTCACGACAACAGCCCCCCCCCCTTTTATTTTTGGAAAACAGCCGGTGGCTTCCAAGAGCCACCGCCGTCGCCACAAGTCGTCTCCGGCCACGGGGCCGGACTCAAAAGAACCGGGCCGCCTTCCTCTCCCCATCCCGACCAGTCTCAGCCGCTGGAACCGCCGGTGATGGCCGGAAATTGCAGAAATCCGAGCTGTTTTGGGCAGATTTTTAGCGAACTTTGGGGAGCTCGTTCTCCCACTTCCGGCCACCGTTTTGGTCGAACCAGGTATGGATCTTGAACCTCTCAAGCTGTTCTTGCTGCTAGTGGTGTTAGTTTTAAGAAATTTCTGCGTTTTGAAACTGAAATAAGCGATAGAAAATCTGCCGGTTTCGGCCTCCGATTCCGTCCACTTCCGGTCACTTTTTGGGGTATGTCCAAGAACAAAAGTGACTCCAAATTAGGGTTATTACCTAGGGTAGGAATCTTGGCTCAAGATTCTGAGATTTTCCAGCGATGCGATATCGCTTTGGACACCCACGCGCTGCCAGCGCGTGTGTCGGCGCGTGGCCACTGTAGCAGAGGGGTATTAAGTCCCAATGCGATCCTCTGGTCCTCACGAGCGTGTAGGATTTTACGGATCTCAATTTGGATACCGTATGAGTCTCGAATGGATATCGCCTATTACGCGTTATCCGGGTTCGACAGGTTTGGACCGTTGGATGGTCTTGAATTTATTATATGTTAACCTGGGTATCCTTAGGATTGTGTAGGATTCGACGGATCGTAAAACGGAGTCCCGGATACTCCGGAAATGCCAACCCTAGGGTCAGGATTTCAGTAACTGTCCGATCGTGCGATCGCGAGCGATCCGACCGTCCGATCTGGACCAAACTTGCAGGACGTGTGTCCGAAGCCTTGTAGGACACATAGGAACTTTTGGATCGGAGTTTGGAGGTCGTGGGTCCCGTGGGCCCATTTGACCAAGTTTGGGTAGTTTTGACCCTTGGTTGACCGAGAGTCTTCCGAGGTAGTTTTACCTTCCTAGGAGGATTATAATAGCCCTAGTGACAGGTCTTGAGTGTTGTGGAGTTAAGTTGTTTATGTGGTTTAGAATATTATTTTATTACTTTTAATTGGGAAATTGTTGGATGCTTTATTTTATGGTTGAGGTTTTTGGAATGTTAGGAATTATATATATATTTATATGAGAAGAGATGTGAATTAGGAAGTTAGTTTGAGTGCTATTAGCACTACTTTAGATACTTCCCCGGTTATGGGTTTAATGTTAGAAAGGTTTTTGGTCTCTACTGTGAATGTCACACGTGTCGTTGGAGTTTTCCGGCGTGTGACGGACCCCATACGTGGCTGTGGATGTTCCGGCGTATGGGGTGGATTATTATGTGATTGTTAGGTCACACGTGTCTGGAGTTTCCGGCGTGTGGCGGTCCCCATACGTGGCGTTGGATGTTCCGGCGTATGGGTTTATTATGTGATTGTTAGGTCACACGTGTCTGGAGTTTCCGGCGTGTGGTGGTCCCCATACGTGGCGTTGGATGTTCCGGCGTATGGGGGTATTATGTGTTATGGTTTGGATATACGATTCACACACGTGCCGGGTTTTGGGCGTGTGGGTTTTATTGGTCATGGATCCTGGAATTGTGGGATGCCGGAAAAATTGTGATATGGTCTGGATATGACGGAACCCGGGGCATACCTTAACGGGGTGTTGCTGTAGACCCTTGATTGGGTAGTCTGCGCGCGTAGGACGGTTCTAGGCGTACAGTTCTTGAGGATTCGTCCGTACGTGCTAGGTTAGAGTGTCAGTCCCCCAGTTGGACGACTCATCCCTAGCCACATGGATATTTGAGGCCGGATAAGTGTGAGCTAGTCAACAATCCCCTGTTGGATTGTTCCCCCAGTACATAATGTGCATCAGCATATGTACCTCCCCTTGGATACTGATATATGAAAATTGTGATATGGTCTGGATATGACGGAACCCGGGGCATACCTTAACGGGGTGTCGCTGTAGACCCTTGATTGGGAAGTCTGCGCGCGTAGGACGGTTCTAGGCGTACGGTTCTTGAGGATTCGTCCGTACGTGCTAGGTTAGAGTGTCAGTCCCCCAGTTGGACGACTCATCCCTAGCCACATGGATATTTGAGGCCGGATAAGTGTGAGCTAGTCAACAATCCCCTGTTGGATTGTTTCCCCCAGTACATAATGTGCATCAGCATATGTACCTCCCCTTGGATACTGATATATAAAAATTGTGAATATGATTCTGGTTTGAGATTCATGAATTTGTATTTTGTGAGTGCTCTGTACATGTATGAATGTTTAAGCCATGGATTGGGAAATGTTGTTTGGCAACATACGCCTTGGATAGGGTATGGTTGCAGGGTTGAACTGGTATAAAGAAAGATGTTTGAGAATATGTTCTTTTAGTTTTGTCGGAATCAGGGTTATGACCATTGATGTGAGAACTACGTGTGGCTTGATCCCTTGTCCAAGGGTACGTAGGCAGCCTGGGGTCTCACCAGGTGCAGCCGCGGATTATTATTGTGTTTAAAAGGTTTGATCGATTCTGAGCATGTGAATGGGTTTTGATGCGATTTTGGATTTGAATTCGGTTTAATGATTGTTATGAGTATTCGTATAACTGTTTGAGATCATTAATCGTATGGTTTATGTATAGTGCGACTTAAGAGCTTGTTGGTAGTTTGGTATTGGAATATTTGAAGGCCGGAGGCCAATTAGATGAATTGCATGAGATATTATTGTGCGTGCTGCCTGTTGGGATTTTAAAATGTGAATGTTGTGCAGGTAGGAATTTGGGGAACGTTCAATTTACAGGGGAGACTCTGCCGAAATTTCGGTAGAAAGTCTCGTGCCCTTAATTCTCCTTGGGAAAGGAGGATATAGTTTCAGTGAGTGGGCCTGACATCGGGATGATGTCGAAAAATTCTCACAGGATTCGTCTCGGGTTCCAAGGAATTCGGGGCGGGTCCTGTCATCAATAATGATTTCCAAGAGTTGCATGAGACTTTCCAAGCATCAAATCTAATATAAGTTCTAGAAATCAAGGCATAAATCCTACCAAGAAATGTGATCCAAAAGTTGACATTTATCAATGTTTTAGAAAGGCATAGCACACTTGCTTGTACAATTTTTGCTTTTCTATTTGTTGGTGTACAATGCTCTTCCAAGCGCTTTTACCTTTAAAAAAAATGAAGTATAGCGCACTTGCTTGTCCGAAAATGCTTTTTCTATATTTGTGGACAATGCTTTTCCAAGGCTTTTACTCCAATAATTTATTTGCATTTTGATTTCCAAATGGATCAAAAGATCAAGGTAAAGAGACAACTACAAGTGATTTTAGACACTTTATAGATAGCTCAAAGCATATCATGCAACACAAGTATGTTCAACAAAAAAGCTCAAAATTGTAGACAAGAATGGGGATAACTCTTTCACACCTACAACATCATGAAAAGACTCCCACTCATAAGAATCATGCATCTTGAGAAAAGAGAGCTTATATGCAATTTATTAACACGAACAAATGGAAATTCAGATTATAAGCACATGAAATTGAAAACACAAGTTAATCCATTTTGCACAACCCAATAGGTCTTTGAAGGAAATCAATACCTTCAAGTATCTAGCGGTTGAATAAAAAAAAGCTAGTTGCTTCTCAATAGACACAAATTGCAAGGCAATGCAATTACCAAGATCTCTTGTGCAAGAAAATGTCTTAAGTCAATTAGTTAAATGTCACCAAGTTCTTGCATAAAGCATGGAATTTGGTTGGACTCAAGATTCAAAGGATTGTAAGGGAGATGACTAAAAGACATGCATGCAATGACCACATTTAAAAAAAATAAAACAAAAGAACAAGTAAGGTGCATATGCATGACAAAGTATCTAGACTCCATGAAGCACACACAAATAAGAGAATGGTCTAGATACAAAAGACAAAGAAACTAGTCACCAACATGAGGAAGAACATGGTCTTCCTTCTTGATCCAAACTTGCTTCACTTTTGAAACTTTATGAGGCAAAGAGATCACCTTAGAAATTTTGACAGCTTTATAAAGAAGATCATTCACTTGAGTTTGAAGTGAGTCATCATTTACTTTCTTGAAATGAACGAAAAGCTTTTGCTCAAAATTCCTAAACTCAAAACACTTTGGTCTAATGTGTCCTAATGTGCCACAATGATGGCATGTAGGAATGAACCTTTTTGGTTTTTGGAAACCAAATTTTGCAAGTGAAGAGTGTTTATCACTTGTACAAACCACAGACTTTACAGCCACATACCCCTTAAAAGATGACACATGAGTCTTAAACTTACTTTCTTTGGATCCTTGAGACTCAATCCTAATGATATGACACCTAGGTCGAATGTGTCCTTTCACACCACAATGGTGGCAAGTAGGCACAAATTTGGATGGTGGAGGAGACAACTTTCCCTTAGAAACAATATTCATGAAATCAAAACCCAAGTTGAGACCATGAACAAATTTTGGAGCTTCTTGAGTTGACACATCTTTTACAAAGATTGTCTCAAATGATGAAGGTGTAGAAGACTCATCTATGTATCCTAAACCTCTCTTATCACCAAACAATTTTTGCAAATTGAGCATTTTATCAATCTTTCCAGCACCAATGGTTAAACCTTGAATCTTTTCTTTTTCCAACTCAAGTTCATGTTCCAATCTTATATTTTCAAATTGTAAAGCATCAAAAGATTCAGATTGTTTAACCGTGTCGTTTTCAAGTGATTTTACCATCTCAAACAAGTTTTGCAACTCAATGTCTTTCTCACATAACATGCGTTGCAAAATAGAATTTTCAACCACAAAATTATCACACACGACTACATTTTCATGCTCAACTAATGACTTGTCAAACTCAAACAAAGTTAGTCTATGAAGAAACAAGGATTTGTCATTTTCAAGCATATTCAACTTCTCAATCAAGACAGAATTTTCTTTTTCAAGAGTGCTAACTTTATGATACAATTCATACATGTCAACTTCATTCTCATACAAGATATCACTCAACTTCTTTTTGGCCATTTTGAGAGTTTCATTCAATTCATCAAGTTCTTTGATCTTTTGTTCTAGCATGTGATTATGTTTTTTGAAATTATAGGTTTCATTAAAAAGCATATCATACTTTCCACAATGTTCCCTGTAAGACTGGTCATCCTGCCTATCATCTCTAAACACAGATTCATTTCCTGAATCATATTGTCCTTCATCAACTACATGAACTCTAACAAGGCTAGAGTTATGAACAGAAGCAACAAGGGCAAAATTATTTGCCTCTTCATAAGATGAAGTGATATACTTTGGAGAAACATCATTATCATTATCACTCCATCGTGCATTAATTGACTCTTGTCTCACTTTAGACTCTTTTATGTGGTTATTTGCACATTCCACATCAATGTGTCCAACACCATCACATGTATAGCACTCTACAATACCCTTCAAACTTTTGTCCTCCCTAAGGCTATAAGAATCCAAAAAATTCCTCTCCTCAAGAAAATTTTCTTGAGACACAAATTTAAACAAACTAGGAGGATTTTGACAATTCCTAGTGACTTCAGTTTTATCTTTGACAACCCTTCTATATTTCTTAACAAACAAAGCAAGCACATCATGAATGCAAGGAGCAATTTGATCCATTTTTATGCTTACACACCTAATACCAATTAGCACCCAAATGATCTCTCTATTTATATTAAGAGCTGGTGCTCTGATATCAATTGAAATTGGCACTTAGGTGACGAGGGGTAAATTAAATGACACAAACACAACCACAGCAGGCTTCACACACTTTCTAGTCATGAACAACCACAATCAAAAGAACATATGGAGCATGCCACAAAGTACCTGCAACCCTAGAAGATTACTAGTGACAACCTAGGCACTCAGAAGGACCCGTCAATCTAGGCATCCCCTGTGCTAGCAACAATTATGGTGAAAGCGTGTGAAATCATCATTATCAAGTAAACAGCAAACAGCAGATAAAGATGACTAGTCAACAACCAAGAACAGAAACCCAGAAAAATTACAGATATGCAAACCAGATTTTGTTCACCCAGAAACCCACCATTGGGAAAAACTGGAGGTCATCAACCGACCAGGCATCCACTAAGTAGAAAAAGATTCTTACAAAGGAATACAAGCAAGCTCAAGCAAAACCTAGATCTATTTAGGAAGATGAGCTATACCTCCTTTGTGCAATCTTCTTCTCCAACTTAGCAAAGCTTGAAGCTCAGTTCTTCATGGCAATGGCAGCTCCTTCTTCAGCTCGTTCATCCCATGGCACTAGCTTGCAAGCTCCAACTCAAATCGAAACCAAATTTGGATTCAAAGGAGAATGACCAATTTCTTCAAGAAACCATACTCTTGAAGAAATCAATCTTGAATCTGACCTAGATATAAATGAGAGAGTGTTTTAACTAGCTAGATGCATATTTTCATTTTTCAAATGCAGTTTTCAAAAAGAAACAATTTGGAAAACTCAAAGATGAAAAATATGAAGATGGCTCTTGAGGAAGAAGCAAAAGTTTCCAAAGAAACTTTCCAAAACTTCCTACAAAAGTCACGGCCCCCAAAAAGGAATCAGAGGTATTTACACCAAATTCCTTAGGTCAGAAATGTCCAATGACAGCTGGGTATTTTGCAGAATAAGACAAAAACATATAGGTAGGATCCAGCTGGAACAGTGAGCTGGAATTCCTACTGAGGTAGAGGTTGACTAGTCATAATCTTCAGAAGTTGGAAAATGCAATGTAATGCAATGCAAATTTACCTTTGTCAATTTGCTTGAACCTCCATAGGATAGTTGATAGTTAAGAACACCTAGAGAAGCTATTCTTAATCTAAACTTGAGCTTGATAAAAACAATAAAAATCCTATTGCAAAATTGTCAAGGGAAGCCAAAAGAAATACTCAAAATTCATACATTAACACAATCCCACCAACTCTCTCTTTCATCTCTCCCTCTCTTCCCCTACCTGTGAATCGCTTGATTATGTGGATGAAATTGAGAAGATCTTAAATCTCTTGCTCCCTCTCTCTTTGTCCATCTCTCTCTTTGTCCCCCTCTCTCTCTGTCTACCTTTATGCTCCTCTCTGTCATTAGTTCAAACCCTAGAAAATTGGGGATTTTTCCAATATCAAAGGTCAATTTGCTTTTTCTATTCCTTTTGTCTTTTGGTTTATGGTATTTTTTTTTGGATAGCTGGGTTTTGTTTGTTGGTAATGTGATTTTTTGTTTAATTTTGATAATGGGTTTCTTTTGATTCCCTTGTTCCTGTTTTGTGACCTTGTTGTTCCAAAAACTCAAATTTTATGACTGGCATAGATCTATTATTGTGAATTTGTGATTAATTAGAATAAGTAGTCCCAATAGATGAAAGGTTGAGAAGCTCATATGAGAATTTTTATGGCAAGGCCAAGGAGAGGGAAATAAGTGCAGTTGGTGAAGTGTGTGTTAGTGTCAAAGGATTAGGGGTACTATCGTATTGTAAGTGGTGGTTCACACGTTAGATGGGTCTTTTTGCTATCCATAGAAGAACTAGAGCTGGAACGATTTAGGAATAAAGTTAGAATGACCATTTAGGACTGAAGTTGCTAGCAATGAGTATTGATTTGTGTATATTGAATTTAGGAAAATCTATTTCTGCTATTAAACTGCATGCAAAATCTGAGATTTTGCTATTGATTTCCCTATCTTCTTTCAATTTATGTAATCTGAGAGTTCATTTTTACTCATATAATAACATATGTCATGGTTTGGGTTTTTTTTTCTTTTGCAGGATTGACTAATCTTTTAGCCACAGGTTAGAATCCATCCTATCATTCAACTCATTGTGTAATCTTTTTCCTTTATTACATTCATTAGTATTAGCTTGGCAACAAGGTAAGTAGAACCTGTTAACAAATATTTAATAGCCATTATAGTCTTTCATCCACTGCTTCTGGGAAATGCCTTCTCCAGTTGTTTATTGTGAACTATGTATAGGTACATGGGTCTATAATTATTTTTGTTGATGAACAGATTGTGGAAGTAATGACCCAGATTGTGGTTGAAAAAGTGCATAGTTCACATTTCAATATGTAGGCATATGTTGAAAATTTTGGAGGGGAGCAAGGGATGTGGAAGTGGATCTTCTCTGGGATAGGCTTCGTTTTTGGGATTCCCTTTGGCCGTTGGTATCTTCAGAATTTAAGGATTGTTCCTTTCAAGCTATATTGTATTATTGGAATTCTGCTGTTAACTACAAGTTTTGTTCGTCTAATGCCATGTATCTTTGTTAAATTAATGAAATTATGTTTCTTATTACAAAAAAAAAAAGACAATGAAGTGATTGAGAGAGACAGTGAGTTGGAAATTGAACAAGAATAATGCAATTGACAAAACGTAAGTTCGAAATTGCAAACATGCAATTATCATGCATGCCTATTGATAGATTGGCTCACCTAAAAGGAAAACGAAAATGAAATAATGCAATTGACAAACAGTGAATTGGAAATTGAACAAGAATAGTGCAATTGACAAACTGTAAGTTCGAAATTGCAATACCCATCCGTAATCTTGTAATTGACAACTGTGGACAGCTGTGTTCCATAAAATTGTAAAACCCATCCATTTTGGACAACTGTTTTGGACAGCTGTGTTTCATAAAATTGTAAAACCCATCCGTAATCTTGTAGTTTACAAACAGTTAGTGGGAAATTGAAACTGAATAATGCAATTGACAAACCATAAGTTGGAAATTGCAAACGTGAAGTTATCATGCGTGCCTATTTTCTTCACTTTTGACTTCGTTTTCCACATGATTTCACTTTCCATTCCTAATGCTTGTAAATTAGGTCCTGATCCTTGTACACCAAAGGGTTTGCAATAGTAAGGACTTGTATGCAATTGAAAAACAGTTAGTGGGAAATTGAAACTGAATAATGCAATTGACAAATAGTAAGTTCAAAATTGCAATTGATAAACAGTAAAGTGGAACATTCGGAAGGTAAATTGGGTCCTTATACTTATAAACACAAACGTTTACAATATTAAGGTCTCGTATTACTCTATGTTAAACAGGTGTGTACCATAAGAGTATAAAACTCATCCTTAATATTGCAATATTGTAATTTACAAAGATAAAGACATCTAATACAATATTAAGGTAACTTGGACCATTAGGAAAGTAAATTGGGTCCTTATACTTGTATAAGAATATGGTAAGAGTGGACCTTGGTGGAATAAATTTGGTCTTTGCCATTGTAAACAAGGGAGTTTACAACATATAGGTCTTTCGTTATATTTTTATGGACAGAGGGGTTCCATAAAGTTATAAAAGAGATCCTTAATCTTGTAATATCGTAATTTATAAAGGAAATGTCCCCCAATACAATGTTAAGGTAAGAATGAACCTTGGAGTAGTAAATTAAGTCATTATCTTTGTAAACAAGGTGGTGGTTACAACATTAAGGATTTGTATTATACTAAAGTGGACATAGTCGTTCTATTACATTGTAAAAGCCATCCTTAATCTCGTAATACCATAATTTACAACAACAAGGAACCCTTGTATAAGAATAGGGTAAGAGTGGACAATTGTGGAATAAATTTGGTACTTATTCTTGTAAACACAAGGGTTTACAATATTAAGGGCCTCTTTTACAATGTTTTGGACCTCCATGTTCTATAAACTTGTAAAGTGTATCCATAAACTTGTAATATCATAAATTACAATAGAAAGGATCTCTATTACATGGTTAAGGTAATTGTGGACCTTAGAGATGTAAAATTGGTACTTATTCTTGTAAATGCAATGGTTTATAACATTAAGGACTCATATTATAGTGCTTTGGACGTAAGCTTTCCATAAACTTGTAACGCAGATCCTTAATCTCGTACATTACAAGATTTGGGTTTTCATTTACGATTTTTTGCACCATGATTACAAGTTTGAGGTTCTTCCTTATCCATAGCGTTGTAATATCCTGATTTACAATTGAAAGGATCCCTCTTACAAAGATAAGGTAAAGGTAGACTTTGGAGAAGTAAATGTGGTCCTTATTCTTGTAAACACAAGGGTTTACTATATTACGGACCTCTTTTACAATGTTTTGGACCTCCATGTTCCATAAACTTGTAAAGTGTATGCATAAACTTGTAATATCATAAATTACAATAGAAAGAATCTCTATTACATGGTTAAGGTAATGGTGGACCTTGGAGATGCAAAATTGGTACTTATTCTTGTAAATGCAATGATTTATAACATTAAGGACTCATACATTACAAGATTGGCGATGGAAGACACTGTAAAGCAAACATAGGAAAAGCTCATACGGATGTTTGCGGCGAGATCGTTGTCGAACAAATTCTTCGTGAAGGAAGAGCTCCTCAATCTTTGGATGAAGAATGGGAGGAATCTAAAATTCGGGGAAAAAGAGGGTGCTTCAAGTGGGTCTAAGGACCATTGGAAACAAAATTATCTGGTATTGAAGGAGAAGTGAAACAAGATGAAGAATGTCGAAAGTTCAAGAACAACCAATGATGAACTTTTGACGGTTACGGATAAGGAGTGTAACGGGGATATAGTGGCAAATTCTTCGGGTAAGGTTTCTACTTCAGTTTGGATTTTAGATTCCGGATGTTCTTATCATGTATGTTCAAATAGGATTGTATTTGATATATATAAGGAAATGAATGGTAGAAAGATTATGTTGGGAGACAAAACAAGTTGTGATGTTTTGGGCGTTGGAATAGTGAAGATCAAGATGCAAAATGGTGTTGTTAGGAGCCTTTATGAGGTAAGGCATGTACCAAGATTGAGAAGGAATCTTATTTCCCTTGGTGCTCTATATAGAGAAGGGTATTTGTTCAAGGACGAAGAAGGGAAGCTCTTAGTTACACAAAGGTTCGATGGTGATTACGAGGGGGAAGATTCAACCTAATGACGTTTATGAGCTTTTGGGGAGTACAATTGCAGGTGGTGCAGAAAATGCTACCAAGGAGAAGCTTTGTGCCAAAGAAAAGCTAGCAAGGGATCTTACTGTCAAGCAACTGGTGCAACGGAATGAAGGTGCAGGTTTGCTCAAGACTAGTTGGATAAAAAATGTTAGTCAAGGTTGTATGATTAAAAATTTATTATAATGGGTGCTTCATTTCAAAGGCATAGAAGTGGTGGTGTCGGAGGACAAGGTCCATAAAGGTGAAGTTAAGACAAGGAATGTTGGGGAGAATGTTGTTGGGTCGATGGCAAGCAAAAAAGTACTTTATACTGTTTAGACCCAAATTTTCACACCCTTAAGCTCAGACAAGGTAGGCTTTAAGGAAAGGAGAAATATTAGGAAACGAGGTAGGGGCCCAAAAGCCCATGTTGACTTTCAAAGTTTTATTTTCTTCATTTGTTTCTCAAGTTTCTTATTCTTCATTTGTTCCTCTAAGTACATTTTTCAGTGTGTGATCTGTAGGTTCCTTTTAGCGAGATAGTGAGTTGCCTCAACTCTAAGTTGATTGTAATTAAATCCCACCATTTAATTCTTCCTATTAGCGAATGCCAATTATAATTTAACGTAACAGGACTTCCACAAGCATGGTTTACGCCTAGCACAGTGTCATGATTACCCTAGCTAATTAAAAAAAGGTGAAAAACCTATTCGAGTTAGAATTGTTGTGGAATTGAGTCATTCTCTATCACAGTGCTCCTAATTCATACTATCAGGGTATGGATACCATTTTCAAAACAAGGAGATGAGTTTGAATAATGAAAATCACCTTTGAGTAATTTTTCTTTCAATGGTCGTATGGTGATATCAAAGAAAAACGACTTGTCCACAAGACAACTATGATGTCTTAGGTCTGAGGGCTAGCTTGCACTATTGCAACTTATGAGTTCTTGTTTGACACGTGAGTAAGACTTCCATCCTAGAACTCATGGTTCGATTGCGTTCAGTGTACTTGTCCCTATAAGCACCTACACACCTATCTTAGTGTCTCTACACGCAATGACTTGAGACTAGTCATTCTGAGAGGTCTCTTTATATCCAATCCAATTGCGTAGCTCTTATACTATTTCATATTGAAAGGACTTGTCATTTTACTATTAGATACTAAACCGAATATCATAGTTGAAAACAACGATCTTGCCCATTAGTGATGGTAAAATATCCATAAAGCAACATCCAATGTTTGCCTTTAGGGCAACAGTTTGCATATTAGGGCATGTCAAAAGTTCAAGGTTCTAAGAAGGCAATGAGCAAGAAGTTCTGCATGGGGGATCTCTTTTCTACACAAGAGGTCTGGATGGTCCAAGTTTTGCTTGGGGGGAGCACCTCCTCACCTGAGGTGCGTTGAGGTAAGAGGTTTCTTGCCATGGTGGAGCTTTCAAGAATTACTAGAATAGTTTCCAAGAGGTTGATGAGGTTTTAGGGGTCAACAATTGTTCATGGGCGATTGATGGTTTGCTAAGGTGGAGATTGTTGAAGTTTGGATCACCAACGGATGCGTGAGGAAGAAGGAAACTAAAGGGTTGCAAGGATGGAGTAGAAAGAAAGGAGAAGAATACGTCACAAAGAGGAGCTGGTGCAAGCAACCGGTTGCCTTGGCCAAAAGATCGGTCGGTTTTGGCTAAGAGCTCAAGTCTCGTCTCTGTCTCTAGGCAACTGGTCTCCCATTCTTAGCGACCGGTTGGTTCGTGAACAGTGTCGTGTATGATTTTTATGTTTTGGCGTGTTTTGATGAAATTTCCTATTATTTTGGGGTTTTCTAGCCTAATTTAATAGGGTTTCGATTTCCTATTCCTAATTAACTTGTAACCCAAGTTCTATGAGTTATAAACAAAACTTTTTGGGCTAGGTTAAATTTGTTGAGCCATAGAGAGGCATGGGAATTTAGAAGAGAAGAGAATTCAAGAGTGAATTTTCAAGAGAGAAATACAAGACAAAGTTCAAGAGGGTTCATTCTTGAGTGTTTTCTAGGGGATCAAAGGGTTTGAGCAAGGGTGTGAGAGAAATTAAGACCTAGGGTTTGAGAGGATAGATAGCTAAGGGGGTTCTTTCTTGTAATCAAAGTTGTTCATATTCTTCTAGTGAAATTGCTCGTAGGGATCACAAAAGAGGATGTAGGCACGAGGCCGAACTTTTATAAATCTTTATGTTCTTGTGTGTTTATTTTACTCTCTTCGTGATGTGTGTGTTTTATTCTCAAGGGGTTTGTGTGTGTGCATGTCGCATAATCCAACAATGACAAGGTCTTGGAGTGTTTCCGCATAACACTTTAAAAATAAGGAAATGATCAGGGTTTTTTTTTAATTTTTAATTTTTATCGAAAAAGATTTCATTAAATCAAAAGCAGGCAAAAGAATAACAAGGGACAAAACACCTAAGTCACAAACCAACAGCAACCAGTACCAACTAGGAACAAAGTTACAAGAAAAAGCTAAATGCAGAGAACAACAACAAAGAGCCCGGACTAGACCCGTCAAACCAGTAAGAGACTCAAGGAGGAGCTAGAAGACCATCTCTCGACAAGATAGAAACCACGGAGGGTGGGGAGTATTAATCAAATTGTAAAAACATAACCAATGCCAAGAGAACTGAGTAAAAGATGACTCAAGATGACGAAGCTCATGTAGGAAAGGGTAGAGCTTCCAATTGTCCATCGCTTTCCTTCCATTCAATGCACTGAACAAATCTAAACAATTAGTTCCCAACACGACATTTTGAAGGTTCAAAGAGGAGGCAAGGGAGAGCCTAACAATAGCAGCATGAGCCTCACAATGTTGAGCTGCAACAACTGTGAAGGTCCCATTGTGGTCACGGATAACTGACCCCACGCCAGCTGCAGTTGAGGAAGTCGACCAAGCCTCATCCACATTAACCTTGAAGACATTGGGCTGAGAGAAGGGGGCGGGGGGGAACCAGCGAAGCATGGTGGGGGAATGTTGATTCTGCTCCTCCGAAGAGTCCCTCAAAGCCAGAGTCTTAGCACAATCAAACTCCCCATGCATAAGAGATCATTTTGGTTTATCTCTTTGTCCATATTTTTGTTCCCAATGCGATCTATTCACCACATATAACTTCATCTACAAGGTTGCTCGTTCCTCATGGCGCTAATTATTCTATGCTTCTTTGTAGGACTGTATCGAGGGTCAAAATGAAGAGTATAGAAAATTTATTCAAGCGAATAAAGAGAAGATTCAAGACCCTTGGTTTCCTGATTCGATTCTCCGATCTTGTATTTCCGCCAATTTGTAAGTTTGGGAGGGTTTTGTTGAAGAATATAAAGTCACACATCGGAAACTTGACTAAATAAGTTACAAGTTATAATACGTGGTACCACTTCTAATAAGACCGAGCCCATTTGTGATAAAACTTCACACCTACTAGGCTTTGTAGGTGGTTAAGTTGGGTACAATATCGGTGTTGCTAGTAGTGACCCGCTTGCCCATCTCTCTAAAATTTAACAGGTTTAACTTCTTTTGGGCTCGTTTGGTACACCATATTAGACTTTGGATAGGAGTAAATAGTCTATGTCAGTTGTTTGGTGTGAACTTGTATTATTTAATTACCTGACTATTTTATACGGGTTGGGCTTTTAATACTCTCCTTACCTGACTAATTAATACAACTCACACACCCCGGTTTAGATAATACACGCTTAATTATATGGCTACGGAAAAAGAACACGCAAAAAAATCAAACGCTCTTTTCATCTTCTTCTCCATAGGGTTCTTCTCTGCTATCTTCTCCACAAGTTATTTTCTTCACTCTTCTCCAGATTTCTATCTCTCTCTCTCTCTCTCTCTCTCTCTCCAATATGATTCTTCTTGCTTCTTCTCTCTTCTTTTTATATTTTATATTTTATTGACTTTTTGTGGAAATTACTTTGGATTGATGTTTTTGTTGTGGGTGACTATCGAAGTTCTCCTTGTTCAAAATTGATTGCTATTGAATTGAAGTATATATATGCATATGCAGGCAGATCTTGTGTTTTTTTTTTTTTTTTGGGTGAGATGGGGGAAGAGCCCCAAAACAACTACATAGCAGTAATAAAGCGAGTTCTATGAACTCCCATCAAATCCTCATCTAGGCTAGCCCCTTCCCAATTAGGAATATCAGCAAAGGAAACAAGTCCCAAATCAAAATTGAAACTCCCATTAGCCAAGTAGTCTACAACTATATTCTTCTCTCTATAGACGTGCTTCACCACACAATTATCAATTTGATGCATAAGCTACTAGCAACTGGATAACAAAGTAGCCAAATGATGTAAACTAAGGAGATTGGAATCTTGAAGGAGTAGAACTGCCGTAGTAAAAAAATTCGTGACATTTGAATTTCAATTTCCACTTAAATTATCAAAGAATTTTAAAAAAAAATTGTCTGATATGATGTTATCCGAAACAACACCAAACACAGTATAACTTAGTCAGACAATTTATCCGAAACAGAACCAAACGGCTTATAATATTATGGATAAACAGTCAGTACTTTCCGGAACAGATTAATACTATCCGACAGAAATTAGTCAGTACAGTCCGACATACCAAACGAGTTCTGTTTTTATTTTTTGCCGATATACTACTATCCCAAATCCCACATCTTTCCTTACGAACTGTATTTATTTCATGTTGATTAACTAATAAAAGTTTCACCTTCAACTACACGGATGTTTAGTGTGATCGATCACCCTTAATCTTATACAAAGAGATTTACAGTGAAATAAATAAGTAAATTAAAGAAAATAATATTACAATCACACTATGGAAGTGGTGATCCAAGACCCTCTTGAGAAGCTAATGTATTAAGAGTTCTGTGTCTCTTAGAGGAGATCAATGGCTCCTTCCTCAATGGAGCTCTCTTGGCATGGTGTTGAAAGTTTGCCTTGGCATAAAGTCTCTGTGTGAAAAATGATGCTCTCTCCTTGTACTTGACCACCATATAAAAGACAACCCTGGCACAGATTAACAAGGTTGCCAGAGCAGCCAAATCCCACCACTTGGAAATTTTAGGGTTTATCCCATACGTATAAAGGAGAACATCCTCACCTTTCAACTTTGGTTCTCCAGGAACTTGTGGGTCAAATTCAAGCCCAATCATATCATTCTTGAACTGACCCTGAGATAAATAATTTTGATCAATAATTAGATGCCCGCATCTAATTAATGGCATGTTTACTTACTAAAATGGGGAAGTCATAAATCGGAGAACTTAGATAAGATAATCAAGGAACTAGAATTATTTAAATATATCAATTCTTGATAAGTAAACATGCCATAAGATGTAACTAAGAAGTGTTTGAAGGACTTAATATACTTCTTAGTACCTGTATTGACCATGCCGCATAGCTGAGGTAGGACATTGGGTAGCGCCAAAAGATATTTGGAAGGTCAACCAACCTCCGGAAGAGAAGAGATGGCATCATCATGAATACCTGTGTGCTAAAACATATTAGATGTATCTATGTGCTAAAACATATTAGATGATTGACAACTAAGATACTGACGCGTCTACATTACGTGACAGTCCATTATATTCCAACAAAAGCTGAGGTAAAAACAATGATATTAGAAGTACCAACTCTTAGTTACAAACTAGTAACATGATATTTTTTCATCGATGAACAAATGAAGTTTAATTTAAGGCCACACATAGCAAACAAAATACCATTGTACTGGTTTTTATTTTTTTGCCAAAACCGTTGTACTATAGTTGGTATCTCTAGCATTACTCAGTCGCAAAATACAGTTTTTGTTATAGTTTTATAATCGGAAAGTGAGGTTTTGCTTACCATCACGCCAGCTGCGGCTCCTATGCCCATCAAGAGGTTTGGAACCACGGCTGCAACAATTAAGGCGGTGCCTTCTGTGACAGCAATGGAGCAGAAGAGATTGAGACAAAAATACAAGTAATGAGAGAAGCTGGAATGGAATTTGACCATGTAGTATAGGATTGTTCCAGAAGAGAATGCCATGGCAACTACGAAAGGAAGCGAGGACAGGAAGTTGGAGAGCACAAACAGAGCATCCCCATAATGCCCACCAAGTCTTTCACGCCTAAACACCTGCAAGCCAACTTTGAAGTTATATACAGTCGAATTTTTGTACTTATGAACTTCAAGACCCCCACAAAACTGTTGTTTTTAGAAAAAGGAATAAAAAATTGCAAAAAAAATAAAAAATAAAAGAATAAACTTGAGTTATTTACAGAGACATGTACCCTATGAAATTTTTGGTTTTTTTTTTTTTAACAATAATACGAGGGTTTGGAAAATACACCAACTCCCTCTAAGGTCTAATCTTTGAGGTTAATTTTGTCATTTGGAAAGTTTTTGTGATGACATCATCATTTTTTGGAAAGAAAATGAACGGAAATGGATTTATTGAAAACAGTTTGAAACCTCAAGGGTTGTTAGTGTAATTTCTGAAACCTGAATTGGTTTATGATGATTTCAAGCTGATGAACTTTCAAGATTCGCAGACTAACAAAGTAGGTATCGAGGTGAAAAAAAAAATTGTATATGCAAATTTAGGATGAGGCTTCATGTCTACCCGTAATTCTTCAATAAAAAAAGGTATGCCTCCAATAGACAAGCAGATCATGAGGCCGTAGATGAAACCATCACACTTTCCTCTTGCCACGATTGCTTGATAGTTTGTTCCAATCTCGAAAAAGAAAGAGCCAGCACTCACTGCAACGAAAATATAAAACACACTCCTCAACCAGTGGTACCCAACATCTCTAGACATGTTCAGTGAAGATCGACTTATCAATGTGCATAGCTGCCTCCACCAGGTGCCACTATTTTCCTTGTTTGATTTGGTGGCAGGTTTTTCCTGCAATGTAAAGAGTTCTTGGATCTTTTTTCTTGCGTTCGTTGAAAATTGGGAGGACCTGTATTCATTGATGAGCTTTCCTTTGATATCATCTGTCGTCAAATTCATTTCAGAATTTAAAGAGCCTGATGATCCCTGCCAAGAAAATATAAAAAATGATAGGCATGCAGATCAAAGAGGGAGAAAGAGAGGGAGAAAGAGAGGAAGAAGTTAAGAGGAAATAGGAATTCTCATTCGATACCAGCAGAACGAGTAGAATCCAAGCTAGAAAGAAAATACCTTACAGTCCTAAAAAGATAAATATTATACTATTACCCCATATAATATCATAGTAACCCAGCAATAAACAATTCAAACGATTAATAATAAAGCAGGCAAAACCAAACCTTTCTGAAGAAAAAAATTAAAGAAATTTACGTACATAATTAATTCTTTGAGATATCTTAAGTGCTTTGATAACTTTGTCAAAGTCCGAACTAACACATCGAAGGAAGTGATCTGGAGGATTTTTTCTTGTTGGACAAGGAAATCCGGCATCCGCGAAGAACTGAAGAGTAAGAATTGAAGAAACCATCAATTAATTAGTATGTCTGTCACTATCTTGTTAGAAACATGCGATCGAGGTTCAGAGTAGGCTTAGATTTCGAGAAACGAGATATCAGTGAACAAATTTTGCGACCTTATTAAGAAATAATAATCTTACCTTTACAGCCATCTTTGCTTCTCCAAAATAAACAGTTTCACCTCCTGCTAGGAGAAGCAGATCATTGAAGAGATTAAACACATCGCTACTCGGTTGGTGGATGGAGCAAATGACTATCCTTCCATCATGAGCAATGTTTCTTAATGCCCATATCACAAAGAAAGACGAAGCACTGTCCAGGCCGCTGGTGGGTTCATCTAGCAACAAGACATGAGGCTGTGTTAATATTTCAATGCAAATGCTAAGTCTCCTCTTTTCTCCGTTACTTATACCCCTCAAATGCCAGTTTCCAATGTTGTTTTCTGCACAATCTTGGAGGCCCATTTTTGTGAGGGTCTCTTCTACCACCTCATCCTTGTCATCTTTAGTCATTGTAGAAGGAAGCCTGAGACGAGCTGAATATTCTAGGGTTTCTCTGACTGTGAGTGATCCCAGGAAGAGGTCTTCTTGAGTTACATAAGACTGAAAATGCATGCATATTAATATTATAATAAATTTTAAAAAATAAAAAATAAATACTTCGTGTTAATTCTAATTATACTTACAATGTCTCTGCAGTTTAATCTTCTTTTGTTCCCGTTGAGTGTAACATCTCCGGACATTTTAACATTTGCAGGTAGTCTACCTTTTAATAAGTAAGGAAAACTCAAAATATGTATTATAGGCATACCAGAAATTCAAAGAGTAAATTTAAAAGTTTGACAAAAAAATTGCACGTTTGAAGTATAAAGTAACAACAACAGAGATGATGATTATTCTTAGATGAATAAAACCCAAATTTGAATACAGGTTTATAATTGTCCCAGTTAAGGATGGAACTGTGTATAGGTTGGAGTGGGCTCCAACCTAGTGCAAGATTTGTCAAATACTAAACTTTTGGTGCAATATTGATCAGGTACTTGTTTGTTGGAAAATTATGGTGATACATGCCCAAAAAAAAAAACCCACATGTCTAATAATTCATGATAGGTAAATTGATAAGGACATATTTATGTAGAAAAAATAGGTACATTATTTATATATAAAAGTTAGGTACATAATTCTTAAACTAAAAAAAGAAAAAAAGATAGGTAACCCTATATTTTTCAGGTCCCTAATTTACCTAGATTACATAAGTAAATTTTTTACCTATAATTATTTACGTCCTTCGCTAAGACTATGTATATTAATTAACCTATATTTTTAAGTATAATGATTTACTTATATTTAAAAATACAATTTAAAATAGGTTCATAATAATTTTGAATTCTAAAGAAAGCGTATATTAATCTATAAACAATTAATTGTTGAGGTCGGAAATATTTAATCAAGAAAAATGTGCAGAAAAGCACATGTCGTCATTAATCTATAAACAATTAATTGTTGAGGTCGGAAATATTTAGTCAAGAAAAATGTGCGGAAAAGCACATGTCGTTTGATTTAGTGGACTTTTTTGCGTGGATCATCCTTGAAAGGGAATCTAAAAATTAAATGGTTCTAATTAATTGCTGGATTTCAATCCAAAACTAGGATGAAGATGATAAACCTTCACCCAAGATATCCTTACCGAAGAAAACCTGCTATATGTACCTATATTGATAAGTGACCAACTAACCTTTGCTCAAATTGTAGTTGTCTACATGTTGTTGAATAGTGGGTCTCAACTCACATGTAGTATGGCTTCATTGGGAATGTTGTGAAATATAGTATTTTGTATACGTTTTAAGAGAAACACTTCCAACAGTCTTTTTGCCTTATCCAACAAAAAGAAATAGCCTTGAATGGGATTACTTTAATTATAAATTGCTAATCTATTATTGGAGAAATCATGTGTGTGTGCGCACGCGAGAGAGAGAGAGAGAGAGAGAGAGAGATACCAGCCAAGGCATCAAGTAAGGTAGATTTTCCTGAACCAGAAGGACCCATGAGGGCCATAATCCGTTGAGGTTCGGCATAACCACTAATCCCGTTCAACAGCTGCTTTCTTGAGGTTGCATCATTTCTCAAGTTTTGAGCAGCCACCACCGTTATGTCTTCCCACACCAAATACTTCCCTGCAGAAGCCGATCTTTTATCCTCTTCAATCATTCCCTCAATATAACCACTTGACCTCTCTGCCATTTTTACAGGCCAAATATGTAAATTTACTCACTGCAACGCAAACCCTAGAAATAATATTGTGTTGTTGAGTTCTTCTACAAATACATGGCCAAGGGGATGAGTTGTGGGGCCTAAACACGTTCTCTCATTACGCAGTAGGGGCACGCCATTAAATTCCCTCATCTGGCAGCCACTCAATGGCTTCATGTTAAGACAAAAAAATATCATCAAGATAGAAAACCTATAGCTCATAACACATGAGAAATTAAATGAGCTGGCAATAACAGATGGGTAGTCATCACTCACTGCGAGTAATGGATGAGTAGTCATCACTCACTGCAAGTAATGGATGAGTAGTCATCACTCACTACCAATAATGGATGAGTAGTCATCACTCACTGCCAGTAATGGATGAGTAGCCATCACGTTGACTAGATATGTCCTAATATACATGCAATGCATGATTTACCTTAAAAGATCTTGATTGCATCATGCCACTATTGATCTCAGCCACAGTAATCATCTATTGAGCAGCCAAGGCATCAAGTAAGGTAGATTTTCCTGAAGGACCCATGAGGGCCATAATCCGGTGAGGTTCAGCGAAACCACTAATCCCATTCAACAGCTGCTTTCTTGAGGTTGCGTCATTTCTCAGTTTTGAGCAGCCACCACCTTTATGTCTTCCCACACCAAATACTTCCCTGCAGAAGCCGATCTTTTATCCTCTTCAATCATTCCCTCAATATAATATAACCAGCCGACCTTTCTGCCATTTTTACAGGCCAAATATGTAAATTTACTCACTGTAATGCAAACCCTTGAAATAATATTTTGTTGTTGAGTTCTATAAGCTTGGCTACGTTTTATATATCTTAAAAATTCTCGGCCGGGTTGAGTTTCTACAGCCTGACATAACCGTGTTCTCTCATTAATTTCATTATCTCTCGTTGTTGAGGGCCCAGCCCAACCAAGTGCTCCTCGGATCTCACTTAATTACATCGTACTCGTTTAGGTGTGGATATTTGTATCTCATTGTTTACCACGAAAAATAACAAAGACCTAGAATACGCTTTGAGAACGTGTGAATTACGAGCGTGCCACCCACTACCAAAAATCGCAGTATTAGCGACTCTCTCTCTCTCTCTCTCTCTCTCTTTCTCTTCCGAGTATTTCCTAGGGTTTCCTCCAACTAAACTTTATTTCTCCTTTCACTAGTCAGTTCTATTCCTGTATAACCAGCCCCCTCTTCCTCTTCCTCTCCCACACTTCTTTCTTTCTTTTCTTCTTTCGTTTCTTTGGTTCCATATCATATATGGTTGGTTGGTAAGAATTTGTTTCTGTTTTTTTTTAAAGAAGTTGTTTCCTTTTTATTTATGCCATGGATCATGGATGCTCACTTAGATCTGGGATATTTATATATACCATTTCAACTCCTGCAGGTTTGATGGAGGACGCATAACTTTTATTTAGTTTTTAATTTTCCTGCAGCAAATTAAGAAGAAGGCCAGGAGATTTCTTCTGTAAAGCTTCAGAGAGCAAGAGTTTGACTTGTGTGGATGTGGGGTAGAACAAAACGGTAGAGAGATTGAAGTCAAAATTTGTGTTTCTTTTCTTCGGAAAGAAAGAGAAATTGTATGTTGGATTTGAAATTCAAATTTTGAATAATTTGATCTAAACCAGACTTTTGCTTTTTATTTTGCAATTTTTTTAATATTAAAATGAAAATATTAGGGGCAAATGTGTTGCCCTGTATTGGCAGGACTTTTAAGAGCATCTCCAAGGGAGATGTCAAATACCAAACATCAAATTTAAATTTGATGGCTGATGTGGTAATTTGACATCTTACACAGCTTTACACTCCACCTGATATGTCAAATTAAATTATTATTTTATTACATTTTAGTGTTGATTTATTTTTAATTAAAAAGAATAGAAAAGAAAAAATAATAAAATATTCATTTGACATCTTGCTTTTGGGATGTCAAAAATAAAATCTCAATCTTCAGCCTTCATTCCACATCAGCTTTGACACATCGGTTGGAGTGTGTGAGATGTTATTTCTAGCTGTTAAATATCTATGTGGCACTTTTGACACATCGGTTGGATATGCTCTAATGGAGTCTGCCAATGTGGCAACAAAATTATAGGGGTAGATCTTTTCAACTTTTACGCCCCTAAGAGCATGTCCAACGTAGGGGCCCTGCTTGGGCAAAAGGCCCCTTGACAGCCCAATTCCCCCTCCATCGCAACAAATTCAGCCCAGGCAAGCCATGGGTCCCACCAACCTTGGCAAGCCCACGGGCAAATTCTGCTTGGGCTGTAGCCCGAAGGTGCTGATGTCACGTTGACGTTAGTGAATGAAAAAAGTTAAAAAAAAAAAATTGAAAAAAATTTCAAATTTTTTTTCTAAAGTACCAAAAAATTATGGATGTTTTCCCTATAAATACATAACAATTTTATTCACTTTCCACATCAAATCATCATACAAACTCTTCTCCTTCCAATATTTGTAAATTGTAATAATTTTTTTCCTTGCATTTGTAAATTTTTTATATTTTCTTCCATATATATTTTTTTTATTGCATAATCGTTTTATTTCTTACATTTCTAAATTGTTTGTATTTTGTTGCACAATCTTTTTTTTTTTCTTGCCCTTGCCTTACCCTTTTGGGGTGGACTTGCTCTAAGGCTGTGTTTGGTAGGCATGGATTGGACTGACTTAAATAGCACTTGAAACCCATGTTTGATAAGAGAGGGACTAACTTAAATCATATTATGTAGTCTAATAGTAAACAAAACCCCTTTGTGTCCCTATAACGCATACACCAACATAAATTGTCATCAATATGTGTATTAGAAGTCCCACTGGGCGTGCCAAAATATGTTTACCTTGAAAAATAACAAAGACCTAAAATAGGCTTTGAGAATGCGTGAATTGCGAGTGTGCCACTATTAGCAATATTAAAACCCTAATAGACTTGAAAATAAAATAAACTAAATAAATATTCCACACAAAGTATAATGACTTTAATCAAACGATTATGAATTGCATGGTAAACTGATTCAATTGAGTGGGAAATAAAACATAGTAAAAAGTAAATAAAGTAGTAAAACAATGAAAATAAGTTGGCAAGTTCGATCTGAACTACAAGTTGCCACCACCTTGTATCAAATCTGATTCAATACAGAGCTTAGGATCAAGTGGCAACAATCGATAAGATCAGAACAATGCAAGAGGCAATTAGAATGGCCTTCAATTGATGGAAAATAGTTGACAAATACCAAGGAGGCTTGGTAGAGCAATAAATAAATAAACCGGTCTTTGATGAAAGAGCTAAACTTTTTGTGTAGAGTTTGATGTTGAAAAGTTGTGTGTCTTGTTGTGAAATAATCCTCTCCTTTTATATGTATGTAACCCTAGCACGGAATAAACAATCTCCTATTAGGTCACGGTCAGAACTGGATTACAATAAATTAGAATCAATTATTAGGGGTGGGCACGGTTCGGTTTGGATCGGTTTTTACCTCAAATTATAACCGATTTGGTACTATTCATCAAGTTTGGTTCGGTTCGATTTTAATAAAAAATAAAAAAATTTCAAAAACTGTCTGATTTGGGTTGAATCGGTTTCGGTCCGGTTTGGTTTTGAACCAGATTATAAAATTATTTTTTAATACAATTTTCAACTGAAATTTTAATTTTTTGACTTGAAAATTAACAAATTATTCAATTTCATATAAAAATAAATATTAAAGCAAGAAAAGAGAGATATTTTGAAATTGAACTTGGATAAATACATTACTACATTTTACATTTTGCGCAATGAAGAAACTTTGGTTGTGCAAAGTACATTTGAGTCGCACACACAGTAGTGCGACAGAAGTTTCGTCGCGCAAAGATCGTCAAGAATGACGTTGCGCGACAAACTTATTGAATTGGTCGCGCAAAATGGAGCGACGGTTAACCTTCGTTGCACCAAAAATCTTGGGATGGCGACATTTTTCGTTGCACAAATATTTGTGCGGCGAAAATATAGTCGTTGCAAGAACACAACGCGTGGATTTATCTTCGTCACGCATACATGCAAGGACGAGAGAATATTCGTGACTCAAATATTTGCGCGACGAAATTTATTTGTCGTAGTTTCTTTAGCAAGACGAAAACTGTGGTCGAGCAAACATGGAATAAATTGTTTAAAATTTATTTTTACGGTTTTGTATTTTCTAAAAAGTAAATTTGCACGAAGAAAAAATGTCGTCGTGTTGATCCAGGAGGATCTTACAAACAAAATAATTAAATAATCATATATTATTATATCATTATTTAATTATTCTAAAACCATAAATAATTTGTGGTTTAAAACAAGAGTAATGCTAGTTGGACACACAACATTGACACACTTAGTGACACTCGCTGATGTGTCAATGTATCGTTTGCTCTTTCTTTTCTCCTCGTTTTCTGTTCAGCGAATGATACATTGACACATCAGCAGGTGTCAACTAAGTGTGTCAATGTTGTGTGTCCAAATAGCATCACTCTTAAAACAATTGGTTTTAAACCACCAACTTTGTATGGCTTATGTACGTAGGTGTTTTAAAAACCATTCAACTTTTATGGTTTAAAAATACTTGCTATTTTAAGTTTTCTAATTTAGGACGATGAACTTGTATATAAACCTCATTTGATGAATGAAATAGATAAGTATAACTCAAAGCAGTTCCTTAGCTTCTTCCTTTTGTTTCTCTAATTGCCTTAAAATTCCTCTCGTTCCTTTATTCCTATAAATTAGGAATTCATAGTTCTATCGACTAGAAGTTTTGGATCAAGTGGTATCAGAGCACCAGATCCGAGAGGGTGACGGTGGTTTATGGTCTCAACTCACAACCAACGCAAAGCTTCTGGAGAAGAACTTTTAGGTCCTTTGCTCGTACACTGAAAGCCAAGGTCCAAGAGAGACATTATGACTGAAGAAAACAAACAGGATACATCTAGTGATGGCGATCGCATCACTAAGCTTGAGCAGCAAGTTGAAAACTTGTCTACATCAATCCTTAAACTCGTGGAGAGTTTGAAGACTGGAAAACCTTCACGTCCATCAACTTCATACGAGCCTAATCAAAAGCTCAAGAAAAAGGTTGTTGAGGATAGCGAAGATGAAGACAACACACAAGCTAATCCAGAGAAAAAGGAAGTTGAATCAGGTGACAACAAAAATTCTATTGATACTTTAAAAATTGATTTTGAGGTTGATATCCCTATATATAAGGGAGATGTTGATCCTGAAAAGCTAGATAACTGGATAGATACATTAGAAACTTATTTCACAGTTTATAAGTATTCTCATGTGCAAAATATTAAATTTGCAAGTTTGAAACTTTCAAGCCATGCCCTTGTTTGTGCCTAATAAATCACGGCCATGAACTGACAGAAGGGCTCCCTTTTTCTCAGTCCTAGCACTTGCTCGTGGGACTAAAACGCGGCGTTTGGCCAAGGATGTTTGGCCTTCCTGAAGACAAAGGAAAAATTGCGAAGGCATGATCATCTCGGCCTCGATTACAGGCCGAGGCCGAGGCAAAACAAAACGACGGCCAAAGGTATTAAGGTCAAATCATCACGTGACAACAGGGTCCCATACTTCATTTAATGAGGTATTGCCTCTATTGCTTGCAGCGAACCCACTGGCCACGAATAAGCATTTAATGCACGAGAGAAGGGGGAAAGTGATTGAAGTCAGGATTTGGCGACAGAAAACAGGGTGATTAGACGCAGACATTCTCACAAGGATTCTTGCAGCTTGAGAGATTAGGTGACCAGCTATCAGAGCAATAAATGCGTCCCCACGGCCAGAAGCGCAGAACCCACGATCAAGGCGGCGGCCGAGATTCACCAGGATTTATGGGGTCACACCACCATACTTCACGATCCCAAATGTCAATTGGACTGCCCACTTGCTCTAATCAGGCTCCACCATGCAGATTTTCAACCTCGATTACTCCTCCAGGAACTCTTCCTATAAATACAAGACTCAAGCTACATTCAAAGGGTTCAAACACCAAACCAAAGCCTCCCACGGAGCAACTTATATTTTCCTGTCATGCACTTTCAATATTTTACTTGTTTTCCTAGGAGTAGTGTTAGCTTGTAAGGAAAATACGTTCATCAATATATCATACGACCCTTGATTTTCAAGGTGCTGGAGCACCATCCCTGTTATTCGCTCATTCACCCCATATATCATACGACCGTCGCTCACTGAGCAACGCGCCGGAGCACTGCCCAAAATTCACCATCAACATCACCACTAAACGGCCTTGTAGCTCAGGTCGTGAACCTAACGGCCGAGATCAGTTCCTCCCTCGGCCACAATCGCTTGATCAGAAGTCAAGTCCAAACAGGCGCACCACTTAACCTTTTCCATCCAAACCACATCTCAACGCACGGTAGACCGTGCTGGCACGCCCACGCACAACCGCACCGTATCCAAAAGCAGGAAGCCGCGTGTCAATGCATATCCCCTCGGCCCGGAACCCCAAGCCGTGAGACTTGCGCGGTAGATAGCCCTTACATGGTGGAAGTCCTATCGGAGACAGTATGATGTCTCAAAATTGACTTGGAAGAACTTGAAGATGCTTTTAAGAAAACAATTCTATCCAGTTGGCTATGAAGATGAAAGATGGTATAAGTGGCAACACTTCAGACAAAGATTTGGGCAGCCTGTACAAGAGTATACAACAGAGTTGCATAACCAAGCTATGGTTCTGGACATTGACGTTAACGACTACGAATTTTTCATGAAGTATACCGGAGGTCTTGCCACATATATATGGAAATAACTAAAATTGTTCATCGTAGATACTATTGAAGAAGCTACTGTGAAGACCATCGCCATTGAGGCAAAAAATAAAAGAACTGACAAGAAGGATGAAATATCAAAACCTGTCAACAAAACTAACTGGCAAAAAAAAGGGAAGCAAAGCAAGGAAGGTCTACTGTGATCATTGTCAAACCAGCAGACATGCCAAAGACAAGTGCTGGATACTTCATCCTGAGTTGCGACCAAAGGGCGAGAAAAACAACCAAGGGAGAAAGGACAGAAAAGCCACCTTAACTGCACAATTGGCAGAAGAGCTTCCAGAGTTGAAGCAACCTGATGTTACACTTACCCTTATGATAACACCAGCATGTACTGAAGACACGTACAATCGTGAAGACTTGTTTCATGTGAATATTCCGGTGAAGCAAAGTGTTGTACAAGCTATCATTGACCCTGGAAGTCAAAAAAACCTAATTTCAGAAGCTTTAGTAAGAAAAGTGGGTTTAGACACCACACCACATCCTAAGCCGTACCCGCTAGGATGGATTCAGAAGGATGTTGACTTACAGATCACGAAGCAATGTACCTTCAAATTTGCTATCACCAATCGATATATTGATGAGGTGACATGTGAGGTAGTTCCTTTGGACGTTTGCCAAATCATATTAGGCAGTCCATATTGCCATCCACTATCGGAGGCTTCGCGAGTATCAACTTGTGAACGATGGGAAGGAGTTCCACATCAACGCTTGCTAGCCTCAAGTTACAAATAATTTGCTTACAGATAATTTGCTGACAGCTAACCAAGCCAAGCGGTTAGTCAATTCATGTGGGCGATTCGTTTTGTTGATGATTCGACAGCAAGATCAGAGTTCTAGAGCTGTGACATTGTCTACATTGTCTTTATCTCCTACGCAATGCTCAGACATAGGGAAATTCCAGGAGAAGTTCAAGGACTTATTTCATGATGTGCAGGGTTTGCCACCACGGAGAGCTGTGGAACATGAGATCCAGTTGGTAGGAGATTCACCTCTACCAAACTTGGGTTTGTATCATACTTCTTTAACCGAATCTGACGAGATCAAGAAGCAAATTCAGGGACTTCTTGAACAAGGTGTCATCAAACCTAGCTGCTCACCATGTGGTTCGCCAATGTTACTTGTGCCTAAGAAAGACGGAGGCTGGCGTATGTGTGTTGATTATAGGGCACTTAACAAAATAACCATCAAGAATCGGTATCCATTGCCGAGGATTGATGATCTGCTAGATCAACTACATGGTGCACACTACTTCACTAAGCTTGATCTCAAATCTGGCTATCACCAAGTTCGCATCCATGAAGAAGATACTTGGAAGACTGCATTAAAAACAAAGCAGGGACTGTTTGAGTGGTTAGTCATGCCATTCGGGTTATGTAATGCTCCAGCTACCTTCATGCGATTGATGAATGAAGTACTCCGCCCTTTCATCGACTTTGTCGTTGTATACTTAGATGACATTCTCATATTTAGTGTCACATGGGAGGACCATCTTCATCATATTGCTCAAGTTTTGGAGGTTCTACAAACAAATCAGTTACAGTGAAATGGTAAGAAGTCTGAATTTGGGAAACAACACCTTGTATACCTGGGATTCATTTTTAGTGCAGGAGAACTGAAAATGGACCTAGAGAAAGTACAAGTGATTTCTCAATGGCCTACGCCACATTCAGTAACTGAAGTTCGGAGCTTTATAGGCGAATGTCAATATTTGCGAAAGTTTATTCGGCACTTTCACAAATTGTAGCACCCTTACATTCTCTTACAAAGGCCAATCAAAAGTTTGAATGGTCGAGAAACCATGAAGAATCTTTCCAATTGTTGAAATGAAAGATTATAGAGGCTCCAGTACTAGCATTACTGAATCTACATAAACCATTTGAAGTAGAACCAGATGCATCGAACTATGCCATGGGAGCCGTATTATTTCAGGATGGGAAACCAGTTCCATACCATTCTGAGATGTTTAGTGGACCGGTATTGAATTATCCGACTTATGACAAGGAGCTGTATGCAACGCATCAAGCGATGAAGCATTGGAGAGCTTACTTGTTGGGAAAAGAAGTTGTAGTTCACTCAGATCATAAACCTCTTCAGTTTTTAACTACCTAGTCTAAGTTGTATCAAGCTCGCCATATGAAATGGATGTCTTACCTACAACAATATTGTGATAAAGTACAAGAAAGGAGCAACTAATAAGTTAGCAGATATGTTATCTTGACCACCTACACCAGTTAGTTCCGCATTACTGGTGGCTATGCAAATCCAACCCATTGTTCCTTCTGAATATGCCAAAGGGTATGACACAGATACTAATTTCAACTCAGCCTATGCCAAGCTACAACAAGGAAAGACTAGTGAGTTCTAATTGAAGGATGGACTAATGAACAAGGGAACACAATTGTGCATTCCAGAAGATGGCGACAAATTGCAGTGGATTCGTGAGGCTCATACTTCCAAAGTAGCAGGACATTTGAAGTTGAGAAGACTTTATTGCATCTTCGCCGCTATGTGTATTGGCCAAAGATGCATCTCAATGTTTCACGATACATTCGAGGTTGTGTTCTATGCAACACATCGAAGCCTTCCAACAGAAAGTTAGGACTGTATCTTCCATTGCCAATACCTAGCCGACCTTAGGAGAGTATCTCGATGGATTTCTTAGGTGGATTGCCTAAAACCAAGTCTGGAAATGACTACTTTTTTGTGGTGGTAGATCGTTTTAGTAAGATGGTGATTCTTATTCCATGCAAGAAGATCGTTACTAGAGAAGGAGCTGCTAAGTTATTTTTCCAAGATGTTTGGAAGCATTTTGGCTTACCTACATCGATTATTTCTGACAGAGACAGTCGATTCTTAGGCCATTTCTAGAGGTCGTTATAGGGAATGATGGATACCAGATTGAAAAGAAGCACTACATTTCATCCACAGACGGATGGGCAAACGAAGGTCGTAAATTGGACTATGGTACACTTGTTGAGGGTTTACAATTCCAAGCATCCGAAGACGTGGGATGAAAGTCTCCCATACTTACAGTTTGCTTTCAACCGAGCAATTCATGGCTTCACACTCAAATCTCCATTTGAGGTTTGTTTGGGTTATTTACCCCAGAGTCCTTTTGATTTAGCATTCACTTTAAGTGGCCAGCCATTAAGTGGGAAAGAAGAAGAAGAACAAATTCGAGCACAGAAATTTCTTGAACGAGTCAGAAAGATTCATACTGAAGTGGAGGCACAATTGAAACATTCTCAGCAACGATATAAAGCTCGCCATGACAAGCATCATGTGCCATGTAACTTCAAAGAAGGTGACCTAGTATGGTTACACCTTGGAAAGAAGCGGCTAACCGGTGAAGGCAAGAAACTGAAGCCTATTCGTTATGGACCATTCAAGATCATCAAACAAATTGGTGATAATGCCTTTCAACTTGAATTACCACCATACATGCATATGTACTCGGTCATCAATGCCGAGAATCTTAAGCTTTTTGAGCCATCTCTACTTGATGATGATCCCGGTGAAGACACACGTCTTCCATCAGTTGATGACTTAAAGATTGAACGAGAAGATCCTTTGCCAGAGGATTGTATCTTAGAACAGAAGGTTCGAGAGACCCGACATGGAAAGTATGAGTATTTCCACATTGGCAGTAAAGGTCAACTTCCTAGCAAGTCGAAGTGGTATTTTCGAGACAAGGCAATAACAGAGTTTCCTCATCTCACAATTTAGCTTGACCAGGAGCTCAAGCACCTTAAATGGGGGAGCCATGATCTGGGAGGATCTTACAAACAAAATAATTACATAATCATATATTATTATATCATTATTTAATTATTTTAAAACCATAAATAATTTGTGGTTTTAAACAATTGGTTTTAAACCACCAACTTTGTATGGCTTATGTACGTAGGTGTTTTAAAAACCATTCAACTTTTATGGTTTAAAAACACTTGCTATTTTAAGTTTTCTAATTTAGGACGATGAACTTGTATATAAACCTCATTTGATAAATGAAATAGATAAGCAAACTCAAAGTAGTTCCTTAGCTTCTTCCTTTTGTTTCTCTAATTGTCTTAAAATTCCTCTCGTTCCTTTAATCCAATAAACTAGGAATTCATAGTTCTATCGACTAGAAGTTTTGGAATTCATCAAATCCTAACCAATCATCAGCTAGAGCATGAAATGAAGAGTGGAATCCATACCTCAATCGTCAGATTTGGTGACCGGAAGAGGGAGCATGCGGCCGGAGAAACAGTGGCAAATCCGATCTAAATCAGGTCGACAACGGCGGGGAAGGGCTAGGGTTCGAAGGTTGTGGTGGCCTGATCTAAACAAGGGGTCGGTTTGGCAGGTTGAGGTGGTTGGAGGTTATGGAGGGACGGACGGAGAGAGAGGAAGAAGAACCAAATTGCTGAAGAAGACGACTCTGCAAGTTTTAGAAAAATTTCGCGAACTTGCGCGACGTACTTCATATGTTGCGTCGCGCATTGTCAAAGTGGCGTTGTTTCCAGAATTTTTTTTCACAAACTTAACTGGCGACGAAACAAAATCGTCACGCATCATTTCCTTGCGCGACGTAAAAGATAAACCAGTGTCGCACAATGTGCTAATGCCGACAAAATTTTCGCCACCTTGTGCAACGACTTAAAAACCGTCGCACAAGGTGACAAACCCGCCAGATTTTCACCCCACTCCACCAAAATTTTCACATCCTTGCGCGACGTGAAAAAATATGGCGTCGCGCAAACCCAAAATCATGAACCCTAAACCCAGAAAATCGTAACATTGCGCGACGACATAGTGCGTCGCCCAATATTTTGTGCGACGTAGGGTTTAGGTTTTGTCTTGCAAAGTAATGTTGCACGACGAAACGATTCGTCTCGCAAGCGTTTTCGTTTATAACGGTTGAAAAGTTTTGTCCTGTTTGTAGATCTCAGAATGTTTGGTTTTTGTGATTTTTGGGGTATATGATCTCGTAGTATATACAAACAAGTTTGGTGGTTGGATCGTTAAAAATAGTTTCGTAGAATGCATATGCCATCAAAACAATATATTCACTAACAATTTAGGGTTTATTTATACTTTAGTTAAATATAACGTAAGATTTTGTGGTTTCCACTAGTGTAAATATTTTAAATTGAAGATCAAATTCCGTCATTGTATTCATATAGGATAAAGGGAGTATAGCTGTAAAAAATCATCAAAATCAGAGTTGAAACAACCATTAAATCGTGATTTTTTGTTTCTAACCGTCGAAATGTTTTGTCTCTTTACTTGATATCTGAATGTTTATTTTTTTTATTTTTGGCGTATATGATCTTGAAGTATAAACAAACAAGTTTGACGGTTGTCTCCTTGAAACTAGTTTCTTAGAATGCGTATGTCATCAAAACAACATATTCACTAACAATTAAGAGTTTATTTTTACTTTTGTTATATATAACGTAAGATTTTGCGGTATTAACTAGTGTAAATATTTTAAATTGAAGATCAAATTTAGTAATTGTATTCATATAGGGTCAAGGAATGTAACTTTAAAAAATCATCAAAATCGGAGTCAAAATAACCGTTAAATCGTGATTTTTCATTTATATCCGTTGAAAAGTTTTGTCCCGTTACTAGATTTATGAATGTTTGTTTATTTGGGGGATACAATCTCACAATATATACAAACAAGTTTGACGGCTGGATCGTTGAAACTAGTTTTGTAGAATGCGTATCCCATCAAAACAAAATATTCACTAACAATTAAGATATAAATGAAACTTTACGTGATGAAGGAAAATTCAATCGGCGACGAACCCAAACTGTTTGGGTGACGAATATTTGTGTATTCGTCGGGCAAGGGTCATTTACGTAATTTCAGAATTGTTACAGATTTTTTCGAAAAACAACACTTGCGAGACGAATATATTAGTCGCGCTAACGGTCCTTGTGCGATGCAAATTGTTTGTTCATCGCTCAACGGTTATTTATAATTTTTAAGAATTTTTTGTGGATTTTTTCGGAAAACAACACTTGCGAGATGAGTATTATTAGTAGTCGCAAACGATCCTTGTGCGACGCGTATTCTTTCGTCGTCGCGCAAGTTTCATTTATATTATTTCAGAATTTTGTGCAGGTTTTTTCGAAAAACAACCCTTGCGAGACGAACTCTATTGGTCGCGTGAACATACATAGGGCGACGAAAGTTCCCTTTTCTTCTCGCAAGAGACTTTTGTTTAAAAAATTATTTGATAATAATTTTGCAGAAGTTTTCGGAATCTTTCCTGTTCTTTGCGCGACGAATAATTGCACGTTCGTCGCGCAAAGTTGTTGCAAAAATATGAGTTCTGCAAAGAGAAGCGAAGTGTTGTTGAAGGGTTGAAGTGTTTAAAGCTGAAAAGTGATGTGTTTTAAAGTTGAAGGAACACATATGTAGTTTCAAAATATATATTCTGTTTCTATCTGCTCTCTTCCAGCTAGAAAAACAAGGGTTCTGTTCTGTTTCTATTCTCTCGCGACACTAGATGTAGTTGGATTTAAAGTGTAGTTGGATTTAATTAAAAAGGTATGAATGACTTGATTTTAATTAAAAAGGTATGAATGACTTGATTTTATGGCTCTTTACATTAAACTTCTCAATAAGTATAGACAAATGTATTTAACTCCGTTTTATTTATCCACATATATATATATATATATATATAAATGGAAATTAGATATAACAAGTACATATATTCAAAAAAAGCATAGTTTCCAATATATTTACACTAACATAATTATATTACAAAAATTACATTGACTAAAACATAGTAAGTCACAAATAATTTGCATTATTCATCATTTGAACTATAATAACCTTCGTTATCGTTGCTATCATCACTTTCAGTCTCCAAATCATCCTCCTCCTCATCCTCCATAATTACATCATCGTCATTGTTCGGGCCCATTGCAACATCGTATCTAGGAAGATCACCGAGGTCAATTGTAATTGACTAAATCGGTATTTCTCTTGAAGACACTCCTTCAAGTTGAAATGGTTCCTGAACAACATTTGTATTTCGAAGCATTTTTGCATCATGTTCCATGCAAGATTCTAAACATTGGTCAGCGACGTCGACGTTGTTGGTAGATGGGTCTAGTTCTAGTATAGCATACACATTCCTCTAATCCATCTGCTGAACAACTTTCCACCCGCTCCCTGCTTTAGGGTCATCTAGATAGACAATCTGTTTTGCCATATTTGCCAAAATGTAAGGGTCGTCATCATACCATGTTCTGTTCATGTTCACATATCGTAACCCATGATCGATTTTTAATACTTCCCTGCCTATTTGGGTTCTTATTAAACCATCGACACTTAAACATGATCACTTGGTATTTGTCTTTGTAAAGCAATTCCGCGACAGTTGTGAGTTTACCAGAGAAATCAATGTCCGTACTTTCGCCTCCACCTAGAACATGGACACCGCTGTTTTGCGTACACAACTTGTCATTTCGTGCAGTCCCCAAAAACTTGACGTCATTAACATGACAACCCGAGAACAATTCAGCCCAAATTGGGCCAAATGCCAAGTTATATAACTCTTCACTGTAAGTAGGGGAATTATCTTATTTCAACTTATTCACCTAATATTATACAAAAACATTCACATGTTAGTTTGAGAAAATTAAATATTACAATATATATGTCAATTACAAAACACTTATAACTTACATATTCCAAAAACCATTTTGGAAACAATTCACGGTGTTTTTTTGGAATACAAATGTGATGGATGTTCTCGCTTCATCATCTCTTCATGCTAATCTAAGTATGCCATTATCTCATCACAATTGTTCAATACGAACCAATGAGCTACCTCCATATCATTTCTGGAAAACGACTATCCTCGTACAGGATCTCCAAATGGCCATGCGCTTTGGGCAAAAATAGAAAGTTGCTCATTTCTCACACTTCCGTCATTATTGCACTGAGGTCGATTGAAAGCCGTGTCCACGTCTTTTAAATACATTCCACAGAAAGTAAGCGCTTCATATTGAACCCAAGCCTCTACAATTGATCCTTCGAGCTTCGCTCTGTTGCGTACACTTCTTTTTAGCTCTCTGAGAAGCCTCTACAATATGATTAGCTTGACTACATCGACGACAATAGGTGTCGAATCCCCACAGGAAGTAGGCGTTGCATAAACACATGGCAGTCGTGGCTCTTGAGTCTAGTAAATTTACCCTTGTCAACATTCACGCAACGTGCGATATTAGAAGCATACCCGTCAGGAAACTTTACAGACGATACAAACTGTAGAAACTCTTTTTTGTCATTCGGTTTCATGGAAAAAAAAATGCAAGATCCCTTCTAGCTTTATCACTGCCCCTTTTCATCCATAAATCCCTTCGTATGCCCAGTCTTTCCAAATCAAGACAAGCGTTGATCGTGTCCTTTGTCTTGCCTTTGATATCTAGAATCGTCCCCATCAATGTGTTGAATAAATTTTTCTCAACATGCATAACGTCCAGATTGTACCTCAATTTTAGTTTCGACCAATATGGGAGCTCATAGAACATAGACTTGTGCGTCCAGTTTAAATGTGTAGAAGGTTTGATCTGACTTATTGTTTTCCTGAACGGAGCAAAATCCAAATGGTTAAGCTGTTCCAAGATCAGATCACCGGACGATTCTCTAGGTCTTGCGCGACGCTCTTTGTTCCCGTCGAACTCTTTATCCTTTTCTCACCACTCGTGGTCCCATGGCAACCATCTTCGATGCCCAAGATAACAAACTTTTCCAACGTTCCAACCAGAAGTTACATCTTCCTTGCATATAAGGCATGCCATATAACCCTTCGTGCTCCACCTCAAAACCATTGCATATGCGGGAAAATCATTCACAGTCCGCATAACTGTCGCCCGCAAAGTGAACATCTTCCCAGTGGATTTATCGTACATGCGCACACCGTTTGTCCATAAATTATTGAGCTCATCAACCAACAGCCTTAAGTACACATCGATTGACTTGCTAGGATCCTCCGTTATCAAAACAGTCATCATCATGTACTCTTTTTTCATGCATTTCCAAGGTGGCAAATTATATGGGAATACTAAAATCGGTCAAGTGCTGTGGTGTTGGTTTAGAACTCTGTATGGATTGAATCCATCAATGGCAAGTCCCAACCTAACATTTTGGGGATTAGCAGCAAACTCGAGGAACATTTGATCGAACTCTTTCCATGCCTCCCCATCTGCAGGATGCCACATCACATCGTCGTCTACCCGTTTTTTCTTATGTCATTTCATGTCTGTGGCAGTATGTGTCGACATATACAATCGCTGCAATCTTGGTTTCAAGGGCAGATAACGCATGGCTTTTTGTGGAATCTTAGTCATTCTATTCTAAGAGGTCTGTTTGAACCTCGACTCATTGCATATAGGGCATGTATCCAATATTTCATACTCTTTGTAGAATAACATGCAATTGCTTTTGCAAGCATGGATTTTTTCATAACCCAATCCAAAATCACTCCACATCTTTTGCGCCTGTCTGTGGTCTTTCGGCAAACAATTGTCCGTTGGAAGCATTCTCTTGAAAACCCCCAAAAAGTAATCGAAACACAGGTTCGACATACGATACTTTATTTTTCTGTACATTAGCTCCACAATCGCCGTCAGAGCGGAAAAGCTCTCGCACCCCGGATATAACTCTTGGTTGGCATTTTTTAACAGTTTTTCATACTATTCGAACTCTGCACTATCCGTTGGTGTAGGCACATCATCTTCCCCTTGCTGATAGCTGCTGGTCGATGCAAATGGAAAAGCATCATTCATAATATCCATGACTTATTCATTAGGATCCACAATGGGTTCAACATTGTCCACTCTTGTGGCCCTTGAAGACGAAGCAATGTCTAATTGTTCCCCGTGATGGTTCCAAGTGCTATATGTCTCAATCATTCCATTCCTTACTAAATGAAATCGAACAGTTTTAATTGTCTCCCACAACATGTTGTTACACCTCCTACAAGGACACCGAATTCTAGTTGCACTCGAGTTGTGTGACCGAGCAAAGTGAATAAATTCCTCGATTCCATCTAAGTATTCTTTTGCACACTTGTTAGGGTTCTGTATCCACCTTCTGCTCATAATTCCAAGAACCACAATCACAATACAACAATCATGTTGTATTCTTATAAAATCATAACGTCACCTTATGCCCTATCCCATTCGGATATGCATAGTTATGTCACGTAATTTACGGCTACATGAGATTAGATTTTGACGTGGATGAATTTCGGCAGCATCTCGGTACAGTTCTTGAGGTGTACCGTAGATATAAAATACCTACGTACCACCCAAAGAACGTACCAAGATGACACTGAAATCTCCACAATTGAAACCTAGTCCTGTAGCTGTAAACCACGTGACATGACTATGCATTTCCAAACTGTCCAAAATATGGGACAATTCAAGAATTAATTGGACCGCAGTCATGCTTTACGCATCCATGTGCGATATCCAACTAACCTCGAACAAAAAAAAATATCCATGTGCGATATCCAACTAATTTCAATTAACTTCGTACATCAACGTGCATAATTTAACAACATAATAAAAAAATAATTTCACAAAAACAATATATAAAGAAATTGAATTTATATTTTAAATAAATATAAAACAAATAAAATACCTTCTTCAATATATCAAGTTCCAAGCATTATTCACATATAATATCCTATACACAACGAAATTAACGATGTTAATACGAATTTACAATAATACTTTTACACTAACGACAAAAAAAACTTACCCAATGCACGTAGCAGAGGCAGGAAATGAAATTCAATCTCTTTGGTTGAAATTTGCAGGCTGAGAAGATGGAGAGAGAGAGGGGCAGAAGCAGAGGCAAAACTGTTTTTTCGATGAAACTATATCTGTTAAAGACGACTCATTTTGCGCGACGAATAGTCGTATTCCGTCGCACAAAGCAAAAAATAATTTAGTCGCGCAAAAGGCCTCTTTTGTCACGCAAAATCCAATTTAACGACGCGCAAAGACGTACCAACATCACGTCTTTGCGCGACAACAAGCTTATATCCGTACCAGAAAGTTTAGTACGACGGTGGGATGATTTGTCATGCAAATTATACTAGCCCGACAAATGTTTTAGTAGCGAACGTTAAAAAATATAAAATTATTATCCATGGAAGGTTGTGCGACGCATACATTTTGTTGTCGCGCAAAATATCCTATTGCGACGAAGATGTGTTTGTCACGCAAAGTAAAAAATGTAGTAGTGATATTAGTTATGAGATTAAAAATATAGCATTGAATATAAATAAATATTGAAATGATATATATTTTAATTTGACTGGTTCGGTTCGGCTAGGCTCAGTTTTTGAAGACATAGAACCGGTCCAAACTAGTCCAGTTCGGTTTTTGACCAGTTGTTGACTTTTTGGTCAACTCGATTTTTTTCCAGTTCGGTTCGGTGCAATTCAAGTTCGAATTTCCGATTCGCCGGTCTAAATGCCCACCCCTATCAATTATCAAATTAATTACCTTTAATGGCAAGTAATTGTCAACAATATCCATTTAATTTAGATCATTGTCAATTAAATGATAACTCCCTAATATTAGCCATATATTGGCCTGGATATTTAATAAACATTAAGGCCCACACCACTTGTTCATTGATCGAGATCCTGTAAGACAAATCCGTGTCTTAGTCCAAATTGTGGTCTTCCAATCTTATCTGGTTTGGAGGAGCTCTAATTGATCAGGAAGTATGAATCCTAATATCAATGGGATACTCAATCAAACAGTGCGTTTACATTGAGATAGGAGTATCTTAAGAATTCCTAATTCTATATGGATTAGAACATCGTATTCCCAAGCAAAAAGGAAATGTTTGAGTACTCCTTGATGGGTAAGGTACTGGAACAAATGCTTATAAATAAGGCCCTTCCCTATCGGCTAAACTCACTCATAGCAAAATACTCACCCTATCTAGAGATAGAGATAAAGAGGCGTGTTGGAGAAGAAGATCATTTTCACAATGTCTTATCAAGGTTAGTATTTGAGATTCAAAGAGGTGATAGAACTTACATGTGGTATCAGAGCACTAGGTCTTGTTCTCTAATCTAACCTACAGATTTATAAAAGATTGCTGCTAAAATAAAATATTGATCATTAGCATGAAGCATGTAGACTTTAACCAATTACATACCTTATATGATAAGGTATGATCAAGGGCATCAAGAATATTTGCTCAATCATGCTTGAAAGGCTATTGATCAAAGGCTGAATTATCATTGTTTAAATTAAGTAAGCCACAGGAACACAATATAATAAGAGAAAGAGGTGCAAAATCTGATGCAATCAAAGAAAAATAAGGAATATAGGAACAAAGTCACTACTGCTGGAAAAGAGAAAGAAAAGGAAAAGGATAATAACAGTTCAAAAGCTCTGAAACCAGTGGGATTGAAATGCTTCTTCTCTAAGAAAACTGGATATATGAAAAAGGAATGCAGAAGGTATAAGAAATGGTTGGAGAAACAGAAAACTAAAGGTAAAAGGTTATCAAGTTTTGGTTTGCTTTGAATCTAATTTAGTTGATTTTACTGATGATTCATGGTGGTTAGACAGTGGTGCATCTATTCATGTGACTAATTCTTTGCAGGGGTTCATAAAGAGGAGGCTACCAAGCAAGGATGAAGTGAAGGTGTTCGTAGGCAATGAAGAAAAAGTGCAAGTAGATAATATTGGACTAGTTAGGATTGAACTAGATTTTGGTTTTGTTTTTGATTTAGAAGATGTGGTTTATATTCCCTCAATGAGGAACAATCTCATCTCAATTACTAGGCATGTAAAGTCAAAGTTCACTTTGAACTTTAATGATTTTGGTTTTTCTATTTTCAGAAATAAAAGTTTAATTGGAAAAGCAAGTATTGTGGATGGTATGTTTCGATTAAATTGCAAAGAAACTATGCAAATCAACTCAACTCAATCCAAACCATGCAAAGAATTATCATTTAAACGGTGACATAAAAAACTTGGACATATTTCAAAGGCAAGAATCAGTACACTATGCAAAGAATTAGTTCTACCACCATTGAATCATGATGATGCAGATGATATATGTATAGAATGTACAAAGGGAAAACTAACCAACCTAAGAAAGAAAGGTGTTGTAGGAAGTCAAAGTGTATTGGAATCCATACGGACATATGTGGACCATTCCCAACTCCAACCCATGAAGGGTTTAACTACTTCATCACTTTTACAGATGACTACTCGAGATTTGGAGATGGTTTTCTGATCAAAGAAAAATCCAATGCTTTGGACATGTTCAAAATTTATAAAGTTGAAGTGGAAAACTAACTAGACCTGAAGATAAAAGTTGTAAGGTCTGACAGAGGAGGGGAGTTCTATGGGAGATTCAATGAGACTGGGAGGAATCCTTGTCCTTTTGCAAGGTTTCTACAGCAAGAAGGAATCATTACTCAATATACTAATCCAGGGACTCCATAGCAAAATGGAATTGCAGAGAGGAGAAACAGAACTCTAAAGGATACGATAAGAAGCATGATGTGTTGCACAAACTTGCCAATTTTTCTGTGGGCAGAAGCTTTGTAAACAACAAATTACATACTTAATCAAGTACCAACCAAGAGTATCAACAATATCCCTTATGAAGTCTGGAATAAGAGAAAACCAAGCTTTGAAACATTTGAAAATATGGGGCTGCAAGGCATAGGCAAAGATGTATAACCCTATGGAAAAAAAGCTGGACTCAAGAATTGTAAGTGGTTATTTCATAGGATATCCAGATAGAACTAAAGGATACATATTTTATTGTCCTAAAAACACTACTAGATTTGTAGAAACTCAGAGGGCAGTGTTTATAGAATCTGAAAGCGAGACAATCGAAGATGAAAATTTTGAGTTTGATGAAGGTATTGCAAAAATTGGGGAAACAATGCAAACTCACATTTTGGTTTTACCAAGTTTTGACTTGGATGGCAATCAAAACAACCAAGAAGGGCAAATTGGTACATACACTATGGTAACTGAAGAAGAAACTCACGAAAATCAAGTTTTACTACCTGAAAATCAAGATGCAGTTCAAACACAAGAAGGCACTAATAATTAGCCAAATGCAGGACTACGAATGTTAGAAAGACCAAAGAAATGTGCTTTACATAATGATTATTATGTTTACCTTCAAGATTCAGAGCATGATGTGACTGACATTGAGGATCCTATGAATTTCAAGCAAGCAATGATGAGTGACAAAAATGAAAATTGGTGGGCTGCTATGAAATCAGAATTAGGTTCCAATGGAGTTTGGGAGCTTGTGCCTTTACCACAAGGGAGCAAACCAATTGGCTAGAAGTGGGTGTTCAAAACCAAGAGAAATTCAAAGGGCAGATAAATAGATATAAGGCTAGATTGGTGGCTAAAGGGTTCACATAGAAAGAAGGAATTCATTTCAAAGAGACCGATTCACTTGTCTCAATAAAAGACTCCTTTCGAGTGATCATGGCTCTAGTAGCTCATTTTGATTTACACTTACATCAAATGGATGTTAAGACTGCATTCTTGAATGGAAACTTAGCAGAAGAAATTTATATGCAACAACCAGAGGGTTTCATTCAAGAGAAGGGAGAAAATCTGGTTTGCAAGTTGTGTAAATCAGTCTATGGTCTCAAACAAGCATCTAGATAGTGGTATATAAGATTCAATGAGGTTGTTAAACTATATGGTTTTACAAAGAATGTTTTAGATGAGTGCATTTACATGAAGATGACATTCTGCTAGCTTGCACCAACATGTCCATGTTACATGATTGCAAGGCATTCCTGGCTAAACATTTGACATGACAAATTTTGATGAAGCCTCATATGTTTTAGGAATCAAAATTAGCATAAATAGAAAGAGCGGTTTGTTGGGACTACCACAGAAGACTTATATAGAAAAGATACTCAAAAGGTTTAACATGCAAGGTTGTGCAGGGTCAGATGTGCCTATTTCAAAGGGAGATAAATTTAGTATTGATCAAGCACCAAAGACTGATCAAGGAAAGCGTGAAATGCTAGATAAACCTTATGCATCATTAGTGGGGAGTCTCATGTATGCACAAGTATGCATCAAACCTGATATTGATTTTTCAGTAAGTGCATTGGGAAGATTTCAGTCAAATCTTGGACAAGCACATTGGAATGCTGGTAAAAGAGTCATGAGATATTTGCAAAGAACAAAGGACTATAAGCTGGTTTACAAAAGGAGTGACAAGCTGGAAGTAGAAGGTTATGCTTATGCAAATTTTGGAGGTTCTAAAGATGACTTGAAATTCAGGATATGTTTTCCTATTTGCTGGAGCAGCAATATCATGGAGAAGTAACAAGCAGCCACTCCAGTTGCATAGACTATGTTGGCAGAATTTCTGGCTTGTTATGAAGCAACCACTCAAGTTATGTGGTTAAAGAACTTTACCACTAGTTTGGGTGTAGTTGAATCAATTCAACGACCTATACAACTTTGGAATGATAACAGTGCAACAGTACTTTTTGAAAAGGGAATAAAAGAACAAAGGCATCAAGAATTCTGGAAGTTAAATTCTTTGCTGTCAAAGAAAAGATTAGAGATGGGCATCATGTGTTGAAGCACATTGGCACAAATGAAATGGTTGCAGATCCACTTACTAAGGGATTACCAAATGGTGTTTTTCACAGACATGGGATTAGCATGGGATTGACAGTTAATTTGGATGACTAAAACAGTGGGAGTCTTCTATCAAGTTTTGGTAGTTTTAACTAGTTGTTGCTATTTTCTATTAATTAATACTGTGGTATTTTAATTTGGATGATTTTCAGTTTAAGGATTCAAATATAGTATATTTATGCAATCTGTGGATATGTGATTACTTGAATATGTGTGGGTGGTATATCATGCATTTAAGGTAGCCCCAAGAGGATTGTATTCATGACAGTCTGCTATTTTGGTTATGTAAATGGAGACCTTGGTAGTCATTTACGAGGACAAAGGAATTAGATGACTTTTGTTTAAAGCACTTTCAATAAGGTCATCTACATTCTACAGTTTTAATCTTGATCGAAGCCTTATGTCGTGTTGAAGAGTTTTAAGTGTGATTATAAAGACTTTGATAACTGTATGATCAATAAATCTCAATAGTCTCTTATAATTTTTCTTCATTGACAGTGGCTTAGTGGGAATTTTATCTGGATATAATTTCACAAGGCCTTAAAGTGATCAATACGAGTTTTCCTTAGTGATAATTTGACCAAGTGGGAGACTGTAAGACAAATCTGTCTTAGTCCAAATTGTGGTCTTCCAATCTTATCTGGTTTGGAGGAGCTCTAATTGATCAAGAAGTATGAATCCTAATTCCAGTGGGATACTCAATCAAACAGTGTGTTTACATTGAGATAGGAGTATCTTAAGAATTCCTAATTCTATATGGATTAGAACATATCCTATTCCTAAGCAAACATGATCTGTTCGAGTACTCCTTGATGGGTAAGGTATTGGAACAAATGCTTATAAATAAGGTCCCTTCCCTATCGGCTAAACTCACTCATAACACTCATCCCATCCAGAGATAGAGATAAAGAGTTGGGTAGGAGAAGAAGATCCTTTTTCACAATGTCTGATCAAGGTTAGTATTTGAGATTCAAAGACATGATAGAACTTACAAGCCCATTTCTTGCGGCTCTTCATCTTACTTTGATATGGTTTCCAATTTATAAACTGTCTTTGATTTCTGTGTGGTTTTAAATTTTATCTCAACAACACTCGATGCAAAGAAAATATCATGTATGATACCCAATGATTGCCGATCGCTTACCCAATGTAAAAGAATAGTATTGTATTCCACACAATGTCTAACATATACAAGGTGGAAAAGTTAAATTCTTTGTTTACATTATTGATATTCAATATGCAGTCCTCGTTTGGAAAAGTTATAAGCACTGCATGGAAAAAAGAAGAAGAAGAAAAAAAAAAAGACTTTAATTTGAAAGAGAGAGTCCGACAGCCCATATTTATTAATCCTTTCAGCAAGAGGGCACCTCCTTGGGTCCCCTGGTGGACCAGTACTATTTGGGAGCAAAACATATCTATTTCGTGAAGCATATTGATCCAATTTACAACTTTGCGGTCCTTTCACTCCATAAAGGAGAGAACATGCTCCAATGTATTTTGTCGTGTTTGTATATCTTAGCCTAACCTTACCATGGTTTGGTCCAAGTTCACTCCATAAAAAAAAAAGGTAAATTGCCGAATACACCTTTGAAACTATCACGCTAGTTGAAATCTATACCTTGAATTAAATTTTCAGCCAATTTAACACTCGTATTAAATTTTGTCGCCAATTTACCCTGCACCGTTAGTTTTTGGCAATTTTCATCCAAATCTTTATTAAAAACACCTCATGAATGGCACATGTCAACCCTGCAACCCAGATTACCCAACAAACCCTCTCTCTATCTCCTCGTCTCTTCTTCACTCTCCCCTCTCCCCGTTTCTTCCTCCTAGGCCTCAGCCCACCCTACCACAACAATACCAAATCAAGACAACCGCTGAAAAATCTCTCTCATCCAATCCATGTATTTCGTCGTTGGCCACATCATCGTCCTCGTGACTAAACGCCAAGTAGCCAATCACGAGCCCCAAAAAGAGAAGCACAACCTCGCAGAGTCAAGTGGCCAAGAACTTCCCAAAAGACGGGGATAAAGAAGAAGAGACAGGGAGAGAGAAAGAGGTCTCGCATATTTCTTTACAAGCAACGGTGTTTGCCTTCATAGAGAGGAACGATAGAGTAGAGGAGCGAAGATTAAACAACAAACCAAAAGGCTTGGCCTTTTTTTTTTTTTGAGATCTTTAGCCAGGGATCAAATCTAACTTAGGTCTAGTTTGGCATTGCTGCGCTTTTAAAAAAAAATGCTTTTGCTGTGCTGCGAAAATAATCAATTGTGAAAAAAAGAAGCTAGGCGTTTGGTAAACTGTATTTGAAAAACTACTGTGAGTAGTCAAAGTGTTTGGTAAATTTTTATAATAAGTGTTTTCAATGGCGTAGCTATGAATTTTCTCAAGGAGGGTCAACATTATTAGTCTGAGAAAACCGTGAATAATAATATATAATTTAATTGTTATCTTCCAAAATCATAATCAGCATCGCACAATAAATTACAAAGAAATAATTTGACATGAATCAAATCATAATATATTGCTCAAAAGAGAACTGAATAGCTAGTATTAAGAGATTTACTTGACTGATGGCCGATTCAATAACAAAAATTGTAAGAGAACTCAATAAATTAAAGAATAGAAAGATTAAAGTTAATAAGGAAAAATGGAGTAAAGATAAATATAGGAAAAACTATAGAAGTAAAGAATAACAATTAACTAGAGTTAGAAAGTTAGAAGGGTCATTTATAAAAGAAACCCAAGAAAATCAAATATAACACATAACAAATGCATTTGTTGCATAAATTGGAGGAGGGTCAGTTGACCCTTGTGGGCCTTAGCTGGCTTCGCCATTAAGTGTTTTTAGTGTGTATAATAACCGACAAGGGCATGATGATGAAATTGTTTGTTTTTTCTTCATTCTTTTTCTACTTTAAAAAAAACAAACAAACAAACAAACTCCACTACATAATTTTTTTCTTTTTTTAATTTACACTTTTTTTATAAAGAATTTTAATCTACAATTAGCACACATATTTTACCATAAATTATAAATTACTATTGTAGCACGTCATCTCACATCCTATATATCTTTCAGAAAACCCCACATCCTATTTTTAATTACATATATGTATGTGGATGGATGATGCCAATCACCAAACACCAATATCATTTAACACTATCATTAAACACCCATTTGACAGTTTTCAGTGTCCAATTTTCATTTATTCATTTTCTAAGTTGGAGTTTTCAATTAAAAATTTCTCCTTATCTAAGTTAGAGAGAGAGAGAGAGAGAGAGTTGAGGTGTATATCCATCAAATACGTTCAAATTAATTTAACCTTTTTCATTCCTCATTCATTCGTATTTGTTGCTTTTTCACTCTTTGTTTTTGTTTTTACCTTTGTTTTTTTGGAGTCTACTTGCTGGTGGCAGCAGATGGGTTTGATTATTTTGTAGCTTTCCTCTCTCTCTCTCTTTCTTCTTCTTCTCTCTCTCTGTCCCATTCTCCCATGTCGCCACCGTCTCTCTATTTGATCCCCACGCCGCCCAAATCCAACATACGCACTGCCCAGATCCACCAAGCCATGCCCACTACAAATAAAAATCTTGGGGGATTTTTACTCTATTTTAATTCAATTTAATGAAGTTTATGAATCAACTCTCTCTTTGCCATGTGTATGTGAATAATGGGAAGATTGAATTTTGCTGATGTGAGTCTCCTAATTAATCAAGGAGACTTATTATCTTAATTAATTAAGGGATTTATTTTCCTATTCTATATAGTTAACAAATCATTGTATAATTAGGAGATACTATCATAATTGATTACTATATCTATTTCCTTGTAAAGCACTCATGTAAGCTCTTATATATACCTCCTTATGGAGAAGAATAAAACTCAACCCAAAGTATTTGTTAGAGTTAGGGATGGCAATAGGCTGGTTAGGGGCCGGGTATGGCAATACCAACCCCGTCCCCCCTATTTGTGCCTAATAAATCACGGCCATGAACTGGCCGAAGGCACCTCTTTTCCTCGGCCCTCGCACTTGCTCGTAAAACTGAAACGCAGCGTTTCGCCAAGGTGACTAGCCTCCCTGAAAATAATAGAGAAAATGCCAAGGCACGATCATCTTGGCCTCGATTGCAAGCCGAGCCCGAGGCCGAGCAAAGTCACGACCAGAAGTATTAAAGTCAAATCATCACGTAATGACAAGGTCCCATGCTTTATTTAATGAGGTAGTGCCTCTGTTTATTGCAGTAAACCCACTGGCTATGAATAAGCATTTAATGCATGAGGGAAGGTGGGAAGTGACTGAAGTCAGGGTTTGGCGACAGAAAACAGAGTGATTAGACGTGGACATTCTCACAAGAATTCTTGCAATTTGAGAGATTGGGTGACTAACTATCAGAGCAATAAATGCGTCCTCACGGCCAGTTGCGCGGGAACCACGATCAAGGGCGGCGGCCGGGATTCACCAAGATTCAGGGGGTCACACCACCATGTTTCACAATCCCAAATGTCGATTGGACTACCCACTTGCGCTAATCAGGCTCCACCATGCAGATTTTCGGCCTCGATTATTCCTCTAGGAACTCCTCCTATAAATACAAAGCTTAGGACTACATTCAAAGGGTTAAAACACCAAACCCAAGCCTCCCACGGAGCAACTTATATTTTCCTGTAATGCACTTTCATTATCTTTACTTGCTTTCCTAGGAGTAGTGTTAGTTTGTAAGGAAAACCCATTCATCAATATATCATACGACCCTTGATTTTCAAGGCGCCGGAGCACCATCCTTGTTATTCGCTCATTCACCCCATATATCATACGATCGCCGCTCATTGAGCAGCGCGCCGGAGCACCGCCCTAAACCCACCATCGACACCACCACTAAACGGCCTTGTAGCTCAGGCCGTGAACCTGACAGCCGAGATTAGTTTCTCTCTCGGCTACAATCGTTTGATCAGAAGACAAGTCCAAACAGGCGCACCATTCAACCATTCAACCATCTCCATTCACACCAACAACCTCAACGCACAGTAGACCGTGCTGGCACGCCGGCGCACAAACCGCACCACACCCAAAAGCAGGAAGCCGCGTGTCAACGCACATCCCTTCGGCCCGGAACTTAAGGCCATGAGATTTGCGCGATAGACACCCGCTCCCCATCCCCGTCCCCGTCCCCGACCCAATCCCCAGTTTAGGCTTTTCGGGAATCCCCGTCCCCATCCCCGTCGGGGAAGTGCCTCCCATACCCGCCCCGATCCCCGGTTTTTAATAAGACATTTCGTGTTAAAATAATTTTCTAAAGCACAATCACATCATTGTGAAATTTTATAAACAGCCACCACAAGATATTTCTTGTTAAAATAAGTTCTCAACAATTGCTCAATCCAAATCTTTAGAAACTTTTTCAGTAAGCACAACAAATCTATCTAGTCTTAAATTAGAAAACCAACACCAAAGAAATATTATGTCATCAAATAAAACTTCACAATTTCAATGAACTCTCCTATGCTTCATCATTCATAGCTTTAATCAAAAAACAAAGAGATGTTCTCTGTTTCAATGGTAGACTCCTACAAAAAAAAAATTAAGAAGATAAAGACATTACAATTATTTAAAAGAAAATGAGAAACTGGCCAATATAAGAAAAATCCATTTTAAAAAAAATAAGGAGAGCTATTAAATATAAGAATGTTACCTCCTCCTCATCATTATCAACTTCCTCATCTTGAACGGTGACTCTTCTAGCTTCATTCTCATTAGAGCTTGAAGCTAACAATAGAAAAAAAAAAGATTTAGAAAACAGTAATAAATATGAAAAATGTAACTACAAAAATATTTCAATACCTCTTATCTCACTCCATAACCAATCACGAGCGCACATCAATTCCTCTACTGTTTTTGAATGAAGCCGGCTACGATGAGGGCTTATAATCCTTCCACTAGTACTAAAGCAAGACTCTGAAGCAACTGTGGATACAGGAATGGCCAAAATATCTCTAGCAATATGATGCAAAGTAGGATATTTGATCCCATTGGATTTCCACCAACATAATATATCAAAATCATCATCATCATTCCTAGGTAAAAGAGACTCTTCTAGATAATGATCCAACTCAGATTTAACATGTCCATGGGTAGTGGAATGAGAAACAAACACATCCAATTGCTTTACCAAATCAAGTTTAGGCATAGATGGCCTAGATGAAGAAGTAGGAATCAAAGATTCAGATTGCACCTGCTGACTTTGTTGAGATTTTGACTGATACTCCTTGACCAAGTCATAGAGAATATCTTTATATTTCTTAATCTCTTGAGCTGCATTGTTTGGATATATTAGAGGGCATAAAAATTCAATTTGTTTCATCTTATACCTTGGATCCAAAATACTTGCAACTCCCATCAAACCATGCATTGTATCCCAATACTTCTCAAACTTTGTTTGCATATGTAATGCCATTGCTTGCACCTCTTCTTGTTCAGAACTAAGCCAATCATAAATTGCTAATCTGATAGCACAAATATTCTTGAAGTAAAGATTGGCAGTAGGATACTTGGTCCCTGAAAAAAGAACAGTCACATCATAAAACATGGCTAACTTATCAACAAGCTCCTTCGTCTTTGCCCAATCACTTTCACTAGGCACTTCTTTGTACAAAGGCTCACGGTGCTTCAAACGAGGAAAAACATCTTTGTATATCATTGCAGTCTTAAGCATGGAATATGTAGAGTTCCATCTAGTCTTACAATCAAGTTCTAACATTTTAGAGGTTGGAACTCTCAACTGCCTGGCCGCTTCAAGAAATTTCTCCTCTCTTTTTTGGGTTCCTAGCCAAAATGCAACACTGTACCTAATTTTCTCAATACTCTTTTTAATCACCTCTAAGCCATCTCTCACTATCAAATTCAGAATATGAGCACAACACCGCATGTGGAATAAACGTCCATCTAACATAAGTGAACTGGAGCAAATCTTATCTAACACTGTCGCAATCATGGAATCATTTGTAGAGCAATTATCTACAGTTAAGGTAGACAACTTACGATCAAGATTCCATTCGAACATGCATTCCAATAAAGCATCAGCAAGTACATCCGCCGTGTGTGGACATGGAACATATATAAACCTACAATAAAAGAGTTTCTACACTCTTTATAAGAATAAGGATCTTTCACTATAATAAACACAATTGGGTTTTTCTGAAGTGGGCTTTGGACTTATTGGCCTTATTTAGATTAAATATATATATATATATATATATATATATATATATTATATTTAAGTTTTGAACTTTGGATAATTTCAGTTAGTTTGAAATTCAGAGAACAAAAACGTACAGAGAACAAAAACCAACTTTTAAATGGCCAAACGTACAGAGAACAAAAACCAAGTTTTGAATAGATATGTCCAAGGGGTGTCTTAGGCCTATTTAAATGGCCAAACGTACAGAGAACAAAAACCAACTTTTGAAACCCAATACTTCTCACACAACACTGAAATCCATTGAGAGTATCCATACTGTTGTTCGCCGATACCAAAATTCAACTGCTAGAATTTTGGTTTTGATAGTTGTATCCTGGTGGACAGTCGTCTGCAGAACCACAAGCACAGGCGTGGGGGCAAAATACTGTCTAAGGACATAGCAAATCTGCTAGCCTCTATCATCTCTGCAAGTCAGTATTTTTGGTTAATACAAATTCTTGTATCTGTAATTTTCTGCTGTTATATATTGATTCATTTAAAAGCCTTATGTACATATATATATATATATATATATATATATATATATATATATATATATATATATTCTGTTATATTGTATGAGTTACTGATTGTTTCCAACAGTATTCAAACCATATTCATATTTTAGCATGGTATTCGAGCAGTGATATGTGTGAATTGGCTTAGAGTCATCATGTCCTGTTCCCATTAATTTCAAGTAAAAGTTTGGTTTCGTTTTCTCTTATTCATTTTGATATTTGGGGACCTACTAAAATTGTCACTTAGGCAGGGGCTCGATGGTTTGTCACATTTATAGATGATTGCACACGCATGACTTGGGTTTCCCTTCTCAAAGCTAAAGTGGAAGTCAGTTCCAAGTTTCCACAGTTTTATCAAGTGGTGGAGACTCAGTTTCGTGCCAAAATTCAGGTTCTTCGTTCTGACAACGGCAGAGAATTTCTCAACCATGATCTTAACCAGTTCTTACAAGATCATGGCATCATACATCAACGCTCATGCCCTTACACTCCCCAACAGAATAGGGTGGCTGAAAGAAAGAACAGACACTTATTGGAAGTCGTTCGTGCCTCTTTCTTTGGTGCCAATATGCCACGATCTTTTTGGGGCGAAGCCGTCTCTCTGCAGCATACCTTATCAATCGGAATCCCTCTAGGATCCTAAATTTCCAAACACCACTTCAAACACTTCACCATAATATCCAAACACCTCCCACCCTAAACCTGGAACCCCGGATTTTCGGCTGTGTTGTATTTGTCCACTTACATTATCACCAACGAAGCAAATTGGATCCCCAAGCCGAAAAGTGTGTTTTCATTGGTTATGCACCTTATTAGAAAGGATACCGGTGTTATCATCCTCCTAGTAAGAAGATCTTTATCTTCATAGATGTTGTGTTTCGAGATCATAACTTATATTTTTCAACAGCCCAAGAGGAGAATTGAGAATCCACCACTGCTCAAATTCTCGATTTTTTTCCCCAGGATATCACTTTGCATCAAAACAATCGGTTGCCAGTGGAAACCAACCGGTCGCCCCCCCTTAGTTCTTCAAATACAGAGAACCTACTTCAAAACGGCTGGTTGCCAGAGGAAAATGATTAGTTGTCTCCACGCTGTCAAAATCATGACAAGGAAATTGAACCGTTTTATGAGATTTTGCCCACTTCAGCTCCAGTATCACACCAATCACCTGTTGAGGAAGTCATTCAGGTAACATATTTTCCTGAAACTGATAACACTAATGAAATATCCCATGATTCTTTGATTTCAGAAGGCACAGAGCCTACATATCAGCTTCCAGAAAGAAAGAATTGTGGAAAACCTCGAGTACAATCTGAAGTAGATCTTAAAGCCAAAGGAAAATACCCCATCAATAATTATATATCTCTCAGCAGATTATCAGAGTTACGTGTGCACTATATGAAGTAATTGGTTGACATATCTATCCCCAACAGTGTAACTTAAGCACTAGAAGACCCAAAATGGAAAGAAGTCATGAATGAAGAAATGCGAGCTCTCCAAAAGAATGTCACATGGGAACTCATGCCCTTACCTTATGGAAAGAAGACAGTAGGATGCAGGTGGTTTTATACTGTGAAACTCAAAGCAGATGGATATGTTGAAAGATATAAAGCTAGATTGGTGGCAAAGGGGTACACACAAAGATATGAGATAGACTACCAGGAGACCTTTGCCCCAGTAGCCAAGATTAACACTATTAGAGTCCTATTGTCTCTAACAACAAATCTCGATTGGCTACTACATTAATTTGATGTCAAAAATGCATTCTTACATGGAGACTTGGAAGAAGAAGTATATATGGACTTACCCCCAGGATGTAATTCAGCTATTGACAAGAAAAAAACAAGTTTGCAAGCTCAGAAAGTCATTATATGGGTTAAAGCAATCTCCCAGGGCATGGTTTGGCAGATTTACTAAATCTATGAAGAATTTTGGATATACATAGAGTAATTCAGATCACACCCTGTTCTTGAAGTGTGATGAAGGAAAACTTACTGCCTTGATTGTTTATATAGATGACATAATCGTAACTGGAAACAACACAGAAGAGCAACTGAAGTTGAGATGAAGGATTTAGGTGATCTGAAGTACTTTATCGAAATCGAAGTAGCAAGATCAAAAACTGGTATATTTCTGTCTCAAAGGAAGTATGTAATGGATCTACTCACTAAAACAGGAATGCTTGGATGGAAGTCTGCTGACACACCCATTGAGATGAATCACAAGTTGTGTGAAGACATGGACCAAGAACTAACTAATAAGGAACAGTACCAACGCCTTGTTGGAAGGTTGATATACCTGGCACACACAAGACTAGATATTGCATATGTTGTGAGTGTGGTTAGTCAGATTATGCATTCACCTAGTGTTTCTCATAGGAACGCAGTTGATCGGATCTTAAGATACTTAAAGTCAGCCACTGGGAAAGGATTAATGTTCTCAAAAATGGAGATATTGAAGTTGATGGAAATACAGATGCTGATTGAGCTGGTTCCATTACAGATAGACGCTCTACTTCTGGTTACTTTACATTCGTGGGAGGTAACGTAGTCACTTGGAGGAGTAAAAAAGCAAAATGTGGTTTCTCGGTCTAGTGCAGAAGCAGAGTATTGAGGAATGTCTCACGGAGTTTGTGAATTATTGTGGATCAGAAGACTCTTGACAGAATTGAGCTTCAAGCAAGAAAAGCCAATGAAGTTGCATTGTGACAACAAGTCAGCTATCGATATTGCCCATAATCCAATTCAACATGATCGAACCAAACATCTTGAGGTGGATAGACATTTTATAAAAGAAAAAATTGAGAAGAAATCATCCGCATACCGTTCGTAAAATCAGAAGATCAACTGGCAAATATCTTAACAAAAGCTGTTTGTGGCAGAGTATTTCATGACTCACTTACCAAGTTGGACATTGGTGACATATATGCACCAACTTGAGGAGGAGTGTTGACGTGAGTCTCCTAATTAATCAAGGAGATTTATTAGGAGACTCATGTCAACACTACCCAGATCCACCAAGCCATGCCCACTACAAATACGAATCTTGGGGGGTTTAACTCTATTTTAATTCAATTTAATGAAGTTTATGAATCATCTCTCTCTTGCCCTGTGTATGTGAATAATGGGAAGATTGGATTTTGTTTTGCTAAGGAAGGTGGGGGTTCGATTTTCATTGGCTGGAGATGGCGAGGTGGGGAAGCTGGGGATTGAAATTTTTGTAGTTGGAGTGAGGAAGAAGAAGAATTTATATGCACAGAGAGAGGAAGAAGAACCCCACCCGACCTCGATATCACCACGCCCAACCCCTTCCTCCACGCTAGCCCCACACGACGAACCCCACCCAACCCAACTACCACCCTTGTTCATGTTTTCTTCTATGCATTTGTGGAGTGAGGAAGAAGAAGAGAGAAGAATTGAAGTTTTCTTAGATCCCAAATCTAGGGTTTTTAAATCAAATTCAAATTTTTTTGCAGCTCGTTTGTGGACTAGAGTTTATGATTTGGGTTCTTCTCCCAAAAGTCTGATCTATTCAAAAACAAAAAAACAAAAAAACAAAAAAGAAGAAGAATTTTTTATTTTTTATTTATAAGATAGAAGAAGAATTGATCTGTGTGAGAAGAAGGAAGAAGAAGAGAGTGCAGAATGGGAGGGATAAGGGTTGTCCTTTTGGAAAAGTCATGAGGGCGTTATGGAAAAAAAACAAAATTTCATTAAAAGGACCGGTTGTTTTTTTTTAAAAGAAACTTTGAGAAACTGCTGTGGATGACCCTAGTTTTTAAAATAAGCTGACTTTTTGTGGTTTACCAAACACTTTCACTTGCAAAACTTATTTGTAAAGCTACTTATTTTTTAATCACCACAATTCCAAACGCACCCTTAATTAGGTATAAAAAAATAGGTTTATTTTTTTGAGTTTCTTTAAGGCAAATGACCAAATTCAGAGCTTTGTTTTTTGTTGTAAAAAGTGAGATTTGCACTTCAAGAATCAAGATTGAAGAGAATTATGAAAATTGATTGAAACCCAGACTGAGAAATTTGGGATTTGAGTTTGTAATTTAGGCCATGGTCACAAGATCTTGGTGATTTGGGTTTGCAATTCAGAATCCCCTTCCCCACTTGATTGTTTTCTCTTATTCAAGCTCTTTGGCAAAGCAGAGGAATAATTTTTTGCTGGTCTCCAATAGCTTATTGGAATTGTGTTCCAAGCCAAAAACCCATCTGGGTTCGAGACTAACAGAGAGAGAGAGAATAAGTTAAAAAATTAATTTTTAATTCAACAGTGAATCATGTGCATGACATGTAACAACCCGAACCTAATTAAATTTTAATTAGGATTGCAATGGTCGCTCAACTCAAATACTAGTTGCAGAGGTCACTCAATTAGGTGTTTTGTTGCACTATTAGTTCTATTATCAAGTCTCTCTAACAATAGGGACTAATGGTGCAACACAACACCTAATTGAGTGACCAAAATGTAACTCCGAGCATAGTTGAGGGATCATTCCTACAAATAATCTTGACTAAAAAGTCACATTTGCCCATCAATAATCTAAGAGATGCTTGCCACGTCATCATTTTAAACAAAAAAAGTAGGACTAATGGTGCAACAAAACACGTAATTGCGTGACCTCTGCAACTAATATTTGAGTTGAGTGACCAAAGTGTAACTTGGGGTATAGTTGAGGGACCATTGCTGCGAATAACCCTTTTAATTATTAATTTATTCAAGTAAAAGACTATTTTGCCCATGGAATATTTTATTGGTATAAAAAGTTGACTTTTGGCTCGGAAAGAATTTGGAAATTTCAATTGGACCATAGCCTACAGCACGTCGAGATGAGTTCGTAGTCACATAGTGGGCTCGAATCAGAGTTATAACGAAAAAGATACGATCAAAAATAGTCCAGTGGCATTATTGTAATTTTCTCGAAGTTGGATTTTTAAAAATCTGACTTCTCTCTCTCTTTCTCTCTCTCTCTCTCTCTCTTTCTCTTGTGCAAACCCCCCCCCCCCCTCTTTCGATTCTGCTTCCAGTCGTCGCCATCACCCTTCATAGCCGCCTCCTCTTACAGTAACTGGCCACGGGACCAGTGCCATATGGACCGCCACCACCCCAACACCTCAACCCGCCGCATACTGGACACCGACAGCCACACGATCCATCCGAAAATCGAAGGAAATGATCGGATTTTCACTCAACTTTTCCAGCCGCTTGTTCTCCCTCCTCCAGCCACCGTTTTGGACAAGTGAGGTATGGATTCTCATCTACTTTTTGAGCTCTAGCTGATGGTTGGGTAGGAATTCATCGATTTCTAGTCTAGGTAAAATGATTTTCAACCCAAAGTTTGGCCCGTTCTCCGGGTTGTCACAAGCGCATAGGTGTGCTCGAATTTCGATTTGGATGTCGTTCGATAGTCGATCGGATATCGCATATTAGGCGTTATCCGGGTTTGATATGTTCGGATCGTTGGATCGACTCCAATTTAATATATGTTAATCTAGGCATTCCAAGGATCGCGTAGGATTTCGCGGATCATGAATTGGAGCCCCAGATGTTTCGATTCAATAGTTTAAAATTTGCGTTTTACGATAACCGTCCAATCGTAAGCAATCCGACCGTTCGATTTGGACCGGATTTGCAGGGTAAGGTTGGTTAAAGGTGTTGAACCTTTAGGAATTCTCGGATTGGTGTTTGGAGGTCGTGGACCCCACGGGATCATGGGACGACCTTTTTTAGAATTTATCGCTTACTGTACACGCACTTTTGAGGCCGGCAGTCAGGATTTTGGATTAAATAATTATGTTGAGTAATTTTTATTAATTAAATATTTTAATGGCTTAAATAGGTACTCGGGCACCGTCAGACCCGCAGGAGGGACCCTCAAAGGGTCAAACTAGCTCAAATGCCATGTGAGTGGACATTTATTTTCTAACGAATTTTCAGAAATTATCGAATTATGGTCATTAATTATTTTGCTTATGGAAATGGAAAGTTCATGATTTTAATTTTCTAAATGGAATTTTATGCATGTTCAAATTTAGTTTTCAAATGATTTTGAAGGAATTTCATGTTTATGTTAAACTAGGGAGTTATGTATAGCTTTCACTTTCCAAGGATAAAGCTTAAGTTCGGTTACTTTTATAAATTTCCTTTATAATTAATTGAGAATGGCTTGGAAAGTATAAAAGGGAATGATAAAAGGATTTAAGGTATTAATGATAAATAGCATTATAATTTTTCCAAGAAAGTTTTTTAAAAACCACCATAGGTACCCAAAAAGGTTGCCTTCGAATAACTTGTTGCCTTTGCATATAACGATGTCCACGGACATCCTAGTTGCCTTCGGTTAAGTCAGTGCGTTTGACATTTGCCCCACGATCTTAGGGATATCTGGACCGTGAGGAGCGAGGAATGTGGCTCAAGTCTACTTTGTGTTACCGAGACCTGCAAGGATGTGTCACATTATGTGACACCAGGAATTGACGGTACTGTGGGAATTAAATATGAAAATCATGGAATTGACGGATTGGTTATGGGTACACCTAGGTGAAGGAAATTATTTCTTTACAATGTTTTAAAAATGTCTTCATGATTCGTTTGGATGCATGATTAGTTATAAATATATAAATATGCATGTTTTGAATTCTTGTACGAATACAGAAAAGGAATATAATCAAAACTCTAAATGTTTTAACAGTAGGGTTAGTATGTTCATATTCTATTTTCTAGAACTTTGTTTTTTTCCACTCACACTTTTAAAAGTTTTGCGCTCACAGGCAGTAGTCGTGTACCAGAGCACCACCACAGGGCAGACACCACATTCCGCTCCATCCTTCCTTTATGCAGGATTTCATTTGTAATCGAATTGTTTCATTGTAAATTTCTGAATTAGTTGCTCTGAGATTGCCCTAGGATTGTTGTAAGGCCTGAGGCCATATAGTTCTAAAATTGGATTATCAGGATATAACTTGGTGCATGCTAAATGTTGGGGTTATTTATTTGTTTTTCGTGCATGTGTAAATTTTTGAATAATGTGCATTTAGAGGGGAGACTTCGTCGAATTTTCGGCAGAAGTCAAACCCTAAAGAAACTTTTGTCTTGTTAGAAGGGCAATTTGGTCAAGTGTTCTTGGCACCTGCCAGGTGTCGGGCACGCACAGGATTCAGCGCAGATTCCAAAGTGGAATTTTGGGTCGGGTCCTTTCATGAAATTTGACTTTTTTTAACAAAGATTTGGATGGAAATTGCTAAAAACTAACAGTGGGGGGTAAATTGGCGATAAAATTTAGTACAAGTGCTAAATTGGCTAAAAAATTAATTCAGGGTGTAGATTTCAACAAGCGTGATAGTTCAGAGGGGTATTCGGCAGTTTATCTTTAAAAAAACGTATGCTTCATTTCGTGGTAACAGAACCAATATTGCGTAAAAAGCTTGCATTACCATTCAATGCATTGCAACGGTCCATCTCCTTTAAACCTTTTCCATTATTTTGAGAGTAAAGTTGATCAACTTAGTGATAAATTATAGAATGGTAGGGTAATAGTGGTACATGTGTTATAATATGGGTGGACGACATGGTTAATATTACCCATTTTTAAGGAATAATAACAATAAATATCCACGTGTTTTGTAAGACATATACAAGCTATACCACGTGGCCATACTCAGTGGGATCTGTGCATAGGGCAAGATGGGTGCCTGCCCATCCCAAGGTTTTTTTTTTTAAGAAAAAACCCTAAATATGTTATAAGGGCAGCCCTAAATTTAAAAAATTAAAAGCTAACCCCATATACACTCACGTTTCCATCCAACTTCCAAGAGGAAGTGGTCTCATATCTTTTGTATCTTCTCTTTTGGCACATCAACTTGTTTATCTCTTCTATTCTATAGCAACCTGACGGCAACAATATCTTTTTCCCCCTCTATTTGCTACATCTTCCACTACTACAAAATAGTTAAACCACAACACAAAATAGATGACGGTGCATCTTAAAACCTTCATTATGTTTTAAAAGACGATGGTATTTTTAGAACCGTCATGATATGTCATCTTATACACTACTAGCGTTAGATTGATTTTTAAAAGACGACGCTTGTCACTAACAAGCGTCGTCTTTTAAAACACGCTGAACAAAAAAAAGGCCGCTTGATTTTTAAAAGACGACGCTTGTCACTAACAAGCGTCGTCTTTTAAAAATCAAGTGTCCTTTTTTTTGTTGTAAAGTCACGGTTTTTTTGAAAAAAATTGTCGTCTATTATATGTAAAGATGACGGTTTTTTTTTTTAAAAAGGGTCGTCTATTATATGTAAAGATGACTGTTTTTTTTATAAAGGGTCGTCTATTATATGTAAAGATGATTTTTTTTTTTTTTTAAAAGGGTCGTCTATTATATGTAAAGATGATGGTTTTTTTTTTAAAAAAAGGGTCGTCTATTATATGTAAAGACTTGGGGTTTTTTGAAAGAACTGTCGTTGTTTTGTTATATAGACGACGGTTTGTGACAAAAAATCGTCGTTGTTTATAGGTAAGGACGACGTTTTTGTTAAAACCGTCGTTAATTGTAGGCAAAGTACAACAGTTTTTATTTTTAAAAAAGGCCACTTGATTTTTAAAAGACGACGCTTGTCACTAACAAGCGTCATCTTTTAAAACACGCTAAAAAAAGGCCACTTAAGTAAATTCGCGCTAGACAAATTTTCAGATTTTCCCCCGTCTTGGAAAACCTTATCTTTTCCTCCTTGAAACCCTACTAAGATGTCTAAAACACCCTCATGAAACTCTCTACAAAATCACCAGAAGGAGTTGAGAGATTGAGGTCTTTGCAGATCCATAAAATGGAGAGGGAGGTTCTGTATTTGAGAATCAAAGCTGGTTGGATGGTGAAGATCTCGATCTCCACGCTCTTTAATGATGATCTCCATCTCAAGCGTTCAACTCTCTCATCAACCTCAGCGGCTTGGTCTGATTAGCTTTCCAATTTCATAGTCGCGATCTAGAAAGACTCGTCGAAATCTGTCATGCAGGGTACTTCAGGCCCGTGGCTGTCGTCACCACTTCAGGCCCTCGCACTCCTCTGAAGGTCCAAGCCCTATAATTGTCCTAATCTCCTAATAATTGTGAAGATCGAAACCCTAGCCTCCTACCTTTCGAAAGGTTTGATTTGAAAGTCACATAATCTCTCAATACCCTTCTATATCTTGCTAGTGAATTCTGGATTAGTCTCTTTGCGTTTCTGGTATGTTCTTTGTCTCCCTGAGATTAGTTCGGCTGTAAATCGTGATGGTTGCATCAAGTTGTGAACCTTGTTAATCCGTTATGACCTTTTCAGCCATATGTATTGCTCTTCTTCTTTGATGACAGTTTAAGGTAATAGCTTATCCAAGTATATTACTGTTGTGCTTCTTATGAGAGATCATGCTCTAACTCTTCTTTTTTTATTTGCAGATTTATAACTTTTTCTTTTGCAGGTTTTCTATGGTCTTTTCTATGTGAGTCGTATGTCTTTTTGTTGTTGAAAATTTGTTGCCTTCTCTTTTCACCATCATTTTATTTATATATTTTTCCTTTTGCAGGTTCTCGATGGTCCTTTTTATGCTCATTTTACAAGTTTTCTATGGAAATATGGTCCAATGGTAAAATTTCTCTTCCACCTAATTTTATATGTTTATAATTTTAGCTTTTTTTTCTCTCTCTATCATTTTGATTTATTTACAAGGATGATGGAGGAGACTTCAGTTGTGCATCATTTGTATGTTTGGATGAGGAAGGCTTGGATTAGGAGTACGTAGGTCTTGTTATGTATCAATTGAATATTTATATTTAATTGGTAGGAATTATGTTTGTTGTAGAATAAAGATTGGTTAACCATGTAATAAAGATTGAATCTTCCAGTTTTATGAAAGAAACTATCTTTCAGTGTATATATTCATTAATAAAGCATTACAGTTGGGTTTAAAATCGTTGTATAGCATCATAGGAAATCAAAAAGAACTAAAATGTAGCAGTTTGGGAACTTATTAGACGAAGGTTTTTATAATAAATCATGGTCTTTACAGATAATTAACAACGGTTTTTATAAACCAACTGTTGTCTTTATAGATAATTAACGACGGTTTTTATAAAACAACCTCTATTATATGTAAAGATGACGGTTTTTTTTAAAAAGGGTTGTCTAATATATGTAAAGATGTCGGTTTTTTTAAGAAAGGGTCGTCTATTATATGTAAAAATTACGGTTTTTTTTTAAAAAAGGTCGTCTATTATATGTAAAGATGACTGTTTTTTTTTATTAAAAAAAAAGGGTCGTCTGTTATATGTAAAGATGACTGTTTTTTTTTTTAAAGGGTCGTCTTTCCTACAATACACGATGGTTTTTAATCAAACCATCATCTTTCCACATATAATTAACGATCTTTACCTCTAAACAATGACGATTTTCTTTAAAAACCGTCGTCTTTATAGATAAACAACGACGGTGAAAAGCCGTTGTAGTTTGACACCCAAAAAGATGTCGGTCGATTTAACGACGGTGGATCCCCGTCATCTATTTCGTTTTTTGTAGTAGTGTTCCTGTTATCTTGGCTGGGCAGTGGGCAACTTGGCAATATCTTCTCCTCTCATTTCTAAAGCAACAAGTATTTTCTAATTCTCTCATTTTCTATATATCTTTAATTATAGTTTTAATTTAAAATTGAATATTCTTGGGTTACTTAGAGATTGAATTATAATATTTTGATTTTGTTGAAATTAATTAGGGTTTTGATTTTAGGAATTTTATTGAGATGTTTCAATGTTTGATTTGTTGTTTGTTGATATTGTTGAGATGCTATTATTATGAGAATTTGTTTGATTTGTTGAAATTAATTAGGGTTTTGATTTTAGGAATTTTATTGAGATGTTTCAATGTTTGATTTGTTGTTTGTTGATATTGTTGAGATGCTATTATTATGAGAATTTGTTTGATTTTTGGTTGGTATGTTTGATTTAAATTATTTATTTTACAAGTTATTCATATGCTATCTTTTATTATATCGGATAACAATTGGAATCCCAAGTGAACAAAAAACTTGTTCTCTTCTTTTAAGAAAAAGAATGATGGGTCATCATCTAGTACATTGCCTTCTAGCTCTTCTTTATCTATTCCAATATGTGATGAGCAAAATCTTCCCGAGTCTCCCGTTATCAAGCCTCAAGTTGAAAGAATTGATCTCAAAGAGTCGATGATTATTATGATTTTAATATCAATTATCTTGAGCGTGATCCAGGATTACATCGTCTAATACGCAAATATCCGGTGAATGAACAAGATAATGTGCGAAGAGCATATATTCTTTTAGGACCATGTCAACCCGAATTAGAACATTATCTAAGGGCGGGACTTTTGTCGATTTAATAAAAAGTGGTTTGGCCAATTCACTTGTCTCGAGTATTCAATTGCTAAGAATAATGTATTTTGTTTTCCTTGCTTCATTTTTGACATGATGAGTCACACCCAAACTTTATTGTTGACTAACATTGTGAATTTTGTTAGGGCTTCTGCTAAGCAATGTATTGAGTTAAACTTAATTTGAAAAGCTGAACTCAATGCCTCTATTATAAGTTTGATGTGTTTATTTAAAGAGACTAAATTATTGATCATGGACCCAACCAACAATTTCGTGGCGATACCGTGAGTAACTATATTGCTATGATGTCTTTTATATTTGCATTTTCATTGGTTTTGATGGATAAAATTATGGGATTGACCAATTTTATTTGTCAAGTATTTCAGACCAAAACTCAAGAAATTGTAAGTGCTTTAAATTTTGTTGAAAACACAAAAAAAAAAAAACAGCTTCAAGATATGAGGGTATATGGCTGGGATGATTTATTTAGTAGTGTGGTATCATTTTGTGAACTACATGGTGTTGATGTTCCTGATATGGGTGTTCGTTATATGACGGGCCCACGTCATTCTTGTCAACAAAAACATGTTAATACATTTGAGCATTAGTATCGCGTTGAAAATGTTTTTGCATGTTGAGAGAATTAAATGACAAATTTCCACAAACAGTTGAACTGCTTATTCTTAGCTCAACATTGGATCCTCGTAATTCCTTCAAGTCATTCAATATTGAGCATATATGTAAACTTGCTAAGAAATTTTATCCTGCTTTCCTTTCAAATGAGTTGAAAGATTTGGAAATAGAGTTGAGGTAATTTCAAAATGATATACATCGCCTTCCTTATTTTAAAGAAACCAACACTCTTCCTCATTTGTGTCAACCATTAGTGGAAACAAGTTTGGTAGAAAACTATTGTTTGATCAACAGATTGATTCGTTTGGTGTTGACTCTTCCCGTTTCTACAGCAACAATGGAACGAACTTTTTCATGTATGAGAATTATTAAGATTCAACTTCAAAGCACCATAACTGATGAGTTTCTTGTTGATTGCATGACCCTCCACATTGAAAGAGAGTTTGCTAATAGTATCACTAATGCATCGATAATTGAGGAATTTAAGACTTTTTAAGTCTCGCATGGTAAAATTTTAGATTTAATTAGTGATGTTTTGTGTTGCATTGCATTTACTTGTGGTTTTTGTTTTTATTGTTAAGCTTTTGTTTATGTATAGATGCATTTGAGGGTAAGGCTCATTACATCTCTCGTCACTAGATGTATCTTTTTCTGCTTATTAATGAAATTAACTTGTACCGTCGAGTTTAGTATGGAAGTTCCGCCCAATTGGCTTTCCAATTTTGGATCTGCCATACTACCATACGATTCTATAGTTACTCCAATTTAATGGGAATGTACTATCAGATGGGCTATGTTTAGAACTCTATGCAGTGGTAAGTCGCTATAACAGTACGTAATTTATCTCCTCTTGAGTGTAAAATGAAATAATATGCGCTACGTTACTACTATATGGACCATGTGTACCACTTTATGGCACATTGGCACTAAAAGATACACTTTTATTAACAAAAATTGATCAAGGAGTTGCTAGGGAAATGGTTTTCAATGTGGTCTAGAAATGTGATCTTCCTAACATTTTTTAAAATAAATAACTAGTTGTTAGTCTAGATTAATATTTCCAGATGCCCCAAGTCCGAATCTCACCTCCCCTGATTTTTTTATTGTTAGAAACACCTCCCCTGTTAATGAACAATATGAAATACTTATTATGATTATTTGAAATTGAGATGTGACTTAAGTAAAAAAAAAATTATAACAAGAAAACTTAACTGAATTAAAAAAATAAAAGTTAATATGTGAAAATCTAATCCTTTATAACTTTGGGCTCATTCGATGCTAGGATTGAATTGGAAGACACGTTGAAGAATAAAGAAAACAATTTTTTTAATTATAAAAAATATGTGTCAACAGCCATAGACTAGCAAGAGAGATAAGAGCATCTATAATCATGCTCCCTATTTTCCAGTTAAAATGTAGCTACAAATACACAAAGCTATTTTAGAAGCCCTGTATAAAGTTTGAACTCTAATCATAGTCCCTAGTTTAGGGAGTCATAAATACTATAACTATTTTTTAATTGGTCCATCTCTATAAAAAAAAAATTATAATAATTAGCATTAATTAAAAGTTTAAAATAGACATTAAAAAAAAACAGCATTAAATTATAGGGAGCCTCGAGGAGTCCTTTATCTCTCCTCAAATTTAGGAGCTCCTAGAAGTCTCCTTATTTTAGGAGGTGAATAGGGAGCATGGTTGGAGTTGTATTTTTCCAAGTCCTCCCTAAAATTTATCTAAGGAAATGGTTTAAGGAGTCCAATATGCATGCTCTAAAATTGGGGAGGCGAAGCTAACAAGTATACGGATTGGCAAAGAATATTAGTTGTGTCGGCCGATGTGCGAGTTACCTTACCCATAGTTAAAAAATAGTTGTATTAGCAGTAAGGGCAACCCATAGCTAGATCCATTTGTAAAAAGTTGAATCAAAAAATTGATATTTGAGAAAGAGGTTGGAGCTCAAGTAGTTGTAACATCCCGACCCAAAATAAAAGGAATAGTAAATTAATTAATTTCAAGAATCATGAGTTCCCAATTTTGCCCTTGGGGTAGGGGTAAAACGGTCACTTTTTGTTTCGAAGAGAGGTTGGGACAACAAGTGTTATTTTTAGGAAGATCATACCGAGATGAGTCCGTAGACGCGTAGCGGGTTTGAATCGAACTTGTAATGATAGATATCTCAGATAAAAACCCCCAATGGAAACACTATAAATAAATTGAAAATGGATTTTAATAAAATCTCAGAAATCTCTCTCTCTCTCTCTCTCTCCCCACCCGCGACCTAGTCCCCTCCCCCTTCGTTTTCCAACACAGCCGGCGGCTTACAAGAGCTGCCGCCATCGCCACACCGGACAACAGGCCACGGGTCCGACCAAGATCGAAACCCCACCGCCTCCTCTTCCTTTCCCGACCATTCCCAACCCCTGGAACTGCCGTCAGCCGCCAGAATCCGTCATAATCGCGCTGGATTTTGACAGAAACTCCAAGCCTTCGTTCTCTCTCATTTCTCCACCAAATTGGACGTATAAGGTATGGATTTTCATCTATTTTTCTTGATCTAGCTGATAGTTGGGTAGGATTGCGTCAATTTTGAGCATAGGTAGTTCGATTTTGGATCCAAAGTTTGCCCGGACTTCGGGTTGAATTTTTGGCCACGTCAACTTTTTGGGGTATGTACAAGAACAAAAGTGGCTCCAAATTAGGTGTATTACCTAGGGTAGGAGTCTTGAGCCGTGATTCTGAGATTTTGCAGCAAAGCGATAACGCTTGGGACACCCACGCGCTGTCGGCGCGTGTGGCGGCGCGTGATCACTGTAGCAAAGGGTCTTTGGGTCACAATGCGATCCCTTTGTTTTCACGAGCACGTAGGAGTTTACGGATCTCAATTTGGATAACGTTTGAACCCTGAACGAATTTTACATATTGTGTGATTTCCGGGTTTGATATGTTAGAACCGTTGGATCACTTCCAATTTCATTTATGTTGTTCCCTGTATTCATAGGATTGTGTAGGAATTCGCGGATTGTGAATCGGAGCCCCGGATGTTCCGATTCAATGATTTAAAGTTTATGTTTTACGATAATTGTTCGATCGTGAGTTATCCTACCGCTGTTCCAGACTAAACTTGCAAGACGTTTATCCTAGACCTTGTGGAACACCTAGGAACTTCCAGATCGTAAAATGAAGTTGCGGGCCCCATGGTCCCAGTTGACTAATTGTGGGAGGTTTGACCCTCGGTTGACCGTGAGTCTTCCGAGGTAGTCTCACCCTTCAAAAAGTGTTAGGATAACCTTGTAAACGAGTCTCAAGTGTAATTTGGGTTTTGTTGATTGTGTTAGGATTTTGAGCTTGTCTTTATTATTACCGTATGAGGATTATTGGTCATTATTTTAATAATTTTGATTATGAATTGATGAGTATGAGTTCATGGTTTTGTTGAGTTATGAAAGTGAGCTATGGGCTCGGCTATGCTTATTAGGAAGTGAGTGGACCTTGTTTTCAGATAATAAGCATAGAATTGTGATGGAAATTTTATGCATATTGTTTTAATGGATTTAAATGTGTTATGAAGTATTTCTGATATATGTGGGTTTGACATATTCGAGTATCTTGAGTCATTTATATATAATATTTGAAAAAATGCTATCTATGTTGATTATTTTTGGGGTACTTGGATTGTTGATGTGAGATGCTAGAAAGACATGAGTTAGAATGTCAGTTTGAGTGCTATTAGCACAACCTTAGATACCTCCTTGGATATAGAATATGCTTGAGAGTTTATTGTCTATACTACAAATAGGTTTTGTGGAAAAATTGAATTAAGGAAGGGAATATTATTTTCATCATATTTATATAAGGGATTACGAACTCTTCCATCATATGTACCTTCCCTTGGATGATGACACTTGGAAACAGTGGATATGGACATTGGGATACATGGAAATGGATATATGAATATGGTTTGGATATGACGGAACCTAGGGCATACCTTAACGGGGTGTCGCTGTAGACCCTTAATTAGGTAGTCTACGCGCGTAGGGCTGTTCCAAGCATACGAGTCTTGATTCTTCGTCTGTACATGCTGGGTGAATGTCAGTTCCCCAGTTGGACGACACGTCCCTAGCCACATGGTCATTTAAGGGCTGTAACATGTGGGTAGTCAAACGATCCCCGGTTGGATTGTTTTCCCCAGTACATGATGTGTATCATCACATGTACATCCCCTTGGATATTTGGTTCTTGGATACAGTGGATATGGATACGTGGATATGATGGAACCAGGGGCATACCTTAACAGGGTGTTGCTGTAGACTCTTAATTGGGTAGTTTGCACGTAGGGCTGTTCCAAGCGTACGGGTCTTGATTCTTCGTCCGTACGTGCTGAGTTAGAGTTAGTCCCCTAATTGGACAGCTCATCCCTAGCCACATGGTCATTTAAGGGCAGTAACATGTGGATAGTCAAACGATCCCCAGTTGGATTGTTTTCCCCTGATACATTATGATGGTGAGAGGTGGGTGCAGTTATAGATCTATATAGTTTTATATATATTTTTATTTATAGGCATACATGTTACATGTTGGTATATGTGGTTTTGATTCTGGTTGAGATCCATGAGATTGTGCTTCATAAGTACCCTGTACATGTATGAATGTTTAATCCCTGGATTGGGAAGTGTTGTACGGCAACATATGCCTTGGATAGGGTATGGTTGCCTGGAAAGAATTGATATAAAAGGAAAAAATTGATAATGTGTTCAATGTACATATGCCTTGGATAGGATATGATTGCGAGGTTGAATTGATATAAAGAAAGAGATTGAGAAAGTGTTTATTGTGTTTTGTGGGAATTTGAAATGTATCGTTGGTTCTGCTTTAAATAATGGTATATTATCGGAGTTGTGACCTGACAGGACCCGCCCCAAATTCCTTGGAACTCGAGACGAATCCTGTGAAAATTTCGACATTACACCGATGCCGGGCCCACTTACTAAAAATTTAGCCTCTTTTCCAAATTAAGGGAAAAAAGCACGAGACTTTCTACCGAAATTTTGGCAAAGTCTCCCTTGTAAATTGGACTTTTTCCAAAATCTTCCAACCTGCAGGAACACATTTTAAAACACCAACTGGCAACATGCACAAGTTAACAACATGCAATCACATAATAGGCCTCCGGCCTTCAGATAATTCGAAACAGAACCAACAATGTTCTTAGGTCAATTAATACATAACCCATACCATTTATGATCTCAAACAACTTTACGAATACTGCCAAAATCATCAAACATGATTCAAATCCAAGAATCACATCCAAGTCCAATCACATATTCATAATCAATCAAACCTTTTTAAACACGATAATATTTCGCGGCTGCACCTAGGTGAGACCCTAGGCTGCCTACATACCCTTGGACAAGGGATCAAGCAACACGTAGTTCTTATCTCAACGGTCACAACTCCGATAATAGACAATTATACTCTCAAGCATAAAACCCATAACCGGGGAGGTACCTAAAGTAGTGCTAATAGCACTCAACTAACATTCCAAGTACCCCACACATAATCAACAAAGATAATACTTTCTCAAATATTATATATAAACTCAAGACACTCGAATATGTCAAACCCACATATATTGCAACTACTTTACAAAAATAAAGAATTCAATTATTAAATATAAACAAAATTTAAATAAACTATTAAATTCAAAAGCATAAGATTTCCATCACAAAACCATAAAAATAATCTCATAGACCCACATAAATCAAATGACGGTCAAGACTCGTCCAAAAGGGTCGTTCTAGTACTCCTTGAAGAGTGAAACTACCTCGGAAGACTCACGGTCAACCGAGGGTCAAACTGCCCAAACTTGGTCAACCAGGCCCGCGGGACCAACGACCTCCGTTTTACAATCTGAAAGTTCCTATGGGTTCCACAAGGTCTAGGATGCACGTCCTGTAAGTTTGGTTCAGATCGGACGGTCAGATCGCTCTCGATCGCACAATCGAACGGTTATCGTAAAACGCAAGCTTTAAGTTATTGAATCGGAACATCCGGGCCTCCGATTCATGATCCGCGAATTCCTACACGATCCTAGGATTGTCTAGATCAACATATATTAAATGGGAAGCGATCCAACGGTTCTAACATATCGAACCAAGAAATCACACAATATGTAAAATCCGTTCGGGGTTCAAACGTTATCCAAATTGAGATCCGCAAATTCCTATGCGCTCATGACAACCAGAGGATCGCATTGGGACATAAAGCCTCTCTGTTACAGTGCCCACGCTCCACCACACGCGCTGGCAGCGCGTGGGTGTCCAAAGCAATCACCACTCACTGGGAAAACTCAAAATCACGGGCCAAGACTCCTACCCTAGGTAATACACCTAATTTGGAGCCACTTTTGTTCTTAGACATACCCCAAAAAGTCGGCGGAAGTGGTTGAAATTGGAGGCCGAAGCCGGCAGATTTTTCAATCGCTTAAACAACTTCCAACACACAGAAATTTCTCAAAACTAACATACCCAGCAGCAAAACAGCTCGAGAGGTTCAAGATCCATACCTGGATCGCAAGATTTGGTTGCCGGAATCACCCGAACGAGCTCCGTGAAGTTTATGAAAATTCCGGCCGTTTTTCTGTAATTTTCGACGACTGCCGACGGTGGTGGTGGCTGAGCAGGGCTGGAAGAAGAACTCACGACGGTCCTTTTGGGACCGGTATCGCCCCACATGCCGGCGGTGGCTTGGAGAAGCCACTGGCTGTGTAGAAAAACGAAGGGGAAGGGGGCTGCTCGCGGAGAGAAAGAGTGAGGAGAGAGAGATTTTATGAGATTTTATTAAAATAAATTTACAAATAATTGTGGTTGTGCCACTGAGAGTTTTTAGATCATAACTTCCTCGTTACAACTCCAATTCAAGCCTACCTCATGTCTACGGACTCGTCTCAGTACAATCTACGTAGAGATACCAGCCATTGCCTCGAAATCCTTCTGGATTAAAATGACCATTTTGCCCCTATCCCGAGGCAAAATTGGAAATTCATATTTAAATAAATTAAATAATTTGGTGGCGAAATAATTTAGGGTCGAGGTGTTACATGACAGGTTGATGGAAGAACTATGTGTAGCTTGATCCCTCAGTAAGAGTACGTAGGTAGCCTGCTGTTTCACTTAAGTGCAGCAACGAAATAAACTATATTTTAAAGGTTTGACCAATTCGGAGTTTGAGTATTGATTTTGAGGTGGTTATTAGATGTGAATCCTAATTATTATTGTTGGGTTCAGTTTTGAATATGTTGGTATGCCTGAAGCTTGATTTAAGCTTGAGCGAGATTAAATGCTTGTTTGTTCCTCAGTTATCACTTGAATGATTTGTATTAAATAGTGTATATAGTTCTGACAGGTCTGAGGACCTTTTCGAAGTAAACGATTGATTTTAAGGTTTGGTTATTTTGTATACTGCTAGTGGTTTTGCCTTGATTTTATTTGGGGTTGGATGCCTATTATGTAAACTGTGTATTGCATTGTATGTGCTGCCTGTTGGGAAATAAACTGTGATTTTTTTTTACAAGTTGAAAATTTGGGAAAAGTTAAATTTACAGGGGAGACTTTGCCGAATTTTCGACAGAAAGTCTTGGTTCTCAGTAAGTGGGCCCGGCATTGGTGTGATGCCAAAATTTTCCACAGAATTCGTCTCGGGTTTCGAGGAATTCGGGACGGGTCCTATCAATAGTTAAGAGAACATGCCCCTATAGGGATATTGAGAGCATGTGCTCGATTAAAAACTCGTGACGGATAAAGGAAATTTTCCTCTTGGGGTTTCCCTGCCCTTCCTTAACCCTCTTAGAGGAGTAGCTTGCCCTGTGGCAGTAATGCTAAAGGGAAAGCATCCATGGAAATGATAGCCTTCCCTCGCTTTTATGTGTCCACCATTGCCTAAATTTGTTGACAAAAAACTCCTAAACTTAAGGGTAATAGATTGACGGTTTTATTAGCACTCCAAAAAAGTCCTTCTACACCCCTCAAAATATAATTTCTCTAATGTTTTTATAACATAGGAATGCATAACTTTTTTAGATCGCAAATAATAGTTTCCTAAGTATAATATTTTTATTTCAGGATTTTCTCTGTCGCCTACCCTGGTCTTGCTCTTATTCCTCTACAAATATCTTCATTGTCCAAGCCCAAGCCCAAACCAACAAGTTTTGACAATTTTCTCAAGTTCAGTCTCTAACTTCGTACCTAAATATCCTTGTGAATTTTCTTTTTTGGTCGAAAATATCCATGGATTGAGAATGAAACCAACAAGATCTCCACATGCCACGTCCCAACAGTATAAGGTTGTTTCCTTGAAGTTTAGTTCACTATACCAGTATCCTAACCAAAAGGTTTGATATGGGGTTAATGGGATCCATCTTACCAATTTAATAAATAAATAAATAATAGAGTTAGGGTTTATAAGTGCTATTTGATTTAGCTTCGATTGCATATCGATTCATTGCAGCTACATTTTTCAAACTTCAGATTGAATACAAACAGAGCCTCCTTTAGAGTACACACAAATATGAACCATTCAAACCAAATTTGGATACTTTGATAACTCTATCAAATATGAACAAGTTTTCTCAATACAAATAAAATTGAGATCACTGATACAGGTGAGTCAATATGATACAAGGGGACTGCACATATACAAGTCTATCGATCGAAACGTTAAAGAAACAAAAGTTTAAATTAAAGAGGGTCTTCATGGAAAAATAAGATGTTTCATGAAAGCGGATTAGCTTCTGGGACATCATCAAGGATGAAAGGGCCTAACTTACCCGTCCTAAATAAGGTAAGGAATTTCTTTGATACCATCAAGCGAGCTTCAGACCCCTTATTGGGTATCTTTAGTGCCTTCTGCAGTGCTTCAAACTGCTGTTCTATAAGTACCTCCAAGTCACTCTCGTCTTCCATGTTGCCATTGAATTCTGACAGAGTCGTATACAGAGCACGCTGCACTTCAGTTACAAGATCCTGAAAAGCAACACAAACAATACTAGTATTTTTAAAAGCATACAAACATAACAAATATTGGCCAAGTCACCAAGGATACTTATCTAAGCTGCACTTAAAAGTGTCAAAGAACTAAAAGTTAATTGCAAAGTCACAGATTACACGTGTGGAAGGAAATTTAAAATGGCTAGTGTGAGAGTAGTAGTGGTTAGTGAACAAATAAATTAAAACATATTCTCAAGACTTAAATACATGCTCCAGATACAGTACCTAAAAATTACAAATTTAAAAGAAATCTCTTTGCTAATTATCACAAAGATAAGTAGGGAAATTGGATCTTATCATATCTTTGTCAGCAAACCGTATACTTCAACCAACAATTTATTTCTCAATGACTGTCAAATATCTTTAGTGCATAAAATCTAATCTTCACTTTACCTTTGAAAGATCATCGATGCGTTACTCATTATTTGCTGTAATTTACAAAATGCTTTCTCCAAGTCAAAGCATAGTCTTAGTGAAATTATTAAAAGGAAAAAGATAAAAACGAAAAACTCATTATTATTTTCAGAAATTATACTAACTTCTCCTGTTACCGTTGAAAATGAGTAAGCATCAGAGGTTTGAAATAATCAGCAGTAAAAGTTGGAAAATAATCAAGCATTGTGGTGCATAAAGAAAAATATAAACACGCATATAGTAATTTTCGTTACCTCAACGTACAGCACATGAGACATAGTTGGCAGCTTCCTCCTACTAGGTCGAAGATTTTTAAGACTGTAGTCAACTTTTTCCTCTGCTTCATATTGAATCCCTTCCATTCTCCTATTATTTGAGTTCTTCCAGTGAAAGGGTGTCCCCCGTGTATTTAAAACTGCAAGCAAGTATTGAGCAATTCGATCCTCCCCTACAACCGAATCCTTAACAGATCCTGCACAATGAGGTTCCGTGAGATGCAGTACACTGACAAAAGTTACAAACATTTCCCCCTAAGTTTAATGATTCATCCCTATTTATGATGTACGTGACAAATTTTTTTTTTTTCAAATGGAAGTTGGAACGCCAAAATTTGATAGTAAGATAATCAGAATTCATTAAACATGGATCTTAAACTACACAGAGAGGTGGTCTGACCCCATCTTTAAACTTCCTCAACACTGGACCGTTCTCCATTGAAGCCAACAGCTAAAAGCCATTAAGCTATTAAAGTACGAATTCGATTAATACAATGAGAAGTGTACAACCAAGCCTATAAGGAATCTGAACAGAGAATAAAGGAAATTGCCAACAAAGTCGAAACAGACAATTTTCAAAAGAGAGATATTAAGGTGACTGCCAAGCCAACAAAGTTGAAACAGCATGTATTAAAGTTGCATACATATAAATGACTACAATTCCCAGAGAAACTTTCTAAGTCATGCCATCCCAACAAATGTAAGCCTAAAAAATTCAAAACACCTTTCAAATGCCACAGTAATAAGAAATTCCAGAGAATTTATCTGAGAAAGGACAAACCTGCAAGAGCTAGCTTTAATCCTGTCTCTATGTCCGGGATGCTTGGAACCAACACACCTGGAGTGTCAAGAACATATATGCTAGGCTGATGAGCAATCTGCACATAAACAATTCAAAAAAGTTAGGGAAAAAGGAAGCCGATTTTCCATCATCAAATCGGCGAGATGAAGGAAACAGAGGAATAGAGAACTATAAAAGAAGTATTAGAAGACAAAAGAAACAAACACTAAGAACTACATAGATTATTTTTTCGTTTTCAAGATGAGAAGGGTCAAAAAGCATTTTCTTTTTTAAGTATCTTATTCACCGGCTAGTCTGTATTTTCAGTTCAGCATATAATGAATAGGAAAAAGAAAATCAATAACAAAAATGACTTAACCTTGAATCCAGCAATGTCTTGAGTAACACCAGGTAATGGGCCCACTGTAGCTCGCTTCATCTTACCCTGCACTATGAAAGAAACTCAAACACTGTCATTCCTCAATGTGTATTGCCTGAACTCCATGGATATTAATAATTGAAACACATTTCCATCAATATAGGATTCACAACAACCTCCTCTAACATGAAGAACTCACCGGGAAAGCGAGAAGACGCAATCCGATGAATATTATTGATTAGAGCTGATTTCCCAACATTAGGAACGCCAACCACCATAACAAGCAGAGTAGGTTCCCTCGAAATGGCTTCCTTCAGTTTATACTCCACCAGCTCAAGAAGCTTTGACAAACCAGTGCACATTTCAGGGTTTTGAACCCAAAATAAGAAATATCAAATTCGAAGGCAAAAGCAAATACCTTTGAAACAGAGCTCTTGCTGTGTGCATTCATGGGAAGGCAATTCTGATTGGACGATTCGAAATACCGGGTCCATTTCTACAACAATTAAACCAATAAAAACTTCAACTTCCACAAAGAAAATGATAAATACAACTACAAAAAACAACAAATTATATTAACCTTACGTGCATGATATTGGGGTTGGCGAGGTCCCTTTTGTTCAGGGCAATTAGGGAACGTTTGGAGCGGAGCTGGGGCTGAAGGTCTTGGTTGGCGGAGGACAATGGAATGCGAGCGTCACGGACCTCAATGACGAAGTCGGCGAGCTTGAGCCGGTCGCGGATTGCGCGCGTGGCTGCAGCCATGTGGCCAGGGAACCAGTTGATAGTTCCACCTCCGGCGTTGAACCCCATCTCTCCCAACCCCATCATCCCCTTCTTCACCAATTTCTTTAACCCTACCCCCATTTCTCCCTCTGCTGCAACAAGCCCAGAACTCAGGGAGGCTTAGGGTTTAAACCTGGTTTCCAAAAGGTTTCCTCTCCCAAATTGAGTTTTCATTTTCCAAAATTTACCCCTAACTATCATAAATGTCAATTTTTATAAAAACTTCTGAAAATGACCAAAAACTCACCTAAATAGACTTAAATGTCCTCATAAATAAGTGTTTCATCTTTATATGGCAAACTAACTGCATTGGCAATATTTATCATTTATTTATTTGAGCAATTATTTTCTTGTAGAAATTGGAGCAAATAAGCTATGTTGATTCGTACTGTGTTTTTTTTTTTTCTTACATGAAATAAAAATTATACATCCATTATCCATACATTCAGCAATCCAAGAAAACTTGATTTCATTTCTAAGCATATGATTCGATTATGCCAAAGAGCCATGTTCTCCACATGCACTTTCAAGTGTCAACTGAAGAAGATAGCACCCAACAACCAACAAATCAGAAGTGGACAACTTTTGTTTTTTCTTTAAGAACTTATTTGTCAAAAAGATAAGCTTTTTCATGTCTGCACTGAAACGACTTAGAAATTATGTCATCAACAAGAGCAAGATGGGGTTTTGCAGTGCTTGCAATTGTAGATGTTTCCTTCAAGATTGATCGCAAACAACCTTCACATGTCGTCACTCTACACCTCTAAACTTTCTTAATTTCTTTTCTGGCAGTTACAGAGGGGGGAGAATAGCAACAAAACCTTTCGATTCATACTGTGTTGGACACTCTCCTATTTTCTTCTTTTTTCTTTGTCTGACTGACTTTCTTTTATTTATTTATATGGGTTTTTGTTCTGAGGGCATTTGAGTCTATTTAAGTGAATTTTTGGTTATTTTTTAAAGTTTTTAAAAAACTGACATTTATGAAAATGAGGGGTTAGTTTTGGCTATTTTTGATAAAAACTCCCCTGAGTTTGGGTGTCATTTTAAATTTCTATTATTATTATTTTTTAGGCTAAAAGTCATTTTTTGTCCATGTAGTTTATCACTTTTATAATTAAAGTCCATGCAGTTTCAATTTCAAGCAATTCAAGGATAATTCTCAATTTTTGCCAAATTAAGAAAGGAATAGGTTTTGGGTTGCTCTCTCATTCACGCGAGGAGAGCCTTGACGGCTAGGGTTAGGATTTCTCCAGTTTTCTTTACTCATTCTTTGCGCCGTCTCTCTCAGTCTTCTCTGATTGTCTCTTTAGGTTCTTCTTGGTGAATTGGGTATGACGTTTTTTTTGCTCTTTTGTTCTCCGTGGGGTGGCTGGGTTGGCTTCCTTTCTGGGTTCCCAAGGAGCCAGTCACTGGTGAGGGGTCTCCATATTTTTGGAGTAGTGTCATTTTAATCCAAAACAATTTCATCACTTAATTAATGGCTGTCATTTTAGTGCTATCTTGAGGCACCGTATTCGTCGATTTTATTGATCACAACTAGATATCTTAATGATTTCTAAATAGTGCAATTTTTTGCACCGATGCTCTATGAATTAAAACTTAAAAAATACATGATTCGGATTGTTGAAAACTTAAAAAATACACCGATGCTCTAAAACCCATATTCATATTTTAGCATGGTATCAGAACAATCGATCCTCGGTTGTCTCTAAGTTCTCATATCAAAATTTCTCCTCCCATCCTCTTCAAGGGGGGGAGGGGGAGTGAAAAAAAATCTATTTCCCTTTATCATGGAGATTTTGCCTCTTTCTTAACTCCGACATACCCTTCTCTTCAGGGGGAGAAGAAAATTGAAGAGAAGTTTTTGTGTTTTTAGCCATGTTCACAGGGTTTCTATGTCCTTTAGCCGTGTTCACAGGTTTTCTGTGTCCTTTAACCGAATTCACAGGGTTTCTGTGTTCTTAGCCGTGTTCACAGGGTTTCTGTGTTCTTTACATTTCTCATACCGTATTCCTCGTACCCAAAATCACATTCCTCATATCGTATTCCTCGTATCGTATCGAATTTTCTTGAACCACAAACCCAAAATCACATTCCTCATATCGTATTCCTCGTATCGTATCGAATTTTCTTAAACCACAAACCCAAAATCACATCCCTCATATCGTATCGAATTTCCAGTTTCAGATTCAGATCTTCATACCCGAATCCTCATATACTCTTATCCCGAAACCCTAAACACATCTTTTTTTATCTTATTCTTAAATCCTTCCGCTACCATGGATATCGTTTCCAAAACCACGAAATCCACTTTCTCATATTCAAATCCAATTCCTACATCAAATTCATACATCAAAATTCCTCAACTCAAATTCCTCATATCAAAATCCCTCACATTCTCATATCACATCTTACTTCCGCTGCGATGTTAGGAATCCCTATGATTCTCCCTCTTATTGCAGACTCAAAACGACCGGTCGCCTGAAGCAAACGACCGGACGCCAAAGACTCTGCCTGAATTGCATGGATTATCGACTTGGGTGCTACAAATTTCATGACTCACTTACCAAGTTGGGTATTTGTGACGTATATGCACCAACTTGAGGAGGAGTGTTGAAGTGAGTCTCCTAATTAATCAAGGAGATTTATTTCCTTGATTAATTAAGGGATTTACTTTCCTATTTTATAGATTTATTTCCTTAGTTAATTAAGGGATTTACTTTCCTATTTTACATAGTTGTCAAATCATTGTATAATTAGGAGATATTTTCCTAATCCTTCACTAGATCTAATTCCTTGTAAAGCATTCATGTGAACTCTTATATATACCTCCTTATGGAGAAGAATAAAATAAAAACCTAACATATTCAAAACCATATTCATATTTTAGCAATCTCCACACATTCTCTTTAGTGACAGTCGTTTTACCTTTATAATTGATCATTACAATTCGAGGCACTATGTTTTGAACCTAGTCTTTTTACCTAAATTACCAGGAAAAAGCATTGCTGCAGAAAATATGGCTGAAAGGGTTTTAGCAGTCCAAAAGGAAGTTCGAGGAAACCTAGAAGCAGCAACTATGAAGTACAAAGAAGCTGTTGATAAGAAGAGACACCATAAGGTTTTTCAAGAATGTGATTTAGTGATTACTTGAGAAAGGATTGATTTCCTGCACGGACTTACAATAAGCTGCAAGATAAAAACAATATGGACCACACCAGATCACTCAAAAGATTAATGACAATGCTTGTGTTGTCGAGCTACCAGTTGACATGGGCATCTCTTCAACATTTAATGTGGCGGACTTGTTTGAATATTATCCTCCAGATGGCGTTGACGATCCTAGCAAAAACTCAGGGTCGAGTTTTCTTCTAGTAGGGGAGTATGATAAGGCATCATAATCAGGAGCAAGGTTAATGAATAGTTACTCTAGGTTCATTTACTTATAAATAAATTAATAGATATTTATAAATAAACCCAATTCTAGACATGTATTTATAAAAAAATCCAAACACTATTTAAACATAGAAACACACCCAAAATCAACCCCACAATCAACAATTGTATATTTTTTGGATGTGTTTATAAATGGGTTTTGAGTGTGTGTAATGATGGGTTTTTGGTGTATTTATAAAGTGTTTTGGGTGTTGGGTTTTTTTATAATTTCAGCTCCCATTTTGGGTGTTTTAGTGAAACTCCCATAAATTAACTACATGTTTAATGTTAGATTCATGTATTTCATTAATAACTATTCATGAATACTCTAGTTCATGTATGCACTTGCCTATGGTTCGTGCATCATCTGTGGAAATATTAAGGGTGGCTTGAACCCTTAATTGATATTCCAATTTTCAACTTCAATATAAACTAAATATCTCTGTTTTAGAGTGTGTTTTTCTCTCCTTGTGGATTCAAGGAACATTTCCTAGTTGAAAACGTAGATTTTCTTCTAGTTTACGCTTCCGTGCTATATTAGGAAGAGAGTTTCACACACACACACAATTAAGATGTCATGGGGATTCGAACATAAGACCACTGGTGTGCTAGTCAAGGCTCTTTTCCACTATATTAAATCTTATTGGCCGCGCTTTTTATACCCTGGCAGGAAGTGACTAATACCAAGGAATTTGGTTACTGTAGTCGCCTTTTAGTCCATGTGATATTTTACTTCTGAGCGACTACAAATAGCAATTCTCTTACCATTCTCACCCCATCTGATAAACGAGGGAACCCTATTCGGAATTCGAGGGCTAATAACCTTTTTATTAAGTTATTTCTTCAATAAAATAATAAAATTTAATGTATAATGCATGAAAATTGCAGCACATAAAATTCATATAATATAGCATATAATCGTAGAATCGGAGCGATATATAATTGTGGAATCATATTGCTAAATGTTAAAAATGACAAGCAATATGAATCCATTTAAGTTCGAACCATTGCGTATGATTCATGTATGCATTTTAATTTTGAAGAAAGATCAGTATACCTGATTAAGAAATATAATTTACACAATATTGATTGTATTTTTATCCAAAGTTTACACCTTTACCACATGTGTGGTCATGATAAGTACTATATATAAGAACTTTCAGATTGTAAATGTAAGTTTGCAACCTGATTCAAATCTCAGTGAGGTGTCATATTGAGAGATGTGTACCTCACTTTGGGTGCAAATGGGTTAATGCTAAGAAGATGGAATTTTTGGGAAAAGGCAATGTAAGATTCAAAGCAAGATTGGTAGCTAAAGGCTATACTGAGAAGAAAGACACTGATCACAACGAGGAATTCTCTTCTATTATAAAGCATTCTTCAATTTGTATTTTGTTAGCTTTGATGGTACAGTTTGACATTGAGTTGGCTCAACTTGATGTCAAGACGACATTTTTACATGCTGATTTGGAGGAAGAGATATATATGTCTCAACCATAAGGTTTTGGTCTTGCTGGAAATGAAAATTGGGTTTGAAAATTGCAAAAGTAATTTTATGGTTTGAAGTAGTCTTTAAAGACAATGGTATAAGCGATTTGATCGGTTTATGATTGGGTAGATGTATACAAGCAGTCAATATGACCATCGTGTTTATTTTCGCAAGACACAAGAAGGAACCTTCATCTATTTCCTTTTATATGTTGATGATATGCTTATAGCATGTAAGAGCAAAGTGGAGATTGAAAAATTGAAGACTCAATTGAGAAATGAATTTGATATGAAGGATTTAGGAGAAGCTCGGAAGATACTAGGCATAGAAATTGAAAGAGATAGAGCAAATGGAAACATTAGTATTTGTCAAAAGCAATAGTTGAAGAAGGTACTACTTCGCTTTAGGATGAATGACAATTCAAAACTAGTTAGTACCCCTTTTGCCTCTCATTTCAAGCTAGCCATGAGGAGAGTCATTACATGGCTCAAATTCCATATGTGAGTGTTGTTAGTAGTTTGATGTATACTATGGTATGTACTAGGTCTTATATTTTACAAGATGTTAGTATTGTGAGTAGATATATGCATAATCCTGGAAAAGGACATTGGCAGGCTCTGAAAGGTATATTGTGTGTGATGTGGATGTTGGCTTATTGTTTCAGTGGGATAATGATATTGGTCAATGTATGGTTGGATATGTGGACCTTGATTACGCGGGTGATTTTGACAAGCGTAGGTGATCAATGCATAATTACATATCATTTTGTACTATCCTAATGCATAATTACATATCATTTTGTACTATCCTAACTTATCTTTTGCTATTGGTTTTGAAGGAAAAACTTGTGCTTTTTAACCCCATTTTATCTTGGTTTCAGTGTATTTAGCTTTATGACTCATTTAATGTATTTTGGAGTCAAGATAACTCAAAATTGTGTCTACAGATCAGTCAACTTCACAGATTTGACAGTACATGCTTAGGAAGAACCAGCTAATGAGCCATCAACAATTGGAAAGATTTGGAAGTCTAGTTTCTGGATCATTTAATGGTTCATGATTCCGAGTCTTCTAGAGGAAGTTATGGACGTTTTGGTACCAGATGTTTATTCACAAATTCTATGCTCCAAAATTTCCATATGACCATTGCCATGTCATCATGTTTTGACACCTAGAAGTCCAAGTCAGCAGCTCCACTTGGGATTAGATGTCAAGACAAGCTGGGGGAGTCAATTGCCTCTAGAGAAACAAAGAAGAGAGTCCACCAAAGTAATTAATTGTAGCATATGGTAGCTTAAGTTGAAATTGGAAAGCATTTGCATTACTGTGCCAAATATGATATTTGAAGACCTTTCCGATATTTCCTTGAGATGGGCTACATATGGTTGGAATGATAACACGAATCGGTTGAAGGTCCATATTGTTCCAGAATTTTATGAATGGAGGAACAAGCCCAAATTATGCCTATAAGAAGACTACAGTGCTCTCACTGACAATAAAAACTTTTTATATATAATCCCCTTCTATTGAGGGACACCTTTTTGGGTCCCCTATGAAATTTTTTTCAATGATCCAAACAATCTATTTTTTAAGTCTACATTCATAGATCATCCTTGCAAAAAATTAGACAAATCGGAAATCGTGATTTTTTTGTAGAGATAATCTTTGAGTGAATATCTACAAAATAGACGGTTTGGATTAGTGAAATACAATGCGGAGTAGGCCCTATAAGGGTGTCCCTCAAATAAACTTATTTACGGTTTGTATATATATATATTAGCTTTTAAAGAGAAACACTTCAAAGAAAATACAATGGAGGACAATCATTTGAGAGTCTTTATGGTATTACTATTGAGATGGCTCCTAACCAAATACGCTAAAGATTTACTTGCAAAAGCTGGTATGGATACATGTCGACCTTGTACTACTCCATGTAAGCCACATGGTCTGGTTTTGGCTTCTGAAGGTGACTCCTTCTCTGATCCAACCATTTATAGAAGTATTGTTGGAGCATTGTAGTATTTGACATTTACTCGACCTAATCTTTGTTATGCTGTTAATACAGTAGGTCAGTATATCTGATGTCAGCCTTCAAATTTACATTTTCAGTTGGTTAAGTGAATCTTGCGATATATTCATGGTACTTTGGATCATGGTCTAACTTTTACAAGTGGATCTTGGGATTTTCATGCTTATAATGATGCAAATTGGACCTCAAATGTAAACACTCGCAAGTCAACTACGGGTTTTGTGGTGTTTCTTGGCAACAATCCAGTTTCCTGGCAATCTAAGAAGCAAAATTTTATTTCTAAAAGTTCAACTGAGGTTGTTGGCTAATACAACAGCTGATTTAGCTTGGGTTCAATAGGTTTTACTTGATTTGAAGGTATTCTTACCACAACTTCCTAAAATACACTGTGACAATCTTTCAGCACTTGCTTTGGATTCCAATCCTGTATATCATTCTAGGATCAAACATTTAGATATTGACTTTCATTTTGTAAGAGAAAGAGTATAGAAAAGGACTTGATTATGCAGTATATTCCTACTGAAGAACAAGTAGCAAACATCTTCACAAAGGGATTGCATGGTCCTATTTTTCTAAGACATTGCAGAAATTTGCAACTTAGCAACTCAGCTGGGTTTGAAGGGGAGTGATAACCATATTGTCCAGGTCAACTTGAGATCGTTAGAATAGCACATGGAGGTCACGTGTTCTAGTTAGAATTGTTAGTAGAGTCTGTTAGTTTTTTAAGCTTTGTTTACTTAATCTCTAAGACTGTTATCAGATATATAAGTTGTAGCTTTACATTGTAATCATTAATCAAGAAAGATTAATACACAATTATGAGCTTTTTCTCTACTTTCTTCTTCAATCTTCTCTAAACTCCTCTACTGTTGTCACCAATGTGGTCAGGCCCCTCCAACTTATCCACATCCAAAACCCTCCCTATGATGCCTCCAATCTTATGCACTACCCCAACGGTCATATCCATCGGTGGCATGCCATATAATTGAACCCAAAACACCGCATCTTCACCACTAAGTTTTCCTTCTTTGACAAACACAATTTTGCCCAAACCCTCTTGTTCATATCATCCATGGCCGTCATGATGCCCTAGGGTTCTTGCAGTTGTCTAAATTGTCTAAATTGACGAGCACGCTGTCACATCCCAGGATCGGCTCCGTCGTAGCACGATATTGTCCGCTTTTGAGCCCCCCTCTCTACCCTCACGGTTTTGTTTCTGGGAGCTCACGAGCAACTTCCCAGTGGGTCACCCATCCTAGGATTGCTCTAGCCTCCAACTCGCTTAACTTCGGAGTTCATATGACTCCGAAGCCAGTGAGCTCCCAAAAGGCCTTGTACAGGGAAGACATGGTGGGCCCTACTCTGCCACAGCACGATTTTGTCCCAGCCCGGGCCTCAGCCCGCTGGGTTTTGTTCCTGGGCTCAACCTTCCACTATCTTGCCCTCGGGCTCAAGCTAGGGTATCTTGCCTCAGGAGGCCTTGTGCTAGATGGATACGGGAATGTACATATAAGGCACATCAACCCCCTCTCCATTGGTCGATGTGGGATCTTACACGCGCACCACCACTCCTCTTAGGTAGGCGCCGTCTAGAGTTTTACTTGCAAACCCTACTTTGACTTATTGCTCTTGATTTGTCTTTTCTTTCAAGAGACGTCACCTAAAAATAATTAAAGAAATAGGTTGAATAATAAGACAATTTACATAAATACATTTTAAAGCAAACAAAAAACGAAAATAAATGAAAATTCGTTTTTTTCTCTCACACTATCAAATGAGTAATTACTGCCTACCTCATAACAAAAGCCTCTCGCAAAAGAAGGCCCAGTGAGATCAAAAAAGAATGAAACTGAACATGACAGAGGAAGTCCAATGCTCCCAAAATTTGGAAGGAGAGAGAGTCCATGCCCTAAATTAGCAAGAAAAAGTTGGCCTATGTATAAGTCATTAATTTTTTGTCCAAAAAAATAAAATAATCAGGTATTTTAGAAAGAGGGCTACTATTTCCACTCCCTTGAGTTATTTTCTTACTCACCTTATCTACAAAATTTTAAAGACAAATTTACCTCTTTGTAAAATGACTTATAAGGACTTAGAGAAAAATGATCCAGATCTTCTACCATGATCTACTTGACTTCTTCTCTCAATATGTTACCTCATTAAAATTTAATCCGCCTAATTGGAATTTGTTCATAATTAAAAATAATAATAAAAAACTCTAAGGGAACAATTGAACCTAAGATTCTTGGCTCGGCTTTCTTCTTCCTTCAAACTAAAACTTGGTTCAGTTCTTCTTGCGGGTAATTTTAATCTTTAATCTAGGGTTTTGGAAATTTCTTATCAGTTTTCGTTTAAAATTCTGCCCCTTTCTCTTCAATTAGCCCTTTACTTGGTTTTCAAGTTAAAAAGTATTCTTCTACTAACCTGATATTGATTTACCTCATTAGGTGTTTGCAGATCAAACTCATTGAATTTGTCCGAGGCTGAGGGAATGATGTTTGGGTATTTAGGTATTTGCGCAGAGAAGCTTTGTCTATTTTGCGCAAGCGTAAGAGCATTCATTCCACCGTTTTTGTCTTCTCTCTTTTCTTGGAACTCCAATGGCGAAAAATACCTAACCCACCTTCAGAAGCTTGACCAGGTATGATTTTATAGCACGATAATCTATCACTGTTTGTGTACAAATGAAAAAATATATATATTCTTTAATTTTTACTGATTAAATTTGTTGGATTTCTCAGTTCATCCTGTTCTTAAAAGTTTACTGAAAATATTGATTACATCATGGTGATTTTAGATTGCAAGATTGAAACTGAATATAATAAAGGAAAAAAAAATTAATTAGAGGTTGGGAGTTGAGACTAGATTGGCTGTGTTGAATTTCCTTGTGCTGTATTTGGTATGCATTTTGGTTATGTATTATACATTAATATATGTATAAGCCGTATTTCTGGATTTCGTTTCTTGTAGATTGATCAACCAAGATGGGAGGACTTACCTCTGGACTGTTTGGTGAATGTGTTTGGAAGAGTCGGTATGAGGTCGTTGCTCTTAAATGTTCCTTTTGTGTGCAAGTCATGGCACAGGGCAAGCCTCGACCCTTCATGCTGGCAACGTCTCATTTTTATTGACACTAAAACTGAGATGGACCTTGAAACTCGTCGATTTTGGTGTTGTGATAATGAAATTGAAGCTGATATTGACATTGAATCTGATCGTCGCTGTTTTGAGGCATTGGTGAATAGATTTGCATATCAATATCGAATGGATGATAGTTGTTTTTCTGACACTGGATTTATAAAGTTCGTAGTCAATCGTAGCAGAGGACATGCAACTTTCCTGAGGCTACCTGGAGTCTGTCCCGAAGCTGCGATGAAATATGTTGGGGATGTGTAAGTTTTCTCCAAATCATTCCAACGTATTTTGACGTCCATAGATAGAGAGAAAAGAGTGACTCTTTGGTTAAGCTATATTTTCTATGACATGCACTTCAACATTAAACCATTTTATAGTCACTTGAAAAATGAGTCTTGGTGAACTTTTATTTGCAGGTGTCATGGACTCAAGGGTTTGTCTTTGCCCAGACGTTTATTGCTCTGCTCACCAAGCATCGTTGCAGAACTGGTTGGTAAGTGCAAACATTTGGAGTTGTTGTCAGTTGGGGGCAGCCATAATTTCGAGGAGATCCTTTTACAGCTCAGCATGGGCTGCTGCAAGAATTTTCTCAACATGGATGTGCCAGCTGCTTTAAGGAATAGGGAAGGGAATAAGAATGTTCCTAATATTATTCCGAATGTTAGCTTTTTAAGCAGCTATAATTTTGAGGAAATCTTTTCACAGATCCCCATTCACTGCAAGAATTTTTGTGGTTTAAATGTGTCGGGTGCTTTAATTAGAAGAGAAGATGTGTTGGCAATTGTCAACTTGCTTCCTCATATTAAGTACTTAATCTTGAGGAAGTCATTCATTGATCGGGATGATCTTGCCACATTACTACAAGGCTGCGAATAACTTGTGCTTTTGGATGCAAGGAATTGCTGTGGTTTTGATGAAGGTGATGTTGAAATATCAGTGCTTGCTTCTCATATTGGTAAGTTCAGCTGTGAGGATTCTAGATATGTTGACCCTCTTCTGTGGCTGCGTAGTCACAAATATATTTAGACATTGATGTGAGTGTGCTTTTCAAGCAAAGCAAAGCATACCCTTATTAGCTTAGGTGTTTCCTGTCCAGTTCTTTCTTAACCGGGTTCGATATTTTAAACGCTCTTTCCATGACACTGAAGTGATTGATGGTTGAGATTGAGACTTGTTTCCATCGGGTAGCGACAGTTGAGAATTGTAATTCTGGCAACATTGCATTCAGTTTGTTGGTAGGTTTGGAGGGTCTATGTAATAGGATACAGACTTGAACTTTGGGTTGTGTAATTGTCTAATATAGTAGATATTATTGTCTGGTGATCTCTTCTTTTATTTTATTTTTAGTAATTTAGCTAAAACTGTATTGAAGTTTATGCTCCTGGATATAATTAAGTCCCTTTGTCTGCAAGTCATGGTTGAGTTTTGTTGTTGTTGATAAAAGCTCGGGGGAGGTGGAAATCGAACCTAGCACCTCAGGTGCAAGGCACATGCTCGTAGCCACTTAAGCTACAAACTCCTTGGAACTTGGCATGCCTTTAGAGTTTTATTTATATTTTATTTTAGTTTTGTAAATTTCTACAAAACAAACTGAGCACCTTAAGAAATTAAAATCATTTCACCTGCTTACAAGTTACATGCCTCTAAACCCCTCATGATGGGCTCCGCCACCATTAGAAAAGAACTAGCAAAGACGAGATGAAGCCAGGAAACAAATAAGTGTCTCCATCTATATCATCCCATGATCTCTTCAAGCCAGCCTCCTTACCACCATGACCCAGGGCAGTTAATCAGCTTCACAAATCCGGGAAGTGCTTGCACACGATCTGCTGAGAAGGCTGCAATAAACTCCTCTAAGCTACTCAGTAAGGACTTTAGAACCATTTTCAGATCAGCCACTATGTATGCCTTAAAAAACTATAATGTTCAATACCTTCCTGATCCTCCGTAGGCCAAATCAACACCATTAACGCCAGAATTGAATTAGAGCATCTTGATCTTCATGAGTTGTTTGTCAAAATTCAATTATGTTTTCAAATTGAAAACTTAATTTGCTGGTTCTTTGATAAATAAATTGTTGGATTTTTTTTTTACAGAAATGATCACTGAAGTTAGGCCCGAGTTCTATTTTTGGCCCTCAAACTCATTTTTTCTTCCCCATAGTCCTCCAACAAGAAGAAAAATTCTATATAAACTAGTGCCCACAACTTCATCAGTTCCTTTCCTTGACCAGGAATTAAGCTTCCCTCCACTCAATTTATCTTTTTTGAGTAAAAACTACAAGGGAAGGGAATTTCTCACACACAAAATTATGATGCCACGGGAATTCGAACATGTGACCTCCTTTTCCACTGAGTAAGACCTCGTTGGCCCCTCCAATCAATTTATCTAATGTTTTTATTTTTTGACATTTCTTATTGAGCGGGGCAGTAATATATTAAACTCACACACACTATATGGATACTAAAACTCGAACCCTAAACCTTACCCAAGGGAGTAAATACTTCAAACCACTACACTAGTGGGTCTTTTTCTCAATCAATTTATCTTAAAACACCACTATTATAGTTCATTTCATTTCAACCCAGTGCAAAGTCAACATAGGAGAATGTGCGAGGCATATAAAGCGACAAAGATTACATCCAAATTTGGTGTCCTTGTTCTAAGAAACAAGATATTATTTCTAATGAGAATATTCGAACTTACATATTAAACAAATATGAGTGAGTTCTCTCAAACAAAAATAAAAAATGAAAATGAAAAAAATGTGAGTGAGACTAGAATATGAATGAATCCAAATAAAACAGATTAAACAAACTGACTAATTACTTAATTATCAGGCACCTTCCTGCATGATTAAACAATTCAGTAAGATCAAAAGAAGATATTGGAAAAGACAAAAGGAAAAGCTAATAATTAAAGCATATCTTTGTAATAGCCGTCCCAATACTAATTTTAAATTTGTCTTGATGCCCTCAACTCCAGTATTATTCCAAAGCTAATTAGGTAGGTGGTCTACGGGGCCCAAAAATGAAAAAAATAACAAAAATGCAAATTGGTTATGACGCCCTAAAAAACTCTATATAAGCAATTGATAGTATCGTACTATCGTGAAGAACACTGAAACACTGTACGTGCCTCTTCAATCATCTGGTTTCCTTAGCTATCTTTGCATTCCCTGCTCTCTCATCCCTGTCTCGGACGAGTATGGAAGCTGGAATGATGTTAGAAGTTCTCTATACTTTTCCTGTTGAGGGAATACTGAAGAAGTTGGCTTCACTTGCTGCTCAAGAAATCAATCTTTTCCGGGGATTCAAAAAGGAACTAACAAAGCTTCGACAATCATTACTCGAGATTCAAGATTTCTTAGGTGCTGTTGCCCACCAACCACAGCAACGGGGCAAAGCGGTGGAGGACTGGGTGAGGAAACTTAAAGACGTAGCTGATGATGCTGACAATGTCTTGGATGAAATCAACTATGAAGATCTTCGCAGGCAAGTAGAATTGTCAAATCAAAAGAGGAAAAAGGAACTCATCAACTTCCTTTCAAGCTCCAATCCCCATTTATTTCGTCGAAATATGGCACATAAAATCAAGAACATCAACGCATCTTTGGTGGATCTCAAATCTGAGGCAGCTTTCATTGGACTAGTTTCCAAGAAAATAGATGCAACCCCTCAAGGAATTGGAGGGGACAGAGAAACCAACTCATTCTTTGATGAAGATGAAATTTTCATTGGAAGGGAGGAGATTGTGTCAAATATAATTACAACCTTGACCAACTCCAACTTGAATCAGAAGAATCTTTCAGTAATGCCCATTGTAGGAATGGCAGGCCTAGGGAAGACAACTTTGGCTAAGTCAGTATTCAATGATGATTCTATTTGTAGACATTTTGATAAAAGAATATGGGTGTGTGTATCTAACACTTTTGAGGTCAATTTGGTTTTAAGTTGGATATTAGAATATCTTAACCCAACAATGGCTGGGATACAACGCCAAGATGCATTGCTTAAAAACCTAATGGAAGAATTGAAAGGGAAAAAATATTTTCTCGTTCTCGATGACATTTGGAACGAAGATCCTCAAAAATGGAGCAATTTTATGAGTTGTTTATCAAAACTTCATGGTGCCAGGGGAAGCGTCATTATCATCACTACCCGCAGTGCCATTGTTGCATCAATCACGGAAGTAATACTTCGAAGGTGTGTTTTGGGAAGTCTATGCATTGATGATTGTTGGGCCATACTGAAGAAAAAAGCATTTCCAGATGGCAGTGCTCTTGTTGCAAATGATCTAGAAACAATTGGAAGGGAGATTGCCAAAAAGTGTGCAGGGGTACCATTAGCTGCAAAGGTACATACCGATATATCATTTTGAAGTTTCATATGCTTGCATTTCTTTAATCTGATATTCTTATTTGTTACTGGTAAACCTCCAATAGAATACCAATTTTTGGTTCAATGTTAGCATCTACTGAGTTCATCTACAACTAAGTTTAATGAAAAACCAAATGAGTTTCCAACAGAACAATAAAATTATAAAAAGAGAGTTGTTCCCATACCCAATCCCATGTCAAACAGTCAAAGTATAGTCAATTCCGATTAAACTACAAATTGTTTATTGCTATTATTGCCAACTCACCTAATAAATCTTATATATATATATATTCGGGTTTGAGAGACTCTTTGAGGGTCTCACACTAACTAATATGTATCAACAGGTTTTGGGAAGCATGATGCATTCTAAAAATAGCATAGATGAATGGTTGGAAATTCAAGATAGTAAAATATGGGAGTTACATGAAGGAGAGAGCAGAATTATGTCAGTTTTGAAGTTGAGTTTTGATCATTTGAAATCATCTTCTTTGAAACAGTGTTTTGCATATTGCTCAAAGTTCAAGAAAGATTTTGAAATTGAAAGGGAAGACTTGATCCAGTTATGGATGGCTCAAGGATTTCTCCATTCTTCTCCCAACGAAGATATGGAGGATATAGGTGATGAATATTTTACGATTCTATTGGAAAACTCTCTCTTTCAAGATGTCAAAAGGGATTCCTTTGGTATTATTACCAAATGCAAGATGCACGATCTTGTGCATGATCTTGCTGAGCTTGTATCAAGATCAGAAATGGTAGATAAACTTGAGATTCAACATGTGGAATGGGATCCTTCCAAAAGTTCCAAAAGAAATGTTGAGAAACTATGGTCACTTGTAAATGGTGATCAAGCCCTTAGTAATAATACATTACTTATAAGCTTTAAGGCTTTACGTGTTTTAAATTTGTACAAGGCTGATATTGAGGAGCTGCCAAGTTCAATCGGTGTCTTGATACATTTGAGGTATTTGAACGTTTCTCGAACCAAAATCAAAGAACTCCCTGTGTCTATTGGCAAGCTCTATAACTTACAGACATTAAGAATGTGTACATGGCATCTTGTAACGTTTCCAAAGGGAATGGAAAGTTTGATCAGCTTGAGGCATGTTTATTTCAATGGTATTGAGAAAGTTCCATTTGGGATGAGACGATTGACTCATCTTCAAACAATATCTCCGTCATATACTTTGGATATGAAAGGAAATCATGGAATTGACGAGCTGGGTGACTTAAACCAATTAAAAGGTGAAGTAATTATTAGAGGTTTGGAACATGTGAGGGACAGAGACCAAGCAAGGGCATCAAATTTAGTTGGGAAAGCAAATATAAGAAGGTTGACATTAGAATGGGGGTATTCCAGGGAAAGAATCGACAAGGACAATGACGTACTAGAAGGCCTCCAACCCAACCCTGAGTTAGAAAGGTTAGTGATTGATAGATTCATGGGTGCTAAATTAGCATCATGGATGATGAATGGTTTGTTGCCACTCAATTTGACAGAGATTCGGTTAATGAATTGCAAAGAATGCGAACAAGTCCCAGCACTTGGTCATTTACCAAATCTTAGGCTTGTTCATTTCCAAGATATGTTAAAGCTTAAATGTGTGGGAGCTAAGTTCTATGGTTATAACCATGTTCACAACGGTGAGGGTACGAAAAGAAAAGAGACAGCGGCGGCCTTGTTTCCAAAATTGGAAAGCTTAAGTATTTACTCTTGCCCAGCTCTAATTAAATGGGAGGAAGCTGTTGTGCTGCCAAGAGATGAGAAAGTAACGGTGTTTCCCTGCCTTGAGGCGTTGACACTACGGGATTGTAAAAAGCTGAGGCATTTACCTTATGGGCCACGGACACTCCGGCTTCTTGAGAAATTAGTTATAGAGAGCTGTCCTAGTCTAGAGTTCATTCCAATTACACAGGGCATGCCATGTCTTCGTGAATTGACGATTAAGAATTGTGATGAACTATCAAACTGGCCGAGTGGGTTGGAATATTGCACTTGCCTTCGGCAGTTGGAAGTAATCAATTGCAGAAAGCTAAAATTCATTCCACTTTCACAATCACAATCTGAATCTGAATCTGATGATGGCCATGGGCCTCCAACACTCTCTCTTCTTGAGGAGTTGACTATAAAGTATTGCTCTAGTCTCGAGTTCATTCCAATTTCCCTGGGCAAGGGAAGGGGCAAGGGCATGCCATGTCTCCGCAAATTGAAGATTGAGTTTTGTGAGAAATTATCAAGCTTGCCAAGTGGGTTAGAATATTGCATCTCTCTTGAGGAGTTGAGAATAAAGAGATGTCCTAAGCTAACATGCATTTCAATTCACAGTCTGACCTCCCTTCAGGAACTGTTTATCAGAGATTGTGGCGGGGCCAGGGGGCCAATGAATCTTGATGAGGGGAAGGAGGAGTTGTCTTTAGATGGTTGCGCATCCCTCCGTGTTTTGAGAATTGAAGAATGCAATGGATTGACGAGAATACTGAGTGGCCTACAATCTTGTACCTCTCTTCGTTTGGTTCGTATCATGGGTTGTCAAAATTTGAGGCATTTAGGGGTCGATGGGCTACAGACCCTCGTCTCTCTTGAGAAGTTGACAATAGGTCGTTGCCCCAATCTAGAGGCTATTCCCAGTTTAGACAACCTAACATCTCTTAAATACTTGAGAATCGAGTCATGCCACAATTTGATATCTCTGCCACATCTCCATGTGTCCAGGTTTCAGTCTCTTTCCACTTTACTTATTTGTGATTGTCGGAGATTAAAATATTTGCCAATGGAGGGGCTACGCTCTCTGAAGCGTTTAGAATTTATGGACATGGGTGCGTTTTCGAAGAAGCTCGATTGTTTCCCTGATTTTGAACTTCCTTCAGAAATCCAAATTCTAAGGATCACAGGGTGGCGTAAGCTCAAGTCTCTGCCTCAACAAATTCAACATTGCACTTTTCTACAAGATTTGTATATAGAGTCTTTCGAAAACGTGGAGGCTCTTCCAGAGTGGTTGGGTAACCTTACATCTCTTACCCACCTGTGTATTTTGAAGTGTGAGAATCTCATGTATCTGCCTACCGTTGAAGTTATGCAACGCCTCACAAAATTACAAAAGCTAGAGATCGATACATGTCCTCGTCTAGGGAGACGATGCGCCAAGGAGAAGGGCCCAGAATGGCACAAGATTTCTCACATCCCATATATACTAGGTAATTATATTATTCTCAAATGAAATCATTCGTTGTTTCTTCAATTCCCTTTTCTCACTTTTCTCTTCTTTTTATATATATTTATTTTATAAAGTGGATGGTTGGCCTCTTTGAGAGACGATGATTCGACTATCCCTCCACGAACAAGCACAGTTGGACGTTCATGTTTTTCATCATCACTACATAAAAACATGTGCCTTGCGAAGTAGTATCCAGAAGTTGTGCAAGATTACACTTTGCAGGTAATTACTCTTTGCTTTCTCTGTTTGCTTCTTTTCTTTCTTTCTTTCTCTCTCTCTCATCTCATTGATTTATTCAAACTAACAGGTAGCTGTTAAGTGTGTTACAATGTTATCTGATTTTTCCTTTTCTCTGTCTGACCTCTTTCTGACTTTACACCATCATCCCCATTTCTCCTACCACTTCTTTCCCATAATTGTACACATTTCTCTGTCTCTGTCTTCCTTTCCTTCCCCATATTATCCTCATTTATTCCTCCCTTAAATTCCTTTTACCCACTCCTTTCCTGGTAGAAATCTTCAGTTATAAGCTCTTTACTACCATTTCAGAAATCTTCAGTTATAAGCTTTTTACCACCATTTGAAAAATTGAAGGTTATTTTGATCATTTCTTGCTAAGTTGGTCTTGACGTTATATTGACCATGCAGAGTCAAGATTGAAAAAGAAACTCATGCACGCAATGTGCCTGTGGTCTAGAACTTATTGTTTTGGACAAAATGGTAAACTACTATCCCTTTAATTTGTTTTCTTGATACTCATCATCAAATATGAGTTATATTCTTATGATTTTTGCATCACATGGTCAACTTGTTGTGGTGCAGTTTAATGAGGAAAAGTGCTTCAAATCAACTTCTAGAGGTGCAGCTTAATGAAGAGAAGCACTTCTCGTAGTTACTCAAGCCCTGCGTCCTGTCTTAGAAGAAAGATAGTTGAAGTAGTTAGTGGGAGTCATGTCCCCAATTTAGAGAGATGTAGCGACCTTTGGATGTATTTGCGTTTCTCTAGGGAATAATGGGATGAGAGAAGAAAGATGAATTTAGTTTGATGGTGAGAACCTATTGGTTCTTTTTTGTCGTACTCCTTGTACTCTTTTGATTAAGTGAATTATCATTGGCATCATTGTCCGTGGATGTAGCCCAACTTTGGGTGAACCACGTTAAACATGGTGTTTGTTTTTGTATTTTATGCGTTTAGTTTGTCTTCCTCCTCCTGTTATTACTTTTCTTGCATTTGGTTTGTGGTCTAGAGATTTAAATGTGGCAAATTACTTACTCTGCTTTCCATTAAAACATCAAAAGTGCATAGTGGCATTGGTTTATTTTCAGAATCACGAAAATTACTCATGTCGATCTTCCATTCAGATTCATAAGTTGGAATTAGTTTATTTCTTTAACATAGTAGGGAAAAGAGAATGAAGACCCAGAATGGCCCAAGATTTCTCATGTTCCAGACGTCACGGCTAATTTACATCCATAGATTGCACCCTTGATGGTTCTTTGACAATGAAAATGTTGGGTTTTTATCAATATGGTCCCTGAATTTGTGCTCAAGTTTTCTTTTGTAATCATCCAAGTAATATTTTCAATTCAACAGTCCTCCAACAACACAAAAAAATTCAATATAAACTAGTGCCCACAACTTGTTACAGTTCCTTAACTGCTAATTAAGCTTTCCTCCACTCTAAATTTATCTTAAAATAACCACTTAATATATTCATTTTTGTTAAAAAGCAATGCACACTTCTACCCTAAATAATAAAGAAAAATCTTGAATAATTAGCTTGCAAATTTAACATCCTGAATTTGTTTGACCAAAAAAAAAATCCTGAATTTGTTAATTGTTTATGATAAAAACAAAAACAAAAACCAACAAGTTTTGTCACTCATTCTTTCATTTGTGGTTATCCTGTTAAATTTCAAAGAAATAGCGACCGACCCACTACTAACATCGATATTATTTTCAACTTAACCATTTATAATTCTTCAAGATGTAGACATTAATTCTTCAACACGTCCAACATCACAGTGTCAAGTGCAAGCTATATAGCCAAGCAGAGTTTTTCCTGATATTCTGGAGACGCTTTGCCTCAGTGCCCGACAGTGATCCCAGGAAAGATGCCCCTTTTCAAAAATAGGGTTTGATGGTATGACATTTTCCAAAGAGGGGAACAGGGGCCGGGCATAGTAATCAATTGCCCAAAACAAAACTAGTGGGCATAGTAATGCTCTCTATAATTTCTACACGGACAATGTCACATTTTTTGGACTCTTTTTCAATTTTTTTCCAAATGAAATGACATTATTGGATTCCTTAGTTTGTATACATGGTGTGCACATCAAGTATTGCTACACATATTAAGGAAAAATTAAACTATTAAGCATGTTCCTCTACAATGTCCAATTGGGGCTCAAAATTTGTGTACATATAATTGTTTACGAGTGATTTTTTTTAGAGTCCAATAACACAAGGGCCTAAATAAAAATCACTTCAAATTCTATAACAATTACAATTGAATGTTAAAAACTTATTAATTTGCTTTAACACAACAAAAATCCAATTAACCTAACATTTCCTTCAAGAAAACTAGTTATTCTATTTTGATTTTTTTTTTTTGCCAATGATTTTATGGTTTTTAAATTTTTTTATGATTCATGTAGTTTAGTTATTTTAGTTTAATAGAACTACTACTTAAGCCAGAAAAAAAATGCATGTGAAGAAAAATTTTATTTTTCTTACTTCTTGAACTATGATTGTATACAAAGCGAAAGGGACTCATTCTAATTTCTGGCCCCAAACCACTCAAAAAACAGGGTTGTCTTTAGTAACGATGCTTCTTTGAACACCCAAAAATTGTTTCTTAACACTAATTTTTTTTTATTAGAAACACATGCATGCTCAAGATATATAAGTCTCAGGATGCCGCCAACTAAAATTTATGACCGTACCAAAAATAGGGGAGTGATTTCTAAGTGCTTCTATGAAATAATCGTAAAAATACATCAACATGAAACATATTTCTAGGGAAGTCACCTTCGCTCACTTACAACATTTAGTTATGCCTTGAAATACTTTATATATTTGGCATCTTCGCCTCGAAATACTTCATATTTAGGTATTTAAGAAGGAAGGAAGTTGAGGTTTCACTCCAATTAACAATGGGGGGAGTAGCATAACTCCTTATAAGCTCTTTTAAAATTTGTTATTTTTTCAATGTGGGACAATTTCACATTCCACATTGTCATAGACAAACTCCGATGACACATAATATTTGCCGTGTGTTGTTCCGCAGTGGTATGTGGCAAATAGAGGATGGTATCTAACACAATTCTATGATAAGGGTAAAATGGAGTTTTTGCCTTTTCAAAAATTCAACAAGTTAACTTGTTACCCGAAACTAATGAAATATAAAATCTCATTGACCAAACTTGAAAATAGAAATATACATAAAGTATACTCTCTAATATTAAAGAAGTATTATTGACCAAACACCAATTAATCTAATTCATAAACACAATTAATTTCACTATAGAATATTGGGCAAATAATAAAATAGTATATCCTGATAATTTACCTTGGTTTCCGAACCCATTTCCTTATTCAAGAACTCGTCTCTTCCTTCTATAAATTTTCGAATTTAGTATTGGAAGTGCAAAACGACAAGCGTGCCAATTAATCATCCTGCTAGCCAAGCATTGTTCAATTTAAATACAAACATACATGCACGCACGCACTAAACCCACCACAGAAACATACAAACAAACATATCAGAAAAAGATCCATCTCTTTCTCTGATATCAAATCATCCCCAACCCAACACCAAAAACACAGCTCAGACCAGACACAAAGTTACCTTTTTCTAATGCATATTATCATGTGAGTGATATGAAGTCTAAGTGTATATATATATATCAACTGTATTTCAAGAGAAAGAAGATATAAAATCACATGGTCGTACATTTTAAAAGTTGTAAATTACATAAAAGTCGCTAAGCTAGCATTCACTTTTGTCGCAACTTGCAATTCAATTGCCTAAATCTATATATCTCTCACCAACAATCTTTTTTTTTTTTTTTTTTCTTTTTGATGTTTCATATTCTAAGCAAGAAAATACTGAGTTCAGGACCTCCATTGCCTTCTGGGTTCAACATGTAAAAGGCCTCCGAGTCACGGCTTCCCACGACTCTTTCAAACCTAGCCCTCATGTAAAGCAACTCGCCTTCTGAAGCGCTACCCTTTTTCCCGTCATCCACCACTGGAATCACGCCTGCTCCAACTGACACGCTCCGAACAGTAGTCAACACGTGCCAGTCGGACTCCCCGCACGTACGAGACGCTGCGTAGCCGCACTTCCTCCCGTTGCAATACATGGTCCAAGAAGGCTCCTGAAACAGTTTCCTGCCTTGGATACCCGTACGGCCGGAACCATGATGCCTTTCGGACTCGAGCGCAATGCGGACAAGTCCGGAAGACATCTCCTTGACGAGTGAAGATGTTGACATGGCAAGCTCGAGAAGCAAAACGGGCTCCGACCTGGGATCCAGCTGGACGGCGAAGCTGACATGGCCACGGCGGTTCCCGAAGAGCGTCCCGGTGACTTTTCTGCCCAGGGAAGGAGTGATGGAGAGGCCGGAGGGGATGGCAAGCCACTTGCAAGTTGGGATAATGGTGGGGAAGGAGAGGAAGCTGAGAAAAGAGCGGAGGAGTGAGGTGAGCTTGGTTTGGGTTTTGGAGATGTGGTGGATGGAGACTGGAGAGTGCTGCTTCGGAATCAAGAAGTTGTTCGAGACGTCGTCGTTTTGATGATGATGATGATGATGATCAAGTGGGAGAGTGGACGATGAGGATCTGAAGTTGTTCGATGAGATGATCTTTCTTGATGACCTTCTTGCGATGGAAGTAGTGCTGGTGCTTCTGTGGAGGCTGAGGTCTTGGTGTTTCATGGTGAAACGAAAACTAAACGAAAATGATACGATCAAAGAAAATGTTGGGTTGGTTTGTATTTATTTTTTATTTATTTTTTTCTAATTTTGAAGTATGAACACAAAGAAAATGTACAAGTATTTTTTTTGGCTGATGATTCTGAATTTGCAGAAAGAGGAGAGGGCGTGGGCTTCTCTGTTGATAGAAGATAGAGAAATGGAATTAAAGAGGCCGACAAGTGATGATAGTGTTGGGAGGTGGCCAATATAAAGGGAGACTATGGAGGCTTGTGGTGATGATGACCTTTTATATTGTGTGCTTAAGACCTCATATGGTCCTACAAACCACCACATTATATATGCCACACCACTTTTCATCTACCTGCTTTTTTTTATATTGAAAATTACTTTTAATTTCCAATTTTCTTATTAGTATATAACACTTTTTTTATATAAGCGCTAATGCAGAATGAGAGATTCGAACACATAACTTCGGGTACACAGAATTTCAGAGTTATCTATATTTATTGCAACCCAAAGAGAAAAAAATTAGGTCAATAAGCTCATGGATGGATTTGAGTGGTGTCATGATCTTTCTTGATCAGATTCCAACTCTTGTTGGTCACATAACGTTTTACGATTTCATGATCATGTACGTTGACCGTTGGATTAAAATCATGAAGAATAAGTGGTTGAGATATGAGTTGATTAAAAATGAAAACAAAAAGTGGTTGAGATATGAGACAATATTTTTTAGACTAAAACCGCAGCAAACAGATATATGCTCGTCGATTCCACTTCATTTTTGAATGAAGTGGTAGTGGTCCAAGTTCATGGGACGGTTGCTCTAAACAACAAAACGGAGGCCTTGTATTAATGATACGGCTTGGAATATGATATGCATCCGATACATGTTTGATACTTCAATTTATGTAACATGGACTTTCTGAGATGTTGACGGTCTGATATGTTGTCAATACACGAAGGATACACTAGTCTCGATATAATCAAGATACGGCGATGGGTTATTTTGAAGATTGTGTCTCAATTTGTAAAAGACCTAGCCAAGTGGTTTCCGTGGCAGAAACATATAAAGAAGAGAGGAATAAAGAAGAACTTTATCAATTTATCATTTAAATTATTTTTTAAATATATACTACTTTAATCACCGTATTTGTATTCTAATTTTTGAAAATTTGCGATTTCGTATCGACATATATGTACCCTTAACCTTGCAGTATTGTTGATAACTCGATCATCAATAATAAAGAACTTATATATGTTAGACCGAAATTAAAATTTAAAGAGTTTTTACTATTAAGGGCCTAATGACGCAAAACAAATAAAAAAATTACATATAGCAAATGTACATTAGGCTAGTTGGTTAAGGCAGTGTACCTGTCCTTTGCATCCGAATTCGATACCTCTCCTTGCACATTAGATTAATAGATATTTATAAATAAACCCAATCCTAGACATGTATTTATAAAAGGCTTTTTATCACAAAACGTCCCTGACATTTGTGAAACTATCATATTGCATCCTTAAAGTTTTTTTGTATCACTAATGGTCCTTAAAGTCAATATAGGTGCTCTCAAATAGTCCATCTGTCAAAAAAACTGTTAAGTTCAGGGATATAATCGTAAAATCAATCAAAAATTATAAAAAGTCCTCTCTCCTCTCTTTTTTTATTTTCTTCCCTTCTCTCTTTCTTTCTTCTTCTTTCTCTCTTTCTTTTATTCTTCTTTCTTCTTTCTCTCCACGAATTCACTCTTCTCTTTCTTTGTCTTTCTTTTTTTTCTTCTTCCTCCTTCTTCTTTCTCTCCCCAAATCTTCATGCCTTCCTCTTTCTCCTGGTAGGGTCTGTTTGGCGGTGTCCACTGGCCTTTCTTATTCCTATTCCGATTACCATCGTCATTGCTCATTTTCCTGCGAATGGGTTTGTGTCTGTGGATTTTTTTGTTATCTTTTTCTTCAGCTTTTTTCCAAAATAAAAATAAAAATTGAACAAAGGTAGAAGAAGAGGCCAATAGAAGCCGACGTCGTGACTTTTTGCCCCAAACCAACCCTTGCACATTGTACCCAAATCATTCTCAGAGAATGAAGAAAAAAAAAAAGATAAAGGAGAGAGAATGGGGAAATGCCCAGTTTTCCAGCTGAGAGAAGAAGAAAAAAAATGCCCATGACAAGAGGAAGAAGAAAAAAAGAAAGAGTGAGAGAGAAGAGTGAACTCGGGGAAAGAAAGGAGAAAGAAGAAGAAAAGAAAGAGAGAAGGGAAGGAAATAAAAAAGAAAGAGGAGAGATAAGACTGAACTCGGGGAGAGGAAGAAAGAAGAAAAAAAGAAAGAGAGAGAGAGAAGGAAAGGAAACATAAAAAATAAAAAATAAAAGAGGGGAGAGAGAAATTTATATATATATTTTATAATTTTAGATTGATTTGACGATTATATCCCTGGATTTAACAGTTTTTTTTTACAGAATGACTATTTAAGAGCATCTATATTAACGTTAGGGACCATTAGTGATACAAAAAAACTTTAAGGATGCAATCTGATAATTTCGCAAACGTCAGGGACGTTTTGTGATAAAAAGCCTTTATAAAAAAATCCAAACACTATTTAAACATAGAAACACATCCAAAATCAACCTCACAATCAACAATTGTATATTTTTTGGGTGTGTTTATAAATGGATTTTGAGAGTGTGTAATGATGAATTTTGGGTGTGTTTATAAAGTGTTTTGGGTGTTGGGTTTTTTTATAATTTCAGCCCCCATTTTGGGTGTTTTAGTGAAACTCCCTTAGATTAATTTAGAATATCAATTTGTAAAAAAATAATAATAATAAGGCATGTTGAATATTTAATGCATTATATTAGTTGGATGAACTTTAGTTTTAATATATACAATTTTTTTTTTGGGCCATAAAATCACCAATCATTAAAAGCTCTAGTTTTATGTATACCTTTACCATGCGGTTCCACTCTTCTTATCTGTTTTAGGGCCGGGGCACGGGTGGAATTGCCTCAACCTGAGGGAAAGAAGCCATGAGAAGAGAAGAAAGAGGTATGGAGTTCGCAAATCAGCTCTAATTGTGAATAGGAAATATTAAAAATATATTCTCCGTTATCTCTCCTTATTGCTTAACATCTTTCGTCCCTCCCTCTCTCTCTTCTCTCTCTTCTCTCTCTCTAAACAACTAACATCGTTGTCAAACGACGTAAACACCCTTATAGAAGTATTGGTTTTTTTAAAATTTTTTAAAAAAAAACTTATCATGTATTTGTCTAATCAATACATGCGATAAGCATTGGGGAGTTGACCCAACAGAAGGGCGTGATGAGAGACTGAGAAGTTTTTTACTGCCTGAAAGTGACGTGAGGGTGACGAGCATGATAGGGAAAGTCGATCCAAATTATGTCGTATGAGAAAGGCCAACTTGTCCCCATCAATATGGAAGCCACACAAATAATGCTTTTTTTTTTTTTAATATATAAATTACTTTTTGCTCAATACATGCTTTTCTATAATTAATCATCATTACCATAATTAAATATATTAAGCAGTTAAAATATTGTATTGAACATTTTGGACGGTTCCAAACTGAGAATGGGTAGCCCCATGACCAATAGAGTGGTGGCCTAAACATTGTGTTTTTTTTTTAGAGCTCTTAGTGTCACCAAGAGTTCAATGTGGACAGAATCAGCCTTATAACATTATTCATCTCGTACATCAGCACGAAAATAATTGTGTATGTTCGAGAATTTAGAATACTTTTATAATTGAACATCTCAAATCTCATTAAGTCGTTTTGATAATGAAAAGAAAAATATACAATTTTATAGGACCCAAAGTTGGCCAACCTTCGTGTGGGACCATTTTTTAGATTTATTGACGCCTATGTGGTGTGTTGTAAAGTAAACTTTGGCATTGTGAAGTCACACGTGAAACCAATTCCAAATTAGTAACTATTTACAAAAAATTATTTAATTAGGGTTTGTTTGATTTGGGTTCAATTAGGGGTTTTGTTTGGTTTTGGTTAGTTGGGTATGAGGTTTTATATAAAAGGTCTCAATACTATTAGTAGTGTAACCTTTCATTATATAATGCATTTTATTTGTCAAATTTTCAATGTGGGACTCTATATTGTTCAGCACGCCCCCTCATGTGAGATCACCACATAGTAGACTTTGTAGGTGATATAAGTTGGGGAAAATATTGATATTAGTAGTGGGCCACTTCCTTATGAAATCTTAACATGGTACCAAAGTGGGTTTGCCCATTTGTGAAACCCAATGGCCACATGTGCTTCACGTTACCCAATATGTATTAAGAAACCTAGTAACGTACGACTTATAGTTGAGCTACTCCCCCTATTAACAATTGGTTTCGAGTTGGACCTCAGTTTAGACACGACAGCTTGCCAAACACCCATTTGGCCAAAAGGAAAAAAAAAATTACTTGTAAAAGAGATAGTACTGTTTTGCTATCCCCACCAATAATACCATGATACGTAATAAAGTAGTATCATATTTAAGGAGGGGAGAGATCCTATGCGTGTGAGATATTTTGATTGTAGCTTACACATTATTTCACAAAAATATCTTATGGTGTTGAGTTTGAATATACTTCGGTTATATTCGTGAATATATTTTTCAAATATTTGAGAAAAAGAAAAATGACTAGTTCCAAGAAAGGAGCTAATGAGATAGAAGACCACCGATGGTCTAACTTAATGAAGTTGATAAAAAATTGACTTGTGGCAACGAAAATATTGGTGCATAATCCTCAATCATATCTAAGAACTTCAACTGATTTTGTATGAATTTCCCTAATATAAAATTTGTGTTTAAGCTTAAATTTATGGTCCTTTGACATCGATATGACACCCATCGAACCCAAGATCTGTTGAGCTTTGAATGTAACACAAAGTCAATAAGTCACATGGGATACTAGTGTTTTTTTTTATAGAGAAAATGGTATTGCATTCAACCAGAAGAGAACATTACATGAAGAATATATAACATAGGTCAATATGAAGAGCAGTTGACAAGGCTGGCAAGGCTCAGCCTAGGAAGGAAATAATACAGTTTTTTTGCTGGCTTTGCAATGTAACCAAAGAAAACACAAGTCTCAAGACTCGCAACCCTCTTTGCCTTTTCCCATGCAATGCAAGCTTTGATGAATCTGTATACATCTATAATTAATCAAAAAATAACACACTAACTTATCTGTATATGTAGCTGTGATAAACCAAAAAAACAAACAAAACAAAAGATTTAACTGATCTGAGTAACAAAATTACCAAAAAAAGATCAAAAATCTAAAAACAAGTCTTCAATGTGAGACCACTTGACTCCCTGAATCATTAGAATTTCCTTCAATTTTAGCTGCCTTCCTCTTTTGATGATAAGCATCTGATGATGACAACCTGAGAAAACCAATTGATTGTTAGATAATTATGTCCTCTTCTGTTACTTATATTATCTTTTTCTTTCCGTCTAAGTAGATTTGGCGAAGAATTAAGTTTAGTGAAAAGTTGATATTGCAATATTCAGAAACAAGTTTTAGGAGAAAATGGAAATTGGTGGAGAATTTGTAGCATACCCCAAGTGCAAATAAGTGTCTGGTTCATAACTCGAAACGGCTTTTAAGCTCTCTAATGGATGATCGGATGCAGGGACAATTTGCCAATTTGGCTTGTGGGTTTGCCGCATCTCCTCAAGCTACGTATATATATCATAAATTTAATTAGAGAGAGGTTCAGATTTTGGTATAAATCTTATATATCTGGATGAAGTTTAATGCTCACCTGTTTGCGTAGATTCTCATTTTCCTCCACAGCCCTTTGCTCCTGAGAATGACACCATTTATATATAAATTAAAAACATTACAAAAAGCTTATCTAGAAAGGGAAAAATCTGGTCCATTATATTAATTTCTTCTTAGTCGGTGGCTCACGTTAGTATAAGCCACGGGTGTATCAGTGACCTAATGGAGGTTTTCTAGTAGTGTATAACAAAGATGGTGAGTTCATTACCAGTAATCTGGAGCTCTTTAGCGTCTCCAAAAGTATTTCCTCCTGCAATAGTATAAAGACTCATGAGCAAAGGCCTAAGAAACCCAATACTTCAAAATGTCTTTCGAAAAAAAATATATATATGCATCACCTTCTTTTGCTTCACAAATAAGACCCCTTCACGTAGTTGTTCCTCCAGTTGGTGCAGCTCTTTATAACTCAAGCCGTGCAACTCCTTACCCGTCATCCGCCTGCACAAGTAGAAAATGTTAAACACTTCCTTTTACTAATGGAACATACTTCTCTAAGAATCAATTTTAGATCTACTGTGATTAGGCCTAATCGGCTCGTATAATTAATCGTATCAAATTACTCAAAATTCACTCAACAAGATATCCGCAACCAGCAGAATGACTTACTTGCATGCCAAGCGTAGTGTTGCAATCTCATTCTGCAGTCCATTTACATCACGGTTCGGCTCCCCCTTTCTTTTCTGGGCAAAGTTCGGCTCCTGTTTGTTGAACATGAGATTGTAAGACACTCCTATTCATAAAGAAGCTGGGCAAACATGCAATTTCCTTATATTGCTCTTTTAGCTTCTATGTTTGGAAAATTGTTATGTTGTCATTAATATTTGTTAGATAGATTCATGGGATTGGCGTAGCCAGGAATTCTCTCAAGGAGGGTCAACATTATTAGCTTGAGAAAACATTGAATATTAACATAATATTTTTTTTTATTGTACATGTATATTTTAATTGTTATCTTCCAAAATCATAACACACATCGCACAATAAATTACAAAGAAATAATTTGACAGGAATCAAATCATAAAGCATTGCTCAAAAGAGAATTGAATAGCTAGTATTGTGAAATTTACTTGACTGATGGCCAATTCAATAACAAAAACTATAAGAGAACTCAATAAATGAAAGAATAGAAAGATTGAAGTTAAAATGAAAAACGGAGTAAAGATAAATATAGGAAAAACTATAGAAGTAAAGAATAATAATTAACTAGAGTTAGAAAGTTACAAGGGTCATCTATAAAAGAAGGGTAATGATAGGCTTACCACATTTTTTTATTCCACATTCATACCACATCTCTAATAGAGGTGGAGCCCACTAATACAATGGGGTCCATCTTTATTAGAGAGGTGGTATGAATGTGGTATGAAAAATTTGGTAAGCCTAGCATTTTCCATAAAAGAAACCCAAGAAAATCAAATATAACACATAACAAATGCATTTGTTGCTTAAATTGGAGGAGGGTCAGCTGACCCTTGTGGGTCTTAGCTGGCTCCGCCATTGGAACCCAAGACCTCTTATTTACAAGTCAAGGTCCTTTTCCACTAAGTTATACCCAGTTGGCATAACATATTTGTATTAAAAAATATGTATTTGTATTTAGAAATATATATATGGCGTACCTTTGTTGCAGGTTCACTAGAGCGTTCTTGTGGGTAATCTATTACACCACCCTTCTTGTATCTTGTAAGAGTATGTGGCATGCTACATAAATTGAAGAGGAGGTAAGTTTTAATTTAAAACAAAAAAGAATAATATATATTAATTTAATAATGCCACGTATAAAATTTAGTGACAACTAAAAAAAATGGTAACTGGGCCATTGGCCCATTGTTAGCTTAGGGTTGTACGTTGTGAGGTTTGTAAATAGCATATGAACATAGTAATTTATTTACGTACACGATTTCTATTTGTCCACAAACTCTTTGACCAAGCCGTCTTCTACTAGAATTAGGGTTTCTACTCTTGGTGACTTACCAATTTCAGTAAATTTCGTCCCTTTACGTTTTCTTTCATCCTCCAAAACGAATCTTTTCTAATTTCAGTAGAAACTTTCCAATTTTCCAATTTTTGTGTGTTTGAAAACTTTTTTCGAGTTACCAAAACTACTTTTTGTGGAGTTTGGTTGAATTAGACAAAAGCAATTTTTAAGAATCATCAAGAGTACTTTGTTACGAATTGATCCGGAAAATTTCAGGTTTAAGAGTAATCAAATTTGAAATTAAAGGTTTTAACGAAACCACTTAGTAGCACCTAATAAAGAGGCTAGGACCTCTGATTGTATTGATGTTGTTTTCGTTTGAATGAAAGTTCTTGACTTGATAAAAGAAATTTGAAATTACTTGACTCCTAATCATCATCCGCATGAATACATAAAGTTTTAAAATTAAAAAGGATTCATAGCGAAGAATGAAAAGAAAAGGAAAAAACTAAAGGGCGTTTAGGTTTGACTAGCATCGTAAATGTGATTATAATCAGAAAAACAAAAACAGAAAAAGGGAAAAGGCAAAAAAAGTAAAAAAGAAGCTAATGAACAAACCTGGTGCTTGAGAATTCATAAAGCCTTCCGGTGCTGGCGAAAACAATGACAGCAACCTCTGCATCACAAAGAACTGACAATTCTTTGGCCTTCTTGAGCAACCCGTTACGGCGTTTCGTGAAGGTGACTTGCCTGCTATTCACATTTTCAATCTTCTTAATCTCAATCCTTCCTCTCCCCATAGTTTTTCTGGTGTCTGCGTTGTTTTCTGTATTCATTGAGACAGAGAAAATAGAGACTCAAAGTAATAGAATAATAGAGAGAACAAAAGTGTTTCTGTGGCTATATTATGCAATTACTAGGTTACTTATATAAACAGGGATTTGGTAAAGTCTCAGGAAGGAAAGTTAAACAGAATTAGGATATTGTTATTTGGTAAATGGAATCCTAAAGGTGGCAAACGTCCAAAAAAGGCATGCATTATCCTTGCCAGAGAAGAAATTACTTCTTTCTTCTTCTTTTTTCCTTCTTTTTTCTTCTTTTACTTGGGAAGTAAGTCATATTGTTATTCCTACTTCGGGAATGTTTCCCGAGAAGTGTTTCGAGATATAATGGAATTTGTTGCACGGATATCCTTTCCCTTTTATGAGATAATATTGGACGCATATCAAATACAATATTATGTGATTATCAAAAACAATTATATTACTTGTTTTTTTTTTTTTCTTTTGGCATGGGTCACACGCTTACATATGTAGAAAAAATTTCAAACACATAGATTATCATGATGGTAAATCGTCAATCTGTTTCATGTTTAGCTGATTGTTTACATAGATGAGCTTTGAAATGGGGTTAAAAATCGATAGTTCGAAACATAAGAACATTGTGTGTGGGCTCAAAATTGGTTGCATTGGAATAAGTTACATATTCGTGTATGTTTAAAATTTTCTTGATGAGGCACTATGGGTTTAGCCGGTATGGCGTTATGGGTTTAGCCAAGAATTAGTCAGTATGAGCTACAAGTTTAGCCAGGTATGACACTATGGCTCTCTTCAGGTTGCTCGAGAGGATGTGGAGCAGTGGTCCTGCTTCTTAGTTTGTTTGTCTAGTAATTTTCACAAACTCTTTAGGAGTTTGTTTCCATTTGTTAGTTTTATTTCTTTTTAGTTTTTGGCTTTTGATACAATTGATAGTTTCTGTCGTTTCGCGGCAGATTTATATTATAGGTTTGAGTAGGCGTGCTTTTGTTGTTAGATCAAGAATTTTAATCAATTTGTGGATTGTGCATGATCTCTACAGATCAATTCAACTTGTTGTTGTGTTTAGTCATTGGAGAAGATTTATAAATCTTTGGCATCATAATGGCTTTGTACTTGTTTTTATTCGTCTTGTCAATAAAGTACTCACTCTCTCTCTCACTCTCTCTCTCTCTCTCTCTCTCTCTCTCTCTCTCTCTCTCTATATATATATATATATATATATATATATATTATCTTCATGTTACCGGAGAAAACCTAAATACTCTTTGAGAAAACTCTAAGGAAAAAGGTCATAGCCGCAGCCCCCTTGGGGGTCGATGGCTTCCCTCCCTACCACCTTCTCCTGCCTTCCCTCCCTTTCCTCAGGATCTTCTTTATTAGTTTGTTTTGTGATGTGGAAGTAGTTGCCGTGAAATATTGTTGTCGCCATGATATAGTAGTTGTTTTTGGGCCCACGTACACAAGAATTTGGCTCAAATTGTCAACCTTCAATATATAGTTTGGAGCTACAAAGAAGGGGAGAAGTTGGATTACGTTGGGAGAGTTTAGTCAGTGCGACACTATGGGTTTAGCCAGTATGCCACTTTGCCTCTCTTTGGGTTGCCTAGGAGGATGTGGAGTCGTGGTCTTACTTCTTAGTTTTTTTAGTGTAATAAATTTCAAGAACTTGTTAGGAGTTTGTTGTGGTTTGTTTTCTATTTAGGATGTTTTATATATTTGTAGTTTTCAGCTTTAGATACGGATTTTTCGTTTATACCGTTGCTTTGTACATATTGCATCTATAAATTCAACATGTTGTTGTGTTTGGTCACTACGCACATATTGCTACTTTTGTTTGTTCATCAATAAGAACTATCGCTTATTATAAATATGAATAAAAATTCTTTGTACATGTATCACATATATAAATATATATATATATATACAACTTGATTTTAAATACTGCAATTTTGGGTTTCGAATTCTAATAAGCTCTTTTTTTTTTTTTTTGGGTGAATTGGGGGGGAAAACCCCAAGCAAAAGAACTAGAACAAATCAACACAAACAAGACTGGGACGAGACACCCCAATCAAGTCGTCAATAACTAAAGAACCTATCCAACTTGGAGCAAAATCAAAATAACACACGCCAAGACCCATGTTATAGCTCCAATTAGCTAATCCGTCAGCGACACAATTCTTTTCTCTGTAGATATGTATAACTGCACAACTATCAAACTGGTTCATGAGCTTACCACAACTAGCCACAATACCAGCAAGCGGATGGAGCGTAGCTAAAACAGGCTGCTGAATGAGATGGACAGCAATAGCAGAATCCATTTCCACAATTATCTTTGAAAGGCCTTTACCAACAGCAGCTTTGAGACCAAAAAACAACCCCCACAGTTCTGCTTCCAAACCCTGCCCAATCCCTAAATTGATAGCAAAGCCACCAATCCAAGCACCAAAGGAATCACGGATCACGCCCCCTGCACCAATAGCCCCAGAGCCATTCTTCCGAGATCCATCAACATTCAATTTAAAAACCCCTGTCTCAGGAGGTTCCCAGGCAAGCGACACCTGAATCTTAGTAGTTTTGGCCTTAGACACATATGCATTAAAGAACCAATCCTTAGCAGCAGTCAGGATACTAGTTTGCGAGTAGAAAGGCAAATCATCCCCATTGAAGACATACTGATTTCTCCACTTCCAGACATACCAACAAGTAAAAATCAACAACAAGTTCCAAGGCAGACCATAAATCCCTTTTCTATTAGACAACAAATTAATATGCAGCCAATGCTGCAGATTAGTAGCAAAAAAAGACGAACCTGGCATAGGAATCACCTCTAGCCAAACTCTCCTAGCTCGAGGGCAGTCCCTTAAAATATGAAGCACAGTTTCAGAGCTCCAGCCACAAAGAGTACAAGTTGGATCCACAGCTAAATGCCTCATAACCCTCTGCTCATTGGAAAGAATTTTCCCTTGATACACCAACCAACAAAAGAATTTCAGCTTAGGAGGGAACTTGAGTTTCCACAACATGTCCCAAAAAGGATCATGTCGACCTTGATCCTTGAAGAGTAACGAATATGCAGTTTTAACAATAAAAACTCCATGGGCAGCTTGTTTCCAAATTTGCACATCCCTCAAATCACTATAGAAACCAACTGGAAAGCTAACAACCCTTTGTACCAAGTCCTCATTGAGAACAGACCGCAACTTACCAATATCCCACCAACCATCAGCCGTAAACTCAGAGACAGTACAATCAGGTTGAACCATATTTAAAACACCATCATGTTGGTTGAGGGGAACATCAGAAACCCATCTATCCTTCCAAAATTGAACACCATCCCCTTTCCCAATTCTCCACATCAAACCCTTCCTGAGTAAGCCAACACCATGTAGAACACCTCTCCAAGTAGAGGAGCAAACCTTTCTATCCTGCAAAGATTCCACCAATATAGAATTCCCTTTCAAATACTTGTCTTCAAAAATCTGAACCCAAAGCCCCTTATCTTTGCTATGAATTCTCCACCCGATTTTAGCCAATAGAGCCTGATTCATATGTGAGGTTTTCTTAAACCCCAAGCCCCCATAACTCTTAGGACGACAAGCTAAGTTCCACTGACACAAATGAACCTTATGTTTCTTTTCACTTCCTCCCCAAAAGAAATTACGGTTAAGACGATCTAGATCATCACAAATGCTCATAGGAAGCTTGACTGTTTGCATAGCATAAACAGGTATAGCTGCCGTGACAGCATGAATCAAAGTAGCCCGGCCAGTGAGAGATAACAACTTGCTTTTCCATCCAGCCAATCGCTTGTGGACTTTGTCAACCAACCCATAATAAGTATCCCTGTTGATTTTGGAGTGTAAAAAAGGCATGCCCAAGTATCTTCCCAAGTTTGTTGTGAGGGGTGAACCACAAATAGAGCTAATTTCTCTAGCCACCTCCTTACTAGTGCTGGGAGAGCAATAGATCACAGATTTATCAAAATTCACTGCCTGCCCTGAAACTTGGCAAAACATATCCAAACAATGCTTCATAACCTTGGCCTGCATATGACTAGCTTCCGCAAATAAAATTAGATCATCTGCAAAGAACAAGTGAGAGACCGCATGACCAGCTTGAGAAGATTTCACAGGCCTCCATTTATTATTAGACACTGCATCCACCACCATGTGAGACAACTTCTCAATACAAAGCACAAATAAGTAAGGAGAAAGGGGATCACCCTGTCTAATCCCACTTCCAGGATAAAAAGCCTCAGTAAGCTCTCCATTAATACAAACTTTGTACTTCACTGTAGAGACACAAGCCATGATCAACTTGATAAACTGAGGAGGTAGAGCTAATTCATACAACACTTGCTCAACAAATTGCCAATTCAATCTGTCATATGCCTTTAACAAATCAATTTTCCATGCAAAAAAACCTTTCCGCCCCTTAGAAGCTTGAAATTTATGCAGAAGCTCTTGCACAATCACAATATTATCAATGATTTGCCTACCTGGGACGAAACTGACTTGATGAGGACTTATCCAACGACCCATAAAAGGCCTTAAACGAGCAACAATAATCTTGGAAATGACTTTATAGAGAGTACAACACAAACTAATAGGCCGGAATTGAGCCATAGTTTGAGGACTATCTAATTTGGGAACAAGTGGAATCAAAGTCTCATTCAACCTTTCAGGCAAAATCCCTTCTTGAAACACTTGCAAACAAGATCACCAATATCCTTAGCACATAAACTCCACTGATTCTGATAAAAACTAAATGGGAACCCATCAATTCCAGGAGCTTTGAGATGACCAATATTAAACAAGCTAGTTTTAATTTCAGACATCTCAATAGGTCTTAGTAAAGTAGAAACAATCACAGGGTCCATACAAGGAAAAAGATTAGGAATGATCACAGAGTTAGAGTCCACTTGACCTTGAGAAAATAACTTGGTGAAGAAATTGACAGCAAGAGCTTTCAAGCTATCAGCCGTCTCCACCCAAACCCATTGTCATCCTTAAGCTGTTCAACCTTATTCCTTCGACGCCTTATTAAAGTTGTCATATGGAAAAATTTTGTATTCCTATCTCCCTCTTGCAGCCATTTAAGTCTAGATTTTTGCTTCCAAAAAAGAGCTTCCTGCTCAAGCAAAGAATTAAAATCTTGCACCAAGAAACACTCCAACTGACTCAGAAATCGATTAGGTCCCTGACACAAAGCTATTTGAATACCAGCCAATCTTGCGAGAATGCGAGCTTTCCTCAGTTTTAAATGACCAAAAACACTACGATTCCACAACTTCAAATACTCAATTAAACCGTAGGACTTGTCCATAGCAGAACCAGAAATTTGCCCCCACCTTTGCCCAATAAAATCCTTAAAGCTCTCATGTTGCATCCACATTGCTTCAAACCTAAAAGGTCTATCATTAAGAGTAGAAGAAAGTCTCGACTGCAAACATATTTTGATGGGACAATGATCAAATTTTGTCCTAGGAAGATGAACGACATGTGCCTCAGCAAACATTTGCCTCCATTTCAAATTACAAACAGCTATGTCAAGTCTTTCGAAGACCCTATTATTAGTCCAAGTGAATCGAGGACCTGAGTACCCCAAATTGATCATTTCATTCTCAATAAACCACCTTTTAAAACCTTTCAAACGAGAAGGATTAGCACCCCCCCCCCCCCCCCCCCCATTTATCTTCCAGATGCAACATCTCATTAAAGTCCCCAGCAAGCATCCATGGTAATTGATGACAACTGGCCACAAACTGGAGATAATCCCATAATTTCTCCCGCTTAATTCCACACGATTTAGCATAGACTGTAGACAATAACCAAGGAGCTTTACCATGCTAGGACACACAAGCTGTAATTAATTGATCAGTAGTGCCTAAAATCTGGATACTAACTTTAGTATCATTCCACAATAACCATAACCCTCCTGAGAAACCCACAGGATCAACAATTTCATAAGAAGAGAACCCGAGAGATTTAATCATATCAAGGGCTTTCTTTCTGCTAATCCTAGGTTCACAAATAAACAATAAATCCAGACAATTACCACGGATCCACTCCGCAACATTATTTCGAAAGCTTGTGCACGCAGCACCTCTGACATTCCAACATACTAAATCCATTAAAGAATTACAAAAAAGCGAGAACCCTTAGGGCTAAACCCTAATTAAGAGCCAATGGTCATACCTTCAACATTGTTAAAGGCATGACTAGTAGTCTTCTCCTGCGAGAAAATCTGTTGTCCTTTAGACATATCCATATGCTCTTGTGGCAACCCACCATCATGTGCAAAGGAAACCAAAGAAGTATTATCAATATCAGTATCTATATCACATTCCTCTTCATGCTCATTACCGCTTGCTTCAATACTAGGTGGCTAGTGTCCAAAAATATACACACCTTTAGCATTATATTTATTATTACCATGCATCCAAGTATTTAACTGCTCTTGCACAGAAATCTGGTTTACCACTCTTTTACCACTAGCAATCATTGTACCCTTACTTGACAAAGTCCCACCACTCCCATGAGCATAATCACCCAGACATTGGCCAGTCATATTCAGAGGAACATTTTCCTTCAAAGAAGAATTAGAGATATTACTCAAAGCTGCCCTAAAGCCCGCTTTATTAGTCTTGGATTTAGTCCAAATTTTTTGTCCCATGTCAGCACCCCTCATAGATGAAGCAACATTTTCCATCCCAGTTTGGGCACCAATTCCACTAACCAAACCCTCATCCAAACCAAAATTTTCTCCCACTTTACGTAGAGCATCAAACCTAGACCCTTGGTTCCTATTTCCAGAACCCTTCGAACCTTTGTTAGTAGCCACAACCTTGGGTTTTCTTCAAGCCGGCGCATTCATCCAGGGTCCCCTCAGACCTCCCATTAAATCATCAACACCATCTTTTTCCATAGCAGCGTCCGAGCTTGTACCAACTCCTTCATTAGGAACGTGCCCCTCCCCAACAGAGTCAGCATGACCAGAGGCCTTCATTTCACAACTATCCCTCTTATGCCCATACCTACCACACAAGTAACAGATATAAGGTAAACCTTCATACTCAAGATTATACTAAGTTTGATTAATTTGAACGAAGGCCTCAAGAGGTTTGGTCAGGTCTAATTCAACACAAAGGCGAGCAAATTTTCCCCTGTTCTGAGCAGTGGTAAGAGAATCAATTTTGAGCAGTTTACCCAATAAATTTCCAATACGCTTCAAAGCCCAAATATCAAAACATTCTAGCTGAAGCGAAGAAACATGAATCCAAGCCTACATTCGTGTAATCTGAGCAGTAGCAGGACAAAATCCTGGTCTCCATTTTTGCATAATTAGGTATTGCCCTGTAATGATCCAGGGACCTCTAGTTAACACAAAATTGAGATCCTCCTCTAATTCAAACTTAACCACATAGTAATCATTCACCAGATCAACCAATTTCCAACCTCCCTTCAAACCGCATTTCTGTTGAAGTCTAGCGTGGAGGTAATTGTATGTGTGAGATCGACCAAGAAGTTTGATAATCAAGGCATTCACCCAAGGCTTGCCTAGACGAGACATAGCACGGTCATAAAATTGAATACAAGGACCACGATCACCTCTGGAAATAATCACATCTTCCTCATCATTCAGATCATCATATGCATCATCCAAACAATCTATGTTGATACCCACATTCTTAACCAAGTCTAACTTCTTCATAAGTTTATCCCGAAAATTTACAGGACCATCAGACAAAAAGGATACCTGATTCGACTCAGATTCAATCATCGGGCTCACATGCGAATCAACAAGAAGCTCAGACACATCCTCACGTTCCTCAGTTGCTCGACTTCGCTTAGGGAGCCAAGAGTATTGCAGAACCTCCCCAGGGGACCGTTCCTCCATGGACGATGTATACACAAGCTCGAAAATCACAAAACCAAATCAAAGAGGGAGCTTGGAAATCACCGCACGCGGCGATTTCCAGTTGGAGAACAAAGAGAAAGCGATAGGTTAGAAAACCCAAAACCTGACCGTGAGGCGCGTACAAAAAGTCTGAAATTATTTCATATTCTAATAAGCTCTTTGGTAGTACTGTTTGATAAACAAAAGACATGTCTAAATGGAAAAAAATTTAGTGTGATTGTCATACTACCTACAATATTTCATTTTTACTTCACATGTTATAATATGAATTAATTGGTCACATCACATATGACATTACAAGGTCCTAGGTTCGATTCTCCCCTTCCCCAATATCGCTTGTATAAAAAAACAAAAAAGACAGACTGTGATGCCGGTTCATATGGACTAGGTTTACTCCAATGTGCCTTTGCCCTTTTTCGGATAGGAGTGCGGGGAGGGGAGGAACCGAAAAAAAACATTGTCATAAATAAAGCATAAGAAAGACCTCAGTTTGGTCCTACTTCTAGTTCGTTTTGAAACCTAAACTAAAGTTTGGTTCTATTTATAAACAGTAATAAAATTTCCGTCAAGCTTTATTTTACAAACTAGTTGTTTTCAAGCGCAATCGCCTCTAAGGCAATTTAGCATTTGTATCTTGCTAATTTGTTGCACATATATCCTTTTTTATAAGATAATATTGGACACATATCAAATACAGTGTGATTATCAAAAACAATTATATAATATGTTTGTTTTTTCACCACGAGGTCACATACACATAGATATGTAGAAAAAATTTATAACACATATAAAATTGATTATCATGAAAATAATCAAACTGTAACTAATCTATTTTATAGCTTTATTTTGTTTCTGCATAGATGATCTTTGAAATGGGCCTAAAAATCAATAGTTCGTAATATAAAAGCATTTTATGGGGTGGGGCAGAAATATTAGTTTTGTATTAAGTTACGTTGTGGGGTTCACTACGAATTATATTCCAATTGTGGGAGTCAAATTCCTCCCACGGGAATATTCGCCTAAAGATTCCTTCGTCTTCTCCGCACCTCTCTCTCCCTGCAAAACAGATCGGAGTAAGAGGACCACACCCGGGGGGTGTTGGCCAAAGGCCCTCCGATGCCTAAGTTAGGATGGGTGTTCAAGGAAAACCGAGTGGCCGGAGCCGTGTGTGGAGGCCGGAGCCTTGTGTGAGGGAGAGAGAAAGAAGATGGTGGCTAGGGTTTGTGGAGAATTATTTCTGCAGAGTTTCAGTAGGAATTTAGACGTACCTGAACCCTTGTGTGTAGCTAGGTATTTATAGGAGCCTCGGAGGCTAGGGTTTCAGAGGAATAATTCCGCAGATGGAAAGGAATTATTCCTCCCCGATTAGGTGAGATTTGATTAATTAGGGATTTGATTTATTTGATTTAAATCAAATCCCTAATTAGGGTAGGAATCAAATCAATTCCCATTTTAATTAGGTAATTGCCAATTTAATTGGGTAACTCCCAATTAAATTGAGTAACTCCCAATTAGGTCAAATAATCCCCAAATGGAAGGAATTATTTGACCTAGGGTGATTTAATTCGGTTCCCACAAATGCCCCCCAGCTTCTGCATGGCACGTGGTGGCATGTAGGAGATGTGAATTATCTGTTGGGTTGTCCAGCCGTAACTGGGCTTCCTTATTGGATTTGGGCTCCTGAGTTGAGGAGGTATTTGACTTGCCAATTGGACTTTGGCTTGGGCAGTCTAGCTGTAGATCTGCCCACGATGAAGTCGTAGTCTCACGATCAAGGAATACATCTTCACAGCCAAAGCAGCCGAGACCTTTTTCTGCCACGAGCAAGGCTTCCTCAAGGAGGGTCTCGTCTGCTGAGAAGGTCCTTATGGGAGTTGTTTCTGCCTCGTTTGCTAGGATCAAGCGCCTCGTCAGCGTGAACAGTAAGCATGTCAATAGCATACAGGAGGTTCGGGATATTCTGCTCAAGTCTCCGGTTGAACTGCCCAAAACCAGTGATCTGCCTTATAAAGAGGCTGCATAGAAGCAAGGTTTGGGTTGCCTGCACTGATCCGGGGATCAAACTGAGAGGACTGTGCCTCTGTTCAGCAGTCACGACTCGTCTGCAAAGCTACAAACAGTCAAGCGCGGAGATGACTCAATGTTGCAAGTTATAGCCAAGAGAGGTAAAAAGTCATCTGCTCGAGCAAAAAGTCCTTCAGTTGCGCAAATTACCGATCTGGGAGTCGGTGAGAGCTCTGCTGGTCAAGTTTGACACTCATGTTGAAGCCACGGAGGCATCCAAGCATGAAATTGCTGCTAATGCAGACAAGCTGGGATACTTGGTCTGCAGGAACGGTGCTCCTCCTTGCTGCCCTCTCGAACATGAAGATGGTGAGCAGCTCTATCTTGACTTGCCCCCTGCTGAAAGTGAGCAGTTCAATGCTGTGGATGTAGAAGCAGTTGAAGAGCAAGTAGCTGATGAAACTGCAATGCAGGAAGACAACGCCAAAGGTGGCACGGCTGATGAGATTAGGGCAGATGCGGAGGAGGAGGCAGCTGGGGCTGCTGAGCAGATGATGCCGATTGAGCAGAATCAGGCTCATTTCTTGTTGAACTTGGCTGGTTGGCAGCTTTGTAATGGAATTTCAGTTATCTTTCAAACTTCAATTCTCATTGTGTCTTGTAAGTATATGCCCGGAGACATAGCGCTTGAAAGAGACTCCATTGAGTTTGTACTCGAGAAGTAGCTTGCCTGCAATGGAGGTAAGGCTTATAGCCTGTGTGCGTATGTCGGGGACATAGCGCTTGAAAAAGGCTCCATTGAGTTTGTACTCGAGAAGTAGCTTGCCTGAAATGGAGGTAAGGCTTGTAGCCTGTAGGCGTATGTCGGGGACATAGCGCTTGAAAAAGACTCCATGAAGTTTGTACTCGAGAAGTAGCTTGCCTTCAATGGAGGTGAGGCTTGTCGCCTGCTAGCGTATGTCGGGGACACAGCGCTAAAAAAGGACTCCTTGAAGTTTGTACTCGAGAAGTAGCTTGCCTTCAGTGGAGGTGAGGCTTGTCGCCTGCTAGCGTATGTCGGGGACACAGCGCTAAAAAAAGGACTCCATGAAGTTTGTACTCGAGAAGTAGCTTGCCTTCAGTGGAGGTGAGGCTTGTCGCCTGCTAGCGTATGTCGGGGACATAACACTTAAAAAGTGCTCCATTGAGTTCGTGCTTCGAGGAGCAGCTTGTCTGCAATGGAGGTTCCATTGAGTTTGTGCTTCGAGGAGCAGCTTGTCTGCAATGGAGGTGGGGCTTGTCGCCTGCGAGCATATGTCGAAGACATAACACTCAAAAAGTGCTCCATTGAGTTCGTGCTTCGAGGAGCAGCTTGTCTGCAATGAAGGTTCCATTGAGTTCGTGCTTCGAGGAGCAGCTTGTCTGCAATGGAGGTGGGGCTTGTCGCCTGCGAGCGTATGTCGAAGACATAACACTCAAAAAGTGCTCCATTGAGTTCGTGCTTCGAGGAGCAGCTTGTCTGCAATGGAGGTTCCATTGAGTTCGTGCTTCGAGGAGCAGCTTGTCTGCAATGGAGGTTTCATTGAGTTTGTGCTTCGAGGAGCAGCTTGTCTGCAATGGAAGTGGGGCTTGTCGCCTGCGAGCGTATGTCGGGGACATAACACTCAAAAAATGCTCCATTGAGTTCGTGCTTCGAGGAGCAGCTTGTCTGCAATGGAAGTGGGGCTTGTCGCCTGCCGGCGTATGCCGGGGACATAGCGCTCGAAAAATACTCCATTGAGTTTGTGCTTGAGAAGCAGCCTGTTTGCAATGGAGGTAATGGAGGCTCGTCGCCTGCTTGGAGTCGAGTTGGTCAACTGCATTTCGAACAATGGCCTTCTTGTTGTAGTAAGATGCCAACTGCTATTGGGAAGCTCGAACAATGGCCTTCTTGTTGTAGTAAGATGTGAGCTACTGTTGGAAAGTTGCAACTCGAAAAATGGCCATTTCTCGTTCTTCTTCGAGCAGATCAAGGTTGACTTTCATCCGCTTGCAGTTTTGGTCAAGACTGCCCACCTCAATGCTCATGGAAGGGATTGTGATGTGTGGGGGGATGATTGCTTCTGTCCCATAGGCTAGGGAAAATGGTGTCTCGCCGGTTGACCTCCTTTTGGTTGTGCGATAAGCCCATAGGACTCCTGGCAGCTCATCGACCCATTTTCCTTCTGCACCTTCCAGTCTTTTCTTCAAGCAGTCCAGCACAATCTTGTTGGATGCTTCTGCTTGGCCATTGCCTTGCGGGTATCTGGGGGTAGACAAGTGTTGTTTGATGCCATACTTTGCAAGGAATGCAGTGATCTGCCTGCCCACGAACTGTGTACCATTGTCGGTGACTATCGACTGCGGGCATCCGAACCGGCAGATGATGTTCTTCCAGATAAATCGTTCGACATCTACTTCCTTGGTTGAGGATAAAGCCTCAGCCTCGATCCATTTGGTGAAGTAATCCGTGGCGACGATCATCATCTCTTTGTTGGCAGGTGCTGTCGGCATATGTCCTACTAAGTCAATGGCCCATTGCATGAAAGGCCATGGACTGTTCTGCGGATGGTATTCCTCAGCTGGCAAGCCAGGGATCGGCTTATATCGTTGGCACCGATCACATCTTTGAGCATACTCCGTGGAGTCTTGGCGCATGGTAGGCCAGAAGTAACCTATGCTGAGAGCCTTCTGGGCAAGCGATCTGCCCCCAGCGTGATTTCCACATTCGCCGTCATGTATTTTGCAAAGAACCTCGAGCGTCTGCGGGTACTTGATGCAAGTAAGGTGAGGGCCGGAGTATGATCTGCGAACAAGCATGTCACCTTTCATGTAGTACCTCGCAGCCTTCTGTTTGATTTTCCGAGCCTCGAACTTGTCCTTGGGTAAGTTTTCGTTAACCAGATAGTCAATGATGGGGTCTTGCCAGCTAGGATCCTCGTCAATCTGCATCAAGTTTGGCTGTTCTACCTCTTCTATGCTTGGCTGGTCAAGGTGCTCGATCGGGATAGAGCGTCTGAACTGGGTATCAAGTGCTGATCCTAAGCTTGCTAGTGCATCTGCGTGCGCGTTCTCTGCTCGAGGCACTTGTTGGATGGTGAAGGTAGGAAACGCCTTCAACAATTCTTGGACTTTGTCAAGGTATAAGATCATCCTTCGGTGCTTCGCTATGTATTCTCCTGAGGCTTGATTTGTGATTAGCTGGGAATCTGAGTAGATGGCCAGCTTCTTGATTGACAGCTCCTTTGCCAAGCGCAAGCCAGCGAGCAATGCCTCGTATTCTGCCTCGTTGTTTGAGGCTGGGAAGCCAAGCGTGATAACTTGCTCCAACAGGGTTCCATCCGAAGTGATGATGACGACGCCTGCTCCAGCTCCTTTTTGGTTCGACGCTCCATCTACGCGCAACTGCCACATGTCTTTAGGTTGGTCAGGTTCAGCGGAGGTTTTGTCTGCTCTCGAACTTTCCTTCTTTTTGCTGACCAGCTTCTCTTCTTCAGCCGATGGCGTGAATTCTGCGACAAAGTCTGCTAAAGCCTGGGCTTTTATTGCAATCTTCGGCCGGTAGAGGAGGTCGTATTGGCTTAGCTCTATAGCCCACTTCATGAGTCGTTGAGACGCGTCAGGGCTGTGGGGGATTGACCTCAAAGGAAAGTCGGTCATGACGATGACTCTATGAGCTTGGTATTAGGGTCGCAGTTTTCTCGCGGAAACTACATGGGCCAAAATGAGCTTCTCCAACTTTGGGTAGCGAGTCTCTGCATCGAGAAGGGCTTTTGACGTGTAGAATACTGGATGTTGGGCCCCCAGTTCTTCTCGGATGAGAGCTGAGCTGACGGCTGAGTTGGACACTGCCAGGTACACGAACAAGTCTTCACCAGGAATTGGCTTCGAGAGTAGGGGAGGTGAAGTGAGGTAAGTCTTTAGATTCTGGAAAGCTTCTTCACACTCCTCGTCCCATTTATCTCTTTGCCCCTTCTTTAAAGCCTTGAAGAATGGTCTGCACTTGTCGGTGGATCTCGAGAGGAATCGGTTGAGGGCCGCTGCTCTGCCCGTCAGACTTTGTATTTCCTTTGCTATTGAAGGTGACTTCATCTCGAGAATGGCCTTGATTTGGCGTGGGTGCGCCTCGATACCTCGTTGAGTTACTAGGTATCCTAGGAATCGGCCGGACGATACATCGAACGTGCACTTACTTGGATTCAACTTCATGCGATACTGGCGGAGCAGGCTGAACGCCTCAGTGAGGTTCTTGATGTGGTCTGCTCGCTTAGGGGCTTTGACCAGCATGTCATCCACGTAAACTTCCATGGTTTTGCCGATCTGCTCCTTGAAAATTTTATTAACGAGCCTTTGGTAGGTTGCTCCAGCGTTCTTTAGCCCAAAAGGCATGACCTTGTAGCAGTAGGTCCCTCTCTCTATGGTGAAAGAAGTCTTTGCCTTGTCATCCTCGTACATTAGGATTTGATTATAGCCGGAGTAGGCATCCATGAAGCTGAGCAGCTGATTGCCGGAAGTTGAATCCACGAGCTGGTCGATTCTCGGCAATGGGAAGTTGTCTTTAGGGCAAGCTTTGTTGAGGTCGGTGTAATCGACACAAACTCTCCATTTGCCCTTTTCTTGTTTCGCCACCAGTACAACGTTGGCCAGCCATTCTGAGTAGGAGACCTCTTCAATGAAGCCGGCAGCTAGAAGCTTATCGATCTCGGCTTCGATGATTGCAACTCGCTCGGGAGCGAAGTTACGTCTCTTCTGCACCACGGGTTTGCTTGCAGAGTTGACATGGAGTCGGTGGCAGATGATGTTCGGGTCGATGCCAGGCATGTCAGATGGCGACCATGCGAACATGTCTTTGTTCTTCTGGAGGAAGGTGGTCAGCTCCACCTTCTCGTCTAGGCTTAGGCGCGAGCCGATCCGCGCTTTTTTGTCTGGCTGGTCAGGATCGAGGGGTACTAACTCAACGTCTTCCTCAGGCTTCCAACCTTGTTCAAGGGAGCCTTTCGGGCGGATTCCCTCGTCTCGATCCTTCTCGTCTGGATTCTGGCGCGAGCCGATCTGCGCTTCTTTGTCTGGCGGGCCAGGATCAGGGGGTACTAACTCAACGTCATCCTCAGGCTTCCAACCCTTTTCAGGGGAGTCTTCCGAGCGGATTCCCTTGCCTTGATCCTGGCTCCTTAATTGCTATTTGGAAGTAGCAACTCCCTTCCCGTTCGGGCTGGCTTGTCTGCTGGGAGTGTTTCCTGCCTTGTCAGTAGCCTGCATTACAGGTGTGAACTGCAGCTGTTTGCTCTTCTTGAGCCCTTGGGCTGTGCATCTCCTTGCCATGGCTTGGTCACTATTGATCTGCCCGATACCACCTCCAGGGATGGGATCTTCTGGTGTAGAGTAGATGTGATGGCTTCGATCTTGCTGATCCATGGTCGGCCCAAGATCCCGTTGTAGGGAGAGATCTCATCGATGACCATGAAGGTTTGCGAGCAGACCACCGGGGGTGAGTGGACGTCTAGGTCAATTGTCCCAACAGTGATTGATGTGGCCCCATTGAAGCCGGTGAGTGATCTGGCAAGTTTGCTGATCTTGGGCTCCAACCCCATCTGTTGGATAACAGATAGTTGCAGGATGTTGGCTGCGCTGCCCTCGTCCACGTGAACTCGTTCGATCACAGCTTGTTCAATTTGGATGCAGATTACTAGGGCGTCGTTGTGCGGCAGATCAAGCCCGATCAAGTCCTTCTTCTGAAAGCCGATGATGGGTGTATCTGCAATGACTGGCATGCCCGTTGTGACTTGGGAGATATAAGTCGCCTGTGCGATCTTCCTCTTGCGCTCTTTGGTGGTCAGCCCAGACTCCTGGGAGTCAGCTAGAATGGTGTTGATCCGTATGACCTTTTGGGGAGGTTCCTTGGCAGCCGCATCACGATCCTCAATCTGCTGGATGGCCTTCTTTGCGATGAATTCCGTGCAATGACCTTCCCCGACCAGCTCCTCGAGGTGCCTTTTCCAAGCATTGCAATTGTTGGTGTAATGACCATGCTCTCCGTGGAATGCGCAGTATTTACTGGTGTCCCTCCTAGACGGGTCTCCCCTCAGGGGCGGAGGTCTCCTCACCCACGGCTTATCCTTCACTTGTGCTAGGATTTGGTGGATCGGGATGGTAAACTCAGTGTAGGTTCCTGCCTCTGAGCCTCCCTCTTGGGGCCGAGATCTACGCTTGTCTCGGGCTTTGCTCTCGAACTTGTTGCTCTTTTGGATCGCCTGCTTGGGCGGGTGATCAGCTTGCTTGCTGGCTTTCTTCGCAGCGATACGATCATCATCCCAAAGTGCGTAACGCTCTGCCGTCGCGAAGACCTCTGCCAAGGTTTGGCTTGGAGTTATGGCCAGCTCACGATACAGCTCATGTTCGGTTGGCAAGCCCTTCTTGAAAGCTGAGGATGCAACTTGGTCATTGCATCCTATGATGTTCGCCTTCTCAGCCTTGAACCGTCTGAGGTAGTCTCGAAGAGACTCGTCTGGTTTCTTGTGCAGGTTGAACAAGTGGTCTGCATGCTTTCTGACCGTCTTGTAGGAGGTGTACTCTTTTGTGAAGATGTGGGCGAACTGCTTGAAGTTGCCTATTGACGCGGATGGTAGAGTGTGGAACCAGTCTTGAGCTGCTCCTCGCAAAGTCATTGCGAACACTTTGCACATCAGGGCGTCGTCTGCCTTGTACAGGATCATGGCACTCTTAAAGTGCCTCAAATGGCTCTCAGGGTCAGAGTCTCCCTTAAACGGAGTGATGGATGGCGTTGTGAACCGCTTCGGCGGTGCAGCTCGTTCCACCTCTTCCGTGAAGGGTGAGTAGTCGACTTGAGCAATTTCCTTGTGCAGGGCCTCATCCGTGCTTCCTTTAAGTTGGAGACTTTGGAGTCGGTCATTCACTAACTTCTCGACATCCTCTGCCCGCAGGGGTAGTGGTTCGGGTCGATGTCTTCGGTGTCTCGAGCGCCGCTGGTTAACTTCCTCCTCGGCTCCCAAGGGTTGATCCCCTTGGTTGTCCTGCCCGTGGGGCAGATTAGGAGATTGAGCTTGTGAGGAGTCCTCTACGGCTTGCTGCCGTGCGTTGGTCCTCGAGCGGGCTAGTGAGCATCGATCATTGCGCTCGTCACGCGATTGTTCACGAACTCGAGCTCCTTGTGAGCCCAGCCTAGATTGGTTACTTCCTTATGGGCCCAAGCGAGCATGGACATTGGACTGTGGGCCCAAGCGGGCATGGACGTTGGACTGTGGGCCCAGCCTTTAGCGTACATTGGTCCTTGGACCTAACCTCGAACGGATCGTCGACCGGCTCAGAGTGCGACTTGCAGATGTCTACGTCTCGTCAGCACGATCTCGTTCTCTCCCCTGCCCGTTTGCCCTTGCCTGACCAGCTTGGGACCTCTCGAATTGCTCGCTGACATGCTCGTGCGTCCTCCTCTCCTCGGCACGGGGTCTAAGGTTAAGGCCTTAGTTTAAGTTGATCTGCCTGAGTAGTTGGCCAATCAGGTTGTTTTGATCGTCGACTCTTTGTGTGAGCTGATCAACCCGTGAGTTAAGGTCTACCTGACCAGAGGTGTGCATTGAGCCCAATGGCATATGGGCTAAGGCTCCATTAGACGCGTACACAGGTGCATACGTCAAGTGTGGTGGCAGAGGAGGGAGAGGATGGATCTGCTCCAAGATAGGGGAGGTGTCAAAGTAGCCGTAGGGCTGTGCAGCAAGTCCGGCAGTTGAGCGGTGTGGCTGCTGCTGTGTTCCGACAGCAGGAGGGCGAGGCAGAGCAGCTCCGGCTGCTGGCGCTTGCAGCTGCAAGGCTGTGCAGGTCACAGGACCACGTGGTGGCTGTTCTGCAATTCCAGCAGCTGTCTGCTGCGGCTGTTCTGCAATTTCGGCAGTTAGAGGTGGCTGCGAAGCGCTTGGAGGCGGACGCAAGGCGTTGGCAGCCACGGTTCCGTGAGGTTGCAGAGAGGCTTCCACCACGAAACCATGAGACGGGCCCGCCGTGGTGGTGTTACTCTTCGAACGTCTTGTATCGACCATGGTTGATTGGAAAAAGTTGTGAAAAATGAATTTGGAGCACGCTTTGAGTATAATTTCGCGCTCTCAATGAAAGCACCAATTTGTGGGAGTCAAATTCCTCCCACGGGAATATTCGCCTAAAGATTCCTTCGTCTTCTCCGCACCTCTCTCTCCCTGCAAAACAGATCGGAGTAAGAGGACCACACCCGGGGGGTGTTGGCCAAAGGCCCTCCGATGCCTAAGTTAGGATGGGTGTTCAAGGAAAACCGAGTGGCCGGAGCCGTGTGTGGAGGCCGGAGCCTTGTGTGAGGGAGAGAGAAAGAAGATGGTGGCTAGGGTTTGTGGAGAATTATTTCTGCAGAGTTTCAGTAGGAATTTAGACGTACCTGAACCCTTGTGTGTAGCTAGGTATTTATAGGAGCCTCGGAGGCTAGGGTTTCAGAGGAATAATTCCGCAGATGGAAAGGAATTATTCCTCCCCGATTAGGTGAGATTTGATTAATTAGGGATTTGATTTATTTGATTTAAATCAAATCCCTAATTAGGGTAGGAATCAAATCAATTCCCATTTTAATTAGGTAATTGCCAATTTAATTGGGTAACTCCCAATTAAATTGAGTAACTCCCAATTAGGTCAAATAATCCCCAAATGGAAGGAATTATTTGACCTAGGGTGATTTAATTCGGTTCCCACACCAATCATCCAAACTATTGTTTCAAATTTGAGTGGTTTTGTTTTTGTTTTTGTAGAGATACCTAAAAAATATACGGTTTGGACATTAAAATACAATGTATAGCGGGCACTACAAGAGTGTCCTTCAAATAAGGTTATTTGAGAACTGAATTTTACTTCGATGCAGTTCCTTTCCATCGACAGACACCTTTGAGGGTTCACCACAAATTTTTTCTCAACTATTCAAACCTTCTATTCAAGTCTTCAATTATGTGATCGTTGGAATTCTTTTTGCTTCAATGGGGCTGAAAAATTCCACTGATCTATATCGAGTTAGGAGGAATTGAATTTAGAAAGAGTATGATTGAGGAGGAGTTGAAATCTAGATTGCTTTTAAAGTTGTTTACTAAACTATAAAAACAAAAACAAAAAAACTATGTGGAATCAGAGTAGGACTAGTATTGATTCCTTATAAGTTGTTTACTAAAGGCATGTGTACATATCAGTAATGGATATGGGAAGAAAGGGAATGATTTCCATTCCTGATTCCCCCCGCGTTTACTTGCAATCGGGAATGAAAAAAAGTGTGTGCCTCACCTGAAAATTCATAATCGCATCCCCTCAAAACTAGGAATCAGATCAATTAGGAGGGGGTAGTTGATCCGATTCCCATTCCTTTTTTCCCTTACTACCTTCCAAAAATACCCTTACCACTTTACGATAATTCCAAAACACCTAATCACTGTTGGAAAAAGCGAAAATTTTCCCTTTTCACCTAGGTTGCTAGCCTCTATTTGTCTTATTATGCTTCTTCTCACCGTGTCATATTTGTTTCTTTTTTTCCATTATATCACTTATATTATTATATACTAGTTATTTCATATATTATGTATTAGTTGTAAAATAAAGTTTTATCAATTTGGTTTTTACTAGTTACTTAGGTGAAAATTATATATTTATATGTGCGGGGCATTTTAGTAATCAAATTTGTTTAGGTTATGATTCATGAGAATTAGTAAACAATTACAATGAGAATCAACTTCATTCATGTGTTGATAATATGGTTAGTAAACAGCTTAATGGGAATGATTCTTCTCATACCAATTCATTACTTCCCCGATTCCTAAATTCTCTTATTCCTTACTTCCTCCATTCCTGTGAAGTAAACAACCCCTAAATTCTCCTGATTCGGAATTAAAACTAGCTTGGTTACTAAAATGCACTTATTCTAAATAAATTATTGGGTTAAAGTGGATGACAAATTTAAAATTTTAAAATTTGTGAGAGGATATAATCAAAGATGAATTCCTAATAGGCTAGCCCTCCAAGAATTAGAATACTACCTCCCACCCAAGAGTCCAATTTCTCCAAAATCATGAGTTGAATTTCTGATTTTGTGTTGGGTCCGCTTGCTTTTATATTCCTTTATGTGAAGTAAACACATGAGCAATCCGTAATGGGAATTCAACTCCTTATTTTAATTCCATTACGAATTAATAAACATGGCTAAAAGCAGTGTTGTCCCGCTAGTGCATGAAATACCAAGAGGGGCAATCAAAGTTTGCTCCAAGAGTTTGAAATAGATTTGAGCATGAATGGCTTTCCATTCGACTATAATTTAATAAAGTCTGTTGTTTGAAAAAAATAAATAAAGAAACTTATAAGGCAACTTTACCAAAATTAGAAGCAAATCAGATGGAAGAACAAGGAAAAAATAAAATATTGACTTCGTTCTCTCAGAAACAATAAACTATTGACTTTATTAAATCTCCCATCCTAGCGAATCCCTAAAATTTAGAGGAAAAAAAAAATCCCCAAATTTTTTATGCCCACAATACACAATTTTAGAAGGAAGAATTGAATATAATGAGAAAATTTTAAAACCCCAAACGCCAAACGCAAGTTTAACGCACAATTTTTGATGCCCACAATACACTAGTTCAACGCTTACCCTTCTAAGAGATCTCGTCCGTCGGCTGAGATCCACGGTCGTGAAGTTGGACGGTCGAGATCAAGCTTAAGTCAGCTAATCCACATGTGGCCCTACCTATTTGAATTTGAAAAAAAGAAACGTTAGGATTTCGTAGCCTCAGGTTCGGAGCCGTGCCTACATTGAGCCCAAAAGCCAAGAACCCAAGAACACATGCCATTGTTGCCTCCTTCTAGACTGTAGACTCTCTCTCTCTCTCTCTCTCTCTCTCTCTCTCTCTCTCTCTCTCTCTCTCTCTCTCTCTCTCTCTCTCAATTTGTATCGGCCACCACCAACCCCACCTCTCTATCTCTCTCTTCTGGATTGTGGGGTTTTCGCGTTTTGGAGAAGGACCCAGATAAAGAAGCAAGTATGTTATTGAATTTTCTCTGTTCTTCTCTCTGGGTTTGTCTCATTCTATGTTGTTTATTTGGTTTATTTTCTGGGTTTATTTATAAAGATTTTTCGATGGTTTTCTATGGGGTGTAATGTAGTTTCATATTTTTTTCTCTAAATTTGCAGAACAAGGAATGGAGGACAGTGCAAGGACTGGGTTGCATGATTTTACTAGGGCTTCAAGAAAAGCCGAAGAAGCAGGTTGGTTTGTTCATTAAGTCATTTCCATTTTTATTTTAGAGTATGTCTGTTTGCTTTCCCAGAATGTCATAGGAAAAAGAAAAATAATCAAAATTTGGAATAGGGTGTAGCTATGTCGGAATGGGTTTCCAAGATTTGAACAAATATTGTTAACTAATAGAAATTGTGTTGTATTTGGCTCAGTTGAATTGTGGGATTATTTTCTTGGTTCGAAAATTACAGAGAAATCTGAGATTTATGAATCTTTTCCCTGCATTTTGTTCTGAAAAGAATCGTTAAATCATTCAATTTTTAATTTCTGAATTTTGGCAGCTTGGAGGCGATTCCAAGCTGTTGAATGGCTTGAAACCTTGGTGGGTCCACTTGGCATACCAAAACAACCATCGGAGAGAGAGTTCATTTCTTGCTTGAGAAATGGTTTGATCCTATGCAATGCCATGAACAAGATTCAACCAGGAGCAGTGCCCAAGGTATTACATTTGTATCTCAGATTATTATATTTCGATTCCTCTCTTTGGTTGATAAGAAGTGAACAAAGCAAAAGAAACTGATATGCTGAATTTTGTTGCTGATTATTTTTCAACTGTAAAAATTGGCATATATTCTTGTATAAAAAGACTCACACGTATAAGCTCCTAAGCTATTATGTCAGTTTCTAACTACTTTCTTTCTTTATCATCATTATTATTTTAAGGTTGTGGAGAGCCAAATGCCTTTGCAACCATTAAGTCGGGAATCTCAAGCATTGCCAGCATATCAATATTTTGAAAATGTTCGTAACTTTCTGGTTGCTGTGGAAGAGTTGAAGCTGCCTGCTTTTGAAGCTTCTGACCTCGAAAGGGTAGATCATCTGCTCCTACATGTATGCATAAATGTATATGTCAATCCTACTTGCATTTTCACATTGATTCCATGTTTTATTGTCTCAGGATGCATTGGAGGCAGGGTCGGCAGCCAAGGTTGTTGATTGCATTTTAGCCCTTAAATCCTATGAGTGGAAGCAGATGAGCAATGGGACTAGCTTTAATAAATATGTTAAATCTCCCTTAGTTATGATTTCTGCCAATACAATGCATTCAAGGGCCTCAGCTGTAGTCCCATCTGTTGAGGGTATGTCTGCTGTATGTGATAGACAACCACCTGTTGAGGGTGACAATCAAAAACTTCAAGGTATAAGGTTTCTCTTCCTTCAGAATTTTTGTCCATTTCTAAGATACTTAAAATGATAACCTAACATAATAGTGAAGGAAGAAAATTCTGAAGGAAATATCTTAGAAGATATTTTTTACGATCGTGAATGAGGAAATATTGATATTTTATAAGAAATATTTCACATCAAACAAATAAAATACAATTAATCTGCGAGCTCGTTGGTTGATACAGCAGTATACATAGTAAGATTTCATAAGAAACCCTAGACTCTAGGTACATTATTGGTGCTATAATAGTTTTACCTGGATTGTAGACTAGTATATATTTAACATCACACAATTAATGATAATTGTATTTTCCTCTAAGCCAAGTGTGGCATTATAGTAAATCAACTGTATATGTCATGCTTACTTCTAGATTTTAAGGATTAATGATAAAGTATCAGAACTGGATATATAACCTCACAAAAGTAATGTGTAATCAATCACATGTGACTTCATTTATTGATGTAACCGCATGTACAGTCAGATTTAGGGTTTAGGGTTCTTATTGAATGATATAAAACAGCTCACTTTTTTTTTCCTATCTGTTAGTATGCTTGAAAATACTTCCTCTATGCCATCACTCTTATATGGAATCCACATCTTATTATATGGTTATTTGTAATGATCTTCAGTTTCCCTCCCTAACTTTTACTTTTCTGTTATCTCTTGTGAAGTAGTGAATTCATTAGAATCTGTTATCAAGTTACTTGTTGACTCTATGGTTGACGTAAAGGAAAACATTGATGACAAACTTCTTGCTTCCTACCATAGTGGAGATGTGGTAATGATCCCTCCTTTTTTTTAATCTTCCAACAGAGAGAATGTTACTCTGATTCAGCCAATAAATACTGGAATATGGATCAGATTTGAAGTCAATTTTCATCTCTATTAACCAATTTCTTCTTTGCAGGATACAATCTGCCTCCTTCGAAGGATCATGACAAGTTGTTCAGAGCAACATCTACAGAAGAAGTCTCTTGAGGTTAGTTTGATTTGAGTATTACAATATTTTAATTTTATATTTTCTTGGTTGAAAAATTCCCCAGCAAGCCACTTTGTGCTTTAGCTTTTCAAGTATGATTACGTTTTAATTCTCTGAAGCAATATTAGACAGAAGTCTCTTAATAATAATACTCTTAATAATAATACATTTAGGACGAAAATTTGTGATAAAATTGCAATCTAGGAGGTATTTCGGTGAAATTTTTTTATCCAAAGAAATGGTGCATTGTTTAACAATACTGTCCCATCATATGAATTTTTTCCCTCTGCAATCCCTAAGTACATAATTCTATACATAGTTATTTGAAATGGTTGAGTTAATGTTTCATTTGGAACATCGCATCTCATCTCCCTTCACCTAACCTTACTCCTTTATATTCTGCCAGCCTTTTCACTTACACGAAGTTGCTCTGAACTTGATAATACTCTTGTCTTTTTGTGTATAAACAGTTGAATTCTATGTCAAAAGAACCCTTGAAAGAAAGAAGCAGCTCACCTGCCCATTCAACATCTATGCCTCTAGAGGATTTATCTGCTCTTGAAAACTCCAGAGTATGTCTATCTTGTATAGAAGCACCCTTTATGTAACCAATTCACATAGAAATTACGTCAGCATGTTCTAAAATTGTTTCTTTTATATGCAATATTAGTTTTCCAGTGACTTTTAATGAAATATTTACTGTTTTCTTGATTGTAACCCCATCTTTCGTGGCGTTAGTGAATGGAGAATAGTACTAGTTATATCTACTCCTTGTAACTCCTCTTTTCTTTTTTGTTTTTCCGGTCCTTGAATCTCTAGATTTCTTATTCATTCCTTCAATATTTAGAAATATAATTCCGAACTTCTTCATATGGTTAAAACCATTTATTTAGTTTTTATTTTTTAGGATTCTGTATTGCTTGTAATTTGGTAACATTTATTTATGTTAAGAGTAACCTGCTCTCTGAAAATCAGATTATTCCAATGTTGTTGGATATTTTCCATTTCACAGTTCTCCTGTGTTTATTAGTCCTTATTTCCTATTCTGAATTTCATCATTGTCAACTAGACTTGAACAAAAAGTATTGTGAGTTATAAGCTTACCTTTATTTCATAGGCAAGGGATATATTCATGGATTTCACGCACACAGATATTCTACATAGCTGAAAAAGTCTGAATGTATATAAGCAATTTTTTCTTATGGTATTGGATGTTGCACTACTGGATTCTGAAGTGTATTTATCTTTATCTTTTCAATAGTGCTGCAAAGCTTGTTTGAAAAATGGTAACTGCAACCACAGACTTCTATTCCAAACACAAGAGAAAGAACTTGTGGTACGTATTTAGTTCGTTTTCTGTCCTTTATGTGTACTATCTTTTCAGTATAAAGTTAGGTTGTACAAATTCCCATCAGAATACAAAACTAATTTTGACAATGGATAGCCATTTTGTTTATCTTTTTAATGGGTTCGAGACAAAGTTTGATTTGCATGCACTTCGTATTGGTTCTCTGAAGAACATTTGTTTTCTTTTTCTTTTTGTTAAGGTTGTATCTTATAGCATAAGTCATATATAATAACATAATGGTTATGGACAAGCTCCTGGTTGGACAAATAAATTTCGATTTAAGTCAAAATACAATTAGTTAATGACATAGACAGTTTTCTATAGGAATAATAAGAATGCAGTAGGACTGTTGAATATATCCAGCATTAAAATGGTAATGGTTTTCATTTGACAGGATCTCAAGGCTTTGTGGTTAAGCGCAAAAAAGGACTTTGAAGACTTACAGACCCAGCTACAGAGAGATTTGAAACACTTGGGTATGTCCATCTTCAGAGGCTTTTTACCTTCTCCTTCCATTTTCTAGTCAGAATCAACAGTTTTCAAGTATTTAATCTGCAAAAAGAAGTCATCATTCATTTTAGTATCTTATGATTCAACTGTAAATGTGATCTTTTATATCTGTTGAGATCTTATTTCTTTCAATTTTCATCTAGCTTAATCTTCTAAATTTCCTTACATCAATCTTCATCTTGTACCGTTATATATATATAGTATAATTTACAGTTTTGGAATGTATATAGCCATTTTTTTCAAGTAACATCATAGTCATAATAATTAAATGCTCTTCACGAGTGCTCCGTTCTTTTAAAGTAGATGGAAATTATGATGGAAGAATGTCTTAGATCTGTGCATTTTTACAAAGCTATATGCGCATAAATTTCTTGAAAGTTAATTGTGTATACGCTCTTTGTGGGTTCAGGGACTCAGGTACAGGAACTGTCCACTGCCGCTCTTGGGTATCACAGGGTGGTGAAAGAGAATCAAAAACTATACAACATGGTTCAGGATTTGAAAGGTTGGTACTTTTAAATGTTTGCTTTGCTATAATATTTCTAGTTTGACAACTATCAAAATCTAGTTATCTAGCTATCTGATCTTGGTTGAAATTTGTCAGGTAATATTCGAGTATACTGCCGGATTAGGCCTTCCTTCAGTTCTGAATCCAAAAATGTGATCAAATTTATTGGAGAGGATGGTTCAGTTGTGATCTTGGACCCTGCAAAGCCCCAAAAAGATGGAAGGAAAGATTTTCAATTCAACCGAGTGTTTGGTCCAACTTCTAGCCAAGGTAGTATTACATCACACTACTTTTTATGGATTTCGATATCAATCAGTTTATTTCTGACTATATTATACTTTCATTTTTCAGATGAGGTTTTCAAGGACACTCAACCACTCATTAGGTCTGTGATGGATGGCTATAATGTTTGCATTTTTGCTTATGGTCAAACTGGATCCGGAAAAAACGCATACTATGGTATGATACAAGCCATAGATTTCAGTTGATAAATCTTTTGCAATTTTTAGGCTAACAATTTGTGGCTTTCATCTGCTTGCTAGCATTGTTGCATAATACCAGATTTTTGACACATTAGATTTGTGCATGTGCACATTCTGATCAAGGTTCTTTAATCTGAAATGAAGTGTTTATATTTTTACAGAGTGGTCCATCAGGCGGGTCAACTAGGGATATGGGGATTAATTATCTAGCTCTCAACGATTTGTTCCAGATGTCAAGTAGAAGGAAGGATATCATACATTATGACATTCATGTCCAAATGGTTGAAATATACAACGAACAAGTACGAGACCTCCTTGCAGAAGATTCATCTACTGTCAAATATCCTTTAATATTGGCTATTTTATGATTATTTTTAAGCAAATCATTTCAATTCACATCCAAATGTTGTTTCCTTAACAATTCACAAATTAGAGATTCGAAGCTGCCCTACTGATAATGGCTTGAGTATTCCAGATGCTACAATGCATTCAGTGAATTCTACCACTGATGTCCTCAACCTCATGAAATTTGGTGAGATGAATCGTATGGTCAGTTCTACTGCAATCAATAACCGCAGTAGCCGTTCCCATAGGTTAGTTTTTGGAGCTCAGTTATGTCTTATAATAAAAACCTTACCTTTCTTATTTCATAGCTTGTGATACCATTTCTTAAAACTACTGAGCATAAATTAAAATAAAAACAGCAATAAGCAAGATATCGGTTATTTTGTGCCCACTGATAGTTGTTGGTGTGTGTCTGCAGTGTACTGACAATCCATGTGCACGGAAAAGATACTTCTGGAGGCACTCTCCGCAGTTGCCTTCATTTGGTTGACCTTGCAGGAAGTGAAAGAGTGGACAAATCTGAAGTTACAGGTGATAGGCTCAAAGAGGCACAGTATATCAACAAATCTCTTTCTTGTTTAGGAGATGTTATCACAGCCCTGGCTCAGAAGAACTCTCACATCCCTTACAGAAACAGCAAACTCACACTTCTGCTGCAAGGCGCCTTAGGTTGTAATTTCTTGAATTTCCAGCATCTATCTCTATTATTTGTCTTCTTACATGGTTTCTGAAAAAGGAGTGACCTGTTTGCGTGAATTTGAAATGATACTAGAAAATGATTGGTGAAATGGAAAATTTGAGAAGCATGTTCCCTGAGGAGTTGACCAATTAGATTGAGATATTATGCATATGCTGTGGACTCACCCAACTTTCTCTTTCAATTTATCCTTCAGGTGGACATGCTAAAACTTTAATGCTTGCTCATGTGAGTCCAGAAGAAGATTCTTTCAATGAAACAATCAGTACCTTGAAGTTTGCTCAGAGGGTTTCCACTGTTGAACTTGGTGCTGCTCGTTCAAACAAGGAGAGTGGCGAGGTTATGCAACTCAAAGAACAGGTGAACAAATTTTATTAATTTGGTTTTTCCTGCCTATATATTTTTATATATTCCATTTTACTCTCTATCCTTGGGACTGATTAGTTGTTTGATCTAAAGTCATCCTGAAACTTGTGTTGTGCACTAACATTCTACATAGTTTTTTATGCACTAACACGTGATGTGTTTCAAAATCTTCAGATTGAGAACCTTAAAAAGGCATTAGCAAACAAGGAAGTTCAAGGTATACAGTTTAGTAAAACAACAGAGAAACCAAGAACAATGACTGAGAGAACTCCTCAACGTCTTAGAAGATTAAGCATTGAAAATTGCAGCACTATGAAGACTGAGAAAGCAATAAACCTTGAAGACAGAAAGGAATCAAAAACCCCGTCTCTATCAACTCGTTCAAGAAGATTGAGCTTGGAAGGTCCAAGGTCTGTTAAGAATGATAATCTGCGGATATCACATGACATGGGGAAATTCCTGGCATCTGAAACAGTACCGATGGAGAATTGTGGTCAACTTCAAGAGACAGAAGCAATCACTAAGAAGCCTTTTGGCCATTTCAGAAATGAGAATACCACATTGGAAGTGTGGTGTCCCAAAACTCCTCGAAGTCCAACAAGGATTCCCTATCAGAAGCGAGTTGTAGAAACAGATAGTAAAAAACAAGTTCCTTCTCTTCAGCCACCACCAACAACACCTGAAGCACGCCCCAGGGCTCCTCGAAGTCCAACAAGTTGTACCTATCAGAAGCGAGTATTTGAAACAGTGAGTATAACCCAATGTCCTCCTCTTCAGCGACCAATGACACCTGAACCTCAGCCGAAGGCTCCTTTTAGCCCAAGGATGGCTAGCTATCAGAAGGGAGGGTTAAAAACAGATAGTAAGATCCCTCCTGTTCAGCTACCGACAACACCTGGTCCTGAACCACCAATGCGTTCCATAAACGAGGTACAGATTGCTAAGCAAAGTAAGCTCCCTCTTCCTGCGGATTACCTGACACCTAATTTGGCAAGTAGCATCGGTGGGAAAGGATCTCAGATAAGGAGATCCCTGCGGACAATTGGAAAATTGATTAATGGATCTGAAAAGAGGTGGGTGTGTATGTTATTTTGGTATATATGTTAGATTGCTATGATGTCTCCCACATCAAATATACCAATATGAAACTTCATATTGAATGTTATTCATATTTACTCCTGCTGACATTTCTTTACTAAGGCTTACAATGAAATACTGCAGGAACCAGCAAATTTCGGGGGACACACATTCAACAGTTAAATGCTCAGGCGATATCAATGAAGGGAAATCACCAGTTACAAATAATGCAAGAACTCTGAGGCGGCAATCACTAACTGGCATTCCATCATCAGGGTCTGACAGACGATCCTCTCTGGGAGGGAATCCAGTTGACACAGGTACATAAAGCTCTTACATTCTAGAACTTCTGTTACAGCTTTCATATTCATCCATGTTTTGACTTTCTTATGGTGTTTGCCTTTTGAAGGTGTAAAGGACAATAGAAATGCCAAAACACCTCCGCCAGTTCGCTCGTCAACGAAAAATAACAAGCGGTGGCTCTAGATCATTTGATGTGCTGAAATTGCAGTGGTGGTGCTTTGACTCGAAGCATACTGATGTGCTGAAATTTGAAGTGGCTATAGATCATTTGATGCAAAGTGAAAACTGCAGTGGTGGTGCTTTGACTCAAAGCATACTGACGTGCTAAAATTTGAAGTGGTAACAGATAGCATTATGAGAATGCCCTTGAGTAAAAGACAGGCTAACATGATTGTAACTGATCTACTTGTCTTCAGATCACAGTTTTGTTTGGCTAAAATGTTTCATATCGTCAATGATCCTCATTGTAATTGTAATACCTAGTTTGGATCCATATTGTGAATTTCTGTTAATAAAAGTAGTTTATCTTCCAAAGTTGTTAGGGGTGGGCATAAAAACCGTCGAACTGGAAAACCAAACCGACCAAACCGAGCCGAATCCAAAATAACAAAAAAGGCGGGAAAAAACTGAGTTAAACCAAAAAAAGTCAAATCCGGACCAAAACCGAACTGGTACCTGACTGGACCGATTATTTTAATTAATTAATTAATTATATTTTAAGCCCAACTTTAATTATAAAAAAAAAATCCAAAAGCCCAACAATACTTAGGCCATAGCCCAAACCCAATTAATAACCCTACTTTCCCCCACTTGACAGTATGAACCATTTTAGCCAAACAAATTTGTGATCTGAAGACGAGTAGATCAGTTACAATCATGTTAGCCTGTCTTTTACTCAAGGGCATTCTCATATATCTCAATCAGAAAATTTCCTTTTCGTTCCAAAGAGTTGGTCTCTTGCCGAATATTATTGTCGATATTAACCATCTAACAACATAACATGTCTGATCGTGTGATAAGAGAACATTTTTATCGTTTCAAATATCTAAAAGAAGATAAACACTGGATAGTGTAACCTTTTATATTTCCATGTGCCTCCTGCCTCCATTCTTTATTTCTTCCCTGCTCGAAGGGTCGAAATCTTCTTCCTTCTTTTTCTTCTCAAATGGCCCTGGGATAGTAGGGTATCGTCCCCTCTCTCTTTTTTACAATTTTTAAAAGAAGAAGGGGCAAAGCCCATGTGATACAAACACTTCACTTCCCTATTGTGTATAGCTTTTGGGGATTTGAACATGTGCACTTAAATTATATAATGAGACTTGAAAATCTTAGATCCTTGACTTGACAACCAAAAGAGAAAATGTATGGTCTAGGTGAAAGCTACATTAATATTCTATTCTTCCCGCATGTTTGTTCATTTACTTGTATGCATCTACTTTTTATCTCTTTATTTTTTTTTTTCTACATATACTCTTTCCCCCACGGGTGATAATTTAAATTATTAATGAGCATTTACTTACTGACATTGTTCATTTTATTTATTAAACAAAAAAGAGATAAATATATCTTAAGAATTCAAAGCTTAAAGCCCTAGAAACAAATTCAAAGCTAGAAGCATTTTGTTCACAACCATAATCTTAACAAGACTTGACTAAGTCACCGGAGTTTAGCCCGGTGATCTCAAATTTGAACCCCCTTTATAGCACCTTAGCAGTATCTTATTTATTCATGAAATATCACATTCGTTTACTATTTAGAAAAAGCCTATTTTATTAAATGTTATCCAACTTTTTGTAGTGAGATGTGTAGTGTTGTCCAATCTATATAACTATGGAATCCATGTGAGAGAATTGGGGAACATTTACAAAAAACAGCTTAGGTTGTATAACATTTTCATATTATTTAATATCCAAAAGCTCAAATTCCTTAAATAATTGACATTTTTTTTAAAGCCATTGTAATTATTCTAACTATAATAGTCAGTGAGGGAAGAATAGGAGTGGCTTGATCTTAGGGTTTAAAATAAGTGGGAATTTGCAGGCATATCCCAAGATAAAACCTGTCTAGGAAATGTGAAATCAAGCAAGCTGATCCGTTAATATATAAATAAATTAAATTAAAAAATAAAAAACTCTGTTCCCTATTTGTTGAACAAACCAAGCTCAACGACTAGTATTTTGTCAGGGCTATCCTGTACGCAAATTGCAGTTGTGTTATTTTTCTGACTCTGCCCATGTGGCATGCGGTCCTCCCAGTGCATATCTGCCACCTTGTGCAGTGTAGCTTTTTAGAAGGGTGTTTTTGGAAGGAAACCCAATATTTATTCTCATCATGGATTGGGCTAAAGCTTGCATGCACCATTGTAAAGTCCTAGAAGTACTTTTTAAAAAATTTGTGTAAGAAAGCTTGTTTATGCCTTGGCTTGTCAAAATCTCCTCAATCTCAAGGAATTATATAAATTGAGTGCGCTCGTCATGGTAAAAGATAAAAGTAACTTTAAAAGCTGCAATCCCTTTTCACAGGCATATTTTGGTACAAGGATACAATAATGCACTCAACTTGATTCTATCTTCACATGCATGGAGAATTATGACATCAATCTATCTATGCTATGCACCTTCTCAAACAATAGAGATTTTCGGATTCACATGCCATGATGAGACCTTATTTGGTTGTTTGGCAAACACAAAACAATCTAATACACACAAGTACGCACATATATATTTCTTATTTTATACGATTGTAGTCTAATTTACTCTAAATTAATCTACATCATGGACTCGAATTTGAGTTCAAAACGATGGACTCCTGACAACTAAACATGAATGCATTTTTGTAGATAAGATATCTTTATGGACTTTTCGATGCCAAATAATTGCATTTTTGTATGCATACATCTTATGTTGGCCAACTATGAGACGAGAATTATTATTTTTATGGATACTCTTAAAGAAACATTGGTCAAAAACGATTAAATAGTAAAATATTCAAGAAAATTTGGATATTTTGTTGATCTTGCTCAAAATTCTTCAGGTTCACAAACATCTGGTTAGGGATGCGGACAAAAAGGCATTACGGGCTGCCTAAAGCTGGAAGTATGGTGTGCCTACTAATGCATAAAGATGTAGGCTCCTGTCAATTTTTTGGCCTAAAAGATGAATGTGCCAATCTGGAAGATGGAAAAACCAATAATATGATCACCCCAAGAACATGAAACTCGGAAACATGGCTAATTCATAAGCCATAAAACTTAAGTATTTCTGATGTCACTGTCACCGTCGTATGTATAAACACAATCCTCCCAAACTAGTTGCACTAATCAGGCGACAAGAGAAACAACAAAAGAAAAATGCAGATGGAAACAAAAATTACTCTCGAATTTGTAGCAAAACTAGACATCAAAGAATCAAAAGTCAACATTAGCCACAAAATCTGTAAAACTGCTTTTGGTACAGTAGATCAAATAGTAAAAAGGTCCTATAAGAAGAGAATATAGTTGCATCAAAATTCAAAAGTATTTACCAAAAAATCGGTTTCTTTGTGCAATGCTTAATGTACATAGGTCACATATATTCAACAACTTCTACCAAGTACAAACGTATCTTCCTAGTAGCCATTTCATGCCATCTACAACCTTTCAAAATGATTTATGCAAGGTAAAGAATAAGTAAGACCATGGAATTACTGAGATTGAAGATGGGGATGCTTGTTCAGTCTATGGAACATGTAATCGTAAGCACGAACCAATCGCTTGCGAAATCTTCCAAGATCTAATCTCACAGTCTGACCATCAAGATAGATCTTCTTTGTGTACTCCCATCCCATTTTGGTTACGCTCTTTGGATCTCTAAGAACAGGATCATCTTTATCATACTTGTCATATAAGGAACTCTCTCTAGTAAGAATTTGGTAGCCAATGTATTTTAAGCCAAGCTTCCTTGCAGGTTCCCCATAATATTCCTCTGCTGCCCACACAGTTCCAAGGGGAACAACTTGGATAAAAACAGAGCCAGGCTTCATGAATAGAAAATGAGTCATGGCAGCACCATGAACCCCAATCATCACATCACTAGCATTAAGGGCCCGATAAATCTTTGCCAACTCTGTCGTGGGGTTGGGTCTCAAAACATTCACTTCAAACCCGATTTCCTCAGCCATTTTCACCAATAAATTCTCATTAGTTATGGCTCTTGATCCATTTCGAGATATGACTACCAGTTTAGGCTTCCTCCCTTGATCTTCTTGCACTTCATTCTTTATTTCTAAAGGGCTTTCAGATGTCAAAGATGCAGAAAGCTTCTCCTGCGCTTCTCGTTCCTCATCTTGAATTAGACTTCGAATTCGAGGCCAATAAGCTCGGTCTAGAAGACTTCGAAAGTCAACAATGCCCATATTTCCCTCCATCAGTGAAGAATCCACAGTGAGCTCGTCGTGAATTCTCAGGCCAACAGTGACCTCAGGGAAGCAGTGAGTTCTCTTGTCTCCGCTAAAATCTATCGGTGGATAATCTGACAGTTGTGAAAGAATGTCCCCATATTTCGTGATCCACCAATTATGGTAATCAAGCATTACAAATATAACCTTCTTGTTGAAATGCTGGGAAGTAATGTATAATGGCATAATCCCATCATTGAATTCATGATAAACGTTACCAGTATAGCCCCCAGTCGAGAAAAACACTGCTGGTACATCATGTTGGACATCACACTGATGGTACATACCTAGAGTGTCTTTCTTTGCAATGAGCTGCAATTCATCAATGGTGTCCATGACACTTTTTTCCCATTTCCTTGTATACGGTTTGACCTTTTCATGCTCAAGTTCCTCAGTTTCGCCTTCCTCAACAACACCCGCAACATAATTTTTCAAGCTGCTTCCGTCCTTTGATCTGTAGAGAAATATAGAAGAGGAAGCAGAGTGTGTTCTCACATCCCCTTTCATGACACAAATATCTGAACGAATACTGCTTCTATCACAACATATAGTTCCTGCAGCCACAGAAAGAAATTACAATTAATTTCTATTAAAAAAACACAAATAATCAAAAAGCAATTGAAGATTATGATGGGATTATACTGTTTCATCAAACTCAAAACATATGAGAGAAAGAGTTTAGATCAAATCCACAACTTGGCTACTGAGAAAATTGAAGAACATAGGGAAGAAAAGGATATTCAAATTTCAGGCAATATGGTATTATTTACTTCAATCATAGTATTAGATTTTTCTGCGTTTTCAATATACTTTCTATTCTTCCCCCTTTTTCTTTTTCCTTTAACTTTTTCTCTCTTCACGAACCAAATGGACAAAAGCGACCCTCTTTAGCAGTATATGAATACAGTTTGAGAAAACTAATAACACAAACAATCTAAAGAGAAAGAGAGAGGCAGAGTATTAACCATTAGAGATTGAAGAACACAAGGGAATGTTTACATCCATTTCAGCAGCAAGGCCTTCATTTTCTACCATTGTCGAATCTATAAAAACCAAAAGATCCAGTTATTAATAAGCAGGTAAAGAGGAACCAAAAAAAAAAAAAAGGAAAGGCCTTGTCTTTGAGAGAGAAAAACTCACATAAGAGAGAGAAGGTGGTGTTGGTGCAAAAAAGATGAGGGGCCAATATGAAGCTGCAAGAGAGAAAAGAGAGGAAGAGGAGATAGAGAAGCTTGGGACTTGTTCTTTTGTAATAACCAGAGTTTGCAAACTCCATTAGAAAGGTCTGAGACTCTTCATCATCTTCTGTATGCTTTTCACCTTTTCTCCACTGATGATGGCGCTGATAGCGTCCCATGTCCTATGCAAAAAAGCTTTGATCTTTTTTTCTCCCCTGCTTTTCAAAGTAAGCTGGTTTTCAAGTGAACCCAACTAGAGAAAGAGAGAGTTCCTATGCAAAAGCTTTGACCTTTTTTTCTCCCCTGCTTTTCAAAGTAAGCTGGTTTTCAAGTGAACCCAACTAGAGAAAGAGAGAGTTCCTATGCAAAAGCTTTGATCTTTTTTCTCCCCTGGTTTTCAAGTTAACCCCACTAGAGAGAGAGAGAGAGAGGGAGGGAGATTTATGGGCTGTTGATGGTCTGGGGACAAAACCCAGATGAGGAAATGGAGAGAAATATACAAATAGAGAGAAAGCAAGCTGTTTTCTTGGATTCCTCTGCTTTCACACAGAGAGAGACAGAGAGATGGAAGATAGGTTTTTGGGGTTTGTTTATTGAGAAGGTGCTGCTTCTTTCCTATAGAAAGAGAATAGTCAAGAGAGAGAGAGAGGGAGAGAGGGGAATGAGAGGAAAGAGGGGGATGGATGGGTGATGAGTATACAAGAAATCAAAAGACGAGCTGTCAAAGGAGGGGAGGCTGTTCTGGTCCTAAAATTCAGTCAGTTTCTCTCTGCTGAATGAAGTTGGGTATTTTGATTTTAATAATATTTTAATTTAATTTTGCAGTCAAATGCGTGCAAAGAGAGGGAATTGTGATGCGAACAAAGTACTTTCTTTCCTCGGTTTGGCTCGTTGCTTTCTCTTTCGGCACCTGTTTCAAATCAGCGCAGCTCATCCCACGCGCCCTTAGGAACACGCACCTTTGAAAGCTGTGTCCAACTTGGCAAACTGAGTTTCCGACCCGAAAACCAAGATGAGACCTTTTGCCAAGAACACGGTGGTGGATGGATCATTGATTGGCCACTAAGAAAAGAATAAACCATTGGCTGGGCTGCAGCATACTTTGGAGAATCTGCTATTAGAATAAGTAACTTGTGAAAAAATCATGCTTTGTTTTGGTACCTTTTTAATTAGTAATTTTTCTACCTTCCTATTTGTCACTTCAACCCTCTTTAGATTTTTGCTATGTTTTTTCTTTCTTTTTTTTTTCTTTTTTTTTGTCCTTTGCTGCTCCTCAATTTGTGCCTTTGGCTTGTTGCTCACTTTTCTTTTTTGAAACCAAGGCGATTAAGTTATATTATTGAGAGCAAAAGGTAGATAAAAGAAGTTGACAAAGGTCAAAGACGATTAGGCGAGTAAATCTACACATAATTTTATTATTTAACATAACAAAAAAAATTATTTAAAATGGCCAAATGACTAAATTAAGCCGTAAAAAAATATAGTAAGTGTAATTAGAATATGGTAACGGAATACAGTTACTTTTGTAAAAACATTAAATTGTAGCAATATATATCTCTTTGGTCACCTTTGTTGACACTTGATATAATAAATGTGTTGGCATATACCTGAGTTATGATGTCATGATGGGTTAATAAAGAAATTGATTTTTTATTTGGAAGAGGAATTTTGATTTTTATTATTAAATAACTGTATGATATTTTACAAAAAAGTCAAAACAAAAGATCAATCTTGACACATTCCATCAATGGTGTAATCATAAGCACCAATCACACAGTTTGATCTTCAACATAAATCTTCTTTGTATGTTCCCATTCTTTTTGGATCAGCAAGAATGGGATCATTTTTATCATACTTGTCATACAATGAGCTCTCTGTGGCAGGAATTTGGTAGCCAATGTATTTCCAACCAAGTTTTTTTGGCAGGTGCACAGAAAATGTGTCATGGCAGCACCATGAACTACAACCATGGCATCACTAGAATTAAGAACCTAATAAATCTTTGCCAACTCTGTCCGTGGATCTGGCCTCAAAACTTTTACTTGAAATCCAATCTGCTCAGCCATTTTCACTATCAAATTTGTTGGAATTTTTGTGAGTGTTTCAAAATACAAAATTTATTTTATTATTTATTTTATGTTTCCAGATTTTGTGCGGTTTAATTACAAGTTTAAACTGAATTTATTTTGCAAATTTATTATATGAATTGAGTGTTATGATCTGATTGTATATATTAATTTTGATTTCAAAAGCTTATTTGTGTGAGTTTTAGTTGGAACAATATTTTAGTGTTCAATTGGGATAATTATTGATTTGTTTTAAAGGTCTTTATGCAGATTTATTCTAAAAGCTTTGGTGTGGCAATTTCATACAGCCTTAATTGTTTTTCAATGCCTTTGGCATTTAAAGATTTGAATCCAAAATTCATTTGTGTTAGTTTTGGTTGACCAATTTCTATTTTGCAATTGCTACTTTGTTTTGCCATTAATTTGGTGATATTGTGTCACGACCCGATTCGAAAATAAGGATTATTCTCGAATCATGGTGTGAGTCATACCATAGTCATAAGGATAAAATCTTACAACCATGATATGATGAGAAATAGAGCCACAAAATAATACAAATTTACTTAACATTACAAAATCAGAGTCGCAGTAGCTTGTAGTTAACTACACACTAGGGTCTTTAACAAACAGTTGACTACTTACAAATATTAATTACACAAAACAACAATAAAAGCCCAGCAGCTTAGTTGAACCCGCTTCCTCAAACTTCTTCTTTAATCCTGCACAATCTATTAGGGTATGAGCATTCTAATGCCCAGTAGAGTACTTTCAAACCCCTCAAAGTCAGCTATCACAGTTAATCAAAGCGTCATGCATCAAACAATACAAGATATACAAATTATGCAATCATACCAGATAAATAAATTTGCATATGCGGTGATGCCATGAACTCACTCCCTTCTAATCCCACTAATTCATATCCTAGGGCAACAAGCCTGCATGTCCCATACCATGCGTTTTACCACTGTGGCTCCGAATACCCTAAAATATGAACTAGCGCCCATCCGTCCCTTAACCCAGTTTTCTTTTGTTTACGAATTTCTCAACTTTCACTTTTCATTAGAGGCTCTGCTCCCGTCACCCCAATATATTCAAGCTCTGCTCCCGTCACTTGAATATACTCCACATTTTATTCAGATATATCTAAAGCCTTCTCCCACCCCTTAGATATATCTCAAACGACACACACACGCACTCTAAACACCACTGTCTTTATGATGCATATGTAATGCAGCACAAACATCATTTATTTCTGCTGAATAATGCCACAGATAATAACAATAATATATCAGGCTTAATCACATGAATAATAATATTCACCCAATATCAAATAATATCCATGGAAAGCATCAATAATAATGTTCACATAACATCAAATAATATTCATCGAGCAAAGCAACAATAATATTCATATAAGCACCAAGATTAAAAGTGATATAGCCCAATCATCGGGAAATCAGGAAACCCTACCTCGAGTCCAGCTAGCTTAACTTTGTGCGGTTTTGTCCTCGAAAGTACGTAGAGTAGAACACCTAGTTGAGATAATTTACTGATTAAAATTCACTTGAAATAAGGAAACAAAGTTGAGTGTCCTACTAGCGCACGTAGACCTAAAATCCCAAAATACACTTGACAAGTTGTTTGACCTGATTGCTACTCTCTTAACCTCACATCCAAGCAAGCGTAGAACCAAGCGTTAAGGAAAAACTAATCTATTCCCCTCCTATAATAGTTCTACTCTTTGGGATGTTTTTTAATCAGGTGGTTCAGCTTTAGACTCATAAAGAAAATTTAAAACATCAATTTAAAACTAAAATTTCAGTTTTGCTAAACATTTGGGTTGGAACAAGTTAACTTTGAAAATTCACTAAATATTGAGTTTAAATCAAATTAATGTAAAACTTTCCATATCACAACTAGACATAGAAACGTTAAAGATGTCAAAATTTGATAAAAATTAGGGTTAAGGAAGCATGTCAAAATAGAAACCAAAACAGACTAGGCTGCATAACATTCTTTTTTCAGGTTTGTACACTTTATTTTGGAAAATCACTAAAATTAAAATTTACAACCAAAATGGATAAAACTTTCCAGATCTGAAGAAAATACAAGAAAGTAAAACATACTAAAATTTCATGAAATTCCAAGTTTAGGAAGTCTTCAAACACTTACTTCAAAACAGGGTATGCAGCAGAATCAAAATAATTTCCAGCAGGATAGTCTCTACTTTGAAATTTTACAAAAAAATCAATTTATATTCAAATGGCACAAAACCAACTTTGAAATAACCCTTGAGATATTTATTTTGATGTACCAAAATCCCCAAATGAAATTGGAACAAAAATCACATCGAAATAGTTTAGAACTTCACAAAAACACACTTTGAAAGATATATAAATACTTGAGGCATTCGAACCAAAACTTGGTTTAAAACTAGTATTCAAAGATACAATAAAAAGATGAGCTTCAAGCCTTCAAAGAACCATTTACTTGAGATGATAGTGGCTAATTTGAGCAATTTAATGATAAGGAACAAACCATTTGAGAGAAAGTACACATATCTATAACAAGAGATTCAACAAAATCAATTGAACAAGTTTTGTTCATACCAATTTTTAGAGAGTTATAATGGTTACTTTTGGATGATCTTTGGATATGGTATAAAGAGAAGAATTTGGAGTAACTATCATGAAGAAACCATAGTGTTTTGAGCTTTTGATATGAGTGTTTTGGACTGAAAACGAGGGAAGGACCTAAGGTTGAAAACTATAAACAAGTTCCACTCTAAACATTCCCAAGGTGGCTATAGAAATCCGATCAATCTGAAATTTTGATATGTTATAATAGACAGAATTTCAAACAACTTTGATGAAGGAACCAAAGTCATTTGAGTACATGAAATCACAGAAACAAACTGAAACCGAGCATACTGCTGTGAAATCAGGAAATGGTAAACTTATTGTGATCATACCAACGTTTCAGAGCCTATACTAATTGGATTGAGCTGAAATTTGAGTATGTTATAGGAATCATGGAAGTGAACAACTTTTATGAAGGAAGTTTTCTCATTTGAGCTTCCGAAATATGAGTTCTCAGCAGCTTCAAGAAAGTGACGAATTTTGGATTTTGGAGAGGAACAAAAGAAAAATGAGGATGAAGATAAGTGAATGAGGAATAAAGGATGATACAATGAATGATGAGGATAAGAGTGAATTTATGATTGAAAAGCTTTAGACTAGGTGAGTCATCAAGTTAAGAAAGAGTGATGATTCAATGAATGGGGAGGAAGAGATAATTTCAAGATTTTAGAATCTTAATTAGGCTAGGTGACTCACCATTTAGACTAGGTGACTCAACTCTTCATAAATGGTGGATAGGAAAACTTGAGGCAAGGGGGGAAGAATGAAGGAGGGAAGAAAGCTTTGGCTTACACGTTGCTTTCTCTTCTTTTCATTGCCTACAAGGGTACTTTGGTAATCTAACACCCATAGGGGTGTTTTGGTCATTTTGTCCAACTTCAAATTAAACACACTTAATTTAATAATCTCACTCCAAAATCTTTTGATAAAATACCCACAATCATTCTCCACAATTATATTATTTTTCACTGAAATACGAAAATTCACCTTAAATTTTTCGGGGTATTACATATTGAGTTTTACTTTTGGAATTTCTAACCCTAAACTTTCTTTGAAGGTGAAACTGTGAGCTCTGCAGCCGTCCCCCTCCCTCCTTTGGGGTCGGTGGCTTCCCCATCTTACATCTTTCTCTCCCCATCTTCCTTTCTTCTTTCCTAGTTTTATTCTCCTCTCCTCTTCTCTCACCAGATTCGTTTGGATTTTGGGTCCTCTTGCCCAAATCTATCTGGATCTTGTCTTTCATTTGTTTGTTTGTGTGTTTTCTGTTGTAGGTCCTTGGTGACTTTTGTTGTTCTTGGATTTGTCTTGCTGTCGTTGGGATGGTTGCGGTGTGGTGTTGTACAGTCCACTTTTTTCTTTGGTTTTCGTTGCATTTTTTAAGCAAGTACTACAATCCATCGTAGACGCCATGATTTTGTTGCAGCTTTTGGTCCACTCACATGGATTTTGCTCCAGTTCAGTGTTTGGAGTTGGAAAAGTGATTGTTGTCGTTTTGTGTGGGATCGGGTTTTGCCTGTGCAAAATAAGAGGTTTAGCCATGTTGGTGCTACAAATATCTTTCGTTTGCTGGAGAGGATGTGGTGCAGTGTCTTTGTTTCTGTGTTTATTTTAGTCTAATAACTCTCAGAAACTCAATAGGAGTTTGCTGATGTTTGATGTGGATTTGCCGTTATTGCGGTTGCGTGGTGGATCTGTATTGTAGGTTTGAGTATAGGTGCTTTTGTCTGCTGAATTGGAGGTTTTAGGTTTTTCTAGTATGTGTAATTCTCTCCATATCAAACCAATTTATTTTTGTGTTTGGTCACTGGAGATGTTGTACTCATTTTCGGCATTGCGACTACTCTGTACTTTTTTATGTGTTATCAATAAAATTACTATCGCTTTTAATCCAAAAAATTTTTGGTGATATTATAGCTATTAAGTTTGTGAAAACAAGCTGACAATTATGTTGTTTTATTACTATTTCTTTTAATGCCTTAGCTTCTTGTTGAGGCCACTAACTATATATATTTAAGCCCATTCTCTTTAGTAGGAAATAATATATGAGGTTATTTTCCTTTCATATAAACCTTGAGGGAAAGATTCGAGTTATTCATCCGATCCAAGTATTGCGAGTTTACGCTTATGAGGGTCATAGGTTGTTGTATCCTGGAGGGTAGAACGCCATACAACCTTGCTACACCGAGACATTGTCTCTGAGGGGCGAAATCTACTCTTAAGGACAGTGAATGACACGCGTCAACCTAAAACTATTATTCTGCTCAAGTATCAATGGAGACCAACTTCTATACATCCCAAAAGATGAGTATTTTGCTGTAATTTCATTGATTTTATTTAATTGACTGTATCAATGTAAATTACAAATTTCTAATATATATTTTCTGTGATGTTTTGAAGGAAAAGTAGCATCCTTCAACCAAATTCTCTAAAAATCATATTCTCATTGGTTATTGCTCTTGATCCATTTTTAGATATGACAAGAAGTTTAGGCCTATTTAGTTGAGGCACTTCATGCACTTTCATCCTAATTTTTAAGGAGCTTTTCTGTTATGATTTTTGTAGTTCCTCTTCATGAATTAGGCTTTGAATCCTAGGCATGTAAGCTCGATTTAGAAGATCCCGAAAATCGAAAATGCTCTTGTGTCCCTCCATCGGTAAAGAATCCACAGAGAGCTCATTGTGAATTCTCAAACCAACAATGGCCTCAGGGAAGTAGTGAGTTCTCATATCTGCACCAAAATCCACCACTTGATAATCTGACTGATGAGAAATAATGTCCCCATATTTCATGAGCCACCAGTCATGAAAATCAAGAATCAAAAACACAACCCTCTTGCTCAAATGCTGTGAAGTGATGTACAATGGCCAAATCCCATCGTTGAATGCATGGTAAAAATTTCCCGTATAGCCGGCCGTGGAGAAGAACACAGCCGGGACATTATGCTGAATCACACTTGTGTTGTGTGCTTAGAGTGTCCTTTTTGGCAATGAGATTTAATTCTTTGATGGTGTCCATGGTGGTTTTTTCCCATTTTCTTGTGTAGGGTTTGATTTTTTCGTGTTGGAGTTGCTCCTCATTTTGGCCTCTTCATTTTCCTCAATAATGCTTGAAACGTAATTCATGAAGCTGCTTCTGTCTATGGATATGTAGACAAAGATAGAAGAGGAAGCAGAATGTATGTTCTTACATCCCCTTTCATACAAACATCTGATCGAAAACTGCTCCTGTCACAACGTATTCCTGTGGCACAAAAACAAATTACAATTAATTTGTACACGAAAAAACCATGTATTATTTTTAAAAAATTAATTATGAGATGGGTTGGCTCATAAATATTTTAATTAAAAATTATTTACATAATTAGAATGAATTACTCTTGCATAATTACAATACAGAGAATGATTAGTCTAAAAGAAATATATATATCAGTTATTCTCTTATCTGGATGTCCGCACGTTATTATCGTGCGGATCCTATTGTAAACAGGCAGGAAAACAGAGAGGGGTAGTACAAAATACACTGCGTCCGCACGATAATAACGTCCGGATGTCCGCATAAGAGAATTTCTTATATATATATATATATATATATATATATATATATATATATATATATATACAGAGAGCTTCCATTGAGGGATCCCTCAAATAAGCTTATTTGAGGGACACCCCTTGTAGGCCCCACTTCGGATTGTATTTCACTAATCCAAGCCGTCTATTTTGTAGATACTCATTCAAAGATCATCTCTACAAAAAATCACTTGAATCCGATATCATTTGACCACTCAATTGTGTTATTGAAATTTGAGTACTTTCTTGATGCACCGTTGTTCGTTGATTTTGTAGGACACAATTGGATATCGAAACGGTTTCCGATTTGTCTAATTTTTTGTAAGGATGATCTATGAATGAAGACCTAAAAAATAAATGGTTTGGATCATTGAGAAAAAAATTGTAGAGTACCCTAAAGGGCGTCCCTCAAATAAAATTATTTGAGGGATCCCTCAATAGAAGGGGACTGTATATATATATATAAGGTGATATTAGGAGAGAGGGCTAAGAGAGTTGATATAAGAGCATTTCCATCCATTTGCCATGGCAAAAGGCAAGGGAAGGTAAGGGCTATTACTATTCATGTGAATAGTGATAGCCCTTGCAGAAGGCTTGTGGTGTTTCCACCCATTGCCATGGCAACCACTATTCACATGAGATATGAGGAGAGGAATTTGTATAAAGTTTTTATGTGGGAAGTGAAAAATATGACTAAGTCTTTATTTTTAAAAAACTTTTGAAATTTTTACTAATTTTTTAATTTTTTTTTTTGCTGATGTCATCGTTGACATTAACAAACTCAAGCTAGACCAAGGGCTGGTTTTGCCTAAGGGCCAGCCCAGGCTTGTGGAGCCCACCCACAGCCCAGGCAACATTTGTTTGCTGGAAGCCCTTTTTGGGCCTAACCCCGCCTTGCCCGGCACGCTGGAATTGCTCTACTTGAGTTTGCAAACCACACTAAAAAGGAAATTAGGGTTATTGATTGATTTATCTAGTTTCCTTTTTAGTGTGGTTTGCAAATTCAGTTATATCAACTCTCTTAGCCCTCTCTCCTAATATCAATTTTAGTGTTAGCAAGTCATGTTCATATAGGAGCTATTTTAGAGGAATTGGCAAGTATTAGCATTGATTGGGTGGGTTAGGCTGTTAAGCATTGTTAGTTACCAAAGATTAGTCAATGGTTGTTGGGTTAAGCCGGAATGGTACGTAGTCTTAGTCTCCATTCAATGCTATAAATAGATTAGTTTTCTTTTTTCTTCCATTTACAAGTATGATTAATTGTTGTATGTGTTTGTTACCTATCAAAATCAGAATTCTTAGCTACTGATCACCCTATTTTCCGAGCCTGTCATTTTGGTTTGGTAGCATGGTTCTTTCGTGAATTTCACTAAGTTGAACTGAGCCTACCATTCTCATTTAGTCCTTACATGTACATGACCTAGAAATTTCACCTAAAAAAAGGCCAAAGATGAGCATGGTTTTTTTTCTTCTTCCGTTATTAAAAAGTCCAAAGGTCGGAGGAAGAGAGATTCAAACTCTAGGCTCCAGAAAAAAAGGCCAAAGATGAATACGCCTCAATCTCCCACACCAAACGGCTAGTTCACCAGGTAGGCGGGACGTTTGGTTTAGGCTCAACTGTTAGCGTCGCGTAGCCTTCAACAGTTGAGGATCATCAAATCTCAACCAAGCTTACTGAAAATCAGTTCGCAACAGAACCCTTTACAACAACAAAAAAAAGCTGCTTTTGAAACATGAAAATTGAATAATAACAACAAAGTCATAGAAGATATTATTCACATGGATAGTATTTACAAAATAAGTTATCCTTTTCAACTAATGCTTAATGTCTAAACCTCATATGTTCACCAATTTCTACCAAGTAGATACATTATGCATACAATACAAATCTTCCTAGTCAACATTTTATGCCATCTACAACTTCCAAAATGACTAAGGCAAGGTAAAGAATGACCAAAGTTCATGAAAAAAAAAACACATGAAATCAATGAAATGACTGAGACTTAGAAATGCTGATTCATATTCTTTCAATGGTGTAATTATAAGCACCAACCAATTGCTTCCTAAATCTTCTGAGGTGTAGTCTCACAGTTTGATCTTCAAGATAAATCTTCTTTGTGTATTCCCATCCTTTTTTAGTAACACTTCTTGGATTCGTCACAACAGGATCATCTTTACCATACTTGCCATACAATGAGCTCTCTGTGGTGAGAATGTTGTAGCCAATGTATTCTAAGCCAAGCTTTCTTGCAGGTTCCCCATAATATTCCTCTGCTGCCCATGCAGTTCCAAGAGGGATGACTTGGATGAACACAGAGCCAGGCCTCATGAACAGAAAATGTGCCATGGCAGCACCATGAACTCCAATCATGACATCACTAGAATTAAGAGCCCAATAAATCTTTGCCAACTCTGTCGAAGATTCGGGTCTCAAAACTTGAACTCGAAACCCAATTTTCTCTGCCATTTTAGCCAGCAAATTCTCATTGGTTATTGCCCTTGATCCGTTTCTAGATATGATAACCAGTTTAGGCCTCTTCAGTGAACGTTCATGCACTTTTCTCTTGATTCTTGAGGAGTTTTTCGACGTGGGAGACACCGAAACAGAAAGCTTCTGTTTTGCTTCTTGTTCGCGAGTCAGACTTCTAACTCGAGGCCTGTAAGCGCGGTCTAGAAGATTGCGAAAGTCTAATATGCTCTTGTTTCCGTCCATCAATGAAGAATCCACAGTGAGCTCATTATGAATTCTCATACCAACAATGGCTTCAGGGAAGCAATGAGTTCTCTTATCAGCACTAAAATCTATTACTGGATAATCCGACAGATGTGAAATAATGTCTCCATATTTCATGAGCCACCATTTATGAAAATCAAGAATCACAAACACAACCTTCTTGCTCAAATGCTGGGAAGTAATATACAATGGTAAAATGCCATCGTTGAATTCATGATAAACATTACCAGTATATCCTCCAGTTGAGAAAAACACTGCTGGAACACCATGCTGGACATCGCACTGATGTTTCATGCCTGGACTTTCTTTCTTTGCAATGAGGTCTAATTCTGTGACGGTGTCCATGGTGCTTGTTTCCCATTTCCGAGTATATGGTTTTATCTTTTCCTGTTGAAGTTCTTCCCGCTTTCCGTGTTCCTCAACAAGGCCCGAAAGATAATTTGTGAAGCTACTTCTGTCTCTGGACCTGTAGACAAAGATAGAAGAGGAAGGAGATCGTGTTCTTACATCCCCTTTCATGATACAAAAATCTGACCGGAAACTGCTTCTGTCACAAGATATAGTTCCTGCACCCACAGCATATCTTATGGAAGTTAGAGGGATTAAAAAGGTATGTATGTGATTAAATTACTGAATTGATTTTCACTTTTATGCGCATTATTAATCTTATTTAGTTCAAAAGGGGGATCGTTGACATTATTGTTCACTCTTAGATTGACAAAACAAAGATTTGAAAACTTAAATGGATCTCTTAAATAATAGTATACAGTAGGGATATCAATCTTAGCATGCCCTAATTCAACTCGAATTTCTGTGTATACACATATTATCAAACGGGCCCTAAGCCTTTTTCACGATGTGAAAGAGTTTGAGTTATGTTTTTTCAAGATTTTGAAATGCAGCCACTTGAGGCCCTCGCAAACCAGTTGGAGTGATAAAAATTCCATAAACAAAAACAAAAAAAAGGGCGCTAAATGTCTCTTTAGCTAGCATGCACACAAGGACATGAGCCATAGTTTTATGATGACGTGACGGCTCCTTAACCATACCAAGCAAATGGTTGCGGTCACAGTTCAACTCCAATGTATTTGATAATAAATATTTTATTAATTTGAAGTTAATATAATAGACAACAAATTATATGGTTAACTTGCAGGATGCACTTCAACACTCTAGCAACTTGAGGATATAAAATTCTTGACGGCTGAACTAGAGCTGAATTTATTCTCTAATTAGATTAAATTAGGTTTCTTCCTCAATAATTAAATTAGGTTCGTGTCGTCACTCAATTAATTATCATGTAGGGTTGAGTTCGAATTGACCCCTCACCTTGCCCGACCTCCACGTACGCCTAGTTTATAATAGGGAATGGGATCATATGATTCCTCTAATGAACTCAGAGAGAGAGAGAACTAGACAGCATGAGATAAATAGAACAGAGAGGAAAAAAAAAAATAACAAATTTCAACTTCTTGGTGCCCAAGTTTCATTCTTTCCTCGAGTTCCTTTCATTCTATTAGGCTTTATTACTATTAATAGTGACACGCTCGCAACTAACTCAATCTCTTGACCTGTTAATGGCTAGCAGATTTGGGGTAAATAATTCTTTTATGTTTTTACCTTATTATAACACTTGTTTTTTTTTGTTTGGGTACTAGTACCAAAGGGAGCATAATCGAGTGTTACCATACGGTCCGTACAAATCAAATATCAACCCCTTCAGCAATATATAGTAAAACTGTTTCATGAAATTTTATAACGTAACAACTAGGAAACACATGCAATTTAAGGAGAAACGATATGGAGAAGTAGAGTACTTGTACTTACCGTTAGAGATTGAAGAACCCAAGGGAGCATTTGCAACCATATCAGCAGCAAGGCCTTCATTTTCGACTTCTGGTGAATCTACAAAAACCAAAATGCACGCACATTTAAGTTTATGCGGTAAAATAATTAGAGTATTCAACTCAAAACCTTTCCTAATGTAGGATAATATTCTCAAAGTCACTTCACATGAAGCCAAACACAACATATCTTGCGTGACGTGAGAGCAATAAAACAATTAGAAACATATAAGATAATACGTTCAACATACAGAAAATTAGAGAGGAAACAAAGAAGACATCAAAACAATAATATGGGAAACTAGAGGAGCCAAAAAAAAAAACTTACATAATGAGAAAGTGGTGTCAGAGTAAAAAAGATGAGGGGCTAATATGAAGCTGCAAGAGAGAAGAGAGAGTAAGAGGAAAGAGAGAAGCTTCGGCCTTGTTCTTTTGTAGTAACCAGAATTTGCACACTCCGTTATAAGGGCCTGACACTCTTCATCTTCTTCTGTACCCACTTCACCCTTTTTCCTCTGCTGATATCTCTGATAGTATACCATTTCTTATGCAAACAAAAAGCTTTGATCTCTTCCTTTTCTCCTTGTTTTGTGCTTATCTCTTCAGCTGATCTGGGCTGGTTTTCAAGTATACTTAACCCAACCACACACACAGAGAGAGAGAGAGAGAGAGAGAGAGAGAGAGAGATGGCAAATGATGAAGTTGGTTTGTGTTTATGGAGAAGCTGCTTCTTCATATAGCTCTTGTTTCAACCTCTAGAAGAGAGAGAGAGAGAGAATTAATCAAAAAAGAGCGCTGTCAAAGAAAGGCTAATTCAGGGGAGTTCTTTCTAATTTCAGTCGCATGGATGGAGAATATATAATATAAAATAAAATAAGGGTGTATATGCAAGATGTTGTTAGATGGTCTAATCATTTTGAAGGCTTGTTCTAATTTTAATGAAACCTTGGTATTGTTGGATACCATACCAGAAAATTAAAATATTATTAGAAAAAATAATTTAAGTTTCTTTTTATAGATATTTATAAATAAACCCAATCCTAGACATGTATTTATAAAAAAACCCAACCACTATTTAAACATAGAAACACACCCAAAATCAACCCCACAATCAATAATTGTATATTTTTTGGGTGTGTTTATAAATGGATTTTGAGTGTGTGTAATGATGGGTTTTGGGTGTGTTTATAAAGTGTTTTGGGTGTTGGGTTTTTTTATAATTTCAGCCCCCATCTTGGGTGTTTTAGTGAAACTCCCTTTTTTTTTTTGGAGTTGAACAGTATTTTCTGCGTGAACCAATGTCGGGACAAATAACGATTCCAAAGCTGTGTGCTTGAGAATGGGCATTACATAATAGATTGACTTTGGCTTGGTAGTCTTTAATTAATAAGGAAACCGTGACGCAACTTTGAATTATTATCTTGTTCCAACGTTGATGAATTAGATGCTTCAGAATTAACAATACACTAATGATAAAGGTGTAATTTTAATGATGTCATGTTGAGAGCATCCAACATTAAAAAATGGAGTAGATTATTTTTGGTCCTATGCTGATCGATTTTAGGTTGAATGTTCTAATTCTAACATGGTATCATTGTAGAGCATGTGATTCACATATCAGGCTGAAGGACATGTGATTTCACGGCAGCGTACCAACCCCGCTCCCGGAAATAAATTTCCCTTATATGCAAGATTTCCAATTGTGGCCTATCCAATTTCTATTTGTATTATTTTCATATCAAAATTAAAGGGAGCATATTTAAGAACATGTTACCTCAATCCAAATCTTCAAAATCAAACATATATAGAATTTCTTACATAGCTCGAGTGGTCCATGGTGCTTGTGGATTATTAGTCGTTGATATATGTGGACCTGGACCAATTCATACATAGTTCGAGTGGTCCATGGTGCAAAGGGGATCGATTGTCAAATATACATATGTGACTTTTAAGAAGGCGAATTTCTGGAGTCACATATAGGGTAGGATAACTTATTTTGTTCGATTCTTATTCAAGCGCAGAGATGAATATATATTATCTGTTTCCTTCATGATTAACATGATGACTGATGAGATTAATTTAGTCAAGAAGCACTTGCAAAGCAAAACAAATTAGTGGAACACTAAAGCGATGTATTTGAATTAGATGTCTTTCTTTCAATGAGTGTAGTAGAACTAGAGCTTTAATATTGACGTGTTTGTTTCTAACACAAGTTTTTGGACCAACCAGAGATGTCCTTCTGTTCCTTATCTCTAAACAATCACAACTCCTTGACAAGACATAATTAACAAGCTAAGATGGAAATTGTCAACTAATTCCATAAACAAAGCTTTGAGTTCAAATCACGGATTGTAACTTTGCAGTACATAATTTGTGAACTAAAAAAAATTAATAGCGACATGTGATTTTATTTTATGTAGGGGCTGAATAAAAAATTCCCAATATATGCATTGCATTTGCAGTCTATATATGTGGGGAGTCATAAGATAAGAATGAATAATTGGAATCGCAAAACCAAAATATAAAAACTCCAATAATTTATACATTTTGCATCTTAAAGAGCAAGAAGACAACATTTAAAATAAAAGAACAATTTTTTTTTCTTTCTAAAGGTTCCATTTAAAGCCTCGCCCTTAATTAAGCTTTGAATAATCAAGCCGCCCTGTATAGAGAAACAAGCTTAAGCTTAAAATTTAATCGAGTCATCCCATGGTGAATTTAAGATGCATTTGGGCTAACTAAATGCAGCCCAAATGCATCTTTTTGTTTGCTGTTTATTAAAATATATTTGATATGTAGTCTTTCAACTTGATGTTAATATTTTGTTTCTTTAGGAATTTAGAAATCTCGGTCTCAATAAAATAATATGCAGTGATCTTTGGTGGCTATGGTGGTTTTGATTTGGTGTTTTCCACCCTGAAGCGCGTATGAACTTGTTCAACAGCATGCATGCGTAGGAAATTAAAGTGCGTTTTTTCTTATTTGAACCATCTATTTTTTAGCTATTCCCTAAAAAATCATCACTTTAAGAAATAACTTCCAAATTAAATATCTATTTTGTGGAACCCATTTAAATATCTTTACAACTTCTAAATGAGTTTATTTGAAAAATCAATCGATAGGAAAATAGTATATATAGGGTCTTGACAACTTCTAAATAACTTCCAAATTAAATATCTATTTTGTGGACCCCATTTAGATGTCTTGACAACTTCTAAATAAGTTTATTTGAAAAATCAATCGATCGGTGGACACACAAAAAATCACAAATTTATACACACATTTGCAACCTTTAGATTAAATCAGTTTTAATGGCTAAGCATTATTGTATTCTTCAATTGCTTCTTCTCCATATTATTGGTGGTTTATTCATTTACCCCTTGGTTTAATTTGTTCTCAAAATAAATAATATATAAATAAATAAATAAAAACACTTCTCAGCATTGAGCTGGAGGAGGACGATGCCATGGATTTCTTTTTTCATATGGCTTCGGTTCACCACAAAGCTTCCTGATCATTAACAAGGCTCTATAACATAATCCCATTTCTTACTTTCATTCTTCCTATTTCTTTATATATTCTTAAAAAGACTCAATGAACCTCCGGAATTCGAATTGCGTTGGTCTTATTGTAGATACCTAGGCTTTAAAAAATTCTAGCAAACTGTAATATAAGTTTCTTTTCGACATCTAAAAGAAAAGAAAAGAAAAGAAAAATTAAATTGAAGATGTCATCCTTATCTTGAAAGCCATAATAGAAAGAAGACTTTATATCTACATAAGAGAAGTCAGTAAAACTTGATGTAAATTTGGGTAATAGCTATTCATCAGTAGATTGAGACTTTGTCAAATGATTTATAATTATTTTGAAAACTCATCCTTTGAAGAAAGAAATCCATGCTGATCGTAGATTACACTGTAAGTTGATTACAATGTTTTCTTAGACTACGGGGATCGTAGATTTTGCTAATCACAACTATCTATATGTCTTAATGGTTTCCGATTTTGTTAACTTTTTGCTAGGATGATCTTTGAATAATTACTTAAAAAATGTAGACGGTTCGGATTGTTGAAATAAAATATGTATCGAACCATACAATATGTCCCTCAAATAAAATTATTTTAAGATGACTCGATGAAAAGAGACTATATATATATCATGATAATTTTGTTTCTTCAATCAAATATGGCTTTGTTTTGGGGTCTCTTTCACGCCATGTTGACTGATAATTCAATATGCAAAGCAAATAGCATGCCTCTCCTGAAAAAAAAAAAAAACCAAAAACTAAAACATCAATCAATGCAAGATAAGGAATTCAAATTAGATAGGCTCTGAATCTTATTTTAAATAAATAAATAAATACTCAAATACATTCAGAAACAATTTTAATTGATTAATCGAGCTCATTGCTATTTTCAGGTGTACTCGGTGCAATGCAGCCACCATGATGTCATGCATTTTTTTAAAAAAATTAATAACAAAAACTAAGACAAAATAATGCGAATGCAAATGTGCAACAAAATATATCACAAATGAATTTAATTACGTGTTTTATTATTCTTTATTTCTTTTTTTGCCCATTTATTTACTACTTATTTAGAGTTGAAGAATATTCCGAATCCTAGGGTTTCAAAAGTCTATTGGCCAGGGTTTTTATGTTTATTATATTCAGTTTGTATCAAATTTTATAAGAAATTTTAAGTATTCTTTAATTTTTTTTATTTAACTCCTATTAACAACAATTTCTTGTGTCACGTATCTGGTTGCGTCAAGTAAATGTAGTTTGTCTCTTGTTTTTTGTACCTACCAAAAATCCTATATTATGTTCACCTCCATTCCTCATCTACCACCACAAAAAAATCTAAATTTATCTTTTAATATATCCACACCCAATTTAATTTAGAAATTATGGTTATTATTATTTTTAAAAGTTTAAGTATTAATACAAGGGACTTGTACCTCAAGTGATTAACATCATTTACCTTTGCACTCAAGGACCTAGGTTCGATTCCCACCTCCCTTTATATTGTTTGTATAAAAATAAAAATAAAAAAGGTTTAAGTATTAATGATTGATGTACCATCTTTACCGTGATAGCATCAATAATTATTCACCTGTATTATAATACATGAACAATTATATCATATGATTGTACTACGGGGTAGCACACTATAATTACTCATAGCCTTGATGCGGTGCATGTACGTAGTGCACTTGCTCCATCTTGTCATGGTGCGTTGCAAGCTGTGCAACCGTATGAGTCATTCTATAGTGAGGGTCTTTATCTAAGGCTCTTAAATGAGACCATATCTCTTAATCGTTGGATCAAATTTACCCTCACTATAGAATTCTACGCAACTATACAAGGGCTAAAACATCTTTGCAGGTCGTTCCCCGACCCGTCCCCACTTTTGACATGCTAGAAGAAGCTGCTGGCCCAACAGGCACTTGGGTTCGATGGAGCCTGCTAGAAGTAGCGGGCGTTTAGCCCCAAAGAAATAAAAGGAGAACATTAAAATGGAAAATAACACTGATCTCTGTAGCTCTTGTCTTGATGATAAATACTAATTAAGGATCCTTTACTGAAAGGACCTTTGTTTGACACAAATTATAATATTGGTAAATTATGAATCATATTTATACCTGTTCTTGGCACTTGGACTTCCACACAGTACAATTTAGAATTATTCGATGCAACTTGGTTTAAAGTATGAGGAAATCTGAACAGTGTGAAGCAAGGAATAATAATATAAAAGTCCTAAGACTTACCACCCCACAAAGGCAATGTTTGCTGCATTTTCCATTTCTTTGGCCTCTGAAAGGAGATAGACAGATGTTCTAGTTTTTCAATCAACACAATTTAAGCTTTCGGTTTGGGAATGTAACGTTTTAAAGAAGAGTCGAGCTTCCTGTAACCAGAAAAAAAATAAAAAATAGGTTTGGTCATTGGATTATTATCATCGTCATTATTAATTATCGTAAAAAGTATATTCGTCTATTTATTTGATTACAATTTAACGACTCAAGGATTTTCAATTAAATGTTTTTTTAGTTGAGCTAAATAAAGAAATCAAAATTTGGAAAAGACTTATATCAATTACTCTTTCTTTAACATTTTCGGATCATTGGAGAGGAGGGAGATTGTAATTTAAAACTTCTTTCATCATCAGGAAGAAAAGTATCACTATGTATGAATAAAGACTTAAAAAATAGAATAAAATTCGTATGATCTCAAATAAAATTATTTGCCACGACAAGGATTGACGCCTACTTTTCCATCAACTTGCATGGGCCTTGATTTTGTCATCCATTTCTCCATGGTTGGCTTCAATCTCCACGTGAGTTTCAGTCTACACGTTAAACACAGAAAACAAAAGCCATGGCTCATAGAAACTCCACATAAGAAAGGTGCTACCATGGGACATGAAAAACCATATGGGCGGCTACGCCTACCATGACAAATGACAAAACATGAGCCCCTTAGAAGAATTAATTTTTTTTAAAGACAAACCCCAACCATGAACACAGTTTCCCATTGGAAGTCCATGTCAAAATACTTAGTCGATGATGTGGCTCTTTGTGGTAATACCAATCTGATTTGATTATGCTAAAGTATTTAGTACCAGTTTGGCATTGCTTATTTGGGGTAATAAGTGATTTTTAAAAAATTTTCGGAAGCCCAGCCCGTTTGGTAAACTATAAGAAAATCACTTATTGTTAAAAATTGCTATGAGAGAAAGCTATAAGGGAAAGCAGCTAATGAGGTGCTTTCATTTTCTGATTATGCAGGAATCAGTTTCGAAGAGGCACTAGGTTTAATGATTATGTGGGAATTATTTTTTGATTACGCAGGAATTAGTACCAACAACACTCTTAACAAAAAGTTTACCAAACGCCAAACTGTTTTCTCTTACAGCTGATTTCTCTCACAGCAAATCTGACAGCAATTATTTTCACAGCACAGCAATGCCAAACTGGCCCTTAGTCATCTTTTTTAACATTTTGAAAGTATTGCTTCATAGAAAACAAGGGTTTTAATACATGCATAATTGTAACTAGCCTCTCCACACGCACTTCAGCGCCTGCGAGAGGCTTTTTTTATGAAAAAAATTTAAATTTATTTTAGAATTAAAAAAATAATTGGTAGTTGTATTCCATAAAAATAGGATCCATTATCTGAATTTTCTTTTTAATTTTAATTTTTTTAATATAAAAAAGTGTGAATTTACCATATTATCCTAATTTAATTAATAATTTCAATTCTTAACGTTTCCATTAACCAAGGGCATTTTCTGGTATTTTGAATGTTTCACCATTCTCTGCCTTTTGCTTTATATATAGAAGATATAAATGCATAATGATTTCGGGAAATTTTTTAATGTGAATGTGAGACCTACCTGAGACCTTATTATTTCTATAGAATTATTACCAATGGTTTTTAAAAGACATGTGCATCTATGGATTGGCAATGACACATGAATATTTCACAGAATATTGCCCCATGTGTCACTTTTAGACAACTGACACATTTAGATTAAACTAACATGTAAAGTTACTAATTTACATCAACAAATGTCATTATTGGATTGGATTTGATTTGATATGACAATTTATAACAATTATGTTGTGCGCAAATCCCTAACTGCTACATAAATATAATATGCAAATTCCTAACTCTCCGTTTGGATGGAGCAATTGAAAATTACATAGAATTCTAAAATAATAGAATTTAGAATTCCATTATTTCGATTTCTAGCAATTGAAGATTTTAGTGTTTGGATAAGTATGTTAAATTTTGTAAATGGCATTATGGAAATTATGAAATGACGCTTATATTGGTGGGAATTAAACTCGGGAATTTGATGTCCCAATTTCCACGATTTTTCCCATGAGTCATTTAATAAATTCCACTCTTAAGTTGCCAAACAAGGGAATTGTCAATTTCAACTCTTAAATTCCCAACTTTTAGCTAAATTTCGAGTTATTTTCCCTCATTCAAATGGAGGGTAATTGATACATAAATCCCAAAAAATCCACAAATTGAAGGAAGAAAAGAGGATGAAAATAGAAACAAAGAGGATGCTGAACAACATAGGAGCTTTTTTTTCTTTTTCGTTTTTATCCAAAACAAATTCCATTAAACAACCAAAACAGCCCGAAGCAAACAGCAACATGCCAACATCGAAAACAAGAAGAAGAAACTAATAAAAATAGGAAACAGTGGCAAGGAAAAGAAAAAAACCCATAAATATAATATGTAGAAATATTTGTGATGGGCCTGACCATACTTCAGTTCGTAGTAAGGGAGGGAAGGGCTTCTTCAGAAAAGTTGGAAGGCGGCGATTGTTGGGCAACCAAAGCCCAATATTTATGCGGTCAACGGACCAGAAGTATGTAATTTGGTCCAAGAGATGAACGCAAACCCTTCTTCTCTGCTACCGCTATCCCGTCGCAAGCCCTAACTCGAGAGCATTCCTTTCGTCCAGTCCGATCCGATCCTTCCCAATGGCTGAAGCTGCTCATCCCATAATGAAACTCCTGATATTCTCTGGAATTTCTGTAATGAGATATAAAATTTATAGTCTCACAAATGAAGCAACGACACTGATGCTAGAAGCGGACAAAAACATGGACGAGTTTGATAGGTAATTGTTAATCATGTTGGTTCTTCTGGTCTTTGCATCTCTGTATTAACACAGACACACAGATAGGTTGTTGACATGTCCTGACGTTCACACCTCAGGAATCACCGACATTTATAGTTTGACTTTCCTTGTTTTCCAATAGGACCTATGATAGAAATACAACGGACTACATCATCGATGCGTACCGGGAATGGAGGCAAAAACAAACCTTCCTGGACAAGATTGCATCTGCACGCAGATCCAGGTAGGTATATCGCAGTTAGTTATCTTGGTTTTGATTGATCTATCTATGTAATTGTTAAATGTTGGCCTTTTGGGCACTACACCACTCTTAGGTTTCATGCTGCACTATTTTAGGTTTGCGTGACTTGATTACTTTTATCTATTCTTTGCATGCAAATCCCCCTCAACTGATTCAACACCCAAACCTGAATCAGTAACTCAAAATAGTCACTCAAATCCCCTTCTCTCTCTCTCTTTCTCTTCCTTTTTATTAATTTATTTTTTCTGGTAATCTCTCTTTAATTTGATTGCATGTCTACTTCTGCATTTCTCAACTATCTTCTTCGCTCTCTTCCTCTACTACTCCATAACCCATCTCCCTCTGCAGCTCGGTTCCTTCAGCAAGTCTCTCTGTAATTTCTTCACTTCAAGCCATGCTAGTAAATAAGTTGCTTGTAAAATATCTGATTTCACCAAATAAGATAACTACAACGAGATATTGTATTGTTTTTGTTCTGCTAGTACACAAGTTTCTTACCCACTGTTATTGCTGGTTTTGTTTTAAGAATGTATTGGTTTTGTGTGTGCGAATAGGGATGCTAGTGTGAGGAAGATGCCAGAGGAGTAGTTTCGTGCTTCAAATACTGATAGCCCGAGCCTCATCTCTCCATGATGTATGTGGTAGTTTAATCTTTCTATGTTCCTCAATTTGTTAGTGTAGATATACAGTCCCTTTTATATGTAAGCACATGAAATTCATTGCTGGTTCATATGGAAAGGGAAATATGATAAAGATTCGAGTTATTACAATGACTAGAATGTATGGATTGTGTATTTCGTCATACCGGCGGATTAAGTCTTGGGCTTTGTGCCATTTTCTTGTCAAATGTATTATGTATTGGTTTACAACGGCAATAAAACTTTTCATGTGGTAGTCTTATGCTATTGTCTTGTGCTGACTTATTTTTTGCTATTATCTTCCAGTGTGGCAGGTGATGGCATGGACGCTTGGTATTTATGGCTATGTTTTGTTCCGGCCTGTATTTATACAACTATGGTTTGTATAAAGTATCTTCTTGATCTCACAAGAAGTTTGTAAAAAATTTCTCAAAACTTGTATTAAGTATTTTAGGACTCTGTGCAAAAATCTCTTTTATCTTTTATTCAGTCAAATGAAGTGTACATTTTCTTTTATACTAAACCTTTAGAATGCCTTTTTTTCTCGGACAAGACATGGGTTATTTTGCTTGAGTGTGGTGAGAAGGAATGTACTTTGCATCTATTGCAGCCAGAAGATCTTCTTTTACGTTAAATCAAGGAAGATTTCGAAACAATGTAATTTGCATATATTGCAGCCAGAAGATCTTTTACGTTAAATCGAGGAAGATTTCGACAACATGAATTCTACAAACACTAAATAATAAAGGGCCAGCTAACAAGGGGCTGTCGATATATTGAAGAAATTGACCAATCGATTGTCCTTAGTATTGTTGGGTACATTTTAATAACAAAATGTATCAACACATCACATCATATCAATTTGGGAGAAGATTTAATCTTATAAATCTTCTATTAGGAGTAGGCGTGGGCACGGTCCGGTTTGGACCGGTTCTCGTCAAAAAATGGAACCTGAACCGAAATTGCAGACCGGTTCGGCTCAAAATCCATATAGAAATCCGAACCAACCCGGACCTGTCCGGTTCCGATTCGGTTCCTGCGGTTCCGGTTTGAGCATGGGCCCAAAAAGTTTTTTTTTTTTTTTTTTAACAGATCTGCCCAAAATGTAATTATATACCAACATACCCCAAATTTGAGGTTCTATCAAGCTTTCAACACATCAAAATGAATCAAACTTCAACAAAAATACAATCCAAATTCAATCCAACTTCAACATATAAATTACAACCCAAATTCAATCAAAGTTCAACAAAATAAGTTCCAAAATAAATTATATGCCAAATACAACCAAAATTCAATCCAAATATATATTATAACCAAAATTCAATTCAACTTCATTAAATTTCTCCTAACATTGAAAAGTAGCTGGAGCTGTGATGCGTGTGGATGAACTCATAATATCTACATAAAAAAAACATAAACACATTAAAACATTAGTTAGATGTACATATTATATAATACATGAATAAAACACATAAAATTACAAAAACCAGCAATATAAACATAAAAAAACAGCAATATAAACATGATATTAACCAAAACCAATACCTCAATTTAAAAAAAAAAACAGAAACTTAAACATTATCAACCCAACTAAATAAAACAAAACAAAATCTTCAACATTAATGCTAATTTCATGCTAATAAAGCTCAAAATAGTTTAATCAAACATTAATGCTTTCTTACAAAAGTTTCATGATTTGTTTTGGTTCATGGAAACACAAGTGGCAGCATTGTTTTCATCTAATCTATTCAAGAAAAAATAAATCGGAGCTAGTCTAGCAAATGACTAAAGAAACTAAAGAAAGCTTATTCACAACACAAGGCAAATATTAGCAAATAAAGACCCAGAAATCTGACCAGAAGTGTATACAAACAAGAACTTTTCGTTATAACATGAATTTGGCAGATTTAAACAATTAATAACATAGGAAATTTATCCACAAAAAACAACTAAAAAATCTGCAGAACATCAAAATCTGAGAGAGAGACAGAGAGAGAAATGAAGAATACCTCAGAGAGTGGCAGAACTGCTGCTGGAAGCTGCAAACTGCTCAAGAAATTTTCCTAAATCTGCAGAACTGTTGCTGGAAGCTGCAATCTGCACGAACTGCTGCCAATTCAATTTCCTAAATCAATGAATGGTACTATAGCATTGTAAGTACTAAATACTAATAACAATTTCAGATTCACATGGTAATGCATTTCACAATTTCAGATTCACATGGTAATGCCATAAGCATGGTAATGCCTAAATCAATAAAATATTAACAATTTCAGAAAAATTAACAATTTCAGATTCAATGGCGCACACAGAGCCTCTGTCAAAGAGGTTTCGGCGGCTGAGAAGGAGAGAGCTTAGAGACTAGACAGAGAGGATCGAAATTGGAGAAGGAAAGAAGAAATGAAAACCTAATTGGGTTTTAATTTTGGTGCTGATTGTGTGCATGCACTCCTATGGTAATGCCATATACAACCAATAAAAAAGAGCCATGTGTAAAAAATTATATTATAAACATATATAATATAAAAATATATATAAATTAATTTTATTGGACCGGTTCGGATTGGACCGGTTCTTTTGGATGGAAAACCGAAACCGGAACCGGTCTGAACCGGTTCGGTTTGGATTGGACTCGGTTGTTGACTTTTTCGGTCAACACGATTTTTTTCGGTTTTTTTCGGATTGGTTTGGTTCGGTTTTACGGTTTTGCGGTTCCAATGCCCACCCCTAATTAGGAGAAGATTTAAAAATCAATACGTATTGTGCAACCTAGACCTTCGCGACTACAACATTCATGGGTGAATAACAAAATGGGTGTAGAATGCAAGTAGAGAAACTTTGTTGAGTCTCGACCCCACTTACAACTTCTTAACATGATTAAACCAAAATCCTATCATTCTTCCATGGCAGAGTCTATAGTCTTTTAATCTTGTGTCCAATATGCTACAAGGTTCACTGCCAATTCCACCCCAATCAATATATATATGCATGTGGTCCAAATCATAGATTTTGGAACATGAGTATCTTAAGAATATAAAATCACTTCCAAACGAGCTCAAAATATCTTATAGGATATACAATCACTCCCAAATTGAGTATCTTAGATTTTGTTCCTAATAAAATTCTAAACATGAACTAAGTTTTGTCTGTCAAACTATGTTTGTGAATTATGATCCATAAAAGACTGAATCGATAACATTACTCAAAATACAAAATACTTAATCACATCCACAAGATACATAAGAGTCGGACTGAATCAAATACATTACTCAAAATACTGATGAGTCAAAATAAATTATGATCCGCAACATCCTTAATAAATAAGATCCACAACCACAAATATGCATCTCATCCCATGCCATCATCTGCAACATGTTATTATATAACAAATGAAGAGAAGGGTAAGTAAGAGTAAATAAAGGATCCAACAACAGAAAAACAAAAACACACATTTGGGAGTGATTCTGAATAGACGAATAATTTAAGTGATTTCATGAAGAAGCACATGGGAAGTGTTTCTCCCCAAAATCATTTAAAATAACTAAAAAGTGATTCCTTTGTATAAGCACATTTGCAAAAATGATTCCAGACAAATCCATATGTAAATATATACGAAATAAATAAAATAAAATAAAAATAAACAGATTAAACCTTCGTCCATGGATATTTGAAGCAGAAGACTTTTGTGGACACTCCGTCGTGCTGCAATATGTAGCTCCATTATCACTAATAAAAACAAACAAACTAATAAAAAGAAAGAAAGAAAAACATAATAAAATCAAAAGAAGTCCACCTTCCAATAAATTGCCCCAGTAATTCATTAACCTTTCTCAACTTTTCAACTCTCTTCAGATCACGTGAGAGTTCCAATGTCAAGTATACAAAAATTGGAGTGGCCCTCCACATAAACTGCACTGAGCCGCGTGATAGGAAGATTTTAGAGAGAGAGCCAAAGCTCCTATTTGTGGTGTGGAGGAAGAAACAATTGAGCACCTTTTGTTCTTATGTCCTTGGACTAATGTTTGGTGCCCCATTGAACTACAAAGTCGATATGAGAGGTTTCTCTTATGTAGGCACATTAGGGGTAGGCATCGGGACCCAAAAACAGGAACATCGAGCTGAAATAGATGGAAAAAACAGCAAAAAAGACTGGTTGAACAAAAAAATTCAACAAACTGGCACCGAACCGGACCGAACTAGTTCCAACCGATTCTGGTTCTGGTTTCACACCTTACCAAACTAGACCGGACCGGTTGTGTATTATTTTATTTTTTTAACAAATTATTTAAATCCAATGTTACATTTTTAATCTCATAACTAATAATTCCCCAAGCCCAACTTCAAAACATCTCCCTTTTCTAGGCCCAATATCTCTCTTTGCATGAAATTGGATCATTTGTTAATTTGCAAGCGCAAAAAATAAAATTTTAATTGGAATTTGTATTTAAAATAATAATTTGAAAAAAAAATTAATCATTCGGTCCAAAACCGGAAACTGGACTGGTTGGTTTCATAATTTTTTTCACTAAAATCGAACCAAATCGGATCGGTTAAATAGTACCAATTCCGATTTAGATTTGAGGTGAAAATCAAACCAAACCAGACCGCGCCCACCCTTAAGACAGATAGCTCAAGGGAGTTATTAATTTTTTGGGGTTAAGCAAGCGGGAAGCTTAGCTTCTGCTTACTAGTATTAGCTTCATATGCTGGGAGATATGGAAGACTATATGTAATTTTATCTTTAAGGGCAGCCATATTGATCCTCGACTCACTATTGGTCGAGCAATCCAAAATTGTGGGGAGTTTTTAGATGCCAAGGCCAAATCACATGTGCCTTTTGGGGATGCCTCAGATGATCAAAACATGATTGCTCAAGGTTGGGGGCCTTCAATGTCAAACTATGTGAAAATAAATTTCGATGGAGCGTGGAAAAAAGACTCTCATTTTGCAGGGCTTGGTGTAGTTGCTAGAGATGCTATCGGTTCTTTTTGTGGTGGTTTAGCAACTTCATTCCATTGCAACTCGGCTCTGGTCCCAGAGGCGGCTGCTGGCCCCAAAGGCAGTTGTTGGCCTTTGCGCAATCAAATTTTCTCTAAATCATAATTTCACCGACATTATCCTTAAGAAGAATTTGAAGATTCTAGTGGATGGATTCAAAGGATGAGTAAAAAACTAGGTTTGGGCAATCCAACCTCTTCTCATAAGTTTAAGAAGATCTCTGTTTGTTTCAAATCGGTCCATTGGAGTTGGGTGTCAAGGAATTTGAACCGTACAGCGCACAAGGGCACATCGATTGGAATTATAGCGGAGCAACTGGAAAGTTTGGCTGTCAAGCTACCTCCATCTCTTGTGGGAGTTTTACTATCAGATGGCCTCCCTTGTCATGATCAGTGCATATTTATATATCATTTTGTACCCTTCTAACTTATGATTTGATTATGTTTTTGAGTTAAACTTGTGCTTTTAATAAATTTTGTGTTTGTTTCAGGGTAATAAGCTTTAGACTCATTAAATGCATTTTGGAGACAAGTTAGCTCAAAACGGTGTCTGCAGATCAGTCAACTTCACAAATTGGACTGTACTTGCCCAAGAAGAACCAGATAATGAGCCATATATCATTGGAAAGATGCGGAAGTCTAGTTTCTGGAGCATTTTATGGTTTATGATTCCAAGTCTCCTAAAGGAAGTTATGCAAGTTTTGGCAGCTTAAGGTCAAATTCGGCAGCATTTGCGTTACTAGGCCAAAAATGACATTTGAAGGTCTTTCCAATTTTTTCTTGAGTTGGGCTGCATATGCTTGGAAGGATAATTCAAAGGATTTGAAGATCCAGATTTTTTAGGAGGGAAGATCAAGCCCAAAACAAGCCCACAAGCTGACTGCAATGCATTGTCATGCATGACATAGGCATTCCAGCTATGAAAGTCTAAAGGAGCAAAAACAAGGCGTTGTGGGAAACATGTTTGGATAAATCAAGATGCACTTTCCAGGCTGCTAGTGGGATTAGTTGGTACATGCTGGAGCTATTAAAGAGAAAGAATGTGCATGCATATGAAGCAAAAAGAAAGGAAAGAAAAGAAATAAAGTCAATTCCAGTCTATTTTCGGCAGTCAACTTGAAAGGCCCAAAACATACACTTGTACTGCTCAGATGGGAATATATTCTTCATAAAAGTTGTTCCAATGGGTGTCTATTATGACATATCCAAATTTGAGCCCCATTGGATACATATTGAAACCGCAGGCCTTCCTACACCAAGCCTGGTTCAAAAGAATCGTTTTTTCCAGCAACCAAAAGAAAACCCACATGGGTTAGCAGCAAAAGGCAGCCACAATTGAACACCTTTGAAAACCTATGTGAAGAAAGCTTGAGGTGCAGCAAAAGAAGTATGGGATGGAATTGATTCCAACCACACTAACATAGACAAGATGAAGTGGGAGTTATGGATTGTATTAAAAGAGGAATGGTGGTGTTGGAATTCATCATGATGTTCCTCCCTCTTAGCCCTATAAATAGAGAAGTATTCAAGCTTCAAAACACACCCCCAATAGGGGGGAGCTCTCAAACACTCCTCTAGAGCTCCCTTCCCATCTCTCCCTCAAATTCTCTTAGTTTCTCTTTCTAGTTTTCAATTGTTGTAATGAAATCTTTGTGCTGAAATTCTCCTTAAGTTTTTCTTAGTTCCAATTTACTTTTCATTGTTATGTAAATTCTTTTATTTAGTTTCAAGTTTGATTAGTTTCTAAGTTTCAATTATGGTTTTTGTTCTTATTTATTATGCTTATAAGTTAATATGCTAGTTTGAATGATTGATCACCATTTAGGCTTGCATGTTAGCTATTTTGGTTTGAATTAAGAGTAGACACCATGCTTTAATTCGAATTGAACTATGAATTGGAAGAGTATGTATGGACATTCGACAACAGGGATTAGATACATACTTGATTGTTTAAAATGTTCTTCTATGCTTAATAGATTCCTAATGCTTAGTTTAGGTTAGACAACAGATTATCAAAGTAGGGAATTAGGAATACAAGGTTAGGACCAGACACCATGGCTTAATCATACTTTAGCTAGAATCAATCCGTTAATCTAATTGAACTTGGGAACTTATCTGCTTGAGTTATTTTCTTTTCTTTCTTTCTTGTTTTATTTATTTTCTTTCTTGTTTTTCTGTTTTGTGTAGGAAAACTGAATTGGATTATTCAATCACCAATCCCTGTGGAATCGACCTCGCACTTACATATGTTATACTACCAAACGGCTCGTGCACTTGCGAGTATCATAAGTTGAGGATGCAGCTGAATCCATTTTGGTGCAGCTGAATCGACGCAACATGTCCTCCAGGGAGGTTTTCATAATTTATTGTTGTTTTGGTTTTGTTGTTTTGTGAATTAGGCTGCTTATCTCGGCTCTCTATATGGAGTTTAGTTTAGCCTGTCTTATTTGCTGTGTGTTTGCTGGTGCTACTTTGGCAGTTCTTAATGAAGTACTTATTCTGACCATACAAAAAACAACAAATTCATGTTGCAGGTCTAAAACCAATTCATGATGTTGTATTTTCAGCTCTTGTTAATGTTGCAGTTAATCAAAGCCCAAACAGCAGAGGGTTCTTCATCCTTTTCCAATTTCTTATGAAAAGAATAAATTGAAAAAAATTGAGTAATATCCTGAACATAGCTCTCTTTCTCCACCTTGACCTAGAAAGTTACACTCTTAGGGGGGTGTATCCAATTCTAACTTTTAATGACTTTTAATGAGTTTGAAATTCTGAAGGTATTCAATTGTGACTTTTAAATAGTCTTTAAAAGTTTAGTTGTATTCAATTGGGAGTTTTGAAGAGTATTTAAAAGTTTTGAGGTATCCAAAATGTTAATGACTTTTAAAGACTTTGTTAAATAAATGACTTTTCAATACTTTTAAAGCTAATTCTTACTACCAAAAGTCTTGGTAATTTACACCAGACCTTATATCGTATTGGGAAGTTGAGAAGATAGAAACAAAACGTCTCCAATTCTTTCCTCCCTCATTATATCAAACCAACAAGCAGACAGATCTGTTTTCTTTAACTTTGGTACCCCATCTTGTCTCCACTTCCTCCTGGTTAGTAAAAAATCCATTTTGTTTTTCTTCTCTTCTTATCCACACGTTACTTTCCCTCTGTTGATGAATATTTCTTCTATTCTTTTCCTTATACTTGCATCATAAAGCTTATCAATATGTGTTTGTGCCTAATAAATCACGGCCATGAACTGACCAAGGAGCCCCTTTTCCTCTGCCCTGGCACTCGCTCGAAGGACTAAAACACGGTGTTTTGCCAAGATGCTTGGCCTTCTTGAAAGCAAAAGAAAAATTGTTAAGGCATGACCATCTCGGCCTAGATAATAGGCCGAGGCTGAGGCCGAACAAAATCACGGCCAAAGGTTTTAAAGTCAGATCATCATGTGACAGCAGGGTCCCACGCTTCATTTAATGAAACAATGCCTCTGTTTATTGCAGCAAACCCACTGGCCACGAATAAGTATTTAATGCACGAGGGAAGGTGGGAAGTGACTGAAGTCAGGATTTGGCGACAGAAAACAGAGTGATTAGACGCAGACATTCTCACAAGGGTTCTTGCAGCTTGAGAGATTAGGTGACCAGCTATCAGAGCAATAAATGCGTCTCCACGGCCAGAAGCGCAGAACCCACGATCAGGGCAGCGGCCGAGATTCATCAGGATTTATGGGGCCACACCACCATACTTCACGATCTCAAATGTCGATTGGACTACCCACTTGCTCTAATCAGACTCCACTATGCAGGATTTCAGCCTCAATTACCCCTCCAAGAACTCTTTCTATAAATACAAGGCTCAAGACTACGTTCAAAGGGTTCAAACACCAAACCAAAGCCTCCCACGGAGCAACTTATATTTTCATGTAATGCACTTTCAATATCTTTACTTGCTTTCCTAGGAGTAGTGTTAGACTGTAAGGAAAATCCATTCACCAATATATCATACGACCCTTGATTTTCAAGGCGCCGGAGCACCATCTTTGTTATTTGCTCACTCACCCCATATATCATACGACCGCCGCTCATTGAGCAGCGCGCTGGAGCACCGCCCTAAACCCACCATCAACACCACCACTAAACGGCCTTGTAGCTCAGGCCATGAACCTGACAGCCGAGATTAGTTCCTCTATCGGCTACAATTTCCATCCACATCAACATCTCGACGCACGGTAGACCGTGCTGGCACGCCCGCGCACAACCGCACCGCATCCAAAAGCAGGAAGCCGCGTGTCAACGCATATCCCCTCGGCCCGGAACTCCAGGCCGTGAGATTTGCGCGGTAGACAATATGTCATCACAAAGCTATGTTTGCATATAAATATTTTATTATATTGATTTTCTCATATGCTATGTTTGCATACAATATATTATTATATTATTTTTGCCCCTAGACCTATTAATTTATTATTTAGGTACTGTTTCTTTACTAATAATTCGTTAGGTGCAGGGGTGGACGCACGTTGGGACAAGAGGGGTCGAACGACCCCTTGGAAGGCTGGAAAGTTGGCAAGGGACTCCATGAAAGCCCTCTTGGACAACTGCTGGACGACCCCTGGTATGCACACCAAGTGCTCGACGAAAGTCCCAAGCCATTCCATCCTCTGCTGCGCATCTGCGCGCGAGCTGCGGGTCTTTTTTTTTTTTTTTTAAAACTAGCCTTGCCAAACGACGTCGTTTGGTCAAAGGCTCAGTCAATTTTTTTTAATTGACCTAGCCTCAAAACGACATCGTTTTGGGCTAGGTTTTAAAAAAAATTTAAAAAAAAACACCCAACATACCTACCCGACTCTGCACAACACCTCCAAACCCTTCATTCCCAATTTCACAGCCCTTCCCTCCCACCCTCTCAAATCCTAACCTCTCCCAACCTCCGACAACCTCCATCAACTCTTCGCCAGTGGCCCAATGCCGATCACCACCACCTTGTGCAGGCCTTTTTTTTCAACTACAGGTAAGCAGGGCAAAATTTAAATTAATAAATTTATAGTGATAATATATATTGTTGATATTGATAATTTTTTTTTTATGTAATGAAATTTATGGATATGAATCATATTGACGGATAATTTAGATTGATTGAGTTTATGCTTGATTGATAATGTGAATTGATTGAGTATATTAAATATTGAATGATATTTGATATGGTAATTTGGTATATTGAATATTGATTGATATGGGTTTAGGGGGTATACCGTATATAGAATATTGAGAGTGGGTTATTAACATTTTCATATTCATATGATAATTTGGATAAAAATTAATGATTGATTAAATTAATTGATTTGTAAATTTATGGAACGATTCTATAATAAGAGGAATTATTGCTCTGGAAAATGCTTAGGGAAATTTACACTAATCCCCCTTGGCCACATAATCTTGGATCCGCCACTAGTTAGGTAGATAATTTTTTTTCATATAATATTCTCAATTTGATCACGTATTCTTTGCTTTTACATAATTGTATCGAATTGTTTTCTTTTTCTAGTTTTTTGTATCATGTATGCCGACTAGTTAATTCAACATATTAAAAGATAAATGCTATTCGTAAAATAAATATAAAAATAAGTATTTAAAAGTCTATAAAACTCTATGACAAAAGTATATGAAAATTTGTCACTTTAACTTTATAAAGTATGTAAAAGTCATTAAGAATCTATCAATTCCAGGAAAGTCTAGGGTTTAGGGATGGCAATGCTAATAGGTTACACTCAGTGTGGACGGATTGAAGAGGCTTCACAGCTTTTTCATGCCATGCCGATTAAGTCAGTTGTTGCTTGTAATGCAATAATACTTGGGTATGGCCAAAATGGAGAGGTAGCTAAAGCAAGGGAAGTTTTTGATATTATGAGAGAGAGGGATGATCGGACATGGAGTGCGGCAATTAAAGTTTATGAACGGAAGGGTTTTGAATTGGAAACACTTGACTTGTTTACTTTGATGCAAAGAGAAGGTGTTAGGCCAAATTTCCCTTCTTTGATAAGCGTTCTATCTGTTTGTGGCAGCTTGGCGAGCATTCCGAGAACTGAAAACATTATGCTTGTATGGTTGATCTGCTTAGTCGAGCAGGAAAGGTAAAGGAGGCAATGGATTTAATTAAGAAAATGTCAATTGAAGCAGATGCGATTGTATTGCATGATGTGGATGAAGAAGAAAAGGCACACAGCTTGAGTTATCATAGTGAGAAACTGGCTATTGCATATGGAATCTTGAAGGTGCCACAAGGGATGCCCATTTGGGTGATGAAGAAACTTCGAGTTTGTGAGGATTGCCATTCTGCAATTAAATTAATATCCAAAGTGATGGGAAGAGAGATCATATTGAGGGATGCTAACAGATTTCATCGTTTTAAGGATGGCTTGTGTTCTTGCAGAGACTGTTGGTGATTGCAAACCATGTGTTATGGGGATCGATTAGGAGAGACTGGTTTTGAGACAGGAATCACGCCTAGCAGAGTTAATTGGTCAAATTTGTTTTTAGACTGAAAACTTCACCATGGCAGGCAGACAATGATACTTCAAAATTATGATACTATATATTATGCCATTAGGGGAACTTACTAAAATTGTGTTGGTATATGATTTTCAAATCAATCGAGGAATTTGAGGTTCAAATATGGTCTATCCTCAAGGGAAAAGGACATGGAAGGAAAAACTATTTAGATGGTCCTTAATGCTCAATCTTATTGCATTGTCCTCTAAATTATACAATTGATAACTTCGAGTTTAAGGCCTACGACGAGGGGTCTGGATTTGAAACGATTATAAAGTACTTATCAGTGTACGATCATGTGAGAAAGGCATGGGATGATTGCTTATAGAGGTGAGTATCGTGTTTGTTTGCTGCATATTACTAGCAAATTCTCTTATGGTTAGGTATGTTTTCAAAATCGGGATATCCTCACTGAAAATTGAGTAGGTATTCTTCTTTATTCAAACTTCCAATTCCTACTTTCATGACCAGATTTTCATCACTTGTCTTCCGGAATTGCCTCGCGAAGACGGACCATCAGAAAGGATATCGAGATGACTACACGAATAGGTGCCATAAATTGTTGTAGATCATGTTCAGTTCTTGCTGTTTGTCTTCTCCCAAATTTTTGACAATATAATTGGGATGTAGGAACTTTGCCTGAAGTACTGTAAATTTATTTTTCTACATTTGAGACATAGAATGATGTAAGAGCTTTCCCTCCTCCATTTATCATACTGTCCTAAGTGTTTAGATTCAGAGGACACGAAAAAAATTGCAGTTTTTTAAACGCAATTTGCACTTTTGGATCGCTCTCCTTTCAGCTGTGCTTGACATACCAACTTCTCTCTTCATATGATTGACAGACTTAAAATTGGTTTGCAAAAGAAAAAAAGCAAAAATAATTAGCAAGAAACAATTTAGTCAAAAATCACGACGGCATGCAAGCATATTCAATTGGCAAATTATGCGTGCATGACGAAGTGATTCTTGACTAAATTATTTCTTGCTAATTATTTTTGCTATTTTTCTTTTGCACTGAACCAATTTTAAGTCTGTCAATCATATGAAGAGACAAATTGGTGTGCTTGGTGTGCTTGACATACCAATTGCTGACCTTGCAAAATCCCTAAGATTCAAATTAAGAAGAGAAAGAGAGACCTGAGTGATGCGCTTCTCAAACGCTGTTGCTGTCCTCCGCCGCCCTCCTAATTGCATACAAGGCAAGTCCAATTTACAAAGATAAGAAAACGAAAAAAATTTGAAAGAGATTACGGACAAAAAAATAGACAAAAAGAATACAAAGAAAAGAAACGATAAGAATAAAATCTTATGATCAAAATGAGTAAGAGAATTATAAAAATAATAAAGCTTCTAGTGCATAAGATATGATGAAACTACCTCTCAGTTTCGAGTCCTATAACAATACGATTCAGATCCATAATGTCTCTCTCGCGCGTTATCGAAAAAGACCAATAAACAAAAGACCAGCAGCGTTCTTCATATTGATTGACTGGGAGGAGTAGCAGGAGGACTCGCTCAATGAGATGAGACAGACGGCGTACAAAACCAAAAACTACAGAAAGATATTGGGTCGGGGTTAGGGTTGAACAGATAAATATCATCTTACTCGCCCGTTGGATGTTTCTAACGGCTGAGGTTTAACCCCAGTCTTCTGCACCTAATAAAATGTAGCCCCAAGCTATTTTTAAAGTTCGGGCTTGGGCTAGGTTCTTAGGGCCTAGACATTTTATGGGCCGGGCTTTTTTTTTTTACACAAAATCAAACGACACTAAATTATATTCGTACATATGATACTTCGAACTGGCTATAAATTCATTTCACATTGAAAATATAATTGGGCAAAAGCTGCTTGCAGTAACCAGAATAATAATATGTTACAGCAGAAAAAACTGAGAAATATATATTAAAGCAGCTTACCACATTGCAAGTAGTGAAGTGGTTTTTGTAGAGTTTGGCATCAATCCTCCCATTCCATTGTTGCAAAGGGGAGGGCCAGTTTTAAGCTGGTGACGATATGATCGAAAGATTCAATTGAAAACCCTTCCCATGTACACTCAAAACTTCTTGTACAATTAACATTGAAGGCCAACATAAGCAGTGGCGGACCCAGACTCCCGTTCATCTGGGGGCTTAAAAAAAATCCAACTGATATATAGTCAAACAAAAAATATTTGGGTTTAAAGTGAACTTGATGACTAAGTTCTCCACAAAATTACAGAATGAGTGTACTTGGTTGGGTGGGATTATACAGCTGCAACTTTTTTGTAAGTGTGGGCAAGTGCCCACAGTTGTCCTTCATTGGGTCTGCCAATGCATAGAGATAGGACTTACATATGTAGGGCTCATCTCTATTAAAAATGTGGTTACCACAATTGTTTTTATACATGCTCAAATATTCAATTTTTCAAAAATAAAAAAATTGTGACGTGGTTGGGTATGTAACGTGGTTGACGGACGAGTATTACTTCAAAGACTTTCAGTCGTCTGTGGTCACAATCGTGTGGAGTATTCAAATAAAGAGAACTTTCTTGGATAATTATGTGTACTTCGATATAGTTTGGTTGGATATGTAACGTGGTTGACAGACGGGAAGGGTCTTTTTTTTTTTTTTTTCTATTACTACAAAGACATTCGGTCGTCTATGGTCACTATCGTGTGGATTATTCAAATATAGTGAACCATAAGAGAGGACTTTTAAAAAATCAGCCACCGATATTATTCTTATCTTAACCACATGCATATTATTCAAAAAAAAATCAGCAATCGTGTGGATAATAATGTGTATTTGATGGGATCTTTATTCTTCTTTTATAACATAGGGTTTTTCTTTTTTAATATAAACTTTAAGTTTAAAGTGTATGTATTGGATGGGCCATGTGAGGGGCTCCACCTAAGAAAGACCTAAAAAAAATTAAAAAATATGAGTTTGGGTGGGATTATACAGCTGCAACCTTTTTGTAAGTGTGGGCAAGTGCCCACAGTTGTTCATCATTGGGTCCGCCAATGCATAGAGATAGGACTTACATATGTAGGGCTCATCTCTATTAAAAATGTGGTTAACACGATTGTTTTTATACATGCTCAAATATTCAATTTTGCAAACATAAAAAAAATGTGACGTGGTTGGGTATGTAACGTGGTTGACGGACGAGTATTACTTCAAAGACTATCAGTCGTCTGTGGTCACAATCGTGTGGATTATTCAAATAAAGAGAACTTTCTTAGATAATGATGTGTACATTGATATAGTTTGGTTGGATATGTAATGTGGTTGACGGACAGGAAGGATCTCTTCTTTTCTTTCTATTACTACAAAGACATTTGGTCATCTATGGTCACAATCGTGTGGATTATTCAAATACAGTGAACCATAAAAGAGGACTTTTAAAAATCAGCCACGTACCGATATTGTTCTTATCTTAACCACATGCATATTATTCAAAAAAAAATCAGCAATCGTGTGGATAATGATGTGTACTTGGTGGGATCTTTATTCTTCTTTTATAACATAGGGTTTTTCTTTTTTAATATAAACTTTAAGTTTAAAGTCTATGTATTGGATGGGCCATGTGGGGGCTTCACCTAAGAAAGACCTAAAAAAAATTAAAAAATATGAGTTTGGGTGGGATTATACAGCTGCAACTTTTTTGTAAGTGTGGGCAAGTGTCCACACTTGTCCTTCATTGGGTCCGCCAATGAACATAAGAACAGATAGCCATAGAGAAATTGAGGCTGCAAGTGGTGGAGCTTCCAAGAAACCAAGAGGTTGTCCAATGCACCAAATCATTGTAATCACAATATGAAAAAGGAAAAAGTACAGTAAACCCCCTAACCTATAGGGTCATTTACGAGTACATCCCAACTTATGGGATTTTTACAAATACATACTCAACGTCACGAAAAATTATAAGAGAGCCCCCTCCGTTAGCCAAACTGTTAGTGAGTCTGTTAAATGTTGATGTGTCAAAAGTGGGACCCTTTTTTTAATGATGTGGACTTCCACGTGGACAAATAAATAATAAAATATTATCTATTTTTTAAAAATAATAAATATTTGTTTAAAAAAAAATAAAAACATAAACAACTCTCTCTCTCTCTCTCTCCTCCTCTCTCCCGACCCACCCCAACCCATAACTCACCTCTCCTCTTCTCCTAGCCCCCAGCCACCCTAACCACCACCCAAGCTTACTCAGGCCACCCATCCCCAAATCCCCGCCCCATTCCCAACCTCCCCCACCCCAACCCAGAAAAAAAGAAAAATAATAATTCCCCCCACCCAAAAATAAAAACAAAAAAAACCAATCAGACCCCAACTTCAAAATCAACAAGCTCCAGGCACTGCGAAATATCAGATTACATAAAAATCGCATAATTTCAAAAACCCATATGATCAATTCCTTGAATTATATTGAACGAATTCATATTCTGATATTTTTCTCAGCCAAGCATTTTCTATTTCATAGGCACTGACTTTTTAGATGTTTAGATGTGGTTTTGTTTTGTTTGATGAGGAAAGGCAGATGATGAATGTAACTCTGCTATTTGTGAGAGTTCAAATCTCGCTTCTTTCTGTGGGGAAGATGGTGGATGCGAGGGAGAGGTGGGTTCCTTGGATTTTTTTGAATTTCGCTGAGATTTGCTCCAATGATGTTGTCTTAATTTCTGTGGGCTGCGATGGGTGGTGGTTTGGGTGGCTAGAATGGTTGGCTTCTCTGATTCACAGCCGAACCGACGTCAATAAGGTCAGAGACCAAGTTGGCATTCCCAAAACACCCAGAATTCGATTTGTTGAAGAAAGAATCAAATTCTGAGATTCGGGCCCGACATCGTTTTGGGGTTTGTGGTTTGGGGACAACGATCAAATCTGTGGCATGGGGTGGGGGAGGTGATGGGTTGGGCTTGAACAAGAGAGGTGTTAAGGCTGGGATGGGTGGCCTGAGTAAGCTTGGGTGGCTGGGGGCTAGGAGGAGAAGAGAGGAGAGATCTAGAGAGAGAGAAACAATTGGGAGGAGAGGACTTTGATTTTTGAGTTTTTTTAAAAATTTTGCTTTTAAAAATTTGAATTAATTTAACAATAATAAATAATTTAAACAGTAAAATAATTTTTTATTAATTTTTGGTCCATGTGGAAGTCCACATCATTAAAAAAAGGATCCCACTTTTGACACATCAGCATCTAATAGACTCACTAACAATGGCAATCATTGAGAAGACAATTGGCATGACATATACAGATTGTGTTTGAAGAAATCTCAAGACAAGAATCCATATGCAAATAATCGCAGGGATCAGAAATTTCAAAAGGAGGTCTGCACTTTTTTTAAATTTGAGGATCTTGATGAAGTAAAATCAGTCAGGAGTCTGTATAGAACCACATTATGAGCATTTTATAGATATGATGAGCCAATGGGGTCATATTATAGTGGAAAAGTATGTTTGGTCTAAAACTAGTGGTCTTAGGTTCGAAACCCCTATGCACTAGAGTGTGTGAATAAAGGATAATGTCGGTGAAATTATGATTTAGAGAAAATTTGATTGCGCAAAGGCCAACAACTGCCTTTGGGGCCAGCAGCCGCCTCTGGGACCAGAGCCGAGTTGCAATGGAATGAAGTTGCTAAACCACCACAAAAAGAACCGATAGCATCTCTAGCAACTACACCAAGCCCTGCAAAATGAGAGTCTTTTTTCCACGCTCCATCGAAATTTATTTTCACATAGTTTGACATTGAAGGCCCCCAACCTTGAGCAATCATGTTTTGATCATCTGAGGCATCCCCAAAAGGCACATGTGATTTGGCCTTGGCATCTAAAAACTCCCCACAATTTTGGATTGCTCGACCAATAGTGAGTCGAGGATCAATATGGCTGCCCTTAAAGATAAAATTACATATAGTCTTCCATATCTCCCAGCATATGAAGCTAATACTAGTAAGCAGAAGCTAAGCTTCCCGCTTGCTTAACCCCAAAAAATTAATAACTCCCTTGAGCTATCTGTCTTAAGGGTGGGCGCGGTCTGGTTTGGTTTGATTTTCACCTCAAATCTAAATCGGAATTGGTACTATTTAACCGATCCGATTTGGTTCGATTTTAGTGAAAAAAATTATGAAACCAACCAGTCCAGTTTCCGGTTTTGGATTGAATGATTAATTTTTTTTTCAAATTATTATTTTAAATACAAATTCCAATTAAAATTTTATTTTTTGCGCTTGCAAATTAACAAATGATCCAATTTCATGCAAAGAGAGATATTGGGCCTAGAAAAGGGAGATGTTTTGAAGTTGGGCTTGGGGAATTATTAGTTATGAGATTAAAAATGTAACATTGGATTTAAATAATTTGTTAAAAAAATAAAATAATACACAACCGGTCTGGTCTAGTTTGGTAAGGTGTGAAACCAGAACCAGAATCGGTTGGAACTAGTTCGGTCCGGTTCGGTGCCAGTTTGTTGAATTTTTTTGTTCAACCAGTCTTTTTTGCTGTTTTTTTCCATCTATTTCAGCTCGATGTTCCTGTTTTTGGGTCCCGATGCCTACCCCTAATGTGCCTACATAAGAGAAACCTCTCATATCGACTTTGTAGTTCAATGGGGCACCAAACATTAGTCCAAGGACATAAGAACAAAAGGTGCTCAATTGTTTCTTCCTCCACACCACAAATAGGACACACCGGGGAGTCAATAATTTTCCTTACACAGAGATTCTAACGAGTAGAGATGGCATTAGAGAGAGAGAGAGAGAGAGAGAGAGAGAGAGAGAGAGAGAGATATATATATATATATATATATATATATATATATATATAAAATTTTGACAAAATTTTACTAAGGTTTTTCGAGTTACCTTGTGTGTTGAATGTAGCCATGAATTTACAGGACTCTTGCCATCTTAGGGTTTTTCAAAGAATAATTCCTATTTGGAAGGAATATATATTTTTCCTTTAATGGAGAGATTGAGTCAATTAGGGATATGATAATATCCCCAATTTAAGATAATAGATATTTATAAAAATACCCAATCCTAGACATGTATTTATAAAAATACCCAAGCATTATTTAAACATAGAAACATACCCAAAATCAACCCCACAATCAACAATTGTATATTTTTTGGGTGTGTTTATAAATGGGTTTTGAGTGTGTGTAATGATGGGTTTTGGGTATGTTTATAAAGTGTTTTGGGTGTTGGGTATTTTTATAATTTCAGCTCCCATTTTGGGTATTTTAGTGAAACTCCCTTAAGATAATATCCCATGATAATATCCTTATTTTTTGTCTTAAGTAATTGGCCAAATAAATGGGCTCAATTATTGACCTAGGTGATATTCTTCTTGTCCACGTGGCGCCTCATGATTGGAAGTCAAAATATTTGTTCCCACGGATACTACATTATAATTACTCTATATTACACACAACTAGCCTTGATATGGTGCATGTAGTGCACATGCTCCATTTTTAGCCCAGGTGTTGTGCAAGATGTGCAACCGTACAAGGGCTAGAACATCGCAGGTCGTTCCTCGGCCCATCCCCACTTTTGACTTGCTAGAAGAAGCTGCTGGCCCAACAGGCATTTGGGTTCGATGGACCCTGCTAGGAGTAGCCCGCGTTTGGCCCCAAAGAAATAAAAGTAGAACATTAAAAAGGAAAATGACACTTGATCTTTGTATCTCTTGCAAGAATTCTATAGTGAGGGCCTTATATGACCCTTAAGTGAGATCCTATCTCTTAACCGTTTGATCAAATTGGTTAGCCGTTTGATTAAATTGGTTAAACTTATCAAGCAGTTAAGAGATATGATCTCACCTAATGACCATATATAAGGCACTCAGTATAAAATCACTCGTATCTTTTGATGATAAATAATAATTGAGGATCCTTTACCGAAGGAACTTTGTTTGACACAAATTATAATATTGGTAAATTTGGAATCATATTTATACCTTTTCTTGGCACTTGGACTTCCATACCGTACAATTTAGAATTATTCGATGCAACTTTTTTGGTCAATTTATTCGATGCAACTTGGTTTAAAGTATGAGGAAATCTAAACAGTGTGAAGCAAAGCAATAATAAACGTCCTAAGCTAAGACTTGCCACCCGACAAAGGCAACGTTTGGTGCATTGTACAAACTAAGAGGCCTTTGAATTGAAAGCTGAAACAGACGTCTAATGGCATTTTCCATTTCTTCGGCTTCTGAAAGGAGACAGACAGATGTGCTTGTTTTTTTAATCAACACAACTTCAGCTTTCTGTTTGGAAATGTAACATAAAGAAGAGTCGACCTTCATGTAACCAGAAAAAAAAAAATTAAAATAGAAAACCAATCACAACTAGCTTGGTCATTTGATCACATTCAAGGATTTTCAATTAAATGTTTTTTTTGTTGAGCTAAATAAAGAATTCAAAATTTGGAAAAGACTTATATCAATTACTCTCTGTTTAACATTTTCGGATCATTGGGGAGTGGTGAAATTGTAATTTAAAACTTCTTTCATCATCAGGAAGAAAAGTGTCAGTGGGTATGAATTAAAACTTGAAAAATAGATAATTCATATTATCGAAATGAAATTCGTATGAGTCTCAAAAGATGTTTCTCAAATAAAATTATTTGCCTCAATTATTGCAGCTTCGAAAGGATTGACGCCTACTTTGCCATCTACTTGCATGGGCCTTGATTTGTCATCCATTAATTTCTCCATGGTTGGCTTCAATCTTCACGTTAAGCATAGAAAGCAAAACAAAAAGCCATGGCTCATAGAAACTACACATGGAAAGATGTGCTACCATTGCAAGTCCATGTCAAAATACTTGGTCGATGATGTAGCTCTTTGTGGTAATTACCAATCTGATTTGATTATGCTAAAGTATTTAGTCATCTTTTCTAACATTTCGGAAGCATTGCTTCATTAGAAAACAATGGTTTGAATACATACAAAATTGTAACGCATAATGATTTTAGGAAAATTTTGAATGTGAATGTGGGACCTACCTGAAACTATAGAATTGCCAATGGATTTTTAAAGACATGTCAATCTATGGATTGGCAATGACACATGAATATTTCGCATATTCCCCTACGTGTCACTTTTAGACAACTGGCACATTTGGAATCCAAAGTATGGATTGAGACTAAACACGTAAAATTACTAATTGTCATTATTGAATTGAATTTGACAAGACAATTTATAACAATTATAGGTCCAAATATTAATGTTTTTTTTTTCACCCAAACAAAAATTATTAATGTTTTTTTTATACGATTGATATGATATTCACAAAATACATTTACAACAGACTAATACACTCACAACAAAGCTACACCACCATCACCACAATAATATTACACACAACTAGGTATTGAACTCATCCCAAATATATATCATCCTCGTCATAAGTTGAAAATTGAAGAACAAAATTATTATTTTATTTTTAAAGAAAGCATTGATTTTAAAATCTATTATTAGAGAAAAGAAATAGAAATATTATAAATTATGTATTATTTTTCTCTAAAAAAAATATAATTCACTAAATGGGCCGGCCAGTTGGACCAAATTATCTCATCCTGGCCCAACAAAAAAAATGGGCTGAACTGTGCAGGACCTTACATAACGGGCTATATTCGCGTCGTGCTCAGTCCGGCCCGGTACGGTTGACACCTCTAACCCTTATAGAAATCAAAAGAGAACATGTCCAAGAAGAAAGAGGGGATGTCCAATGCCATGTCCAACGCAAGAAAGCAAGCCCAATCTAAGTAGAGCCCAAAAGAGTACGTATGTCCAAACAGTTGCCGTCATGAAGGCTTCATGACTTTCCTAAGTCCCGTCAATACTCTCCAATCCTTCTTTTTCTATAAATACCCACACATCCCCTTTCTCTCCTATTAAGATCTTTCAGCTCACCCAAACAAGGGGAGAAAGAAACAACAAAGGAAAACTCTCATCCTCTAAACTTTCCCATCTCACCATTTCCCCGAGAAAATACTGTAATCTTATAGAGAAATGTCCGATGCGTATTGCTCCGACTGCAAGCGCCAGACGGAGGTGGTTTTCGACCACTCGGCGGGAGACACGGTGTGCTCCGAGTGTGGATTAGTGTTGGAATCTCATTCCATCGACGAGACCTCAGAGTGGCGTACCTTCGCGAACGAGTCCGGCGATAACGACCCGGTCCGTGTTGGTGGGCCCACCAACCCACTATTGGCCGATGGCGGGTTGTCCACCGTCATAGCCAAGCCTAATGGGGCATCTGGTGAGTTCTTATCTTCGTCGTTGGGGCGGTGGCAAAACCGTGGGTCGAATCCGGATCGGGGCTTGATTCTGGCCTTCAAAACCATCGCCACCATGTCTGATAGGTATGTGCTTGTTGCTGCGATATTGGGGGAAGGTATTTTGGTTCGTAGAAAAATCCGAGGTTTCTGGTATTTTTAGGTTTTGTAACTGGATTTTGGGTTTCCTTTGAGGGTTGAAGTTGGATGAGAAGGATGTTGATTGGTAGTGGGAACGTAGAAATGGCAGAGGTGTGTAGTAGTTTAAGGTTTTGTAACTGGATTTCGGTTTCGTTTGAGGGTTGAATTTGGATGAGGAGGATGCTGATTGGTAATGGGAAAGTAGAAATGAAAATTGAAAATCCAAAACTGAACATCTAATTAGCTTGGGTTGGGAAATTTTTATTACAATTTGAAACCATAACTGTTTATCAACTTTTCAAGATTAAATTTGAATTTGGTTTAAAATCAAATGAGAGTATTGCCCTTTATTATCATCATGTAATTTCATGAATCTAAGTTGATAGATATATGAGATATATGAGGAGATTGAAATATTAATCTCAGGTATACTGTAATCAATTGCATTGGACAAATTGAAATTATTAAGCTTTTTAGTTTTTTCAAAACAACTAAACTATTAAGTTCAATCCCACATATATTAGAGTAGAGTAGGATATTCAAATATCAGTATTTTTAACACTCATAGGTGATTGGTTGTTGTTGCACTTTTTCATCTGTCAAAATCTTGCTTCTTCCCTATTGTAATGTGTGATGATATTTATATAGTATTAGTATCAAAAGTTATTCACATGATGTGTTAAATTTCTCTTACGATGAGATTATTTGTAAACTACTATAAAGAAAAATAGCTGATGTTGTAACATTGTATTTCAGGTTGGGCCTTGTTGCAACCATCAAGGTATGCTATTTGCGTACTATGAACATTTATTCGTGGGGACCATTAATAGTTCTAGTACACTCATATGCCTACCAAATTCATGCATAAAATTTTTAGCGACCCATTATTGTGGATACATTTAAGGTCAAAGAAAAGCTTTGTCCATTATTTTATTTTGTGATTGTGTGATACAAATGAAATATGGAATGAAATATGGCTGTTATGGTATAAGAGAATAAAAGTTACTATAAATTCAGTCCTGAATATTTGTTGAAGTATACCCAAAAACTTTGTCTATGGCCTTGCACTACAGAATTATACTCGCAGGGGATGATAAGCATTATTTCTTAGAAAATTCTAAGTAGCACCAGACCACTACTACACATTTTCATTTTACAGTATATTGCTTCTACAAGTATCCTTGATAAATTAATTGAATAATTGAAAAACAGTAGTGGCTACAAGTGAAAACCCTGAGTCTATTTATTGATTACTTTTTCAACATAATACTTTTCCAGGGAAAACATTTCAGACGAACTTTTCTACTATGCCTGTCTTGTTTGATTAAACTGTTTCGTCCAGTTATATCTCGGTTGAAGATAAATTTTCCTTTTTTAATTGAGACTAGCGGTATATGGATAAAAGGGTGGACAATCAGTAGATCATTTTACTTCTACAAGGTTTGGCGTCTTGTGGTTTCTGGATACTGGTCTTTTTCCATTTTGGTGCTGATTGGGTGAATACTGATTTGGTGATCTTGTTGCATTATAAAATTTGATAAAGAATAGGCTTTAGTTGCTTCTGTGGCTGTTCCATCTTGCTTTGATGTGGCATGTTTTTCTTGAGAGGAACATTATAAAAGTCGAGTGGGATGGGTTATCCTTGAGACTTGATTCAGGGTTTTTATTTATTTTCTAATTTTGAGAGAGACAGTGAGAGTGCATTATCTTCACATTACAGTGAAAACTTGTATTAACATAATTGCTGCAATTAGGAGTGTGATAACAAGTTGTGAATTCACATTGTTTGTGCTGATTTTTATGTTTTTGCATCATTTAGTTGATAATTATTTTAGCAAAATACTTCTGGTAAAATCTTGAAAAGTATTCTTTTTTATGTACAGGAATCTTAAGCACTTTGTGTAGTTTGTGTTGTTACTTTTAGTTGGTTGTAGAAGCTTATGATGTTGCTTCCTTCGGTGGACTGTTTATTCATTACTATTGCATTGTTGTTTAGTTTAGATTAATAAAATCTTCTGTTTCCTTCTTAAAAACTAATAAAGGGGATCTTAAGAACTTATATTCATAGCCGGCTATTTCATGGGATTTGAGTATTAGATGATGAGGCTTTTATGTTTTGATTTGAAGGATCGGGCTAATGAGATATATAAGAGGGTGGAAGATCAGAAATCTAGTAGAGGAAGAAATCAGGATGCATTATTGGCTGCTTGCCTATACATTGCTTGTCGACAAGAAGACAAGCCACGCACTGTAAAGGGTACAGTTTATGACTTTTTTAACATCTGGATGCTTCCTGAATTACTTTGCCTTTGTGTATGAGCTTCCCTGAACCTGTGGATTTCAAATAGAAATTTGCTCTGTCGCCAATGGAGCCTCAAAGAAGGAAATTGGCCGAGCAAAAGAATATATAGTGAAACAACTGGGACTAGAGAAGGGTCAGTCAGTGGAGATGGGAACAATACATGCTGGGGACTTTATGGTGAGCTACATATATAGGCATAAATTCTTAGTTACTTTTTTCCTAGTTTGTAGTTTCCACTGACTTAATGGCTACTTAACTGCAGAGGCGCTTCTGTTCCAATCTTGGAATGAATAATCAGGCAGTCAAAGCGGCCCAAGAAGCTGTGCAAAAGTCGGAAGAATTTGATATAAGGTAGTTCCTTTTGTTATGCATTATGCTGAAAATAATGTATATTTTCATGATTGCATATTTGCATGACTGATTTTACCTTTGTTATTGTGTATACTGTCATCATGGTCCCATAGATTCATTTGCACCAGTTATCAATTTCCACATATTCTTTTTTTTTTCCCTCATCATCACAGATCATGTCATTTATCTCATAGGATGTCAGGTGTTTGGAAAAGATAAGGATGGACCCAGAAATATTATAAAACATAACATGATCAAAATAGCTGATTTGAATTGTTTATGTTTAAACATTTATTGTGGAGGCCAATGGCAAGGCATCATAAAGGATTGGCTGATATAAGGTGAAGTACTATGTAGAGGGGCAAATTGGACTAATAAACAAAATGATCTTGTGCAATCCTGTGTTCAACTATTCAAACAGCCCTAAATGACCTAAGGAATGCCCAATCTCTCTTCAAATATTAGGCCATCTTTGGGAGAGCTTGGCAGTCTGTTTTTTTTAGCTCAATCTCTTGGCAATCTGTTTAAACAGACTCTTTTTTTTTTTTCCTTTTTCTACTTCACCTTATCAATTTTGACATGAGCCCTAAGAATTAATCAGAAGGACCTTTTGTTTCGTTCATTTTCCTGCACTTCTGTTTTGGACAGTGATGGGGAATTACAGGATATAAGGAAAAGTTTATCATAATGGTTTTGATTCCTTAACATTAGACATAATGGTTACAAATGGCATTCCCTGGTTCCATTTGAAGAAGTTATACTGAATTCTGCTGCCTTAAGTTAATATCTGATTCATACATTTGTTGTCTTGATAGATTCTTTATCTTGAGATTGGTCCTTGAATTATGATGAACTTTATAGTACTTGCTTTTGAAGATGGCCTGTTTCTTTTTTACCTCTCAATTCCAGGAGGAGCCCTATATCGATAGCAGCAGCAGTTATTTATATTATCACTCAGCTTTCAGACGATAAGAAGCCTCTCAAAGGTTCAGTATCATCCTCCCTCTTAGAAACTAATTGAAAAATGTAGTTGAACGCTTGTGAACTGAACATATGGCCTGCATCACCTGTAATTTAATGGGTTTATTGGTAGATCCAAGACTTGATTGGTTTCACATCACCCGTAATTTTTATGGTTTTCTAACAAGTGCTGAGCTGATTTAAGTAATGGCCACTGTGAGTGCAGATATCTCAGTTGCTACAGGAGTAGCAGAAGGAACAATCAGAAACTCATACAAAGACCTCTATCCCCATGTATCAAAGATAATACCCAACTGGTATGCAAAGGAGGAGGATCTCAAGAATCTTTGCAGCCCTTGAAATGTAGGCCGAGCGGATTCATCAAGAACAATGAGAAATGTGAATTCTACTGGAGCGCTTTTTCTTGGGTTGTATTTTAAACCGTCCAATGTATGAACAATGCAGAAGGCTTAAATTGTTTTGAGAATTCTTTTTCATAGTAAATTACTAAATTATATCTTTCAATTGACACAATTGAGATGTATGCTTGAAATAGCATGTTTTCTGACTTCTTTTTCAATTCAAAATAAACTTTCACCTATTATCTGCCTGAAATTCCGATCATTTTAGATTCTATTTAAATTTGGGTAAACTGTCGAAATGCCCCTTGAACTTGTACCCAATTATCAATTTACTCCCTGACCTTTTTTTTAGTGAATTAAGGGCTCAAACTAAATTTTATTCTCAATTTTTCCCTTGCCATCCAAATTCTCAACATTTCATCCAATTTTCAGTTAAATGATTTAAAATATATATATATTTTTTTAGAAAAACAAAAAAGAGAAAGAGAAGGAAAAAAAAAAAAAATCATCTCCCACAACCATCACCTTTCTTCCTCACCATTGCCATCACACCTTTCCTCATCACCACAGCCAGATCATTGAGCATAAAGCTGTGACAACCGAAAGCAAGGCAAGGCTAAATTTTTTAATCCTCTTTCTCTCTCTTTACCCAACCCCTAGCAACCACAACCACCCTCACCTCAATCTCTTTACCCAACCTCTCAAATTCAAACCGCCATCGGAGATTCATGAATCATGATGATTCCCAAATGCCACACTAGTGGCTTTGTGCCAATCAGAAACATGGAACATAGAGTAGAGAAAAAGAAGCACAAAATCACAAATGGCAAACCTCATTAAATTTAGCCATGGAAGAATGAGATTGGGATTTGCAAAAAAGAAAACCCTATCCCTACCCACAAACCCAAACCCATTCGCGCCCTTTCCCCTATGATTTTTTCCCCATAGCCTTAAAGGTCCAGACCACTTCACCTCACAAGTTCATTGCCCCTTCACCCAAAATCTTGACCCTGAATCGCACAACTCATCAATGGAATCAAGATTTGAATAAAATGGGGCTGTTTGGAGGGTGGGGGTTGATGGGTTTGGTCGGAGAGAGAGAGAGAGAGAGAGAGAGAGAGAGAGAGAGAGAGAGAGAGAGAGAGAGAGAGAGAGAGAGGGCAAAGAGATCGATAGAGAGGGCAGAGAGAGAGAGAGGGGCAGAGTCGCTGAGAGGGGGAGTCGTAGGGAGAGAGGGAAGAAAGGGTTTGGTTGCAGAGAGAGGCAAAAGTCGCAGAGAGAGAGAGAGAGAGAGAGAGAGAGAGAGAGAGAAGAAAGGGTGGGTGGGTCCCACCCCTCTGTTTATTAAAATGATTTTTTTTCATTTTATATGTCATACTATTTTATTTTATAGTATTTAATTATTTTTAACATATGAAATGGCCAATTTGCCCTCATATTTAACGGCAAATTGGATGAAATGTTTATGATTTAGACGGCAGGGGGAATATTGATAATAAAATTTAATTCGAGCCCTTAATTCGCTAAAAAAAAAAGGTCAGGAGGTAAATTGATAGTTATGTACAAGTTCAGGGGCAATTCGGCAGTTTACCCTTTAAATTTTGATAAAATTCCAAAACCGTTCAATGAAACTGTGGCCATTGCAAATGAATTGGATATTCCAAGTGGAGGAATATTTGAGGCTAAAAGATCTATTTTCAAATCCGCTGAAATTCGTGCAAGGTTAATGAGAGCCCAGTGTGTTGTGTTGGAGCACATTCTTAAGCTTGATTAGGAAAAGAACAAAGGAAGCAAATGAGTATCGTGACGTGGAGGTTTGTGGCTCAACTCTTCTGTGCAGCATTAACCAAAGAGATTTTCTATTTAAACCCCACATTTCTCTTAGTTCACCCCATGTTCTAAGTTCACCCTATCTTTTAATTTAAATCTTCACAATTTTTAAGAAAACCCAATTATCTTTCCAAACTACCCTTAAATACACCCCAAACTGAAAAAATAAAATAAAAAATAAAAGAGATTTTCTATTTAAACCATACAATTTTCTTTGTTCCCAGCAAATAAAAACACAAACAAATGGAACCCCAAACTCAAAATTTAATACTTTCTAAAGAAAGAGAACAACTTTACCCCTCTCCAAGAACTGAACTGGAATTCCAACACTTGGGTATTGTTGAGTTGAGAACTTGAGAGAGAGAGAGAGATTGTAAACAGGAAGTTGGAAGGAGCTTATAGTTGGGGAAGGTAGAGGATAATAATCTGGCAATATGATGTAGAAGAGTTTGTATTTTTCTAAAACGTAATGTGAAGAGTGGTGGGGTGTGTGTATAGATGTACTAACGTTAATTATTAAGTTGGATGACCTTTTTGGTCTTTTTACACAATAATAAAACTTACAGCTTAATGATTTAAGTATTGGGGTGAACTAAGAGAAGTGTGGGGTTTAAATAGAAAATCTTTTAACCAAATTATATCCCGATTTGCATAGCATCGTCTACAAATTAAGTCTCATGTTCTACTAGTGTTCCTTTCCGTTAACTCTGCCTATTTTTTCATCAAAATTCATCTTCTCTTACATCGAGTTGAACCATTTTTCAATGAACTGAAATTAGTCATTGGATGCTCGTGGTCTTTTGGTCATGATTCACGAATTTGGTTGTCAATGAGGTCAATTTGGTAACTGAACCATATCCACTCTAAGAGCACTTCCACCGCTACAGTTTGGCCAGGGCAGGAGGGGGCCCAAGCCTTATGTCGCACTTCCAACGGGCTTCACCAGCTCGGGTAGGAGGTGGGTTTTAAATTTTTTTTTTTATCATTTTCCTGGGTTGTCTGATTGTTATTTGTCCTCCAATCCAACGGTTGCCATTTTTATACAAAAAAAAAATTGTAAAAAATTCAAAATTTTTTTCTATAAATACCTACAAATATTCTTCACTTTCCGCACCAAATCTTCATACATTTTCTTGTCCTTCCAATATTATTCACTTTCCACCAAATTTTCTTCACTTTCTAAATTTCATTTGTGTTGAAATGAAAATGGCATCTTCCATCGAAGCCGAAGGGGCGTGGACAACCATGTAAGATGTTTTGTTATGTCAGTGTTGGGTCCAAGTTGGTCATTTCCCGTGGGCCACTAGTATGGAAATGGCATTGGCTAATAGGTGGAAAATTTTGAATAAAGAGTTGGGGAAATGGAGAGATGTGTTGGCCAAAGCAAGGGACAATATTCGAAGAGGCAAAAATCTTGGCAACGAGGTAAATTATTTGTAATTGCCTTTTTATTAAATCTAGGGCCAATTTGACATTGCTGTGCTGTGAAAATAATCACTGTCAGATTTGCTGTGAGAGAAATCAGCTGTGAGATAAAGCAGTTTGATGTTTGGTAAACCTTTTGTTATAACTGCTGTTTGTACAATAATCAGTTTGAGTGTTTGGTAAATTTTTTTTGTAAAAGTACTGTGAGCTGTGTATAATGACTAAAAAGGGCATTATGCTGAAATGACTTTTCTGTTCAAGTGTTTGGTAAAAGGAAAAGCACTTTCACTTTAGCTTATATAATTTTTTTTGTATTAAATATGTTTATGTCACACCCTAAAAATTATTTTAATTATAAAATAAATAAAGTATTCCATTAAAAATAAATATATTGTCAATAATATGGTCATAACAAAAATTAAACTAGTCATAAACAAGCAATCATATACATTTCTAAGCAGATGAACTCATTAAACTTGCAGCTATATGATTTCTCAATGCCTCAATTTCTTGTGTTACAGGACCATCTTCTTGTTGTGCATCAACCTCTCCCTCAATTTCTTCATCTTGAGTACCATTTAGGTCATCTTTGTCTTTTATTTAACTAGTTGTATTGCTTGTCTTTTATTTAACTAGTTGTATTGCTTTTCTTTTATTGAATAAAGAAAGCATTCAATAATATAGCTATTTATTTAACACATTTCTTTGTTTTATAATATAGCTATAAAACAAAGCATAATTTGATTCAAAACACAAAGAAAGCATAATTCATTACAAAATACAACCAAAGCATAATTCAGAATAAAACACAACCAAAGCATAATTCAAAACAAAACACAAACAAAGCATAATTCAAACAACACATAAATCAACACAAAGCATAATTAAAAACTAAGCATCTTCACTTGACTTCATTGACCGTCATTGCCTCTCACTGCCCATAAGTGCTCCATCAAATCAACTTGACATTGTTCATGAATATAAGAAGATTGCATATTTGTATAACGATCAATTATATGGTTGTTGTAACGATCGTCCCTAACCAAGGGTTCTTGCTTCAGTGGTTGTCCATTTGCTCCTATGGGCCGTTCATAAATTCTTGTCAATATCATGTTCATAGGTTCAGGTTCGAACACCTTTAGAGCATCATAATCATACTTATCCTCCACAATCATGTTATGGAGGATGATGCACGTCATCATAATGCTCCGAAGCACCTCTTCATCAAACAAACGAGCAGCCTCCCTAATGATTCCCCACAGAGCTTGGAGGATACCAAAACACTTTTCCATATCTTTCCTATAACCCTCTTGATAAGCAATAAATGATTTTTCCTTCTTTGATTGGGGATGCAGAATTGTTTTAACGAATGTCGTCCACCTCGGGTAGATTTCGTCTGCTAGGTAGTACCTACTAGAGTAGATGGTATTGTTGATTTTATAGGTGATCTGAGGGGTTTGACCTCTCAACACATAGTTGAACACTCGGGATTGACCGAGCATGTTGAGGTTATTTTGAGATCCTGCAACTCCGAAAATGGCATGCCAAACCCATGTATCGAATGATGCATCAGCTTCCAAAATGATACTTTTTTGGCCCTTTCTATTTTCATAATCTCCTTGCTAGGCAGTTGGGAAATTCTTCCTTTACCAGTGCATAAAGTCGATGCTTCCAATCATGCGTAAGAAACGTCAAGCCTCGGCTTTTTGTAGAAGCTTTTAGAGGTTCATAGGCATAGGTTTACGAAGGTAATCCCTCGTGTATAGAGTTTCGATTGTATCACAGAATCTGACCAAACTCTCTAGGATAGTGAATTTCCACATCCTAGCATTCTCATCCACCAAGTTTGCAAATGCGCCAAACGCCAGCATTCGTAAAGAAGCTATAAGCTTTTACTTCGGAAGAAGCCCCAAAACCCCAATAGCATCACACTTCTGAACAAAGTATGCATCGTAATTGCAAACATCATGCATGATTTTATTGAACAAATAGGGCTACATTCTATATCGTTCTCGAAAATCAACAGTAGAGTACAACAAATTTGGGATAAAGTAATCTTCCAAAAGATTCTTACCCCGAGAATGCCTACGGTATGCCCACGTTCAAGCCACGATCGACTTGTGAACCATTTTGGCAGCCTTGGCTTGATTGATCAAGCATACCCACTGCCATGGAAACTTGTTCATCATCTTCTTCCTCCTCTCTTTCTTCTTCAACTCGTTTGCGCCTTCTTTCTTTCATTTCTCACTCTTGCCTCTCCAAGCACCTCCTCATGTAAGACATTGAGAGTGGACTATGAAATCTAAAATCTGAGAAATGAAAGGATAGAGAGGATATGGTGTGAGAGGTCTGAGTTGAGGCTCTGGTTTTATATAGGGATTTAAAAGATAGAGATGACAAGTGGCGCAGTTTTAGATGGTGAAAATCTTATATGAAATCTGATATCTGTATTTTATAATAAATATCAACATGTGCCAATCAAGAATCTTATCCGAAAATCTTATCTGAAATTTGAGATGTGAACTTTATAATAAATATGGATACGTGCCAATCGAAAATCTTATCCGAAAATTGAAATGATAGAGAGGATATGGTGTGAGAGGTCTGAGTTGAGGCTCTGGTTTTATAGAGGGATTTAGAAGATAGAGATGACACGTGGTGCAATTTTAGAGGGTGGAAATCTTATCCGAAATATGAGATGTGAAATTTTTTAATAAATATTTACACGTGGCAACCAAAAATCTTATCCAAATTAATCGTTTAAGTAAAAAATAAATAAATAAATAAAAGTGAATAGTATTTTTCCTTTGCCATGGCAATGAGTGGAAACACAACAAGACTTTTGCAAGATCTGCCACTATTCATGTGAATAGTGACATCCCTTGTCTTGGCCTTGCCCTTTGCTGTGGAAAATGGGTGGAAGTGCTCTAATGGGAAGTTTAAGCAAACATCCTTCTAAATTAGTGAAAACGATGTACACAATTAAAATTAAGGGTTAATTATAGTTTAGTGACTTGTGGTTACACCCTTAAGACATGTTAGTCTCTATCTCCTCAATTTTAACAATCACATACCCCCGTCTTTTAAATTTTTTAAAATGTGATTCCATCGTTAGGGTTTCCGTCAGATCTCTCTGTGAGTTGCCTACATGGCACTGTGGGTCCCACATTTTGCACATTTTTAAATTTTAAATTGATTAAAATATAAATAACATATTAAAAACCCAAAAAAAAAAAAAAAAAAATCTATCTCTCTCTCTCTCTCTCTCTCTCTCTCTGTGCATTCTCCCGATCAAGCTCCAACACTCATAGAGCTTCCACCTCCCTTCAAGTCCATCAAATTTTTGATAATCCTTTAAATTCTTCAGTGTTTTATTGGATAGCCAATAGCAGCAACCTTGTATATATTGAATTAGATGGAAATGATTTACAAGGTCATCCCAGATGTTTTCACAAACATGGTTTCTCTATTGGATAGCCAATAGCAGCCAACCCCCACCCCAGCGCCCCCTTCCCCCTAAAGAAAATCTCGATTTTCTTCGACAAATGGAAAACACATCTCTAATTGCATTAGAAGAATTTTTCATATATGTACAGAAGAACAAGGTCCAATCCCAGCATTTAAAAGAGAAACACAACCTAAAAGAACAAAGAACCCAGAACCCCAACCTACAACAAACCCAGAACCCAACTCGCCGACCACTCTTTCTCCATCCTACAGACCTCATTGCCACCATTAGTCGGCGTTTTCCAGTGAGATTTGCTAGTCTTCATCTCTCTCCCTCTGTGTGCTCTCTACCCCTATATCTCTCTCTCTCAGTGCAAATTCAAAAACCAACAAATTGGAAAACAAAAAAAAAAAAAATATCGAACATTGTTTGCATCTGTGAGTGAAAAACATAATGGAGGATGGGGGAGGGCTATATGGGGTGGTCTCTCAACAACAAAGGGAAATCCGGGAGTGGGGGCGGGGGCTCCGGTAGGGGGCGGGGTGGGGTGGTGTTGCTAGGTTGGGACTGGGGTTCTAGGTTCGTTGGGGGTTGGAGGACGGTGGTCATAGGAAAAGGGGGCGCTGGGTGGTTGTGGTATAGGTTTGAGGGTTGGGTGTTGGAGCTTGATCGGGAGAGAGAGGGAGGGCATTGGGTGGTTGCTCTGCGGTGGAGGGTGGCTGTGGTATAGGTTTGTGGGTTGGGTGTTGGAGCTTGATCGAGCGAGAGAGAGAGAGAGAGAGAATTTTTTTTTAGTTTTTAATATTTTATTCATATTTTAATAAATTAAATTTTAAAATTTTTGAAAAATGTAGGACCCACAGTGCCATGTAGTCAACTAACAGAGAGATTTGACAGAAATCCTAACAAGGAAACCACATTATAACGAATTTAAAAGACTGAGGTATGTGATTGTTAAAATTGAGAAGATAGAGACTAACATGCCTTAAGAGTGTAACTACAGGGTACTAAATTGTAATTAACCCTAAAATTAAAATTAAAATTATTAGATTTGTGTATAAGCAATAATCCTTCTAATTGTAATGTTTAGTTTTAGGGTTAATTTCAATTTAGTACCTTGAACTCTTACCCTTAAGGTATGTTTGCTCATGCACTCTCAATTTTAACGATTACATACCCTAAGCTTTTCAATTTTTTGCAATATGGTTCTGGTGTTAACTTAACTGTCAAAATTTCTGTTAATTGCTTGTGTGGCAAGCCTGGGTCCCACTAATTCACTTCCTTCAATGTCAGTTGGATGGTATTTTTGGGTATTTTGTTCAAAAACGGTTTGGTATTAATGCATGTAATGTGTTCTTCATGGGAGGGAAGACACCAATTACCCGAAAATACTCTTCAACTCACATCGAATAAACGAATAGGTGAGACCCAGGCCTGTCACGCAAGCAATTAACTAAGTTAATGTTGGAACCAAATTGCAAAAAATTAAAAAGTTAAGGTATGTAATTGTTAAATTTGAGAGTGCATGAGCAAACATACCTTAAGGGTAAGAGTTCTGGGTACTAAATTGAAATTAACCCTTAGTTATATATATAATTTAAAACTTTGTTTAAAAAGATAAAATTGACTAAATAAAAGTTGCTAGGTAAGATTAGCATGGTGCTGGATTCGAACATTTCTCATTAGGGTTTTGAGTTTTTGTGCGTGTAGGTAGGTGGTGGGTGGGTAGGTAAAGTGAAAAAGAAACTTATATCTTGATACTTATTTTATAAGAGAATAAAAATAATAGCAAAGTATTTTTCATTTTGGAATTCAAATGGTTGTGCTTTCTTCATTTTGGAACTCAAATAGCAATATGTATTTTGCTCGACGTTTTATTTTGGTCAATAATTTTGAATTTGAACAATTTCATCAATGTGTATCTCTTTAACAAGCCAATTTTATTTAACGTTAATCTACTTCGATGTGTTCGAGTCTCTACATATGTAACGTGCACACATTAATGTTCAAACTAGACAAAAATGACCATAATTAATAGATTAAAACACAAGAGCCTTGGGTTCATTACCAAAAGAAAAGAAAAAAAAAAGAAGAACCAAATTGAAATTTCAAACAAAACCATAGGAATAAAAAAGGTATTCAAACCTTTTTTTGTGGTAAATTTATTAACCAAGTGTTTTTGTTTTATGAGAGCTTCTCTTATTAAAATTTTATTGGTAAAAGATTAGTTAAAGACTTTTAATTTCAGCCGTATATTAGATGAATAAGATAATTTTTTTTAAAATATGTATTACATATGTGATTAAAATCCTTAACTAATTCCAAATGCAGTCTTGCATAGTAGAAAAGGATATTGACTTGTAAACCAGTGGTCTCATGTTTGAACTTCTCATGGCACCTTGGTAGTGTGTATATGAGAAAATTTCATTCATTTTGTAGTTTAGACTATCGTTTGTATTCAAAAACAGAAGACAAGCATTTTCCTTGTTTTATTTTTTAAGAGAAAATTGCATCGCTCACTCAAGAGAAAGACTTTGATGAAATGGAAATAACATTATTTTGATATTTTTAGCCAATAACACTATGACAAGTGTTTTAATACTGCCTAGTGGCATATCATTATTCGGGTTGCTTGCAACTAATGTGTGTATTCGTTCGCTTGACAAACAGAGACTGGAGGGAACTGGCGGGAACCTGCAAAGTAAAAAAGAAAGCACCGTACGCAGTCCTAATTAATTGCACCAAAAGGCATTTGGTTCTCGGTAGTGACCAGTGAGAGCGAGCGAGAGATATCGAAAGCTATGGAAGGCCACGACGACGACGTTTCAATGGAGAACGCAGTCGTTGAGCCCATGCCTAGGAGAACCAAAGGCAGAGGAGGAAGAGGACGTCTCAGATCACAATCCAAAACCCTAGACTACCCAAACAATCCATTTTTCCTCGATGCGAATGAGCCCCCTTCTCAAGGCTACGCTCCTCAACGTTGTCAGTTCCTCTCTCTCTCTCTCTCTCTCTCTCTCGCATTGCTCTATTTGTCATTTCCTTCGGATTAGGCATTTTTTTTCTTTGATGCTCGATTTTCTGTTTGGTTGCTCGGAAAATGCTCAATAACGGGAATTTAGTTGTGAATAATTCCAAATATCACTGTTTTGGTCCCGGATTGAAGTTAGGTAAATAACTGTAGAGCGAGACTGATTTAGTTGTTAGGCTTCGTTTGATTAGATATTAATTCTTAATTTTTGTGCTTGTAATTATTATTTATTTTATTTTTGGCTTAACAAAATGATTATTAGGGCTATTTACGTGTTTTATAACTTCTTCTAGGCCTTTTTATTTTCTATTTCCTCAAATTTTCTTTTTGATTTGTAATGTTTTGTGGACTTCTTTGTTTTGTTGCAGAGAAAGATGAATGAAAATGAAATGACATTTCCTTATTTTGGATCCAAGAAACTACACCTGGCTGTTTCTGAGATTTAATATGATTTACAGGTTAATACTAATTGGCTTCGGGTTTTGGGTTTTGGGTTTAGGGCTAAGGGACAAGGCTTTCTATTTGGTCAGTGAGATATGATAGTAACAAGAACGAATATTTAGAACTTATGTTTATGTTGTATTTGCTTTTGAACGATTTTCTTTTCTGGTAAGCAAGTGGAAGAGAAGACCAGAAGTTAAGTTCCAAGGAGACCAGAACTACCACTTTGTTCTATACGATTATGGTCTAAGGTTGTTATGAAACTCTAAATGAAAAGAAGTGGCTCCTTGTGATTCAAAAAGATAGGGTGCACAAAACAGAATGCATAATGACCCAACAGGGATCCCTTTATATTCTAAAAATTCTTTTGTGTTTTTCTACCCTTCTTGATGGTTATTACAATCAGCCAAGGAGCATGACGGTGCATATGGCTCTTACAGTAAAAAACAAACTTGGGTTTGTTGATGGTATTGTTTAACAATCTGATGCTTCTTCACCAGATTATGCAGCTAGGCTCATTACGTTACAATGATTCTTTTGTGGTTGTTGGATGCTATCTTGAAAGATCTTCATCAAGCTTAAATTTCTCTCTTCCTATCTCACTATGATGAAAGCCTTGTGGGATGAACTGTCTTCGTACCGAGACATTTCTTTTTTTTTTTTTTTGGTACCATGATCTGTCTCTTTCTATTGTTACAATGAGAGGAGTGGGTAATGTAATTTTTTATGGGTCTTAATGATTCATTTGCTGCAATGTGTAGTCCAACTCTTATTCTTGGTGTTCAACAAATATGTTTGTCCTTTTGCTGTCACTTAGTAAGGTTGGCTTATTTCTGGGTGACTTTTGGGTTATTATGTGTGCAGCTATTGAAGGATGGATTGTATTGATCACTGGAATACATGAAGAGGCACAGGAAGATCATATTTTGAATGCATTTGGAGACTATGGGGAAATTAAGAATTTGCATATGAATCTTGACCGTCGCACTGGATTTGCTAAGGTAAGGTTTTTTTTTGTTTTTTTTATTTTGATGCTTTCGGACAAAACCTAGGTGATGCTCCTGTTTGAGCACTAATGGTTTTATTATATAGGATTGAAGCCTTAAGATAGTGTTTTCTTGCCTTAAGATGGTATTCAAATTATCTTCTTTAACTTTCAGATTCATCAAATGTGAAATGGTGTTGGAGTTCAAGGTCTTGCAATTTGTACATGCAAATCCAATTATCTGGATCTTTGAGGTCTTGCAATGTGTATGAAAATTTAGTTGGATCTTAATTCTTATGTTCATCATGGGAATCAAGCACTGAGATTCCCGTTTCCAAGATAATGTTTTTGCTCCTATCAAAAAGTTATTGTTGTTGTTGATGACGATGGATATATTGGTCATCTAAAACCATAAACTATGGCTACCTTCAGTCAGTTATGTAAGGTACTACCCACATCCTATGATTCATATCCCATCAAGTCATCATACTGTGGTTTGGTTAGGAATTTTAGGCATAATATAGACCCTTTCACATGCCTATTCTTTTGTGACGTTTTCAAATCTATGACCTGTCATTTTGCATATCTTACTTTTTTGTTGCCTGTTAATAAATGTACACTTGTCCATTTGAAATTCCTCTTTTGAGGTTTAATTTTCATTGTATCCAATTGCTGAATTTTTGGATGGATTATATACTTGATTCGTGCTTCATCAGCATGGATGCTGCTCTGTCATTCACTCGAAGTGTTTGGGTCTATGAACTATTCTTTTGGTAGGCCAACTCATGATGAAGAAATTTTTTTAGGTTCATAGTCGGGTGGGATCGGAGGGCATTAGTTTCTAGAGAGTTTAAAGACATTGTTCTGCAATATTTTTAGATCGGAAGGCAGCAGAGATGTAGTTCTTGATTGGAATCTCGTTTGTTATTCATCATTAGTGTCACTTATGGTAATTTCAGTTTTGAGGTGGTGAGGTGGGCTCCACAATCTGTGCTGTGTTTTGTTGATTAAAAAAACTTATCTTCAAAATAAATAAAAAGAGAATGCTGGGGCCATATAATTTCTTGGATAATTTTTTTTTTTACTCCAATAGAGGGCTTTACTTAAGAAAAGGGTGAGAAAACGTAGGGATACCTGTTTATGCTTATTAATACTAAACAATTTCAGGGTAATGCGCTGATTGAATATGAGACATTCGAGGAAGCTGATGCAGCAATATCAGCAATGAATGGAGCAAACCTTTTTGGTCGGACCATCCTTGTTAATTCGGCTTTCATGACTGGTCCCTTTGGAAGTAATTCAAGAAGGTTCGTTTTTTGCTGTCCCTTACTTCTTGATTATTTTGTCTGCCATGGGAATAATTTACCATGCCCTTTATTTACCTTCTATTGATATGCTCACGTAAATTCCTCTATCTGCTCTTTTGAGTGAAGGTAAATACACCATGTATAGTTATAAAACCCCATTGTCATTGTGGCATGCCTAGCAATTGTGGTTAGATGCGTATTCAATCCATCAAATTGTTTTAGTTTTTCTGCATATACAAATCTCTTAGGATGCAATTGTTTAAGTAGCCGGATTTAGCTATTCTTATAATAATTGATAGCGCCTTCCCTCTTCTCTGTAGATCACCACAATTGAACCGCTCCAGAAGTCCGAGGATGAAATACTGATTTGGGTTCTGCTTCCCTCAGCAACACTATTATACTTGTGCAAGTGAGTAGTGGCACAATTTTAATATTGCTTTTATTACAAGGTGCATGTTACTGACGTCAGGCAGGGGCATTCTAACTTTCAAAAGATGTAGGCAGGAATGGAATTTGCAGTACTTACATTTTACTAATTACATGTGTAAACGTTGAGATGGTATATCCTTAACATCCCTTCTTGTAGTTGCTTTCGTTTCGATCTGCGCTTTTAACTGATCGTTGAAGCTCATGCAAATTGCTTAGCAAATGCAATGTTGCTGTTGGAGTTATAATGCTCTGTTTCCTTTGCAATTAGGTCTAGCAGATGTCATAGTTGAGTTTGAACTCTATTCTTCATTTACAGTCGTCATTTTTTGGGAGATTTACTATTATACCAAATATAGGAGCCCAAATTATTATTTTTTATTTAAAAAAAACCCTATATGAAATGGACTCTAGAAACACACTCAAAGTCTATTTACAATTTAATAATAAGGCTTTTAACTTCTTTTAAATTACAAAATTGCCATTGATTTTTTAAAACAAACCCAATCTCAAAATCTCATTAAAAAAAGCCCTAAACACTCAATAGGGCATCAAAGTAATTTAATAATCAAAATTAAATTCAATAGGGCAAGCTATTATTTTTTGGGGTTTTTTTGGATTTGTTAATAGAAATTAAATGGTGTAGGGTTTATTTATAGTTTTAGTACTAAGAATGAGTATATAACTAAATTTTTTTTTTTTTTTTTATAAAAAAATTTACAACTGGATTATGCCCGGCCCGGTTCTATTTCAAACAAAACAAGCAAAGAAGGGAAATCTTAGTAAAGGAAGTTTTACTGTAAGCAGGGCTGAAATTTTGTGTGCCTGATTTTGAGTGTGTATTATTATGAATTTCGTATGATTCAGAGTGAGGGTTCCCTTCATCTTCAGTTGTTGTCTTCAAATCTAACCATTTTTGTAATTTCACATATTTATCTTGATCTTTTGTTGTTGTTGTTGTTGTTCCTCTTCTCTCCATATACAATCAACAAATATCTTGCAAAATCCAAACGTGTTTTCGCCCATCTCTTTTCCAATCGAAATTAGCCTTTCTCCTGTCCAAGATTTGATAGGGCAAGTTCGTGCATATCATATCAAGAAAGCTTTTTCCATTTTATGCCACGCCCACGTAGACTCCAAAAACAGTGTAAAAGTGGGTCCTCCTTCACCTACACAAGATACTCTTACCTGATTGTGCGCATGAAGATTCTGATTTTGATGATAAGTGCATCTTTTCACTGTCTCGTATGGTGGACCCTTTCTCCGGCAGGAAAGGTGTACAGCCCATGTAGAGGATGTTTTACCTTGTTTGCCCAAAATTAGAAAATGGGAGGGTGCTTTTTTATCATTTTTATACATTCATTGTCAAAGTGTAATGGGGTTCAAATTTGAGATTATTAATTTATAAGTCACGACTCTTTTTAACAAGATTAGAGCCCATTGACAAAGAGAATGGTTGGTTCGGACAAAGATGTTTATATTTTTGGTCGAACGGACAACAATGTTGAATGACAATTATTTGTAAACAAATAATGCACAAAAAAGTATATGGATCGTGCATTTTGTGTCAAAAAGTTTATGGATATGTTTCAATTTTTCTAATGGTGGTCTGCAATTGGTTGCGCGGTTCAACGTATGTGACCTCAAATTTTGTCTAGTGGAGGATTGAATTGAATTTTGTATACTCACTTTAGTATAATCACGCGTGTTGTGCTTGTAGCCATCCTGAATACATGAGTGATTGCTTCTTGATCATGTTATTATGGATGAAATCAACAAGGCAGGGAAGAAAAAGTGAGAAAGAGGGAAAGACGCAAGGAGTAGTGATATGGTTTTTTGTTTTTGTTTTTCAGTTTAAAATTAACAATGGAGTAGTGATATTGTTAGTCGAATGCAAATATGGGCGATTCCTGATTATTAACATATGGGACACGTGACACATGAACAATAAAGACGTGGTCGACTAAGTATCATCATAGAGGTAAGAATTAAGAGACTTAATAAACGGCCACCTATATTACGATAGACGAACGAGTTATAACACGTGATCATAGCACGAGAAGTACATAATAATTGAAAGTACCAACTAAAAGTTTTGTTTTGTACCTATTTGTGCCCATGATATAAAGCTACACAAGCACAGGAGAGCCACGGCCTTAGCATATGTTATAAAACATCCACATGCCTCCTTGACACGAATTCAGCAGAAAAACAAAGAGTATTGTGGTGTGTCTGGTTGGTAGCATCCAAAACTTAAGTTTGTTATGGTCGAAAATCAGAAAATAGTTTGTCCCTACTAGCCTGCATCATCAACCCTACTTGATTATATAATGGTTCTATTTTGCCCTATTCTCTTTTTCTCGATTGATTGACAAAAAATTGAGAAATTTATCCATGCCTCCTCATCAACACAGCAGCCTGCCGACATGAAACAATCTTTAGAAAAAAAGAAAATAAAATAAACTGTAGAAAAAACGGAAAGAAAAAGAAAAGAAATTTAAAAAAATGAAATAAAACTTTAAATATAGGGAAGGGGAAGGAGAGGCAAGACTTGTCTCAAGAAAGCTTTTTTCCATCCTATGCCAGTGCCGCGCCCACGTAGGCTAACATAGGGTAAAAGCGGGCCCTCCCTCAACAATCCGATACGTTAAGATTCTGGTTTTTTTTAAAAATTTATTATTATTTTTATTTTTTAAATGGTAAGTGTTGTTGGAAGTTATTTCTTGTTTAATACCCATTTTTTCTTATTTGGATTTGGTCTCCTCTTTTTTTTTTGGTTGGTCAAGATGGATTTTGTCTCCTAGTTACGTAAACGATACTGGATCTTAATCAGGTTAGGAATTCAACTAGGATATTACCAGTGGCCCACAATAAATTATTTTATGTGCTAGGGTTTTATGGATCAATAGTTCATAATCTATTCAGAGTAAAGAGGTTTAATCCTACATCTATAAGGATATCTTAGGAATCCTTGAAGGGTAACAGTGGTGGATATAGGATTTAAAAAGGGAAACAGTGGCAAATATAGGATTTAAAAGCCGGTTGGCGAAAACTTACGTATTAAACTCAACGGTACAATTGAATTTCATTAACAAACACTAATGAATTAGTTTTTAATTTAAGAATTAAGAAAGAGAATCCCATAAAAAAGAAAGAGAGAGAGAGAGAGAGTCCAAAAAAAAAAAAAACAGAGAGAAGTTGTGTCCCATGAAAATAGGACCCCATGTTCTTATTGTGGGTTTAAAAAAAAAAAAATTGATATATTAGGGTTTAGGGTTATTTAATAAAAAGTTTCAATGCTTAATAAATTCACTAACCAAGGGCAAGTTTTGGTATTTTGAATGTTTTATCATTTTCGCTTTTTGCTTTATATATACTAGGCGTGTGCCCATTGAATTTTTTATATTTTTTTTTATTTGAATTAAAAAGATAGCAGGTAGTTGTCATCTATAAAAATAGGCCTCATTATCTGATTTTTTTAAATATTTATTTATTTAATATGAAAAAAGTGTGAATTTACCATATTATCCTCATTTAATTACTAATTTCAATTCTTAATGTTTGCATTAACCAATGACATTTTATGGTATTTTAAATGTTTTACCATTCTCTGCCTTTTGCTTTATATATATATATATTTTTTTTTTTTTGGGTTTCAACTAAAGAATTTTGAAGTAAAACTTTCACACATGTTAAGTACAACCCATTAACACACTAAAAGGCATATTAACAACTTGATAAATAAAGGGAGCTGATTTCCCCATTCCCCTTTTCTCCACTTACACTCCCTTTTACTTTTTAATACTTTTTAATCAATTTTATTCTTTCTCTGTCCTATTCTATCCTTAAACACTTAACTTCTTACTTGATTAAAGAAAAAAAATAACACTGAAAATGGAGTGCAAATTGGAAAATTAAGTAAAAAGAAAAAGAACTAATATAAAAGTGAAGTAAAAAGAAATTAATGTAGGGTAAGGGTATAATAGGAAAGATAAGGAACAAAATTGATTAAACAGTATTAAAAAGCGAAAGGGAGTGTAAGGCCCCGTTTGGGATTGCTTTTTTTCGCCAAAAACTTGCTTCACTTTTAAAAGCAATGGCCTTTTGACAGCAGCTTTTAAAAACAGGCTTTAGGTTGCTTTTCAAAGCTACTTTCAAAAGAAGCAAAAATGAACATTTAATGAATTTTTTTAATTCCCAAAATACCATCATTCATTTTAAAAAATGACAACACCTCCACTTCCACATCCACATCCAACTCCACCACTTGCACCACCACATTCACTACCTCCACAACCACCGCCACCACCACTTCCTCCTCCTCCTCATCCTCCACCACCACCACCACAACCACCACCTCCTCCACCTCCACCACCTCCACCACCACCTCCTCATTCACCACCACCACCACCACCACCACATCCTCCTCCTCCTCCTCCTCCTCCTCCTTCGCCACCACCTCCACCAACTCCTCTACCACCTCCAAATCCACCACCACCTCCACAACCACCAACTCCACCTTCATCACCACCTCCACTCCATCACTATAACTACCACCACATGATTAGTACATAACACTTTTAACATCATGTCTATTTTAGTCATTATTCACAGTTACAACAATTTTATATTAAAATTTACCAAACCTTTTTTACACTGCTTTTTGTACTAACAGCACTTTAAAATTATTGTTTACTAAACATGGAGCTGCTTTACTTTATAGCTAATTATTTTCAAAGCACAGTAGAAGCAACTTTTTAAAAAAGTGACAGCAATCCCAAATTGGGCCTAAGTAAAGAAAAGAGGAGTGGGAAAATCATATCCCTAAATAAAACCATTAACAACCTAACCCGTTAACAAAACAAAAAACCCTTAAAACATTTGATAAATAACACATTGACAATCAAACCCCTTTAACACAAGAATTAAATAACCCAGCCCATTAACACAACAAACTCATAACTCAACCCATTAATAGGCATCAGAGTTAATGATTAAGAGAAAATGAGAGACATAAGATGAAAAAAAAAAAACCAAACCAGACTCACACTAGGCATAAGATAAAGCTAAAACAGAGGTAGAAATCAGATTTCCACCTTGCCAACAATACCTTCCACATAGAGGAAGCGGCAGGAAATTTTCTAGGTTATTTGTTGGTATTAGAGAAAATTTTATCTTTCAGCTGCCCTAAATTTCAAGCTATACTATTGTGGTAATGATAATCTAATTTCATCTAATCTAGATAAGGTCAATGACTAAAATATAGTATCTAATTTTACAATAATGTTAGATACTATTGTTCATTCAATGGGAGAGGCCAAAGCTCCTCTTTTTGTTCATTCTAGATCCACACATCCCTCCCAAAATGAAGTTTGCAAATAGAACCCACGAAGCCACCAACAATATCCAAACCACCTTTTCTCTTTGAGAGCCTTTGCCACTGATTTCTCCAATTTATTCTGCAATCTTAGAGGCCTAGGAATCACTGCCTTTGATCAGTCACACATTTCTGCATCAAACCTTACCAAGAACTAGCAATCCTTCTTCGCATCATGTACCTTTGCAACACACATGAAAAATTGCCTCCTAGGATTCAAATATGTCCAAAAGCAGTTCGAATTGTAGCAACCTTACCACACCAACACATTAGCGCATGTACACCCATTTCAGGAATTGAATTGCTTCTTGATCTTCTTCTTCGCAAAATGAATTAGGGCAAGTTCTATAAGCAGTTTCCTATGGACTCGATTTTTTGGTATGAAAGTAAAGACTTGATGTTGGGTTAAAGGAGCTAGCAATGACCTTGGAATGGGTGCCAAGGTCGGAGCGCGAAATATTTTTATTTTCCATAAATGCCCTTCAAGTGGACAATTCGGACTTAGCTATCAAGTGTGGTAGGTCCCACATCTATCACGTCAGCATTTAACTTCTGACAAGACAGTCAATCTAATGGCCGATGTAAATGGGTTAGATTTTGAAATGCTGGATATCATATTAGTAAAATTGAAGCATCGAGGCCCATATTGATACACACCCTAAATCTCGATGGTGTGAATGTCGTTAATCCTAATTTTTTATCAACAAAAATATAATATACCTAGTGCTTCAATAGACAAAATAGTTTAACTAATACATATTCACTAAAAACCACGTACATTTGGACAATTTATGACTAATAATACACATCAAAGGCAAAAGCGTGGTCGATTTGTCATTATCGAAAGAGGTAAGAGCCACGAGGGATAGGATCTAGGAGAATTTCTTCGATAAAACTTGGGGAAAAGCAGAGTACATAATGACGGAATGTACCAACTAAAGAAACTTTGTTTTGCAGTGCACCTATCTGTTTTTTTCCTCATCTTTTTATATCCCGTTCAGATAATAAAGCCACCCAAGTACACTTGAGAGGTATGGTCTTAATTTGACACTTTGGCGACTCATTCTTGGCATGTCTTAGAAAAGACCAAAACTTTTTTCTTGATTGACAAAAGGTGATATACTTCCTCATAATCCATCTAGCAGCCTTTCTGTGCTGCCGACATGCCACAATCTTGAACACGTAGTGGAGTATGGGATGGATCATCATGCCTCTTGAGTCAGTAATTAATTATCAATGGTGTCTTCAACGTTTTTTTGTGCGGATGTTGACAATGACATGAGTAGTATTGAATAAAATCTGGGGACCCTCTAAATTTATGGTTCGGGAAAAAATATATTTGTTAACAAAACGTTTTTGTTATGAAAATTTAAAATGTCATGATCATGTGTGAATCAAAATTAATGTGCATGGGCTTTGCCCCCTCTTTAATAAAAATAAAAAATAAAAAATTGTGTGAATGAACGTGCGCAGATTTTTGTGTCCAAGATCTTATCTAATGACGGCACTTGATTGATTATGTTTCGCACTAACACTCAAAATAAGTATCTACACGTTTCTGTGCTCAAAGTGAAGTTTCATCACCAAAGATTATAAATGTGGCTCATTGAATAGGTTTACATACGATTTAAACTAAGAATAAAATCAAGTATTGATGAAGTTTGTGTTGGCGAGTAGAGTATATCCTATTCTATTTGGGTTTTATTTTTCCTTTTGTATAGATATTATGTAATTAGGATACCACTTGTTTTCCTTGTCTAACCCTACTAGGGTTTGTAACCTTATTATAAATACCTCCTTTTGGAGAATGAAATACATCTGAAAATATTCTACCCATATTGTTTGACTTGGTATCAGAGCCGACTTTCTGGTAACCTGTGTATTGTGCCCACCCGTGTTTTTACTCTGTGCCCTAATTTCCTTTTTAGGGTTCTTGTGCTCGTGTTCTACTCTGTGCCCTAATTTCTTTTTAGGGTTCTTGTGCCCGTGTTCTACTGTGTGCCCTAATTTCTTTTAGGGTTCTTGTGTCTGTGCCTTTGCCGTGTTCCGCTGTGTGCTCTGTCGTGTTTGTGCCTCTACTGTGTTCGTGCATTTGCCTCTACTGTGTTTGTGCCTTGTGCTCTGTCGTGTTCGTGCCTTTACTGTGTGCCTCTACTGTGTTCGTGCATCTGCCTCTACTGTGTTTGTGCCTCTGTTGTCTTCGTGCATCTGCCATATTTGTGTCTGTGCTGTGATCTGTTGTATACTCTGCGTGATTTGTTGAGTTTCTGCTACAATCATGGGTGGTAATTCCATTGTTGGTGCTGCTGGTGCTACTGCTGCTTCTGCAAATTTGCGTGTTTCTGACTCTATTCCAGGTACTGGCTCTAATACTTGGATAATTGATACTGGTGCTTCTGATCATATGACTTATGATGATAAATTTTTTGATGAGTTGTCTAGTAACACCCGTAACCCATACATAACTAGTGCTAATGGCTTGCCCTCTCCAATTACTGGCGAGGGCACTATTTCTCTCACCCCAACTCTGTCCTTGTCTCATGCGTTATTAGTTCCCAATATCCATTGTAACTTGTTATCTGTTGGTCGCTTACTTGATACACTTAATGCTTCTGCTACTTTCTATCCTACCCATTGCTCTTTTCAGGATCTCAAGACTCACGAGGTGATTGGGCATGGTAAACGGATAGGGGGGTTGTATTATTTGACATTACCTTCTGCACCAGTTCGTGATCGTGTCGTTAATACTGTTCAACGTTGCAGTGTCAAAGACAAACAGCAAATTTGGTTATGGCATCGTCGCTTGGGACACCCGTCATTTGGCTACCTTAAGCGTCTGTTTCCATCTTTATTTCGCTCCTGTGATGAGTCCAGTTTTAAGTGTGAGACATGTGTAATGGCCAAGAGCCACCGTACTGTTTTTCCCTTAAGTAATAATAAAGCTGCTTTGCCTTTTGAGTTAGTACATTCTGATGTCTGGGGTCCTGCTCGTGTGACTTCTCATGGTTTCCGTTGGTTTGTGACGTTTATTGATGACTGCACTCGCTTAACATGGGTGTATTTGATGAAGAATAAACATGATGTTGCCTCTATTCTTCCTGACTTTTGTGCCATGGTGTCTACTCAGTTCCATGCTCGTGTTAAAGTATTTCGCACTGATAATGGCGGTGAATATGTGAATCATACCTTGGCCCAATTCTTTCGTGATCAAGGTATCATTCACCAAACTACCACTCCATTCACACCTCAACAGAATGGTGTGTCTGAAAGGAAGAATCGCCAGTTACTTGAAGTTGCTCGCTCTCTGATGTTGGATATGTCTGTTCCCCATCATCTTTGGGGACATGGTGTCTTGTCCGCCGCCTACTTGATTAACCGTACTCCTAGTCGGGTTCTTGATTTCAAGACTCCACTTGATGTGTTATGTGCCCTCACTCCTCCGGTTTCAGTCTCTAAGTTACCTCCGAAGGTGTTTGGGTGTGTTGCGTATGCTCATGTCTACTCTCATCAAAGGAGTAAACTTGATCCTTGTGCTCTCCGCTGTGTCTTCATTGGTTATTCTACAACTCAGAAAGGTTATAAGTGTTATCACCCGCCTACTCAGAAGGTACATGTCACTTTGGATGTCACATTTCATGAAGAGGTACCCTATTATGTTTCTCCCTCTTCTTCAATTCAGGGGGAGAGGGGGAGTGAATTGAAGAATTTGGAAAATATGGAATTTTTAGGCGAACAGGATGAAAACGACCGGTCGCTGATAGGAGGAGACCGGTCGCTCGAGTCGAGCTGGGACTACAGTACCGATACAAGAGAAGCGACCGGTCGCAATGAGGAAGCGACCGGTCGCGAACCAATCTGCCCAGGAAACGACCGGTCGCACATAGGAAGCGACCGGTCGCCCGCGTCGATGAGCGACAACAGCACCGATACGAGCGAAGCGACCGGTCGCCAAGCAAGTAGCGACCGGTCGCTCGACAAAAATGTTGATGTTTTCGAGCCCCTCTCAGAAGGAAATAACAGTGATATTGGCGACTCCCATACAGATGAAATTGATAATATACCCCCCTCTGCCCTGCCATTGCCTCAATCAAGTTGTGATAATGAGGTACTTTCTAGTGATATGCCTACCTATTCTTTGCCCCCACGTACTACCCGTGGGAAACCTAAAATACAATATTCTCCTGATATACATGCCAAGTCTAAATATCCCATTAACCATTATATGTCAACTCATCGTTTATCTAAGTCATATGCATCATATTTGTGTCAATTATCTAGTGTATGTGTGCCAACTAAGTTGCAGGATGCTCTATCTGATCAAAACTGGGTAGATGCAATGCATGTTGAGATGGAAGCCTTGAACAAGAATGCCACTTGGGAGTTAGTTCCTTTACCAAAAGGAAAAAAGGCAGTTGGATGCAGATGGGTGTTTACTTTGAAGCACAAGGCTGATGGTTCCATTGACCGATACAAGGCAAGATTGGTAGCAAAAGGGTATACTCAGACATATGGAGTGGATTACACAGAGACTTTTGCTCCAGTAGCTAAGCTCAACACTGTACGCGTGCTCTTATCCTTAGCTGCTAACCGTGACTGGCCGCTGCTACAATTTGATGTCAAAAATGCATTCCTCCATGGTGATCTCAAAGAAGAAATATATATGGATCCTCCGCCAGGTATCCCTGTGACCTCTAAGGAGGGTGTGGTGTGTAGGCTACGGAAATCCTTGTATGGATTAAAGCAGTCTCCAAGAGCATGGTTTGGAAGGTTTGCTGCATCTATGAAAAAGTTTGGGTATGTGCAAAGTAACTCTGATCATACTTTGTTTCTGAAGCGTCATAAAGGTAAATTGACGGCTTTAATTATTTATGTTGATGATATGATTGTGACTGGTGATGATCATGTAGAGATACAGAGTCTTCAGAAGTATCTGGCTTCTGAGTTCGAGATGAAATCATTGGGTGATTTAAAGTATTTTCTTGGGATTGAAGTTGCCAGATCTAAACATGGTATTTTTCTATCCCAAAGAAAGTATGTTTTGGATTTACTTGCAGAAACTGGAATGTTGGATTGTAAACCGATTGATACCCCTAGTGAGCAGAATCATAAGTTGGGGATATACCCCGATCAAGTTCCGACTGATAAAGAACGTTATCAACGACTTGTGGGGAAGTTGATTTATTTGGCTCATACTCGTCCAGATATTGCTTATGCTGTAAATATAGTAAGTCAGTTTATGCACTCTCCTAGTGTAGATCATATGGGGGCTGTGACTCGTATCTTAAGGTATCTGAAAGTAACTCCTGGCAAGGGGTTAATTTTCTCCAAGTATGACCATACAAATGTAGAAGGGTATACAGATGCTGATTGGGCAGGTTCAGCCACAGATAGGCGTTCGACGTCTGGGTATTTTATGTTTGTGGGTGGCAATCTTGTTACATGGAGGAGCAAGAAACAAAAGGTGGTGTCTAGATCCAGTGCTGAGGCTGAGTATCGGGGAATGGCCCATGGTGTATCTGAGTTACTATGGTTGAGGAGATTGTTGAAAGACCTTGGTTTTGGGCCTAATAAACCCATGGATTTATATTGTGACAATACGGCTGCGATTGCAATTGCTCATAATCCTGTACAACATGACCGTACAAAGCATGTGGAGGTTGATCGAAATTTCATTAAAGAAAAGTTGGATGCAGAGATTGTGTCCTTCCCTTTCATCCGTTCAGAGTATCAGTTAGCTGATGTTCTTACGAAAGCTGTTTCTACAAGTATCTTTCTCAACTCGCTTGACAAGTTGGGCATGCGTGACGTCTTTGCTCCAACTTGAGGGGGAGTGTTGGCGAGTAGAGTATATCCTATTCTATTTGGGTTTTATTTTTCCTTTTGTATAGATATTATGTAATTAGGATACCACTTGTTTTCCTTGTCTAACCCTACTAGGGTTTGTAACCTTATTATAAATACCTCCTTTTGGAGAATGAAATACATCTGAAAATATTCTACCCATATTGTTTGACTGTTTGTTGACACATAATCTCACCCGAGTCGATTCACCACTAATAAAATGCCACGTGGAAGGTCGGAATAAGTAGGATATCCATCCCTCAGTCACATTGAACCCGACCAGACGTGTTCGAATTATTCTATTGACCTAACTCCCCGACCTTATTTGTTGTGGTTGGGTCCATCTGTTCTCACACCCGATCAAAACACTTGGATGAAGTTGCCATGAAACTCTCCCATCTGGGATAAGCTAACCGGACCAGGACCAGTTGGGACTTGGTCACAGATTACTCTCCTAAGGAGAAAACTTACCTATATCGGGAATACTACTGTAACGCTATCCCACACCAATCATTCATTGTTATGTAGTGTTTTAATTTTCCAACATAGTAATGTGTGATAGGTTTGGGATAGTGCCATAGTGACATCCCTGTTGCATGTAAGCTCTTTTGCCCCTAAACCCACTTCATAAGCCAATTGTTACCATATGGTTGAGTTGGTAAGGTTCGTTCTCCTCGCTATCTAGACCTAAGTTTCAGTTCAGCTGCCAACAATTCTCTTGGTGGGTAATTTGTTAAAAAAAAAAAAAAAAAGCTTAAGACCTTCTCTGTAAGTCCTCAAAAAGACCTTGATATGCTATAGCCCTGGAATGGGGTAGCCTCCTCTCCCCCTAAATTTTTTGTTTAAAAAAAGAATTAAAAAGCTTTAAGAAAGTTACGCAAATTTGAGACGTGTAAAACAAATATTAACAAACAAATAAAAAGGATATATTTAGGTCTAGCCAGAAATGAGAGGCAAGACTTGGCGTATGGGACTTTCTGAAAAGACCTTCTGATGTATAGTATTTGTGAAAAGTTGGGAAAGCAAATATAAAATATAGGAAGTACCAACTTGGATTTTGTTTAGATACATTTATGTTTTTATCTCTTTATTTCTTTATCCATTAAGAAAAGCACCCACATCCACTTGGCAGTCCCCTCAATTACACGAGTTCAACAGAAAACCAAAGCTTGTTGTGTTGTTTTGTGTTGCGTTTTGTGTTTTGTGTTTTGTGTGGCAATTGGATCCACAACTTTCTTAATAAGTTTATTGTGGTTATCGAAAGTTGTTTGATTGACTAGCTATTTTGTTACATCTTTCTCTTTCTTGCAAATTAAAATTTGACGTATATATACAAATTATTATTAAAATATTCATAAAAATACTTATACACACATGTCAAATTGTCATCAATAGAGTTCGAACTTAATGAAGAAGGAGGGCAGTATGCTCCCGTTGTTATTTCAATTGCTTAATATTCTTTTTTTCGTCTCCCGCATTTTCTCTCTTTCTTGATTGAAAGAATTCGTGACAAGTCATCTGTCATGATCAATACAGCAGCAGCCAACATGCATGCTACAATCTGTTGTGCCGACAAGCATGCTACAATCTTTTTTTCTTGTTCATGAAAATAAAAAAGAATGAAAAAAAAAGAAAGAAAAAAAGAATATTAATCAGCATGCAATTTGAGCACGTGGAGTATGGGATGAGATGGGATGACTGTAGGCTCTAATTAATTAAGCAAATAATTATACATCAGCGGCGTGTTCAACCTTTTGCTATATGGTGTTGACTTAGATATCGGGGCAGGGAATATTGTGCTCAAATTTTTTCGATGAATATTGTGATTCAAAAGAGTATATAAATTTTAGTAATTTAATTGAGTAGTTAAATAATCTCGGATTCAAGTGATTTTTTTATAGAAGTGATTTTTGAATGAATGAATATATACAAAATAGACTATTTGACTTATTGAAATAGAATACGGAGTGGACCCAACAAGGATGTTCCTCAAATAAGCTTATTTGAGAGATCCCTCAACCATGGGCGGAGCCAATGAAGGCTCACAGTGGTCAAGTGACCCTTCTCATGTTTAGCATATTTGATATTTTTACATGTTTGTACTCGATTTTTTTAAACAGTATTTCTAAAATTTGACCATTCTCACCATCTCACTTTGCGAAAACTACAAAAATAAAGATGAAAACTTTTGTCCCCCATGTCCCTAACTTATGCTACTTTCCCTTTTAATTATTTCTTTATTTGTAATAACTTAATAATTATTAACCTAATTACCTAAAACTAAAAGCATGACAATTCAAATTGAAGTTGGACAACCTATGCTTTGTTCTAAATATTTTGGAATGATATGGAAATTAATACAAAGGATTTTATTATCAAATGAATTTTTTATTTTTATTTTGTGTTAATCTTGTTATTTGAGATTGACCACTCTTGATAGATTTTCTGTCTTCACCATTGCCTCAGCAGAAGTTCTTTATATATATATATATATAGAGAGAGAGAGAGAGAGAGAGAGAGAGCTGCAGAGTGGTCCATTAATTGTGGATTTGAGTATATTATATTTCTGAAATCCCAACCATCTATCTTTTAGATATTCCTTCAAAGAACATATGCAAAACACCATTTGACCACTCAATTAATTGAGGAATCCTTCAGTAGAAGGGGGTTGCGTGTGTGTATATAGTGTGGGAACTGAAAGATACAAAGCTAAGATGAAGACAAAAGTGATTTGGTAAAACTCATAAATCACCACAAAAAAGAGAACAAACAACTAAGGAAGAACACAAGAATCTACAGATGTTTGATTATGTGTTTATGTACTCTAGTGATCTCTCATTTCACTAGAATAATATGAATAACTTTGATTTACAATCAAACTCCCTTAGCCCCTATGCAAAACCCTAGTTCTCTATTTTTTCTCACCCTTACTCAATCTTTTGGTGCCTCTCTTGTACTCTCGTCAACTTTATTTAACCCTCATAAAATCCTATTTATAGTACTTAGGTTACAATTAGACCTGAAGTAGAAAACTAAAAGTCTCAAAAATAATAGATAAACCACCTTCCGATAAAGCTGGAAAACCCAAAAAATAAACAAAAAAATCGGTCGGCTAACAACTAGTCACTCGATTTGCGACAAATTGTGACTGGTTGGTGAACTACTCTGACTGGCTGCCTTGTTGCTGCTCCAAAAACTACGCTCTCAGTATTAAAGGCCGGTCCTCATATTCCAGTTGTTTTTCCTACTTCAAAACTTGAATCCAAAATGACGAGCGAACTACGACAATCTCCACCTTTGCGAACCATCACCCAATAAGTATGGTTGTTGTACATTCTATAACCTCTTTAACCTATTGAAAGCTGTCCTAACCTTCTTCAAGAAACTTCACCTTGGGAAGAGACCATTTCCCTTAACGCGCCTCAAGAGAGGAAAGAATAGCATGAAGTTTAAAGTTTACCGGGATGAGTTACTTATTTGGACAAATTCTCTGTTTGTCGGGAAATATATAATTTCTTTGTAGTGAGGACCGGTCCGGTTCTTGGAATTTAAAACCCATTTTTAATCGTTTTATTTCAGTCCCTTTCAGCCGATTGTGGATAGTTCTTGTTCGGTCAAAATCCCAACCCTAAGATTTTTGTAACTATCTTAGTTAGTGGATGCATTTGTACCTATCATATCTTGTCCAACCAAAATGGAGCACAAGAACTTGTGCGCTCATAATAATATTTAGAAAATAAATAAATAAATAAATTTGCATCAAAATTATTGATGTTCCTTCTTAGGAAATAAAAAATAAAATAAATGATGGACTTGGAGGCATGATGTGCATGCCTTTCTTTCCCTATCAGAAAGATGTTAACGTTTTGCCTTGTCCTCCCTCTGTTGTGCCTGCATGCAACAGATGACCCGGCTGGCTTAGCAATCAGAATTGACTGGCGTACCAGCACTGTTCTTGCTGGATAGGGATAAGGATATAAGAAAGTGACAATTAGCCAATGTTTATATGCAAACCTACCAAGACAAATCCAAATTTTCAAAAAATATCCCTGAGGGACACAGGCATCGGTTTTCATGAATAAGATGTGATATTCATATTTATTGTAGTCGTTTTCTTACGTGTTTTTTGTTTGGTTTGAAAAATAAAAAGAAATAGGCAAAATACGAGATACCGGACACAAAAAATGTGTAAATGACTTGAGTTTATATATTTGGACACGATAAATACCTGAACCCTAAACCATTTGCAAACAAACCAAAACTTCAACAAAATGTTTTCAGCCACAAGAAAGAAACAGGCGAACTATAATACTGCTGAGCTCAGCCAGAAAATGCTTCTGAAAATTGCATGGTAGTTTATAGCTGTCACAGGATTAGAGAGAAAGGAAGATCAAATTAAATATGCATGGTTGCTTTCTTCGTACCATTCGAATTAAAGGGAGAATGCTATGTAGCAGCTGGCTACATCAGACAGACTAGTGGCTCACGATGTGCACCATATGTGCACGAGAAAATCAGACGTACCCTAGGACACATGTCAGCAGGCTGTGGTTTGTGACATTAAATGACCAATATTGTATATATATACTTTCTCTTTTTTGTGACATTAAAGGACCACTTCATTATTGTAAGAGCATCTCCAACCGATATGTCAAAAGTGCCACATAGACATTTAATGGCTAGAAATAACATTTCACATCACTCCAACCGAATTGTTAAAGCTGATGTAGAATGAAGGTTGTAGGTCCAGCTGTTACTTTTACCATCCCAAAAGCAAGATGTCATATGAATATTTGATTATTTTTTAAAGACAGCTGGCTGTTACTTACATTTATTATTTTCCTTTTTTATTTTTTTCTTCTTTATCTTGAATGATTTGACTATTACAATAATTATTTATTTGACATATCGGGTGGAGTGTAAATGTCAAATTTTAAATTTGATATTTGGTATTTGACATCTCCTCAGTTTTCCTATTACCATTTTCCCATTGCCACCTTGTTTCTTCCTTATTTTTGTGACACCTGTCCTCTCTCACTTATCATTAACCTAACTTTGTTAACTTATCATTGAAACTAAAAAAGCAAAAACCCAACAACCAACGACGAATCACCCACCCAACTCCAATAGCCGACCGCCCCCCCCCCCTCCGGTGCGCCCCCCCTTCTGTCTGTTATGGTGAAGATGATTTGAGGAGAATCAATTGTTGGTTTTTGGGAGGAAACGGATCTGGCAAACATCCAAAGGCTCCAAGGCTGAAATTTTGAAGAACTAAAAGACCTAAAAAAGAGACCTTTCAAGATTTTCCGGCATCGTTGAGGCGTCTCGCATGTGGTCATTTGGAGAGAAATTTTTGATTTGGTGAGGAAGGGAAAGCAAGGGTCACGGTTGATGATGCACTCGAAGTGGAGATTAGTTGGCTTAATTCAACAATCTTGATCTGGTTTGGCAATTCTAGGAGAGAGACATGGAGGGTTGGGGCGGTGAGGGCAAAGGAGGTTGCAAATCGCTTTTGAATAATTATTATATTTAATTTTAATACAAATTAGTAGACTTAACAGAGTTAGGTTAATGTTAAGTGAGAGAGGACATGTGTCACAAAAATAAGAAACAAACAAGTGGCACAGGGAAAATGGTAACAAGAAAACTGAACTCCCCTTGGAGATGCTCTAATGGCCCTTTGTGGTTAGTGGCTTTTTTTAGCTGAATTATGAATGCAATCCTAGAATTTCTCAATTTTTTTTTAAAAAAAAGGGAGAAAGAGAGGTTGGTGAAACATTTAAACTACCAAAAAGTATCATTAGACCATCTTCAATGGAGCTATCAATATAAAAACATCTAATTTTGTGCTTGATGGATTAGATCATCTACAATCATATATACTCCTTATTTTCTAGTTAAAGTTTAGCTAAAAATACTATAAAGTAGGCAACTCCCTATAAAATTTTAACTCCAACCGAACTCCCTAGTTTAGGAGATCATAAATGCTTTCATTCCTTTTTAATTTAACATAAAAGCTCATTCTCTATATAAACTAATAACAAAAAATTAGTTAACATTAAACAAAATGTTTAAAATAATAATATTAAAGTAAAGTAGCTTTTAATTATAGGGAGTCACTAAGAATCCTTTCTCTCTCCTCAGATTTAGGAGCTCCTAGACGTCTCCCTATTTTAGGAGGTGGATATAGAGCATGAATGAAGTTGTATTTTTCTAATTTCTCCCTAAAATTTATTTAATGAGGTAATTTAGGGAGTGCATAGTTGATAATTTAATATCTTTGCCTAAATCTCCTTCCATCTGATGTGTTCAATAATGGAGTTATTTTATTTATTTGATAAAAATTGTATCCAACAATCAAACTGATTGAAGCCAAAGCTCTAATACCAACTGTTGCAATGACACTTTGAGCAAGATACAAATTACACGTTGTTGATTCTAAGAATACCCAATTAATTTCAGAAGAAACACATGTAGAGTTAAAAAAAACTCAATTAAGAGAGTGTAGTTCTCAATTTTAGAGAAGAAACACATGTAGAGGAAAAAAAACTCAATTAATTTAATTCAATATTTAAAATTGTTTACTTAGAGCATCTGTAATGGTGAGGGTCATTTTAATAAATTGAACTTTTGAGTTGCACTGGTAAAGTTCAATTCATTTCAGAGATCAATATTTCATTTCAGGGATCAATAAAATGAACTCTGAAATGAAATTCATTTCAATAAGCTGGCACACAATAATAACTCTACAGCCTCTCTCTTATTGACACATGGATAACATTACTTTTAAAAAATTTCATTACATTTAGTTAGTGTAAACTAGCTGTTACTTCTTTTTTCAAAGCAACTAGCTGTTTCTAATTTATTTCACTGTTAAAAAAAAACATCTAGTTATTATATATCCTAGCCATTACTGATTTGTTTCAGTTTTCAAAAAAAGTATAGCTAATATTAGCCATTGCTAATTTATTTCACATTTGAAAAACACAAATGGCTAGTTCCCTTTTCAAACGGCTAATTATTTACCTATAAATACATATATAGCAAACAACTCTCCCAAAACTTCCTACACCCACAAAAAAATTGTTTATGTTGAAAATTTATTTTTCAATAAAAAAAATGAGCAACCAAAGAAAGGGAACTCATTTAACTATAGGGAGCAAGAAAAATTACTGTGCACAGCCTATGTTGAAATTTCGCAAGATCCAAAATTGTAGGTACCGACCAACATTTAGATGATCTTTGGGTTCGCAAGAAAATTTTGTTATTAATTATATATATTAAAAATTGGTCTCTTTTTAAAGATTTATTTAAAACCATTTTAATTGTAATTAATTTTATTTATTTTATTTTATTCAATTATTTAAAAAGATATTTAAAAAAATATAATTTTTAATTTATAAGCTATTGAACTACCCCACTGCTAATGAAACTGTACTTAAATTCAGTAGCTATAAAAAAGTTCAATAAATTGAATTATTGAACTAAACTGTTGAGCAACCATTGTAGATGCTCTTATACAAGCAGGAGAAAACACTTGCATTGAACCAAGGAAAACCTATTTATTATAAATAATTATATCATGAACCTAGATAATACTTTGCAGATCTTAACCGAAAAAATCTATTCCAAATGAATGTCCTTCCTCGTTCATGAATTAATGGTTCATGTTGGTAAATACTATATGTTTGCATCACACTTCCTTGGTATCTGATTTTCCAATTTTACTTCAAGTGTGACAACTAAATTTTTTTATGACGTACGGAATGTTAGGATCCCAAGGATAATATTCTTTTTAGGTTATCTTTTGTTTCATAATATATAAGGGTTTTTGACCGAAATGGTTCCCTAATTATTGCTTGAGTTTTATTTCGATTTATGAATTAAAAAATTTCATTATAATAGTCCTCCAACTCTTCATTTAGTATTAAAACAGTCTCATCTTTAAAGTATTATAATATTGCTGTTAAATTGAGAAGTAAAACCATCTATATGAATTGAAATATTAATACAATAATTAAAAATTAAAAGAAACTATTAAAAAATTTAGAAAATAAAATAAATTGAAAAAATTGAATCGCGCAGAGACAAAAAGGGGATTGCTGCCGCAACGTCCACAACTTTCCTATTTTTCTTCCTAAATTCGACTTGTGATACTTTTTCCTGCAGCCATGGGGTTTTGATCACTATATTAGCCATGACAATTTCCTCCTCTAGGTTGGTGGCTAGGGTTTTTGGTGAGGACTGTTAATGGAGGAGGGAAAGACGGGTGACGAGGGAACTAGGTTTTTTTTGTGTGGTAAAAAGTCTAATTTACCCTTAAAATTGGAGCATGTGCCATCCACGTAATTCAATTTAACGAAAAATCAAACAAAACAAACACTCAACAAACCTAGATCCGAATAGATTGAGGCTAAAAACCCAAGATCCAAGTAGATATGGGGAGGAGAAGAGGAAGGGAAGAGAGGGGCCAGCAAGAGCCCCTAGGAAAGTGGAAAGAGAGGGAGAGAGGATGAGGGGGAGGGAAAAAGATGGGAGAAGATGGGTAGAGGGGAGGAGGGGTAGTGGCCACCTCCCCCTAGCTTAAGAAGGGTTTGTTGTCGGCAAGGAGAAAGAGGGAGGGTTTCTAGGGTTTTTTCACCCTACGCTATGATAACCACTTTTTTTCTATTTAATTATACATATTTGACTAGCCAATTAAATGGTAGTTATTTTAATGGTTTCTTGAGCATTGTGTTAGTCTATTTATTGGTCATAACTAAATGTCCTAATGATTTTTAATTTTTTAAATTTATTATAAGGATGATTTTTGAATTGCCTTAAAAAATAAATAGACAGATCGTTAAAATAAAATTTATAATAGGCCTCAAGAAATCTATCAAATAAATTATTTGAGTTATATCTTATTCCTTAATAAAAAGGGACAGTGTTAGAACGTCGAACAAAATGCAAAAGCACCATTTTCGAACAAGTGAAACAAGCCATTCAGAAAAGCACAAGTTGCCAATTCGACAAATCTTAAAACCACTATAAAAAATAGAAGTGGATATGCATCAATCAAAGAGCTCTTGGCTTTACGGCGGCCTTATTCTAGGCCTACATGTCAAATTTTCTTACATATAAATAATCAATTGTGTACATACATATATGTTTATCTTTTTAATAATGTGATATGTTTCATGATGAGAAAATACATAATTTTATAGAACCGGTTGTATGTAAGAGTTACTCATATATTAGCCAGCTAGTGTTATCTACATTTTAAATAGTTAGTGGACAAGCTATAACGTCAATTAAGTCAGTTGGTTAATGAAGCGTGTCTGACCTCTTCAATGCTCTTTATAATATTGCTTTGTCCAAATAAAAATTAGTGGGTGGACATAAACTCAGTTGTCCCGTCGAGTTTTATAGTCATAAATGACTGAAAATTCGAGGGGTCCCTCGAGTTCGACTTGCATTAGCCTAAAATTCTTACATTTTCCTTTCTTTTATTTGTTCGAAAAATTCTTACATTTACAAGATCCATCGAATGGAACTCAACTTGTACCATCGAATGGAACTCAACTTGTACCTCCTTGGCACCGAAGAAAACCATGCACGACCTCCCCAGACCACCATTAAATCATTCTCTAGCAATATGCAACCAGTCAAATAACCAAAAACAAACCACAAAAGCCCCATAATTTCAGAAATCTGAAGAAAACGACAAGGCCAGAGGTGGCAAAGGATCTCGCAAAAGAAGGGTTGGTATATGTACGTATCTCTCTTGATGGCACTGTTGTTGAGTATTTAATAAAAGAGAAATAATGACCTTTCTAAAAGTAAGAAATGAGAAAGGCCCAAAAAGAGCAAAACCATGTTCACGCCATCTCATGCTTACGTCACTGACAATGACCCATTTGGCAGTTTCCTCTAAATCGAGTATGCTTCTTAATCTGTTTTTATTTTTTATGTATTATACAAGTGATATTGCGATGATTCAAATACAAGATTTCGAGTGAAAAATGTAACTATTCTTAATCACTTAAGTTACAAGCAGTTTGTTATTTCTAATCTATCTTTTTTTCTTATTTAAGGTTATAATTACAAAACCTTTGTTTTAACCTTTTTCACAAGGAGTCCCAACTTTTGTTTTATATAAACCCCCCAAACTCCCCCTGCAAATTCAAATCAAACCTAATCATATTGGCCTATAGCAACCCTTTTGATAATTCGAAGTCTCACATTTCATAATTCAGTGATGGCTCACCACCAAAACAGCACCCCAAATGGCTTTAACCAATCCCAAGTTGTAGTGGTCATGGTGCCCTTGCCAGCACAAGGCCACCTCAACCAACTCCTCCACTTCTCCCGCCTCGTCTCCGCCCACGACATCCCCGTCCACTTTGTGGGCTCCCCCACCCACAACCGCCAAGCCAAGCTCCGAGTCCACGGTTGGGATCAAGCCTCGGTCTCCAACAACGTCCAATTCCACGACTTCCAAATCCCTCCTTACCCCTCCCCTCCTCCCAACCCCAATGCAACAAACAAGTTCCCCTCTCATCTCCAACCCTCCTTCGAAGCCACCACGCATCTCCGCCAGCCCATGACGGATCTCCTACGCCAACTGTCACCCAAAGCAAGAAGAGTCATCGTCATCCATGACTCCATGATGTCCTCAGTCATCCAAGATGTTGCTTCCATACCAAATGGAGAGTCGTACACTTTCCACACTGTGTCTGCCTTTGCGTTATTTTTGTACCTGTGTGAAGCGATCGGACGGCAAGCAATGCTCAAGGAGCTACACGTTGAGATCCCAGATGACACCCCATCTCTTGAAGGCTGCTTCACCAATGAGTTCTTGGATTTCATTGCTGCCCAATATGAATGCCAAAAGCTGAACAACGCAGGGACCATTTACAACACTAGTAGGACTATTGAAGGACCTTACATGGATTTCCTGAATAGGATTGGAGATCACCAGAAGCATTGGGCTCTTGGGCCATTCAACCCAAGTACAATATTGAAATCTGGTAATTCAAATGGTGGCAGGAGGCACAGGTGTTTGGATTGGTTGGATAAACAAGCACCAAACTCAGTGATCTATGTGTCTTTTGGAACAACCACAGCCATGAAAGATGAGCAAATTGCAGAGCTGGCAATTGGGTTGGAGCAAAGCAACCAAAAGTTCATTTGGGTACTGAGGGATGCTGATAAAGGTGACCTTTTCAGCAACGAAGAGGAGAGAAGAGCTGAGCTGCCACAAGGGTATGAAGAGAGAGTCCAAGGAAGGGGATTGGTGGTGAGAGACTGGGCCCCACAGTTGGAAATCCTGGCCCACAAATCAACTGGAGGGTTTGTAAGCCACTGTGGCTGGAACTCATGCATGGAGAGCATCACCATGGGGGTGCCCATAGCAGCTTGGCCAATGCACTCAGACCAACCAAGGAACACAGTTTTGATCACAAGGCTGCTTAGGGTTGGTGTTGTGATGAGGGATTGGGCCCACAGGGATGAGATTTTGACATCACTGAGTGTTAAAAATGGTGTGGAGAAATTTATGGGATCTAAAGAAGGGGATGAGATTAGGAAGAGGGCGGCAGATTTGGGTGCTGCCGTCCGGCGGTCCATGGTTGAAGGTGGAGCTTCTCACATGGAATTTTCTTCTTTCATTGATCATATCACCAGATACTAGTTAAGCAAGTTAATGTATTTTATTTTATTTTTTCTGTAAAATGTAATTACTATGGAGCTTTGTAGTCCTGGTATTTAAGAATCAGATTTTCACCCTCCTCGATTCAAGTCTTTAGTCTTTTTGCACTAAAAACACGAAAATTTAATATGCAATAGGCAAAAAAGAAGGAAAAAAAATATAGAAATATGCAATACCACACATTTTATCAAAAAGTTTCAAACTATATTTAAGAATCAGAATTCAACTCTCACCCTCCATTCAAGTCTTTCCATTCAAGTCTTTAGTGTATTTTGTACTAAAAAGATGAAAACAGAAATGCAATACCCCACACTCAATACATTTGTACTGGGGATAGCTTTTGCACCAACTGCGATCACTTTCAAACCTATGGCCAAAGGGAAAAAGATCACTTTCAACCGAATTTAATATGGACCTTTATTTCGTCCCAAAAAAAACAGTATGGACCATTATTTGAACAATATCGCCGCTTTTCAGAAATGATTGCTGCACTTCCTTATTGTCTACTAATAAAAAGTAAATGAGAGGTACTTTTTAAATTGGAAATCGTAGGAATCCTTGGATACCATTTTCTCACAATTACCAGCAAAAAACATTTCTCTGCAAATAAAACAACAATAATACTTTAGACATTAACAAATTAAACCATCATCTTGGGGTCGAAAATATTGGTGTCTATAGCATTACTTAACATTTGACTCTTTCCACCCAACACTTGATACATATTTGTCAATTCCACCTTCGTAGTAATCGACTATAAGACATAAAAGTTATACATAAATTGTTATTTTTATTTTTAGAATAACTCATTAATTTATCTAAAACTATTCTCTATCCACACTTCATAGCCATCGTAATCCTTTCATCAAACACTCACATATTCAAGGTACACTAAACCCTTTTAAAAGAAAGCTAAGAGAAAATTATTTCTGTGACAATTAAAATATATATATATTTCTATGACAGTAAAATTTTCTGTTGAAAATGATATGCATCGTTAAATTAACTTCTCATTTGAGGCCCAATATCATTTAAAATATTATAAGCAAAGCTCAATTTCCCAATATAGAATTAACATCAACAAATGACTATGATCATGAAGGTTAGAACTAGGGGAGTACAACATTCGAAACTAATACAATTTCACCAATCCATATCTAATCCAATATAAATTGGATTATGATTTTTCCAATCTAATCTACTCACATTAGAGGATTAAATCTAATCTGATAATCCAATTGAAATTGGATTGGATTGGATTGGATTGGATTGGATGATCGGTTTCCATAATAAAAAAGATAATAATGAAATACGAAACATTTATCATCAAGTTTAATATAATCAAACAGTTTAATATACGTAAATGTAAAGTATAAATAAAATGTTAGAGAAAATCATTTTGATTTTATAATATATTAAACATAACTTTCATCAAATTACTTAAAATGTTTATAACTTTCTTAATAAAAATTACCTAACGAGCAAAATACGCATGAAACTAACTAGATTGGATTGGATCCTCACAAGCAAATCCAATACCCGATCCAATCATGTCATTTTAGAAATTAGGGAATCCAATCTGCCAAATCATCGAAACCGATTGAAATTGGATTGAATTGGATTTGATCGATCAATTTAGGAAGATTAAATTTGATCTTGTACCCCTAGTTTAAATTGGATCTTGTACCCCTAGTTTAACTTTGAAGCCCCCAAACAAGCAGAAAATAATTTTATAAATTGTGTTTTTTGAAAAACAAATGGACCTTAATTATGTTCAAACCCTACATAGACCACTTCACGTGGGTCCATGCACAAACATCATTAAATGTCCATTTAACATTATTTCTTCTGTTGCCTAAAACTAATAAATAAATAAATAAATAAAAAGTTGAAGGCTTTGCCGTGTATTTCATGTTTTCAATCTTAGGTTCAATAATAAAAATGTGTCCCAACATATTTGCCTCACCATAATTTCCCAATATGAACATGTGTGTCGGTTGTGTAAAACTTTTACATCAAGTTAGGAATGCACCATAATGTATGTCTAGTCAATTTAGAATGCTTGTTGCTCCTTTTTATTTTATTTTTATTTTTAACGTATTGGTTTGCCAATTAAATCTCTAACAAACAAAATGTAGCCAATTTTTTTTACCAACCCATTGAAATCGAATTTTATCACAAGTATTTTTCATGTAGACATAAAAAACTTTGGGGACATAAAAACACATTGAGGAAGTCACATAACGTAACATGTAACCAAAAGTTGGTAGGAAGACCCTAGAAAAATTAGGTAATCATGTGCTAATATATTAGTATGGTACCATGAAGTTGGGTATCTCATTAATTACGAAGAAGCTAATTTCTATTAATTAGGTTTTGGCATTGGGTGGCATTGGGTGAGTGAATGACTAATTGCTACATTAAGTATAATTATTTTTATTTACATCTAAGTGAATACGTTTTGCAAGCATGTGCTAATATATTAGTATGGTAGTAATAGGTTCTCGAAATCATGCAATACTTAGGGTTTATTGCAATATTTCATAAAATAGAGGATAATAGAAAGGTGGAGAACCTTTTTGAAAGTCCCCTGGGAGACGGTGATCAAGTACTCAGGGATGGCATGTGTGTGGTTCTGGGAGTATGTGTCGAGTTCGAACCAAAATTGGGGGTTGAGTTTGATACTCTTGACGATGTATACAATTTCTATAATATGTATGCAAATAAAGCTAGTTTAGCCACTCGGATAAATTTCAAGTAGAAAATCAACTTACACAAGGGAGATTTTGTGGAAAGCATATGAGTGCTATAAAGAAAGGTGTCATAGGATCCAGGAGGATCATGTTTCCAAAAGACGGTGGGGCAATACCCGAACAAATTGCAAGGCCAAGCTTGTTGTTGGGAAGGCATATGGGTTGAACAAGTACAATATTGTTATCTTTGTAGAGGAACACAACCATGCAATTACAATGCATGATAAAGTGAATTTTCTTCGATCACACTGTATTTCCAAAGTCTAAAAAGTCATCTTATGAAGATCTTGGGTTAGCTAATATCCATAAGCAAATGGGTATTCTTGAGACTCAAGAAGGAGGAATGGAAAATATTGGGTGTGCAAGGAAAGATGTGTACAGTAGCAAAAGATATTTGCGAGCAAAGTGCGATGGACAAGATGCAGAGTTATTGAGAGAGTATTTTTTGGGTGAGAAACAGGAAGAATGACTGTTTTAATTTCAAGATGAAGGCATATTATACTAGAAGCTTGTGTAATTTTTTCTGGATAGATGTGCGATCTATATGAGCTTATGGGTTCTATGGAGATGTAGTTGTGTTTGATATGACGTACAACACCAACCAGTATGGCATGATTTTGCACATTTACTGGCAGGTTAATAATCACGGCCAAGGATTAAAATATTGGGCCTCCAATTTATGGATATTTCAGGGGATATATCGTTATTATTTTAGGTATCGGGAAAAAATCAACCAAAATGACAGATATAAACATTAAAACACATAATTTTGGTATAAAACTTTCATAGATGTTATGTACATTATCAATGAATGTATTGAACAAATAAAACTCAAAATTTACTAATAATAAGATATACATATGATGAAATATAAGTGGTATGTAATGCGCGTTAATGAAAAGTTTGAAAATAAAATATTGATTAGAATGAATAAACCATGCATAAATCCATAGTGTGTTTAAACATTGGATTACAATTTAGATAAGTGTCCATCTACATAAATGAAGAGCTCCTATGAGGTTCAAACAATGAGGAACAACCATCTAGATTCATACAATAGTCATTCCAAGTCATGTAACCCGAGCAGTTTGTAAACCATGTTTGAACATGGTGCACATAGGTCTTTCTTGAGCTCCCTACTATCCTCCCATATATGGGATAGTTAGGATTAACCCAACTAGTATGTCCATAATCTGTTTCATCATCTTGAGCTCCATAACTAGTTCCACTATAATCAAACATGACATAACCATAGCCATCACATAAGATTCATTTGAGTTAGTACTAGGTCTAGTTCCTATGCTCATAGATCCAAAATTGATCGCCATGTCCTCTTTAAATGGACTATGCATAGATTCTTCATATTAATAATTTATAGGGTTATGGGCAAAGATTAGCTATTTTTGGATTTCAATTTGCTTCAATTGCCTTGAAAACTTCTGAATTTTTTTTGGGTTATGTTATGGGTATCGGGAAATATCGGGGATATCGGCAAAATATCGAGGATATCGCACTTATCGGGGATATATCGTCGATATAGGGGAATATATGACCTGTTGGCACTAAAACTGAACAGATAGAGATGAGTGCAACTTACAAGAGATGTGGACGATATAATAGATCGATTGAGTGATAGATGGAGATTCTTCCTACCTTCGGATGTTGATCCTGAATAGAAGGAAGCTAAGATTCGTAAGGTCTATGGGACCGGTGTGGAACCAGCCTAAGACCCTCCGATGCCGAAGTAAGATTGTTTTCTAAGAGCTTTTACTGTTGACAAGATATGAATATAAAAAGTCAAGCTGAAAAGTCTTACCCCTGTATTGTAGTGAAGGGGCCTATTTATAAAGGGCATTTTGTATGCTCTTAGTACTCACTTTCGATGTGGGACTCGTGGGAGGGCCCTATGAGGTTGACACGAGTCCTTAGATATTTTGGCGGGTGCTTCGAGGTTGATTCTGCAGAATCGGTAGTGGGTACCGATTGTACACTATGTTGGGCCTGTAGCGGCTGTTTGCTGCTTCGAGACAGTGCCATCGGTAGCTGATGCCGATTGTTCGAGGCCTTGGGTGCTTGGGTGAGTTTCTCTGATCCACGTGTCGTCGTATGAGTGAAGGGTCAGATATGGTACAAACAATAGTCCCCCAAGTTGCCGATTGAGAAGCTTCTCGGTTGGGGACTTGAATCTGTCCTCGGCATTCTGATCCGAACACGATGGTCTCATTGTTGCCGATGGTGGTATGTAGTCCCCCAAGTGCCCGAGCGAGTGAGTTTGGAAAAGCGACGGCATTAGGTATCGAATGGTTGGAGAGGCCAGTGTAGGACAGGGTTCTGGAACGCCTGCCATTCAGCACGAGAGGTGATTGAGAAATCATCCAATGTGCGCCTGCCGTTCGCTAGTGGAGGTGCTCGAAAGTGGCGAGATCTGCCACGTTCAGGAAGTTGAAGCGTCTCTGAGGATTTGAAACGTTTCAGCTGACAACGTCTGGGCGTCTCCATGCATGCATGACACGTGTCGGCATGGTTGTGAAGGGTCGCGTCGTTCCGTGTTTCGATGCGTCGCTTCGTTTCCCGATGTTAGATCGGCTTTATAAATGTGAGGAGTGGACGAGGGTTCGAAGACTTGTGTGTTTTTGAGAGGAAAGAGAGCTTGTGAGAGGCGATTTCCGGCAACCGTGCGAAGGCTGAGCAGGCGATTTCCGGCGAGTGTGAACAAGGCGGAGGCGATTTCCGGCGACTTTGAACCACCGTGCAAACAAGGTATGTTGCTATGTTTTTGTATTTTTCTGAATCAAAGTGTTGAATTCGAAAATTTTTGGTTTGAATAAAGTATGAACAAGCATGAACAAGCATGAACAAGTATGAACATAGGTGTTTAGGCGGTAGAATAGGATTTTGATTCTAGCATAGCACTTAGTTTCCCTTCGTTTGTGTTTGTAGATGTCAGATACCGAATCCGAGGGTAGGCGTAGTCCGAGGGCTTTTGAGGACGAATCGTCGTCGGGGAGTTCGTCCGAGGGGAGTGAGAGTGCCGATTCTGGGAGCTCTTCAAGCTGTGAAATAGTGGAGGGGCAAGGAGTGCGCACCGAAGCTGGGGGCACTTCGACGAGAGTGCCTGGGGGTGGTGAGCCTTCGACCTCGGGTCGTGAGGCCGAAGAGGGTGCTATGTCCGTTGCTGCCCCAGGGCAGGGGGTGTTGAGGGTTGTCAGTGGTAAGCAACGGATACCGGTTGCGAAGCCGATGGAACTGGTTTTTGGGGTAGATAATTTAGAGCCGAACACCCTGACCGAATCTGAATTGGCTAAGATTCGGGCGGAGTATAATATTCTGGAATCGGTAGGGATGCGGATTCCGGAGCCTTTGGAGTCGCTTAGTGACAATGACAAGAGAGTTGTCTTCTTCACCGATGTGTTTAAGCATGGGCTTCGGCTGCCATTGAGGCATTCGGTGCAGAAGATTCTAGCGGCGATTGGGTATGCACCAGGGCAGTATAATCCAAACTTTTGGATTACGTTGCTCGGGACGATCGCAGCGTTCAACTTGGCTGGCGAGGGGGAACCGAGCTACGAGCAGTGGGCCCAATTGTACAGTGTGACCAGGGCGAAGAGTGCTGATCACGGGGGGTGGGTTCAGTCCAACTGTCTATCGGCAGGGCAGCGTGGACACTTTGTGGTTGGGGTGCCGAGCTCCCAAAAGACATGGCGTAAGCGCCGTGTGATTGTCTCCGGCGTTTGGGAATCGGCACCAGGAGTAATCGTTGAGAGGCGAATCCCTACAACCTTCCAGACAGTCGGTAGGATAGGACCTGCCGTTCGGAAGGGGTGTTAGTGGTTTTTTTTTTTTTTTTTTTTTTTTTTTTTTTTTTTTTTTTTTGGGACTGGCCGTTTTGCAATTTGGTTTCAGTGTCCTTGAAACGGCCGGCCGCACCGATCCGAGAGGTAGAAGCGATAGAGCGGGTGCGAGCAAAGATTGCCGAAGAAGATCGCTTTTTTAAGGAGCTGCTCTACTTCCGGAATCTGTTCAAGGCAGGGCTGATTGGTAGGGCCGAACACGACCGAAGAGTCAAGGAGGAAGAGGAAGAAGAAAAAAGGCAGAGTAAGAGATGCCGTTCGGCAGCCAGTTCTCTTTTCTTCTTTCTTCTTTTTTTGAAATACCGTTGCTAATATGACTTGTGTTTTTGCAGTGGTAGGTGGGCGCCCAATGAGGCGCTAAAGCCGAAGAAGGTCAGTCCCCCAGGCCGAAGAAGAAGAAGGCAGCTTTGGCGGATGACCAGACAGTGGCTGATCGCTGCCAGGAGAAGCAGGCGGCCGAAGCCGAAGCCGTCCGGGAGGTCCATCTCCAAGTGACGGGCAAAAGAATGATCGAAGGTGCCCTTGATGTAACGCCGTTGCCGAAAAGGCCTAGGGGTCTGAATGAGGGCACGTCAGTGCTGATCCCTGATGATGATGAAGAGGGAGAGGAGGGGCCGGTCAACATAGCTTGCCCTCGGAAGGCGGTGCCGTTCATCAATTGCATGATTGATGGCGCTCAGATGGAGCTTTCTGAGTTGGAGCAACTGTCGACGAAGACGTTGCGTGAACAAACCGGTCGGGCTTTCCGGCTCCAAGCAGCGGTAAGTGTAGAAATCTGAATTTGTGTCCAAGTGTTTGTGGATTCGGCATGTACTAAATTTTGAATGTACGCAGGCTGACATGGAGATGTGGCTTTGCGCCAAGCGGGCTGTAAACGCTGCCGAACGGTACCAAAAGAAGTTCGATGAGGGCCGTTTGAAGATCGCTGATGCCGGAAAGATGCTGCAGGAGGCTGATCGGCGTGTCAAGGAAAATGCGGCCAAGATTGCTGAGCTATCTTCGAAAGTGGCGGCAACAAAGTTGGAGCTGGTTGCGGCGCTGGAGGCGAAGGCTGCGGTGGAGGTGGTGTTGGATGCGGCCGAACGGTCGAATGCCAGGGAGCTGAAAGAGGCGAGGGCGAAGGCCGTTGCGAATACCGTTCCACGGAGGAGTTCACGCTGATGCTGGACAAAGAGGTCATGGAGCAGTGTGATGACCTGCTGTACCGATTCAAGCGGTACAACGCAGATAAGAAGCTGAACATGAACTTCCTCCGGGATCCACCGCCATTGCCGAAAGGTGTGACGAAGAGATGGTGGAGGCGTACAAGGGTGAGGATGCCGGAGCCCGAGGGAAGCGATGACACCGAATCTACCAGCGAGAAGGATGAGGGCTATCCTGTGCCGAACGTACAGACGCCGATCGCGCGACGCGGCGACCGTTGCCGAGTCCTGCCGTCTCCGTTCCTGAGGCTGAAGAAACAGCGGCCGACCCGCCAGTAGCGTAGATTCTGTTTACTTCTATTTGCATATTTTGGGAATGTAAAAACAATTTTTTGGAAATATGCCGAACGGCATTTTGTTGATATAGTTTGCCCCTTCGTGGCAATTTTATATATGTTAATTTTGCTTTGGTTTAATTGCTCATCTCCGTTATTCTGTAATGTGTGCATACCGTATGTAGAATATTCTTGATATAATATTGCTGTATGGGGATGCCGTATGTATAGAATAGGGAGTGGCTAGTAGAAAATTGGAAGCTTGATGCCGTTCGGCTTGCGAATGATTACAGAACGTAATGCCGTTGCCGATTACTGATAAGTAGAGAATTAATTCTTCGCCGGGAAGAGGAGTGGATAATAAGGGGCGCTCTGCTCATGTAGGCCTTGAGGTCTTGAAAGGCTCGATCGCATTCGGCGGTCCAGACAATCTACCGTTTGCTTCCTTTGAGGGCTTTGAAGAAAGGGGCACACCGATCGGTAGCCTTGGAAATGAATCGGGCCAGAGCGGCGACACGCCCTTGGAGTCTTGAATATCCTTCTGCGTCTTCGGTGTCTGCATTCGAGCAAGGCCTTGATTTTTTCAGGTTGGCCTCAAGGCCTCGTTGGCTAATCATGAAGCAAGAAATTTACCCGAGGAGACGCCGAAGGCACACTTGCTTGGGTTCAAACGCATGTGGTACTTTTTTAAGACATCGAACATGAGGGAGAGGTTATGGAGATGAGAATTGGCTGTTTTGCTTTTGACCAGCATGTCATCCACATAAGCTTCCATCGAGGTGCCGATGAGTTCAGAGAAGATTTTGTTGACCAAGCGCTGGTAGGTTGCCCCAGCGTTCTTCAGGCCGAACGGCATGACGTTTGTAACAGTAAGAGGCCCTTGTCGGTGATGAATGCCGTATGTTCGCGATCGGCAGGGCTCATGAATATCTGGTTGTACCCGGAGTATGCGTCCATGAAGCTGAGAAGTTCATGCCTGCCGTTGCGTCTACCATCTGATCGATCCTTGGCAGAGGAAAAGCTGTCTTTGGGGCAGGCTTTGTTGAGATCGTATAGTCCTGACACATTCGCCAGGCGCCGCTTGATTTTTTACCAGGACCGAATTTGCCCACCAGATTGGGTAGGTGACCTCCCGGATGAAGCCGATTGTCCGTAGTTTTCTCCGCTTCAATTCTCATAGCGTCGTACCGTTCGGCATCATAGGCCCGGCGTTTCTGCCTGATGGGTTTGAAAGTGGGACAGATGCTGAGTTTGTGCTGATGACGCTTGGGTCGATGCCAGGCATGTTATCGTATGACCAGGCGAAGACTTCTGTGTTGGCGCGCAAGAAGGCTATGAAATTGGTACGCAGGGGCCGAAGTCAAGGTGGTGTCGATTCGGACCTGGCAGTCGGGCTGTGCTTCGGAGAGAGGCGACCGATTCCAAATCCTCGACGGGTTGTGCCTGTGGGGTGACGGCCCTCATCCTTGGGATCATCCGGTTTGTCGTCCCCCTGCCGGTTCGGTACTGTCCTCCTGGTAGAAACAGAGTACGCTCCGCGAAGCGTAGCTGTTGCCTATTCCATGGTTGCCGAAACGTAATAAGTTCGTGCACTCAATTGATCCACCCGCACTTGGGCCGACACCAGCGTGCGTGGGGAACTTGAGGAGGAGCATGTGTGGTGACAGCATGGCCTTCATCCTTGTGAGCGCCGTTCGGCCGATTATGGCGCTATATGCCGTTGGGCAGTTGACCTACCAGGAAATGGGTGTAGATGATCGTTCGTCGGGGATGGTGCCGATGGCAAAGGGAGCTGGACACTTCCGATCGGCTGAATAACGTCGCCCGAGAAGCTGAGGAGAGGTTTGATCTCTCTGTTCAGATGCCTAGGGTCTATACCGAGGGCGTGTTAAAAAGCATCCGGCAAAGAGCACATTGACCGAATTGCAGTGTCGATGAGGATTCGGCCCACGTCAAGTCTGAAATATCGGCCCGTATGATCATGGGATCGGAGTGGGGGAAGATGATGCCTCGTTCTTCCTCCTCAGAGAAGGTGATAGGTTCCCCAGCCGTGCGCTGACACTTGTCGTTACGTCCTCCCGCTACACTGAGGATTGGGGATGCTGAACGGCACGAACGTAATCTTTTGACGGATCGGTTGTTGGCCTTCGGCAATGGGTGCCCCTCCACTGATCATATTGATCTGCCGATCGCCGATTTGTCGATGCCGGTTTGGTGCTTAAATACTGATCCAGCTTGCCTTCGTTGATGAGGCGTTCGACAATTTTTCGAAGGGCGATACAGTGGATTCGGTGTCGTGGCCGTTGTATTGGTGGTATCGGCAGAAGACGCCTGTGTCCTTCTTGTTATGTCGAGGAGCTTCGGTTGTTCGGCTTCGGTATCATTTCACCTTCGGTCATGAGGACATGTTCGTAAAGTAGTGTGAGCAAAGAGAAAAATTTCTTCTGGCCGATTCTTCTTCAGATCCCCGAAGGCGTTTCGCCTGCCGGAGTCCCTTTCCCCTCTTGTTGCTGTCCTGCCGATCCGGAAGTGGTCCTTTCGTTGTTTCGGGGCTCGTAAGGAGCAGACTCAGGGAGTGCCGTTCGGTAGGGGGCTGAATTCGTAGTCCGATTCGCTGGGAACCGGTCATAGCCTTGGGCTGAAGGTCTATCGGCCGTTGCCGCTTTGCTTGGTAGGGCTGAAGCTGATCCCTTGGAGTTGAAATGTTCGGCCTTGGTGGATAGCCGCTTGCTTCATCAGCTCGGAGTAGGAGGTCCAGTTGCTGCTGTGGACCAGATACCGAAATTGAGACGACCGAAGGCCGCTTTTGAAGGCACCGAAGGCTGCCTTATCATCTGTTTCGGGACATCGGGAATATTCATGGCTGAACCTAGCCGCGAACTTCCGCAGGGCTCATCGTCTTGCTGCCGAACGGTATAGAGATCATCAGCCGAATACAGGCGATCGGTCTGAATCATAAAATGGTTGAGGAAGGTTTGCTTCAACTGATCGAAAGAGTCGACCGTGCCTGGTTCCATTCGGTAAAACCAATTCAGTGCAGCTCCGGTCAGGGTGGAAGGGAATAGTAAGCATTGGCCTTCATCCGTCAGTCCTTTGCAACCCAAAGCTGATTGGAAGGTATGAATGTGAGTGACGGGATCTTCCACCCTTGAGTAGAACGATATTCGGAGTGCCTAGACCTCCTTCTCATGTCTGAATATCCGAATACGATGGGTGAAAGGTCCTGGCTGTACCGTTCCCCACGTTGGTGTCCGAGCCTGATTCTGCTCTTCCTCAAATCGGTTCATCTTCTGGAAAAGAAGGCGGATAGTGGGGTTGGTGGAGGGGAGGTCGTTACTGAAAGGGTTCCCCTGCCTGGCTCCCTTTCTGCCGATTGTCCTCGCGATTTGATCGGTGGCCATGGCGCTCTTTAGAGGGTCCTGGCGATCGGTAGGAGAATGTGGTTTCTGGTGAAGTTGGGACGTAGTCCGATTCATCGGTCTCCTCCAGGCCGACTGCTCTGTATCGTTGGCGCAAGGGGGATTTGGGTCCGAGCGCCTCTAACTGCCGATCGTTGAGTTTTGCTTGGATTCGAATGGGTGAGGGCTGCCGTTCCTTGCGTTGTTCATTGATCCTATCACGACAATCGGAGTAGACTCGATATTCTGGATGGCGCTCCTTGGGGGAGGGTACGAACAGTCTTTGGGAGGCAGTTGGTTTGTCTGCAGCTTGCTGTTTCCCTTTATCCTGAGCGCTAGGCTTCCGTACGCTCTTAATCGACTTTTCCTGCCGAAGCTGTATGGTTCGTTCCAGACTGTTGTGCAGTTGGGTTGACTGTGTTTGCTGATCGTGCAATTGCCTCTGATTGTCATCGAGTTTGGAGGCGAGGATATTGTTGTCTTCCTGCATTCTCGCCATTTCCTGCTGTAAAGTCTCCATGCGAGCCTCCAGGGTGGTTGGGCAAGCAGGCGCCCCTGGTCGTGGTGTCTGAAGCAAGGGAGTCAGACTTGGCTCACCGCCGAGGCCGATGATGGGGCCATCGGCAGGGAGGGCCGAAGATGGATTCATTTTTTGGTCTCAGAGTTTTTGAGATATGGGTTAATCGATAAGCGATTCCCACAGACGGCGCCAATCTGTTGGCACTAAAACTGAACAGATAGAGATGAGTGCAACTTACAAGAGATGTGGACGATCTAATAGATCGATTGAGTGATAGATGGAGATTCTTCCTGCCTTCGGATGTTGATCCTGAATAGAAGGAAGCTAAGATTCGTAAGGTCTATGGGACCGGTGTGGAACCAGCCTAAGACCCTCTGATGCCGAAGTAAGATTGTTTTCTAAGAGCTTTTACTGTTGACAAGATATGAATATAAAAAGTCAAGCTAAAAAGTCTTACCCCTGTATTGTAGTGAAGGGGCCTATTTATAAAGGGCATTTTGTATGCTCTTAGTACTCACTTTCGATGTGGGACTTGTGGGAGGGCCCTATGAGGTTGACACGAGTCCTTAGATATTTCGGGCGGGTGCTTCGAGGTTGATTCTGCAGAATCGGTAGTGGGTACCGATTGTACACTATGTTGGGCCTGTAGCGGCTGTTTGCTGCTTCGAGACAGTGCCATCGGTAGCCGATGCCGATTGTTCGAGGCCTTGGGTGCTTGGGTGAGTTTCTTTGATCCACGTGTCGTCGTATGAGTGGAGGGTCAGATATGGTACAAACATGACCTTACCCCCCAATATCGGTGTCGATTGTTGAAAATACCGACATATCGGCCGATATATCGGTTTATCGGCCGATATTTCAATCCTTGATCACGGCTAAACAATATTGTTCGCATGTGGATTCCTAACTAGCAAAACCATCAATTGTTTTGTTGTTGTTTGAGAAATTCAAGAAAGCCATGTTGGGTGGGCCACCAAAACTGATTATTACGGATCAAGATGCAGCCATGACCAAGGTCTTAAATATCGGTTGTATCGGAAATATCGGTAGGCCAAAAACACGGAAATTTCGATGGAAATATCGGGATATTATCGATATCGATAAAAATTGAATAAAAACCATGGAAATTATAAGAAAAACTTGGAAATTTTTATTGAAACTTTGTAGGATGTTTATTTAGGCAATTATCTATTAGTTTATCATAAAAAATTGGAAGGAAATGCATTACATGATGGATTTAACTTATTTAAGTTGATTATATAGCGAGCTGGCAAACACTGTGAGTGTAGAAAATATATAGTAATTAATGAAAAAAGATTAAACATACCATAATCATTTATATATAATGAATTACTACAATATTTTACACTTTATACATTGCACGGTAAAATACATGAGTGACTTAGTACCACATAGAGTTCCTATGAGGTTCAAATTTTTCAATATCTTCATCATCTCTATGTGTAGAGTAAGTATATTGTGAAGAGTAGTCATAAAATGAAATTGTTTCTTGCAAAAGAAATTCACAACAAAACCATGTATATATATATATATATATATATATTTTAGCATTTTTTCACAAAAACATAAGTGATATGGTGGTTAAGGTGTTGAATAAGTAAAATCTCAAAACTGAGCTTTAGAACCCAAAAAAAAAAAACTACGACCATATCATTAACGCCACCCTATCCTCACCATCGTCTCTAATATGATCACTTTTGCGATAGTCTAAACTAGAGGGGAGGGGAATTTCTCACATACACACATAAATAATGCTATAAGGACTCGCACGTAAACCTCTAGTCTATAGGTCAAGTTCTTTTCCACTCAGCTAGACTCCGTTGATACCATCACTACTAATTATCTAGAAGTTGATGCATTCACCAAGATCAGTTGTAAACTCCATACTTCATCTTGTTTATAGGTTAATACCTCAATCAAATTAACAGTACATAGTATGCAAATATGATGAACAGATTTTAAAATCCCAATAATTTTGATATATTTTTGTTGTTGTAAACTTTCTTAAAACCCTTATAACGAATTTGATAAAACTAATCTTTTTTGGAAATGACCAAAAGTAATTCATTTGAAAAACGAGTTACAAAGTGAAAAAGCAATCTTCGAACGTCGAACAAACGCCACACGTGCATTTGAGAATGTGATTCAATTTGATAAAACGCCATTAAAAGTCCAAAATTTACGACTTTACGTCACACTTCTTCTCTCTCCGTAAGCAGCTCTCTGTAACCAATAAGATCACACAGAAGAGAACAAACCCAAAACCAAAATCAAACAAAGCCATGGAAACGCAAGACAACGAGATCGAAAACCTCAACAGCACCTCTTCATGGAGTTCCGCCGCAAACTGGACCATCGCCGGTGGCGCTCTCGTAAATTGCGTCTCTTTCGAGTCGTCTTTTTCTCCGATCGACGACGAGACTCTAAAGTCCACCTCTGAATCCTCTCTTATTAGCACCCTCCATCACCCGATTCTGTCCCTTGCGAGATCACCAGTACGTTCTGGAACTTATTTTTCTTTGATAATATCTCGATATTATCACCGTTTGTATTGAAATTGTTCGATAATATCCAGATCGAAATATCGCCGATATTGTCGCCGACAATATCAATATTTGCACGAAAAACAGGTTGGTTTCTTCCCAGAATATCGCCTTCCCAAAATAACGAAATTATCGCCGATATTTTGCGATAATTTTGATTTTTTAGACATTGGCCAGGACAAAGGTTATTGTGATAGGTCTCCCTAAAAATTTCATAGATATTTTATATGGCATATCGTGAATAAGTTCGCAGACAAACCCAATTTAAGAGACAATTTTTGTGAGTTGCATCAGTTGCATATGGGAGGTAGATACAAGAGAAGAATTTTATGCTAAATGGGATGATGTGTCACAACCAATGGACTGAAGGAGGATAAGTGGTTGAGCTCTATTTATGCTTTGAGTGCAAATTGGGTTCAGCATACTATAAAAATGCATTTTTCAAGTAGTATATTGACATACGAAACACATTGGTGAAATATAGAACATGTTTTGATGGGGGTGCTTGCCTAGTAGGGACATAATGAGGTGGTTATTGATCATGTTGATTGAAACGAAAAACCTTCACCCTCACTCCACACATCAATGGAAACTCAAATGGCGGGGTATGTGTGTAATACCTGAATAGTCTTTATGTTTCTAAACTCTTATTTCTCTTTGATTGATGTCATCTGATATTTGTCAGTGCTACAATTTAATTTGAATTTCCTTCAAAGTCATGAATTATTTTTTGAAATCTATTTGGCAAGATCAATTATTAATCTAACTGGCAACAAACAACATATTAAGTTATTACTCAGCATTTTATGTTTTCAGGTATGTACACTCGTGCAATACTTCACAAGGTTCAGGTGGAGGAATGGAAAAGTCTTTTTTGTTTTCTGGAATTGGTAAATGTGAGGTGTTAGTAGTTAGGGGTTTGTGCGTGATAAATGTGCGATCAAAGCGTAGTGCAGCTGCAAAGGGTTTGAATTTTACAAGATTATATGTTGCCACATGCTAGGCTGTTTGAGAATGAACTAGATTGAGCATTTTCAGATAAGTACATAGTGAAGGTAGTTGAAAAATGTCGGTGTGGTTTATAATAGTGAGGGCAAAGAAATAAGGATGTTGTTAACACTTGTATGGTATGAAGAGATCGATGTTGTCCAAACTTACAAACGAGTTGATTGATTGTGCGCTACTCAACAATGAAGGTAATAAATACTTGTAGGGATATCGTGGTCTCGCACAACTTTGTGATTAGACATAGGAAACCAAGCATTGGTTGGCTAGACATACACAACAAGTCCACACGAGTTGTTGATGATCCTATGAAAATAATTTTTGATCATGGAATAGGTAATCCATAAAGCAAGGATGAGTTGAGAGCCTTGCGAAGATTGTGAAACTTGTATCGGAGAAGATGCAATAATGTTGCTGCGCATAACATACCATGGTAGACCATAGTAGTTGTCCCATTCTAATTTTGTTTGTCGCAGTGCTATCTCATTTAGTGACACAACTGCGGCATTGCCTTCACTTGGGGATTGCCTTAAGAAGAACACCTTGGCTTGATCACACTTACAACCAGGGAGGCGCATAGCAGAGGTGATGGTGGACGGAGAAAGGAATACTTGTCCTTCTTAGAGTAACAGTACAAACAGCAATCCAATGTTGTAATGGAGGCATCAACATCATTTGGGGTCAACTAAAGGCTGTATCAGTACACAAGGGTACTCTAATCACTGTGGTAGGACGTTGCGTGACCCTTGTAAACTTCTTTAACAAAAAAGCACACTACTAAGCAGTAGAAACTGCTGAGTGCGATGTGTGGATAAGCTAACTACCATTCCAAAGAGCTAGAAACTGTAAGTTTGTTGCATTAAATTTAATTTTCTTAGTTTGTTTCGGAATTTCCATTTTATTTCATGTTATTGGGAAATAGGCCACTTTTGAGTGAAGGAATCGACGAAAGGTGTTACAGACGAAAGTGGACGCCATTCAAACTCCTTCCTAACCTCCCTTATCTCACTTATCAATCAAAGAATAAACACGGAGAGGAGCAGGTTGACCAACAATGGACTATCATCTTGCCTAAGGCATTGGCCGTGTAAGTTATGTTTAACTAGAGTTTACAGCTTTTAACGCTTTCGATTACCATATGAATTCTCATAGGCTTCGTGGATCCAAGCAGAAATACTTACATATGGCTGCCAAGCGGTACAATTGTAAGATATGCAAAGGGTTTCCATTTACTCGAGCTTTGTATGGTCATATACATCTTCACAAGGTTCGCCAAACTCGGCCGCAAACCCTTACCCTCATGTGTTCGATACGCTAGAACTACTTTCACATTCTCTTTGGACGTAACTCTAATTGTAAGTTTGTTCCATTTAATTTAATTTCTTGATTTGTTTGGGAATTTCCATTTCATTTCATCTTGTTGGGAATAAGACACTATAAGTTGGAGGAATCGACGAAGGTGTTACATACGAAAGTAGATGCCTTTCAAATTCCTTTCCCGACCTCCTTTATCTCACATATCAATCAAAGCATAAACACGGAGAAGAGTAGGTTGACCAATAATAGGACTATCATATCCCCTAAGCCATTGGCCGAGTAAGTTACGTGAACTAATGTTTACATTTTTTAACGCTTTCGGTTGCCATATGAATTCTCACAGGCATCGTGAACCCAAGCCGAAATACTAACCTTTGGCTGCCAAGAGATACAACTGTAAGACAGGAAACAAAGGGTTTCGATTTACTCGAGCATTGTATGGTCATATGCATCCTCATAAGGTTTGCCCAACTCGGCCGCAACACTTACCGCCAGGTGTTCGGTACAGTAATACTACTCTTAACCTTATCCTTGGACGTAACTCTAACTTGTAAGTTTGTTTCATTTAATGAATTTTCTTGATTTGTTTGGGAATTTCCATTTCATTTCATCTTGTTGGGAAATAAGACACTATTAAGTTGGAGAAATCGATGAAGGTGTTGCATATGAAAGTAGATGCCTTTCAAATTCCTTTCCCAACCTCCCTTATCTCACTTAACCTTATCCCAAGAAGTAACTCCAATTTGTAAGTTTGTTCCAATAAATTTAATTTTCTTGATTTGTTGGGAATTTCCAATTGATTCATCTTTTTTGGGAAATAGCAACTTTTGAGTTGAGGAACGACGAAGGTGTTGCAGACGAAAGTGGATGCCATTTAACTTCTTCTCGACATCCCCTTATCTTACTTAAACCTTATCCTTGTAAGTAACTTTAATTTGTAAGTTTGTTCTATTAATTTAATTTTCTTGATTTGTTTTGGAATTTCCTTTCATTTAATATTGTTGGGAAATAAGTCAAATTTGAGTATGGAGGATCGACGAAGGTGTTGCTGACGAAAGTTGGATGCCATTCAAACTCTCCCAACCTCCCGTAGCTCACTTAACATAATTTCTTGGAAGTAACTCTAATTGTAAGTGTGTTCCATTTAATTTAATTTTCTTGATTTGTATTAGAATTTCCCATTTGATTTCATCCTATTGGGAAATAAGCCACAGTGGAGAGGAGGAATCGACAAATGTGTCACAGAGAAAGTGGATGCCATTCACACTCCTTCTCGACCTCCCTTATCCCACTTAATCTTATCCTTCGAAGCAACTCTAATTTCTAAGTTGTTCTATTTAATTATTTAACTTTCTTTGATTTGTTTGGAATTTCCATTTCATTTCATCTTGTTGCGAAATAGGCCACTTTTGAGTTGGAGGTGGAATCGACAAAGTGTTACTAACGAAAGTGGATCCATTCAAACTCTTCCTGACCTCCCTTATCTCACTTACCTTATCCTGGAGCTACTCAATTTGAAAGTTTTTTTCCATTTAATTAATTTTATTGATTTGTTTCGGAATTTCATTTGATTTCATACTATTGGAAATAAGCCACCTTTGAGTTGCAAGAATCGAGGACGGTGTTGCAGACGAAAGTGGATTCCATTCAAACTCATTCCCGATCTCCCTTATCTCACTTAACCTTTTCCTTGGAAGTAACTCTAATTTGTCTTTTGAGTTGGAGGAATTGACGAAGGTTGTTGTAGACGAAAGTAAATGCCATTCAAACTCCTTCCCGACCTCTCTTATCTCACTTAACCTTATCCTTTGAAGTAACTTTTATTTGTCTTTTGAGTTGGTGGAATCGACGAAGGTGTTGTCGACGAAAGTGGATGCCATTCAAACTCTTTCCCGACTTGCCTTATCTCACTTAACCTTATCCTTGAAAGTAATCCTAATTAGTACGTTTGTTCCATTTAATTTAATTTTCTATTCGTCAGGGAATTTTCATTTTGTTTTGATTTGTTGGGAAATAGGCCACTTTTAAGTTAGAGGAATCGACGAAGGTGTTGTAGACGAAGTGGATGCATTCAAACTCCTTCTCGACCACGCTTATCTGACTTAGGCCCCGTTTGGGATTGCTTTTTTTCGCCAAAAACCTGCTTCACTTTAAAGTAAGCAGTTTAAGGTGTTTGGTAAAAAGGAAAATATCCCGATTATTTTAAAAGCAATAGCCTTTTGACAGCAGCTTTTAAAAGCAGGTTTTGGGTTGCTTTTCAAAGTTGCTTCAAAGAAGCAGAGAATAAATTAATGAATTTTTTTAATTCCCAAAATACCAATCATTCATTTTAAAAAATGACACCCACCTCCACTTCCACATCCAACTCCACTACTTGCACCACCACATTCACTACCTCCACAACCACCACCACCCCACCACCACCCACCTCCTCCTCCTCCTCATCCTCGCCACCACCACCACAACCACCACCTCTTCCACCTCCTCCTCCACAACCAGCACCTCCTCCAAAACCTCCAAATCCACCACCACCTCCACAACCAACATCACCACCACCTCTTCCACCTTCTCCACCACCTCCACCATCACCTCCTCTCCACCCCCCACCTCCACCTCCACAACCACCACCACCACCACCACAACCACCACCTCCCTCCAAACCTCCAAATTCACCACCTCATCCACAACCAACATCACCACCACCACCACATCCTCCTCCTCATCATCCGCCACCCACCACCACATCCACCTCCTCCATCACCTCATCATCCGCAACCACCTTCTTCCACCACCTCTACACCACCATGCTGCCACTGCCACCACCACCACCACCTCCACAACTGCCATCCCCACCACCACCAGTACCATAACCACCAACTCCACCTCATCACCCACAACCACCTTCATCACCACTTCCACCACCACCACCACAACTACCACAACCACCAACCCCACCTTCATCACCACCACCACCTCCACCTCATCACTACCACTACAACCACATGATAGTACATAACACTTTTAACATCATGTCTATTTTAGTTATTATTCACCGTTACAACAATTTTATATTAAATTTACCAAACGTTTTTTACACTGCTTTTTGTACTAACAGCACTTAAAACTATTGTTATCAAACATGGAGTGCTTTACTTTACAGCTAATTATTTTTAAAGCACAGCAGAAGCAACTTTTTTTAAAAGTGACAGCAATCCCACACTAGGCCCTTAACCTATCTTGGAAGTAACTCTAATTTGTAAGTTTTTCCAGTTAATTTAATTTTCCTTATTTATTAGGAATTTCTATTTCATTTCATCATGTTGGGAAATAGGTCACTTTTGAGTTAGAGGAATCGATGAAGTAGTTGGGGATGAAAGTGGATGCCATTCAAAGTCCTTCCCGACCACCCTTATCTCACTTAACCTTATCATTGGAAGTAACTCTAATCTGTAAGTTTGTTCCATTTAATTTAATTTTGTTTATTTGTTGAGAATTTCTATTTCATTTCATCTTGTTGAGAAATAGGCCACTTTTGAGTTGGATGAATCGACGAAGGTGTTGCAGAGAAAAGTGGATGTCATTCAAACTCCTCCTGATCTCCTGTATCTCACTTAACCTTATCCTTGGAAGTAACTCTAATTTGTAAGTTTGTTCCTTTTAATTTATTTTCTATTTGTTTGGGAATTTCAATTTCATTTCATATTGTTGGGAAATAGGCAACTTTTGAGTTGAGGAATCGACGAAGGTGTTGTAGACAAAAGTGGCTACCATTCAACCTCCTTCCTGACCTCCCTTATGTTACTTAACCTTATTCTTGGAAGTAACTCTAATTTGTAAGTTTATTCCATTTACTTTAATTTTCTTTATTTATTTCGGAATTCCATTTCATTTCCTCTTGTTGGGAAACATGCCCTTTAGAGCTGTTCCAGCAGTGAGGCTGGGGGCGCGCTGGGGGTGTTTTAGCCCAAAAATCGTTTCCAACAGAGCAGGCTGGCCCGGGCAGGAGGTGGACCCCAGCAAACTGGGCTGGCCCGAGGGGGAGGCAAGCCCGTGCGTGAGCCAGAGTTTGGGCTGATGTCATTCTGACGCCAGGTTGGCGTCAGCCCTTCTATTTCAATTTTTTTTTTAACATTGGCGTGTGCACGTGCGTGCTACATTGGCCGCCAACGGCTAGCAGCCACGTGGTGTCCTTTGGGCTCTCTGATCGGATTTTTTTCCTCCAATCCAACGATAGCCAATTTTTGTGCAATAAAAAAGTGAAAAAAATTCAAATTTTTTTTATAAAAATAACCCAAAAATTAATGATTTTTTTTTTGTTTCTATAAATACCAACCAATACTCTTCACTTTAACACCAAATCCTCATACATTTTCTTCTCCGTCAACTATTATTCACTTTCTACTCAATATTTTTTTTCACTCTCAAATTTTATTTTTGTCTATCATATTATGGCTTCTTCTGTCGACGGTATTGGGGCATGAAGCACCATGGAAGATGTTTTGTTGTGTGAGTGTTGGGTCCAAATTAGTCAGTGTCCCGTATCAGGCAATGAGATGAAATTTTGTCATACGTGGAAAAAAATTCATCAAGAATTTTGTGGACAAATCGAGTTCGACTCGTACGGAAATGGCAAATTCTCAATAAAGAGTTGTGGAATGTAACCAATGAGGTAAATTATTTGTAATTTTCGTTTTATTAATTTTAATGTTCTAGTAATTTTTTTAAATGTTTCTTGCAATTTCTATATTTTGTTAATATTTCTTGCATTTCCAATATTTATTTAAATGTTTCTTACATTTCCAATATTTTGTTAATATGTCTTGATTTTCCAATCATTTTTTAATATTTCTTGCCTTTCCATTATTTTTTTTATATTTGTTGCATTGCCAATATTTTTTTTTAAGTTTCTTGCATTTCCAATATATTTTCTATATATAGATTTTGCAAGCACAAATGTGGTATGGTGCTACTGGGCAAGGCAAAAAAAGTTTCAACCATAACCAATGTTGGAGATGGTGAAGAATTGTCAGAGATTCCGAATTATTCCAATGGGTCCGACTGTGGTGTTGAACGAAACGCCACTCCATGATGAATCGGCATCGGATTCGCCTATGGATTCCCCAATGAGTCAAGACTCACCCATCCAAAGGGAGCCGAGGCCTATTGGGAGAAAGGCGACGAAGGCGAAGAGGGCGAGTAATTCTACTAGTAATACATCTAAATTTGTGGAGGAAATTGCAAAGCAAAGTGCCATGAGACTTGAAATAGACAAGAAAACCCAAGAACATGAGAGGGAATTTCAAGTGGAATATGCAAAAGAAAGGGAGTATGTACGCAAACAAAACATTGAGAAGAAGGATCGGGAAACCATGGCCATGGATACAAGCCATATGTCCCCTGAAACAAAACAATTTTGGAAGCTAGAAAGAAGGGATGTTATGAGACAAAGACTTTTTCGTGACGATGGACCTAGCAACACAGATTGGTTAATGATGAAAACCATTAAGTTAGTTTGCTTGCCTTTTATTTCATTGTATTTTAATGTTTTGTTTTCAAAAGTAGTTGTAATTCATGTATTTTATTTCATTAGTAGTATTGGTTTTATTTGAGTGAATAAGGAAAGCATTCAATAAATACCTTTTTATTCAAGACATTCCATACATAAAAACAACAACATCCAAAGCATTAAAAATAAACAAACCACAACCAAAGCATTAACAAAACAAAGCATAACTAAAAATGAAACATAAACATAATAAATAAAAATGAACTTCTTCACTTCACTTCATTCACCGTCATTGCCTTTCACCGCCCATAAATACTCCATCAAGTGAACTTGACGTCATTCATGAACATAAGACGATTGCATCTCCGTATATCGATCAATCATACGGGCCATTACACGACCATCCCTAAGCAACGGTTCATGCTGCACTGGTTCTCCATTTGGCCCCATAGGTTTTTCATAAATTCTTGTTAAGGCCATGTTCATTGGATCCGGTTCGTAAACGTCTGCAGAATCGTAATCATACTCATCCTCCACAATCATGTTATGGAGGATGATGCATGTCATCATTATGCTCCTCAGCACCTCCACATCAAACAGACGTGCTGCACCCCTAATAATAGCCCACCGGGCTTGGAGGATACTAAAGCACCTCTCCACATCTTTTTTGTAACCCTCTTGATAGGTAGCAAATAATTTTTGCTTCTAAGATCGGGGATGCGGAATTGATTTCACAAATGTGGTCCACCTCGGGTAGATGCCGTCAGCTAGATAATACCCATTCTGGTAGACGATATTGTTGATTTCATAGGTGGTATTTGGGGCTTCACCTCTCAAAACATCGTTGAACACCGGGGATTGACCCAGGACGTTCAAGTCGTTTTGAGATCCGGCAACTCCGAAGAAAGCATGCCAATCCCATGTATCAAATCCAGTAACGGCTTCAAGGATGATACTTTTTTGTCATTTTCGATTCCCATAATCTCCTTACCAAGCAGTTGGGCAATTCTTCCACTGCTAGTGCATGCAATCGATGCTACCAACCATTCCTGGAAATCCTCGAGTTTCGGCTTTTTGTAGAAGCCATTGCAAGTCCCTAGGAGTAAGTTTGCGCAGGTAGTCCCTGGTGTACAGAGTTTCGACTGCATGACAAAATCTCACCAAGCTCTCCAAAACAGTGGACTTCCCCATCCGGGCAATCTCATCCACCTGATCAGCAGATGATCCATACGTCAACATTCGTTATAACAGCTGTGAACTTTGGCTCAGGAAGAAGTCCCAAATTTCCAGCAGCATTTTTCTTTTGAACAAAGTATTCATCATAATTGCAAAGATCATGCATGACTTTATTGAACAAATGAGGTCGCATTCTATATCACGCTAAAAAATGAACATCAGAGTACAGAGAAGTTGGGATAAAATAATCTTCCAGAACATTCTTACCCCGAGAATGTCTATGTTTGTCCATATTCGGGCCACGGCCTTCTCGTGAACCATGGCGGCTCTAGTTTTCTTCATTAAGCAAAGCCACTGTTGTGACAATTTGTTGATCTAGTTCTCTCTGCGCTCTTTTGCATGCAGCTAGTCTACGCCTTCTTTCTCTAGTTTTCTCGCTCTTGCTTGTCCAAGACCTCGTTTATGTCTGCCATTGAGAATTGAGTATGAATTCTAAAATATGAGAAATGAAAATATAGAGAAGATCTGGTGCGAGAGGTATGAGCTGAGACTCTGGTTTTATAGAAAATTTTAGGTCGATAGAGATGACACGTGGCGCAATTTTAGATGGTGAAAATCGTATCTGAAATTTGAAATTTGAAATTTATCTGAAAATTAAAACCGAAAATCTTATCTGATTATGATACATGAATTTTACAATAAATATTGACGTGTTTTAGCCCAAAAATCATATCCGAAAATATTATGCAAATTAATTGTTTAGGTAAACAAACTTGTGAAAAAAAACAAAAAAATGAATAGTATTTGCCCGTGGCCATAGCAACTGCTGCAACCACACTTTGCTTTTTGCAAAGGCAACCACTATTCGCATGAATAGTAGCTGCCCTAGCCCTCGCTTGCCATAGCAAGGGGTTCTCTGCTGGAAGTGCTCTTAGAGTTGGATGAATCGAAGAAGGTGTTGTAGTCAAAAGTGAATGCCATTCAAACTCCTTCCCGACCTACTTTATCTTACTTAACCTTATTCTTGGAAGTAACTCTAATTTGTAAGTTTGATACATTTAATTTAATTTTCTTGATTTGTTTCAGAATTTCCATTTGATTTATTTTATTTGAAAATAGACCACATTTGAGTGGAGGAATCGACTAAGGTGTTGTAGATGAAAGTGGATGCCATTCAAAATCTTTCCTAACCTCTCTTATTGGAAGGAACTCTAATTTGTTAAAAAAAAAAAAGGTTCATTACCGACCAACTTTTTCCGAGGGCCCCCAAATTCCTTCGGTAAAAGTGTTTTTTCCGATGAAAAAATGTTTTCTGTAGGAAATATATCACGGGTCTGGAATTTATTTCCGACAAAGGAACGGCCCTCGAAAAAGTGTTTTTTCCGTTGAATTCCACCGGCAATTTGCTGTCGAAAAATGGTATTTTCTACGACAAAACGCCCTTTCGACCATAAATCGCCATCGCTAAAGTTATTCTTTTTTGTAGTGTTACCAAAATAGGAAAAGAGGCCATGGAGGCTCTGCAACTCCTGTGTTGATTTGTTAAGCAACACAGTGATCTATTTCCCAAAAAGATGAAATTAATTGTAAATTTTAAAACAAATAAAGAAAATTAAAGTAAATGGAAAAAAACTTACACTATTCAGATTATCTGTAACCTTGTGTAAGTTAGCCACACTATTATCCAACTTGTTCTGTTGCTCGGAAGTTTTCTACCTGTTGAGCCACTCAGAAATTATAGCTCCAGCCTCAATAGCAATGACTAAAGAACTCATTGTTATCATCTTCGCATCTTGCATTCTACCTCAAGGTCTTTTATTTTTTCCCTTATTGGTTGGGGTAAGGGTTGAGGTTATTTGGCCATTTGGGGTGTGAAGGAGAGATGAAGAAACATAATAGGAGGAGACCATAAGTCATTGCTTATGGTTAAACCGACTTTGTCAAAAGAACAAATTCATGCTGTCATTTGTTCTCTCCAACATTAGTCTCTGATATAGAAAAACTACACTAGATAAAACTTTAACACTAAATTTTAAAATAAGTTCACACTACAAAAACAAATAGTCCATTGCCGACCAACTTTTTCCGAAGAACTCTAAATTCCTTCGGTAAAAGTGTTCTTTTCGATAAAAAATTGTTGTCCGTAGGAAATGAGGATGCAAATGATGACTTTAATTCGAATAATTCACACCCACTCCTTCTTACGCACCTCCGATCACTAGAGGAACATGCAAATTTCCCAAAAAGGTTCATTACCGACCAACTTTTTCCGAGAGCTCCCAAATTTCTTTGGTAAAAGTGTTTTTTCCGACGAAAAAATGTTTTCCGTAGGAAATATGTATATCACGAGTCTGGAATTTATTTCCGACAAAGGAACGGCCCTTGAAAAAATATTTTTTCCGATGAATTCCAACGGCAATTTGCTGTCGAAAAATGGTATTTTTTACGACAAAACTCCCTTTTCGACCATAAATCGCCATCACTAAAGTTATTCTTTTTTGTAGTGTTACCAAAATAGGTAAATAGGCCATGGAGGCTCTGCAACTCCTGTGTTGATTTGTTAAGCAGCACAGTGATCTATTTCCCAAAAAGATGAAATTAATTGTAAATTTTAAAAAAAATAAAGAAAATTAAGTAAATGGAAAAAAAACTTACACTATTCAGATTATCTGTAACCTTGTGTAAGTTAGCCACACTATTATCCAGCTTGTTCTGCTGGTCGAAAGTTTTCCACCTGTTGACCCACTCAGAAATTATAGCTCCAGCCTCAATAGCAGTGACTAAAGAACTCATTGTTATCATCTTCACATCTTGCACTCTACCTCAAAGGTCTTTATTTTTTCCCTTATTGGTTGGGGTGAGTTGGCCATTTGGGATGTGAAGAAGAGATGAAGAAACGGAATAGGAGGAGACCTAAGTCATTGCTTATGGTTAAATAGACTATGTCAAAAGAACAAATTCATGCTGTCGTTCGTTCTCTCCAACATTAGTCTCTGATATAGAAAAACTACACTAGATAAAACTTTTAACACAAATTTTAAAATAAGTTCACACTACAAAAACAAATGGTCCATTGCCGACTAACTTTTTCCGAAGAACCCTAAATTTTTTTGGTAAAAGTGTTCTTTCCGATGAAAAACTGTTGTCCATAGGAAATGAGGATGCAAATGATGACTTTGATTCGAAGAATTCACACTCACTCCTTCTTACGCACCTCCGATCACTAGAGGAACATGCAAATTCTATTTTCACTCACGACATATACAATTTGATAAGAAATGAGATGAATAAGGAGGCAAAATTATTTCTCATGCAACCCGTAAGAAACAATGACGATCCTTGTGTTTACAAATTTCCCAAATTTGGAAGACATTGCAAAATAAAAGGTTCATTACCGACCAACTTTTCCGAGGGCCCCCAAATTCCTTCGGTAAAAGTGTTTTTTCCGATAAAAAATGTTTTCCGTAGGAAATATATCACGGGTCTGGAATTTATTTCCAACAAAGGAACTGCCCTAGAAAAAATATTTTTTCCGATGAATTCTAACGGCAATTTGCTGTCGGAATTTCCATTTCATTTCTTATCATTAGGAAATAGGCCACTATTAAGTTGGAGGAATTAGGGAAGGTGTTGTTGACAAAAGTGGATACCATTCAAAATCCTTCCCGGCCTCCCTTATCTTACTTAATCTTTCCTCCGAAGTAACTCTAACTTGTAAGTTTTTTCCATTTACTTTAATTTTCTTTATTTGTTTTGGAATTTCCATTTCATTTCTTCTTATTCGGAAAGATGCCACTTTTGAGTTCGAAGAATCGAAGAATGTTTTGTAGTAAAAAATGAATACTATTCAAACTCCTTCCTGACCTCCCTTATCTCACTTAATTTTTCCTTCGAAGTAACTCTTACTTGTAAGTTTTTTTCATTCACATGAATTTTTTGTATTTGTTTGGGAATTTTAATTCCATTTCATCTCATTGGGAAATAGGCCATTTTTTAGGCTGAGAAAATGGGGAAGGTGTTGTTGACAAAAGTGGATACCATTCAAACTCCTTCCCGGCCTCCCTTATCTTACTTAATCTTTCCTCCGAAGTAACTCGAAAATGTAAGAATTTTCCATTTACTTTAATTTTCTTTATTTGTTTGGAATTTTCATTTCATTTCATCTTATTGGGAAACATACCACTTTTGAGTTCGAGGAATCGAAGAAAGTTTTGTAGTCGAAAATAGATACTATTCAAACTCCTTCCTGACCTCCCTTATCCAACTTACTTTTTTCCGGGAAGTAACTCTAATTTGTAAAGTTTTTCCATTTACTTTAATTTTCTTTATTTATTTGTGAATTTCCATTTCATTTATTCTTGTTGGGAAATAGGTCACTTTTGAGTTGGGGGGAATCGGCGAAGGTGTTGTAGACGAAACTGGGTGCTATTCAAACTCTTTCCTGGCCTCCCTTATCTCACTTCATCTATCCTTGGACATAACTCTAATTTGTAAGTTTGATCCGTTTAATTTAATTTTTTTGATTTGTTTCGGAATTTCCATTTGATTTATCTTATTTGAAAATATGTCACTTTTGAGTTGGAGGAATCGACGTAGGTGTTGTAGACGAATGTGGATGCCATTCAAACTCCTTCTCAACCTCCCTAATCTCATTTAACCTTTCCTTGGAAGTAACTCTAACTTATAAGTTTTTTTCATTTACTTTATTTTTCTTTATTTGTTTTGGAATTTCTATTTCATTTCTTCTTATTGGGAAACATGTCACTTTTGAGTTTGAGGAATCGAAGAAGGTTTTGTAGTCGAAAATGGATATCATTCAAACTCCTTCCCGACCTCCCTTATCTCACTTACTCTTTCCTTGCAAGTAACTCTAATTTGTATGTTTGTTCCATTTACTTTAATTTTCTTTCTTTGTTAGGGAATTTCCATTTCATTTCATCTTGCTGGGAAATAGACAACTTTTGAGTTGGAGGAATCGACGAAAGTGTTGTAGAGAGAAGTGGATGCCATTCGAACTCCTTCCCGACCTCTCTTATCTCACTTAGCCTTATCCTTGCAAGTAACTCCTTCCCGACCTCCCTTATCTCACTTACTCTTTCCTTGCAAGTAACTCGAATTTGTATGTTTGTTCCATTTACTTTAATTTTCTTTATTTGTTAGGGAATTTCCATTTCATTTCATCTTGCTGGGAAATAGGCAACTTTTGAGTTGGAGGAATCGACGAAGGTGTTGTAGAGAGAAGTGGATGCCATTCGAACTCCTTCCCAACCTCTCTTATCTCACTTAGCCTTATCCTTGGAAGTAGCTCTAATTTGTAAGTTTGATCCATTTAATTTAATTTTCTTGATTTATTTCGGAATTTCTATTTGCTTTATCTTCTTTGAAAATATGCTACTTTTGAGTTGGAGGAATCGACGAAGGTGTTGTAAACGAAAGTGGATGCTATTCAAACTACTTCCCGACCACCCTTGTCTCACTTAACCTTATCCTTGGAAGTAACTTTAATTTGTAAGTTTGACCCATTTAATTTAAATTTCTTGATTTGTTTCAGAATTTCCGTTTGATTTATCTTTTTTGAAAATATGTCACTTTTCTGTTGGACGATTCGACGAATGTGTTGGAGACGAAAGTGGATGCCATTCAAACTCCTTCCCAACCTCATTTATCTCACTTATCAATCAAAGCATAAACACAGAGAAGAGGAGATTGACCAACAATGGACTATAATCTCCTCTAAGGCTTTGGCCGTATAAGTTATGTGAACTAGAGTTTACATCTTTTAGCACTTTTGGTTGCCATATGAATTCTTACAGGCTTCGTGGACCTAAGCCGAAATACTTACCTTTGGCTGCCAAGCGGTACAACTGTAAGATATGCAACAAAGGGTTTCCATCTACTGTAGCTCTGTATGGTCATATGCATTCTCATAAGTTTTGCCTAAGTCAGCCGCAATCCTTTCCCCCAGGTGTTCGGTACGCTCGTACTACTCTTAACCTTATCCATGAACGTAACTCTAATTTGTACGTTTGTTCCATTTAATTTAATTTTCTTGATTTGTTTCGGAATTTCCATTTCATTCCATTTTGTTGGGAAATAGGCCACTTTTCAGTTGGAGGATTCAACGAATGTGTTGGAGACGAAAGTGGATGTCATTCAAACTCTTTCCCGACCTCCTTTATCTCACTTATCAATCAAAGCATAAACACGGAGAAGAGTTGGTTGACCAACAATGGGCTATCATCTCCCCTAAGGCATTGGCCGTATAAGTTATGTGAACTAGAGTTTACATCTTTTAACGCTTTCGGTTGCCATATAAATTCTCGCAGGCATCGTGGACCCAAGCCGAAGTACTTACCTTTGGCTGCCAAGTTGTACAATTATAAGATATGCAACAAAGGGTTTCCATCTACTCGAGCTATGTATGGTCATAAGCTTGCTCACAAGGTTCGCCCAACTCGGTCGCAACTCTTACCCCATGGTGTTCGGTACGCTAGTACTACTCTTAAACTTATCCTTTAACGTAATTCTAATTTGTTATCCTCATCATCACCGTCATACTCATCCTCTATGCTATCACCATTTAGTAGCTCATTGTCTATCACATCTTTGATATCAACATTTTTTCTTCCTCCGATTTTTTTGATACGATCTAGCAAAAATATGAAAGTTGTTGCGGTGGGGCATCCTTTAACAATCAATGCTTCGGATTTAAGTAGTAAATTGCATAGTGCAAAATCTTTATACGGGATTGGAGATAGTCAATGTGATGGTTTCATTGGCCATGAAGATGAAGATGGTGCAAAACAACTTTGAACAAGACAGCTAATCACATCTCATTCCTAGGTTTATGAGAATTCTTAACCTATAATTTTGATTTTTGTGAATTCTTAATGCCTATATATAGTGTGCCTCTATTGTCTATATGTATTATTTCTTTATTGTCTATATGTATTGTCGTTGTGGCATTCATATAGTGTCTCCATGATATCGCTAGAGTATATATGTAATGTTTTATAGTGTCCATTGAGTGCTTATATAGTGTCTTCGTAATGTCTCTAGAGCCAACCAACAAAAAAGCCAATTGGCAAACGCATCAGTTTAACTTTAAATTTATATTTTTTTTCTCTGAAAGGAAGCGATACATTGTATTTATAAATCAAGCACAAAGAATGTTAGGCACCTTTTAAATTTTTATTTAATTCACCAGTCAAGGTTATAATTATCCAAGTGTCGTGAGTTTTCCCCTCCCAATAGGCGTCTTTTACATAACACTGGTGTGGATTTATTAAAACCCACTCTTTTTCTTTTTTCGATTCGTCCATTGTATTTTCACTATGTTACGAACTTTTGTGTATGGTGCTTATGTCTTCTCTCTCATATATTTTCAATATGTTATGAACTTTTGTGTATTTCGATGTTGTAACTTATAACAATGTGTAATCAAGTTCATGGCCACTTCGAGCCTCTACATTGCCCACATTATGTCCTGCACATCACATCATTTGGCCGCATAAAAAAAAAATTGACTTTTAAAAATAACAAGATTAGTATTGTATACACCAATTGTAATTCACATTAATCTAGGTGGGCTGGGTTGAAACAAATAATTGAAATGAGGTAACCAAATATGGAATTACATTTAAAAATGTATGTGGAATGATTTATCCACCAGTCAAGGTTGCAATGGTTGTACATACCTCATAAAATGACTAATTGGACCTTGCACTCGCTGCAAATGGCTCACAGAAGTGAAGTTCTGGTTCAAACTCCTTAAGAGACTAACATATTAGTGTTCCCATGTTTACAGGCTACAACTCAGCTTTGGCTCAAAAGACATAATACCAACATGTCAATAACAACTTTGGCTGAAGGAATACCAAATACTTAAAACCTAAATTATAATAACAACACACATATATAATATATTTAAAACATCTCCCGCTCCCATTTTTTTCTACCAGTGTGTATAAGGGAGTTTATAATGATAAGTTAGTCATATATATTGTAAGGCTGTCCACTAACATATAAATTAGGGGAAAAAATAATATGTTTTAACCATTTGTATATAAAAATAATATTAATGTATGATACATTTTGGGGAGTTGATCTGACTTAAACCCCAATACTCCACCATTTTTCTCAAGTTTGTCACGTCCCTTTTATTAGTTTTACTTTTTGATATATTTTATTTTCTTTGATTATTATGCATTATTTGATACAATTTCTTCTAAATTATTGAGGTTTGACATTTTGACATCACCCTTTGTCTAATATATTAGATGTAATGTTAGTTTGTGTAGTGTCTCTTTAATAAAATTAGATTATTAGTTCGTCTCTCTTTTTGATACACCTATGCTTTAATGGCATTACAATTACCCTCACATAACACGTATGTCTTGACAACACTTACAGACAACCTAGCATCGTATAATAGAAACATGAAGAATTAGACATGACCATCAAACCTTGTACTACAAAATGTTCATATCATACCGATGTTCCCAATTTGTAACGACTCTGCTCGTTGTCATCAGGGTATTGCGGCCACCACAGTTGTCGGGGAGTCACAACAACACTTATGCAACACTCGGAGTTTCAACACTTGTCACACTTCGCAGGCGCTACTCTTTGGGGACAAAAATTTCGTACGACCCGCTAATCCAATCACTCGATGTGGCAGAGGGTAGAAATGCCTTTTTCCGTGCACTCTTTGATATTGATTTCTCCCTCATCAGTAAATGACTTCAATACGTCCATAGAATTTTCACTAATTTCGTCATATATGTTCCATAAGCATATGAGATACAAGGCCAACTTGTGTCCACCACGTGCAGCCACAATGAGCTGTTCGACCCCTCGATGATATTTTTCTTTCTCGAAAAGATGACACATCGCCTCACTGAACCGGGCTTCAAGATTTTCAGCCTTCCAACAATGATCCATAAATTTCCATACAACGTCCAGTGTTCCAGGTTTGTGCCAACCAAACTTGTCAATGTCCATGTGGCGCCAAATTGATCTGTCATTGTCAATGTCCACGCGCTACATCCTTAATGACGATCATAAGTGTAATAAGGTAAGTCCAATACAAAATGAACTGGAAAATTAACTGGTCATTGCTAAAGTGGGAATAATCAGATTGCTTGCAATATTACAAAGTATTCATATGATTTTAGTACATTGTTTCAAGGCTTCATCCAACACACAATTTGCAATATTATAGTTTTGACCAGTGAGGGATCCCACTTCACTTAACTTACAAGCTTTCGAAACGCTCGTTCTTCACTCCACCTGCAAATCTTTTGTGACATGCAAAGGTGTGTGCACTCTCCGGACATAGTTTATGGTTTTGATCTTTCACAAAATTATGAACATGCCATTTTCCTATCTTTTCACATGTAAGATTGCCTTGCAATCTGTTTTCAAGGAGGGTTGAGGGTTAAGAGAGTTACTTTACCTCTTTTTTCCATAATCTTGCCTCATTCCATTCCTCTCAACTGTAAGAGTGACGACCACCTATTTTTGCAACAACAAACCTTATATTAGCTTGGCATATTGTAAATATAAACAATATGCATCGAGCTCTAAATCAAATTCCATGCCATTATAAAATGGGTGGAAGCTTGTATTTCCATTAATTAAACTTCCACCACCAATACGTTCTTCACCCTCATCATCATTATTGGGACTCAAATTTAAGTAAAAATGGAGTCCCATCACCACCTAATAAAACATATAGGAATGAGAATACATTTATAGGAGCAAACAAATCAAACTCACCAACCAAATTAATATTTACTATAATAGAACTCCAAACAATTCATAATTTTGGAAATTGAATTTTTATTTAAAACAATTCCATTATAAAGATAGATTAGCGTAATAATTGGTCATTTCCATTCGTTGTGGTTCCATTCCTTTTTCATATCCCTAATAAAAATAGTTGGTCATTAGAAACTATTCCAGTATAAAGAAGTTTTACATATGTTCTGGTTCTATTTGTAGAAATGAAAGAGGAAAACTATTCCTAGTAATTCACTTAGCTTTGACAACATAATTTAGATTATTTGATTGTGTCTACAAAATTCAAGTACTAACTATTTGATTGCTAAGTTCTGGTTCCAACATTACTGATAGAAAATTATCAATTTTCTACTTTTTCTATGTTCGCAATGTAACTGTAGGCAACTCCTAATTAAAGATGCAAATTGTGTTGCGTTGGAGCTTAACCCAACACATGATGTTATCAATTATCTTAATTTAACATACCACAGTTTTCTTTTTGTTTTACATTCTCACATCTTAAAGTTGTCATAATATACTATTGACCTAAAATCAACGATGATTTCAGTACAATAATAATAAGAGCATAGAACCTAGGCTTAGATTGGTTACAACCTGGGACTGATATGGTTGAGAGATGCATGATCTATGTGGTAGCATGTGCCTGCCAGAAAGGGAAGCAGAAGGCTTGTGGTTGTAAACTGCCAAGAGAGAGAGAGGACTGGCTTGTAGATCAAAAGATGACAGACAAAACCTTCAAAATTCCATTGGGTTTTTGAAACAAGTTTAATCAAGAACCCTTAAATCCTCCATTTTTCTACAAATAATTCAAAATTAATTTGTTGCACATATATGGGTGAGACACCTACCCTACTATGGGAAATGATGACAGATATCAATGCAACTAAAAAGTAAATCTTTTTACCAAAAAAGAAAAGAGTAAATCATATCTAACCCCATTATTGACCAGTATCTAACTCCATTGCTGGCCAGTATCTAACCCCATAATTGTTTGCTTCGTTAACATACAAAATTAACCTCTTTTAAAATACCCTGGTCACACACTTGGAGTTTTGCACCAAATTTTAATTCGAATAACCTTACCAACAACATTTTTCGTACCAACACCAACACCTGAAAAAACAGTACCAACAAGGTTAGTACTAGTCCGTAGCTGAACTCTTCCATCAGTGTCTGCTTTATTTTTTTTTTTCCATCAAAAAAGTTGTGGGTGGAAACCACTGGTCATCTCAAAATGTGGGAACATGGTAGCTCTCACACATATTGGTGATTAGGCATGGAAAATCAAGCACGGTGCGAAAATTATCAAAATGTCCATAGGACATGGAGATGATTGACATAAAAATAAATTGGGATAATGGAGTAAGTTCATGCTGAATTAATTTGAGGATAACACAAGTGGCTTCCGAGTCTGGTGATCTATGTTTCAGAGGAGGGGAAGAATGTTAGTGCGCACAATAGACCATAGCAAACTATAATAGCTTTCCATATGTGATTTTGTCCCTATCTGTGGGGAGCGGATTCGCTGTCCCCAAATTCCATGTCCCCTTGTGTCTCCTTTCTAATATTTTGAGATGTGTGTACCCACTTAACCTTGAAATTAACACCGTTAACTTCGTAAAATTTAGAAAGAAAAACCTAAAAATCAAAGAGAAAACAAACACAATAGTAGAAGCCACCACCCCCTTGACTTCCATGCCCTTTACACTTCCCTGACTTCCTCCCTCAGCCGCAACCTCACCACACCAACATTACCTACCTCTTCACGGTTGATTGCCCCACTTTCGAAAGCACAGAGTTCATCCCATTCAGATTGAGGGAGGCCATGAGTGGTGGCGATGTTGTATGGAGACAGAGAATCCTTTTGCCTTGTACAGGAACAAAGCAAGGATACCTTCTTTCTAGGCAAGGTCTAAAATATCGATAGTTTCGGAAATATCAGTAGTCTAAAAATATGAAAATTTCAATGGAAATATCGGGATATTATCGATATCGATAAAAATTGAATAAAAAATTGGAAATATGAAAATTTCAATGGAAATATCGGGAGGATGTTTATTTTGTTAATTATATATTACTTTGTCACAAAAAATTGGAAGGAAATGCAATGCATGATGGATTTAACTGATTTAACTTGATTATATAGCGAGCTGACAAACACTGCCAGTGTAGAAAATATGTAGTAATTAATGAAAGAAGATTAAACACACCATAATCATTTGTTTATAATGATTTACTACAATATTTTACACTCTATACATTGCATGATAAGATACATGAGTGGCTTAGTACCACATAGAGTTCCTATAAGGTTCAAATTTGAATTATTTACACTAACACCTTATGAGGTTTTCGGCTTTTTCACAAAACTCCTTGAGGTTTTAGAAATTACAAGAAGACCACCTGAGGTTTTAAATTGTTTTCACAAAACTCCTTTTCATTGATTTTCATCCAAAGATTGATGATTTTATACAAAAATAATTCTCCAAATGACAAAGTTGGCCTTTGAGATTAGATTGCATATACTTCATTGAGGTTAATTTTGTCATTTGCATAAGTTTTTTTTTCAATGAAATCATTTTGTGGACAAACAATCAACGAAAAAGGGTTTTGTGAAAACAAACTGAAACATCAAGGGGTGTTCGTGTAATTTTCAAGACCTGAGGGAGTTTTGTAAAAACACAAGAAACCTCAGGGGGTGTTAGTGTAAATAACTCTTCAAATTTTTCATTGTCTTCATCATCTCGATATTATCGATATATATTTTGGCCAAATATTACTGAAGTGTGAGAAATTATTGACGTCGATATTTTCCGATAGTATGATACTTATACGATATGTGTATGGATATGTTCCCAAATATCCTAGATTCGAAAAAAAGAAAATATCCTCGATATTATATTTTAGTGATTTTTTTTTTTGTGGGTTTGCAATGAATTCTTTCTCCTACCCAAAAAAAAAAAAAAAAAAAAAAAAAGACCTAAAAATTCAAAAACAGAATTGGGAAATAATTAAGGAATTATAGCTGCAACTTACTTTGTCTTTTATTGGTTTAACCTTGTGAATTAATAAATTTTATTTGACCAGCAGGGTGATGATGATAAGCTGAGCATGGAGGGCTATCTCTTTGAGGGAATCGAAGTTCCTGTTAGGAAGTTTTGAAATTTTAGCAAATGTTGTAGAGCATATAGCTTGGGGGAAAAAACAAAAGCAAAAATATTGACTTATCTTTCTTAGCAAATAATTGTTGTCTTGTTTGAAGTATTAGGCTAGACTTACATAATTATGTGTAAAAACATCTAAAAGGAAGACTTAAAAAAGAATAATAATATTAAAGATATTATTTTTCTGACGTGTTGGCTAATACAATCAAATCTTTAATTAATAATACTTTAATGTAAAATATATACCATTAGCCATGGTGCTGCATTATCAAGTTCATTAAGGATTTGATTGATTTTGGTCAAAATACTATAGAGAATATTTTGCAAGGACCACAAACATTGGGGCTCCACACTACTGGGCTAAGGCTAATGGACCACATTCATTTGGTTTTTCTATTACAGGGATACCTCAATCATACGATTGCTCATAATCAAAACCTTATAGCCTTTATTAGATTGTTTGGTGAGTTGGATTATATGGCTCAATAGGATTCATAAATTGTAGCCAAATTTTTAGTAGCCTAAAAACAATATGGATTAAATTCTGTCTAATCATACTAAGAGGCAAATGAAATGGTTGGGATTAAGTTGGATCGGATTATGTCTAATCTTGCTTGCCCAGTTAATAGCATAGTTTAGTTAATGCATCTCCTTAATCATGAGTAGTACTAAATACATCCTTGGATTAATATTATCCTCTCTAATCCAAACAAATCTAATTCTACCTTATAATCCAATCCAATCCTAGTCGCCAAACATCCTTATTTGTAGAAATCCAAGCAATTTTATTTCATTAAACGAGGAAATAAACTCCATGCGAAATCAGAAAAGAAAAATTTACATATATATATAAAGTTTCAATTCATCATCTTTTCGAAATTCAGTCCAAAATATCAGATGAGAGGTTCAACACAAATTCAAGACAATTAGATTTAGTACAAAACAACATCAACTTCAGATGTCAAGGTAGGACAGGAAGTTCCACCTTGTCAAAGGAAAAGAAACTCACCCACCCCTGCTCTTCATGGCAAACCTTCAAAGGAATGTTCTCACATTCTCTCTCGAGGGCTTCAAGGTCTGCTTTGGATGGTGGAGGACCCCTAGAACAGAGAAGGAAAGTGTACAGTTAAATACTATTACATGAGATTAGGATACTTGAATCGATTACTAACACATAGAATTTTGAAAGAACGTTCTTTTTATGAATGCCAACCTCCAACTAATTTGTCCATCTAACGTTCAGCGTCCACCTTCCACCACCTATTACTATTGATGACGAGTCTAAACTTTGAAAAGATGATAAACAGGGATGCATTAAAACTTTTAAGATGACAATTGCTAAGGGACAGCCTCAAATTTAAGAAGATTTCCAACTAATAATTGCAAAATAAGAGTACAAGAGAAGAAAATACGAGATAGATGCCTTCTTGTTCTGTTTCATAAATAAATTTGTTAACAAAATGCTTCTCAATAAAGTAACTTCTTCTGCACAAACTTCGTCACATACAACCTCGCCAATATGCAACTTAACATGGTTTTCTAGTTACTAAGGAACTAACTGTTAATTACTCAAAATACGTAGTCTTTGGACTATTCAAGGAATAGATATATCTTATGATAATAACGATTGATACTTCAAAGAAAAAGAATCATGGCTAATCATAAACAGAATTAATTTTGTTAAATTCTCAGGATTGCCAAAATATGCATACCTAGTAAAGCAGAGCACAAAACTTGGATCACCAGGAGAAGACTTCCTGAACTTGCTATTTGGGAGATAAACATCAAAAATCAGCCTTGCTTCATTTATTTGCATCCCATTGATCAATCCAATGACAGACCTAGTCTCATCTGATCCCAAGTCCACCACCTCATCACTTTCCGGACAACCTTGAGAAGAAACAGTTTCATAATTACTCTTCAAACTCTTCATAGACCAGGGGATACCATGCCGCCCAACAATGTAACCAAGAGACTTGAGTTGCCTATAAGCTTGAAATTCCTCCCAACAACACCCATTCTTTCTATCTGAAATCTTCAAATATATATCTTCCAAAGAAAGTGTACCACTATCATCCACGAGAAGCAAGTCGCCTATTTCAACCAAAAACCTTTAAAAGGACTGTTACAATTTGCAAGCACTTCCATCTCAACGGAACAAGAAATAGGAAATTTTCGTGCTAATGAGTACTATCAGACTCTGAATTTACATCAAGCCCCTACTACATTTATTTAACAGTCCCAAATTTTGGTTAAAGTGCAGGTCAATTGTAGCTGACAATAAAATTTCAGTTGACTTCATAATAGACAATGTTTGTGGCCCTATACCCAAACTTGTTCCTCTTCATGCACTTTCTTTTTCGTTTTGCTTTAAAATTATTGAAATGGAAAAATTTCAGAAGATAATTGTAAGGCCACCAATGCTTGAAAGGTAAAAAGTTCAGATACATACAAAATATTCAAATTTAAGGCTCATTGAGGGAAAATTAAGACAAATGAAATGAAATAAACCAAGATTGATATAGTTGAGTTATTTCGAGTCAAGTCTATTGGTTTTTACATATACTTAATATTTCAGTAACTTCGCATGAGAAACCCTCAAACATAGAGCACAAGAATCAGAATAAATAGAGTACATTTTATTTCACTTACAAAACTTCCTCAATAGAGTAATAGAGCTTGCTATGGCGCACAATTCCCGTGGATATCCGATATCTACCCTTTTCAACTGCCACCTCAGCCATGCCCATCTGGTCATTCCAGTGAGCCTTGGATGTGATTTTCCTGAAAAGAATGATCAACATGAGAGCAAGATAGAAACTGTACTGTATTTTGATTTTCTTAAAGATAGTAATTTACCTGGGCTGAAACTTGGATGGAGACCCAGAAGCATAGTGATTTTCTTCATCAGTGCAGTTGGCATGTTGTGCACGGACCTCAGAAACACTCTCCCCTAAAGAATTCCCCCAATCCACGACCTCCATAATACCTAAAAATTTTAATCAAAAACCACAGCCATTCAATCTCCCAGCAGCCACTTAAAATAAGGTTACATCATATAACAAATTCAGAATTCGTTTCAATGAATCAATCTATATAAAAAAAACAAACGCATTCAACCAACTACTTCTATTCAATCTAGCATGAGAATATTAATAAATAAAAAATAAATAAAAGAATTGCAGATGAATGATAGTAGATAGTACCTGGCGGCGACTGGTGTTGCTGACTTGCTGCCGTCGGCCGGTGACTCTTCGACGCCTACCGGCGTGCAAGGGGTGACGGTGACACACAGTAGCGGTCACTGGTTTGCACTCAGCTGTGTTTGGCAGGCCTCACTGGACTGGACTAGCTTATATAGTACTTGAAACCCATGTTTGGTGAGGCAAGGTACTAACTTAAATGAGATTATATAGTCCAACAGTAAACAAAACCCCTCACTCGCTCTGCTAATTTAGAGAGGTTGAAAAGTGGTTCGCAATATAGTGCCCTCGCTAGATTGAACACACGAGTCCGAACTAATTCTTCTTCTTCTTACCTATAATTGGATTTTCTTTATTTGTGTTTTCAGTAAACCATATTCACTGAAGTCAGATCCTCCCCCCCCCCCCCCCCCCCCCCCAATCAACCCGCAACCCGCAACCCGCAACCCGTCAGACCACCACCATGAGTTTACCTAATTTCTGCAACTAAACAAACCCAAATCACCGGCTGGACGAGATCGAAGAGGACGTGTGTGGAAAACGCATTTGCTGAAGCCTTTGCCTAGGGCTTTCTCAATTGAATAAAAAGGAGTCAAAGGGGGAGAAGAAGAATTGGGGGAAAAGGGGATGTGGAGGTGGGTTCCGATGGGAATGAGAGAGAGAATCAGGGAGGTTTATGATTAAAGGAAAAAAAAATAGAGAGAAAAAAGGGATGTGGAAGTGAGTTGCAATGGGAGAGATAGAGACTGAGGGAGGTTTTTGAATAAAGATAACAAACAGAGAGAAAAAAAAAAAGATAAAAAGAAAGGGGAGGTTGGGTTGCGATGGGAGAGAGAGGGAGAGAAAGAGAATGAGGGAGGTTTCTTGTTAACGAAAAAATAATAATAAAATGAATGGGGAGGTTGGGTTTCTGATTAAAGAAAAAGAAAATAGAGAGAGAAAAAAAAGATAAAAAGAATGAGGAGGTTGGGTTGGGTCTGAATCTGATGATTTTTTTATTTTTTATTTAACATAATTTTAGCCTTTAAAAAAATATCAGAATTTTAGTTGTTTTCTTTTTATTATTGTTTTAAATTTAATTATTACAATATTTATTTTTTAGTCCCAACACATCACCAAACATAGGTCTTCACTATTTTTACAATCCAGCTTCTTAGTCCGACGCAGCACCAAACGTAGGTCAGGACTTAATCCAACTTAGGCCAATCCAAGCCAATCCGAGACAGTCCCAAGATTTAGTCCAGTCCATGCCAGTCCGCCATACCAAACGACCCCAGTACTCAGCAAAGGGCCGGGTTTTGCCTTTACTCACTGGTTAAACGGCGTCGATGGGCCCTTTATTTTCAAAGCATGGTTTTTTTTTTCTTTCCATAATGGTCTATTTATTGAAAGTTTATGCTCTCAAACTTTAAAATCAACTTGACCCAAAAAAAAACTTTAAAATCAATTGATGTAGGTTTACACATAAAATTCATCATTTACGTCGCATCCCATCAAAATTTTATTAAAATTGGTAAAGGGATCTTTTTTTATGAGGAAATTATAAAAAAAATACCATGACAGAGAATGGAAAAATTGTAATAATTCTTGACAGAAAAAAATTCATAGGTAAAGATTGACTTAAAAATGTCATACGTGCCAATGGGGTCTAATCAAATGGAAAATGGCATTAAGTTGTATACTTTGAACTCTCATGGCATCGTGATGTGTGAGAAATCCTCTACTCTCCTATAATTTAGACTATCGTTTGTACTAAAATCAATGTCATAAGCAGAGGCTCATATTATTTTAGCCACTATTTTGTGCCTTTATTTTTCCGGGCCTAAATATCCCAGGCTTTTTTAATTTTTTTGGGATCAAAACACCTTGATGAGGCATCAAATACTTGAGCAAAACATTTCTAATGGAATATTACAGGTTGAATTAGCATAGTTAACATGACGTTGAAGCTTTCTTCATTGTACAATTGTTGTTGGGAAAATGCATCGACTTCAATACCACCCTACCACCCTTTTCTTAATTAGACATTCAAAAAGCACGTACTACTTAAGTTGGATTGGATTGAAAACACCATATTCCAATGTATAATCTTCGTTCATCGGAAGGTTCAAATATTCAAATCCCAATCCTATTCCGGTAACTAGAAAACGCAAGTTCAAGTATTCTTAGGAGTTCCAATGCTTCTTCTATTAATTTCCACTTTTGACTCTTTTAATTCTTAGAATCAAATTGATGCACTGCAATCACTCAATCTCTGTGTGTGTATATATATATTTATTATATGGCCATGCAATGCACCCCTCCAATTCCAACTAAGCCACAGAACCAGAAAAGCACTTCGGAATATTGCAAAAATGGGAGGCAGCAAAGGATCTAATGGTAATAGTAATAGCCAGGTGGCAAACCGAAATGCTGAATGGGCCAAGTCAGCCGACGTGGCAGCAGCAGCAGCAAGTGGTGGTGAGCCGGCCAGGGTCTATGAAAGCTCCTGGAAGAGATGATACAATCTTCAGGGAGAGCTTTGAGAGCAACCCAGCTGCCTATTTCAAGGATTTGCGCAAATAAAATAGCTATGAAATAACTACTTACTCCCTAGTATATCAATAAAAGTACCCTCATCTTGGATTTGGGATTAATTACTAATTTCATGTTGTGTTTAAGTTTAAGCTTTCTTTCTGCCATTATTTTGAAATTTTGTTTTACTACGTGGAATTCCATGCAATATCGTAACAGTAGAGCCGTGTTCTTGTTGAGCAAACGACATTAGTTCTATTGTCTCCTAAGTGGATGAACTATATTTTGACGAAAGTACTCTTTTAAAGTTGGTCATGTGATGAGACGAGATCAATTTTTAAAGAAAAATGTGATAAATGGGATGAGAATGACCAAATTAATCTCCATTACACTCAAACATCGGAGTTCAGAATAACTTACCTTTCTCATTATAAAAGATTTAAAATCACACACAAACATTGCGGTAAATATGTAATGCGGGTGATTTTGATGCTCATATGTCGCCGGAGAAATCCGACCACAACTCACTTCAGCTTGCCTAGTTGAATTCAAAACCAGGAAATTGCCAATATCCAATTAACAACTGTGTCATCGAAGTACTACTGCTACTTTAAATTGTATTTTACAATTGGTTACATGCATGGTAATATCAACCAAACCATACAGGCATCTTGGCCTACTGTAGTTCGTCCGCTTTAAAAGCTCTGGGCAACTTTCTCATACAAATCGCGAGGCCAATTCCTACAGGAATTATTTGCAATGAAGCTAGCAATCTGCAAAACCCAAAGGATGCGGTCAATCATGAAGCAGAAAACAGTAAATCAACTTCCAATCCATCCAACTTTTACTAGTATCCAAAGTTAAACTTCAACGTTCACCTAACAGTAAAACATGAAACTATTGGTCAAAGCATACCTTAGCCCTCAAGGCGCGAAGCGATCCATCAGAATCCACCATGTTGTCCAGACAAGTGAGTGCAACCTTCAGGAGGTCCGGAACACAGGCTTGGACATGAGGAGATAAATTCTGGAACACATCAGTGGTAGCATCTGGTGTCCGGGGATCTAATGGAAGAAATGGAAGTCTGGCAACCTCCCTCAAAGCATCAGCATAATGGCCTCCTCTTGCCAATTTATGGATTGACAGTACGGCCTCAAGTTGTCTTAACACAATATGCTGCTCTGAAACACTTTCCCTCTCTTGAGGACTGCACGGTACGTTCAAATGAATGTTACGTCAGAGAAATTGCATTAAACGTGAAATTTTCATTAATAATGAGAAAAAAAGAATTAGTAAGAATTGAAATATAAAAAAAACAAACCATCCCGAAAATACAGTTGCTCAATGTATATTCTTTACAAAAATAAACACGACTCTTGTATACACTTCAGCATCCAGAAAAATACAACATGTTTATGGTGAATCAATTGCCAGAGGAAAATATGTTTTATTTCATGCGTATGTTTGTAGTTCTTGAAATCTGATTTACATATCCTAATCATATCGTTGGGAGACTCAATCTAAACAGCATAGAACTCAATACCAACTGTGTGAGCATATCCCTCAAAATTAGGCACCACTGTAAACAGAAACATCATTCAAACTAACTCAAATTTAGAGGAAAAAAAAGTACACATAAGCTGTAGAGTGTCAAAATGACCTGATTTCAGGATAATATTTGTGCATCTCCAAGATCTCATTTCCAGAGTGAATGAGACCAGCAGTTCGACTCTCACCATCCAATCTACCACGTGAGAGGGCACAAATAGCTTCGGAAAGGCACTTGTTAATCGTATCCAATGCCATCGAGAATGCCCCTATTCGTTTCTGAATTTCTATAGACTGAATGGACAAAGAAGAGTGGGGGGAGAACACAAGATGACAGAAAAGAGCAAAAATAAGTCGTTATAGCATCAAATATATATATGTGCATATTTTTTGGGTACTGATTTTCCCACTCCCTTTTTATCCACTTACACTCCATTTTTCTAAACAAAAAGGAGTGTAGGTGGATAAAAGGGGAGTGGGAAAATCATTTACCTATTTTTTTTAAAGAAAGAAACAACATATTAAATAAGGAAGAACAACATCTGAAGAGGGCAGAATCAAGATTAAAAACATTTATCTGGTTTTTTTTGGGGGTAATAAAGCACTTCCCCAAAAAGTTGAGAGCAAGATGGGAGGACCAATCCAAGACATCAAAATTGCAAACTGTTGAGGGTTAGAATACTCAACTTAAATCAAACCCTCTATCCTAACCAGCTGCATGAGGTAATTTATAGGGCTTTCAATACATAGTTAATACTTCATTATACCCAAATAAAAGAAAAATGGTTCATAAAAATGGTTCATATTGGAGTCCAATTTTGGCTCAACAAGACCCACCACCCAAGAAGTACTAGAAGGAAAAGGGTAAACCCATCAACAAGGCCAAAAAAAAAAATTACAAAAGAATAATTATTATTTTCCCTTTGAACTGCCAAACAGTAACTAAGATGGGAATCAGAAGGAAAACTTACATTACTAAAAATAAATAAATAAATTGGCCCAAACAGAGGAAAGAGGATAAGTACTACTTGCAACTTCTCCATAACAAGAAGCATGGAAAGCAGGGAAGATATATTACCTTTTCATACAATCCAGCTTCCTGACATTGGTGAGCAGCTTCAAGCAGAAATTGCTGTCTTTCTTTTACATCAGTCAAAAATCGCCCCAATTCACCTTCTTCTCCGGCACCTCTTGAACCAAGTAAAAGATAGATGCCCCCATCCCGTAACAACAGTTCTGTAAGGAGCTGCTTCAGCATCAAATTTCTCTGCCTTTGCTGATCCACATTACCTCTTCCAGACCATGACAACTGCCCACCACCAACTGCAGCAGCAGCTTGTGCATAATATTCTAATGCCACCTGAAGATTACCAAGACGTAAATACACAGACCCATACTGCCTGATTATGCTAGATGCCTCTGCGTAAGCATCCATCACGCCCATTTTCTGTCCAGCCCCAGCTCCTTCAGAAAGGACCCCATGGTCTGCTAGCACAATTGATATGTGGGCAGCGTCAATGTTATATCCTTCATCTCCAGTTTCCTTGGACAAGTATACCACACCTGGTATCAACTGGATGCTTAAAAGCAAAACATATGGGTACACCAGAGGGTCCTTTCCATTTTTTGTATAGTATGAAGGGTCAAATTTATTCAAGTAAATCTGCAAATCATCCAATGTGTATGGTACCAAGCTCTCATTCATGACAATGGGTGCAGCTCCACCAGGGCAGTCTCTTACAGCTGACAATTTGAACCACAAGAAATCCTCTATGGTGTTAAAAAGAGTAGGTAGATCTCTTAGTAGGCGGTCGATTTGCCTACGAGAACCAGATATGAGAGCATATAGTAACAACTTTTTCTTGTCATATGCAGCTCGGCCCACACGATCACCTGTTCTTAACATTTTTTCGCATTCTTCTGATGCAGCAGCTGCAATCTCCGCAGGCACCATACCTCCAGTATTAATCCACTCAGTAAGCTGTCCAAAAATGAAGTAATGAATAAGCCGGCATATGCTATAAATTTAAATGAATATAAAAAAGTCTTTACCAGAGGAGCAAACTGGTTTGACACGCGAGATGACAAAGCAACAGCTCTTGCTTCATCATAATACCCAGTTCTCAAGCAAAAGTAGATCTGCCACATACAAATAGAACTTAGCGACAAGCATGCAAAAATTATGTATTACAAGCATTTTTTTTCGACATTTCCTTATTCTTCAAATAGTTTCACACAATAAAGTCATCCCCTTTCTCTGACACATATGACATACTTAAAATTTAATCTAAGGAACGATTGAAATTTGTGAAAATGTGCAAGTATTAAAACTTGTAAGCTGAATATATTAATTATATTAAAATTCAACTTCATATATTAGGATATGTGGTAAAAGAAAGGTAAACAGGGAGTGAAATTGTAACTTCAGAAATGCAAAAGTGAAAAACAGAAGACCTGCTGCCAAGTGGTATCAACAGGAGGCTGCCTACGAGCATCGCCTGCATCAAAATCTAGAACTCCATAATCTCTTAAACGAATCTGCAGAGAAACAAAAGAATACAAAATTGCATGATAAAAGATCCTGAAGGATAGAATTATAACATGTAACAACATGCAAGATCTCACAGTTTAAAGAAAAAAAAGATTACAAACCCGAAGAAAGGCACGAATTCTTTGTAAATTTCCAACAACTCCTCCAAGGGCTGCCTGCAATGAGATCAAGAGGTGACCATGAATTGTGATTGTTGTGATGAAAAGTGAAATAAATTACACACGATATAAAGAAAAAGCTTCTTGCTGAAGTCAAATTGTAATGGCAAACCATTAGAAGTCCAAGAAAATTAACCAAATGGGTTGATAGACCAAATGCATAGCACGTAACCATTGTGAACAAAACATATTTAACAAATCTGTTTAGCAACCAACATACAAAACAAATTTAGTACCTGTGCTGGATGACTTTGGATTGTATCCATGATGTACTTTTCATGCCCCCATTCCAGGTGGCGCCTTGCCCCAATAACTAATGACATCCGTTTCGAAGCACCCCGTTGTATGGTTATATCTTCGCCCATTAATGTCTGTCAACATAATAAGAAGATCGTCAACCATTGATAATTTAATGCATATAATAGTGGCAAACTCCAAAAAGGTGTGCATACTAACATACACCAGATTAACGAAGCACATGTCTAGAAGTGTACCTGAAGAAGGTGCCATATCTTCTGCATGTTAACTGATTTTCCACCAGATGCATCAAGGCCTAAACTCTCATAAGCACCCTTGAAAGCTGAAGCAGGCTAGTGACAGTAAAAGAGAAAAAATAAAAAATAAATAGCAATCCTTTGATAAATATAGCAGAGCTCATTATCTAGTAACATCCACATTTAGACAGGATGGTTATTGCAAATAAAATAAAATAAAATTGTAAAAGGCCAAGGCCACCAAACTGAAAGGACAGTATCATGAAGCACTCAAGTTGGACTCACAAGAACTGCCACGTTGACAGCATATTGAGGTTCATTGTAATTTTGTAATTCAAATACACTCAATCTTGTAATCTCAGATTCCTCACAATATGATAGACAGATAGAGTAAGAATTTGAAGCCTAAAAGAATTATACATTAAAAAAGAAAACTTACTTTAAACGGTAATCCACGCTGCCTTGCATTATTCAGATTTTTAACAACTTCTGCATAGACAGATGTTTTCTTCTCAAGGATGGGCTTGCTAGCTAAAGGTACAAGCTCCGTACTAGATGGAGTAGATGAAACTTGAGGGCTAGAAGTTATGGACGCTATTTGACCAGAACGACTACCAGCACTGCTAGTATAAGTCATGTTAGTCCTGGGTAATGTTGAAATCTGACTTAGACTTTGAAGGAAATCACGTTTTTCTTTCTGCCAATCCTCCTGCAAAATATCAAATTCCGCTGATAACCAACATTGACCAATGAGCAAAAATAAGCATCTCACTGATTTAAAACACTTTCATGTCAATTATTTTTTCCTTCTCTAAGTAGCATTTTATTTTTCCTGGCACAGAATTAATCCTTGATACTGCAGCTCGCAATCATTCATTATTTCATCCCACAATAACAAAAAAAAAACAACAGAATAACGGAATCTTAACAATTCCATTGGATGAAAATGGCCAAACATAAAAAGAATAGTCAAAACTTAAACAAGGGAAAATCCAGTGATATTGGTATCCATTGGGGTACACTAACCTCCAAAACTTTTAACATGTAATCATTAAAACTTCTAAGGTTATCCTTCTGAGCTTCTTGAAGAGCTGAGACCATTGTCATTTGATGGACCTAATGAGACAAAAATTATACACATTATGATCAAGGTACCACTATCAATCTCTCAAAAAGGAGAATAAGCACTGCCTCTGAAAAGTGAATAAAAGCATTTTAAGCTATGCATAAGAAGAAAAAAAATGTGCAACCATATTAGATAATATTGCTCATTCATTTGAAGAGAAATTAAAGTAAGGCCAATATGTAAGGCCATATTAAATGATTTGATCAAATTTTATAAGCTGCACTCTGACATCGCAATAAATGGATAAATTCATATGTGAGCCATAAAGAGAAAATTCATAAATAAAAAATCATGAAACACTACTCTATCAGGTACCGTTAGACGCCTTGAAGACAAATATTCGGGAAAAAAAAAAAAACAAATAGATGCATCTTTTATTGGAGAGTAAATAAAGACAAATGTAGATGTAGTTTTGACTTTGGAGGGAGAAATATAATTAGATAATGTTGAGAGCATAAAACCACATGGAAGTAAAACCTTGCATAATTTTGCATCACCCACAAAAGAAAAAATAAAAACAACGAAAGCAAGACTACTTATGATTGTTCTCTTAATAGTTTCCATTGCCTGTGAACAGTGAAAGATACGTAATTACACATGAAGCAGAAGTACTTAACCGAGATGTCATTCAATCATTACAAGCAAGGATAAAAATGCTGGTATCAGGGGAATATCATTGAACAATTAACCAATATGTCACATTGATGTCAACATGCAAGGAAGAAAAGAACAATCAACTGGCAACAAGCATTATAAGATATGTAGGAGTTGCATCTTGTAATACCTATATTAATAGCCAAATTTTCAACAACAAAAATTCTTTCAAAATAAATACATAGTTTCTAATGGCTAATTCATAGTTCCATCATGTTATTCCACACAATTTAAAGCCAACAATCAAATAAAATCATGTTTTAGCAAGAGTTTCGAATGTTAAAGTAATGAAAAGAACATATACTAAACTAATCAGATCATTCGTGAATAGAGTTAAATCTACCTGCTGCAGATACTCTTCGACAGTTGTTGCTTCAGACGGAAAAACATCCTCAAATGTTGTCTTTTAATGATGAAAGAATAGGGAAAATCACCAAACTAATTAGTATAAGAAGCTCAAGAATGGGTAAAAGCATTTCTGAAACTAGAAGATTATGACACAATTGTTCTCTAGATGTCTAAGCCCAGCAAAAGAAGGGAATAGGTAACAGGAGACATAACGCAGCCATTGACCTAAGAAAATAACTCAAAGCAAGTACAGTTAAAATTTGAACTAATGGTTCCTTGATTGAGCTGAACTGAGAATAAAGAGAAACATGACTTACAAATAAAATTTTGGAATTAAAGAATAGTCGCATTTCACTTGTCTAAGGAGATTCGTCTAAATATTAATTTTACTTTTACATTGTTCATGAAACACACAAAATTTTAATATGAAGTATCCAAATTGACTCATCAAATGTTTTGGCATGGTTAATGATGCCAAGGAGGCAGATTATACACAGTACAATTTATAAGTATAATTACCTTCAATTCAAAGGACTTAAGGTCACGTGCAAGCTGCTCCGCATTTAGTCCCTCACGTGCAAGAAGCCTGTAAAATATCAACAGGATATAGTTGAACAGACATACAATCTAAAACGTTAAGCACACGACATAGAACGCAGAACAGAACTTGATATATACCCTCAAACTTATCTGCAAATCCATGCTTCAATTCACTTTCTTATGTTTTAAGAGTGAGTAGACTGAATTAAAGTGACTTGTTTTAGGAAAAGAACTTTATTAACATGAAGTAAAGTGAATTTGAGCAATAAAATATCTTTTGATACAGTAATAATTCAAATACCTCGTGGCAGCAATGGATTGTTGAGGAGTCTCAGTTCGTAGAGTTTTCGCCTTGAGTTTCTTCGATAATGTTTCTAACTGATCCAAATTTCTCTGAAACAGATAGAAATATGAATTCAGAGTCCTGAAAACTAGATACCTGGATCCATAGAAAAGTTGATCTCTTTTTCGTCTCATAATATATAACCGGAAAAATTAAATTTCTGCAGTTGACCTCCTTTTTGTCTCAACTAGACACCACCAGTCAAAAAATTCCAAATACAAAAGGAAAAGGCACAAGTCTAGGGTTTTGATTCAAAATCTTATCTAAACATCTTTTCAGCAACCCAGCAGAGCATATCAGTGGAAGGCGAAGAAAAACACCAAAATATGTGCATTAAAGTCAGCGGAACAGCAATAATATTATATGAACCTAAAGACTAATATTAGGACTTGATTTTGTATTCTTCTTAATCAAATGGCATCTAATTGCTTCAGCGGTGGACCCTCAGGGTGCAGAATAATGTGTCCAAAAATCTGGGTAATGAATCATCCAACATTCAGATGTCTAACTTTCCTTTATCCTTCATTCTTTTAGCAACCACACACATTGTTAGAGAGAGTGCAGCTAATGTGAGCTTGCCTAGTCATTTCTAAGAACTCACAATGACGAAAATCAAACACTAGAAATGAAACTTTTATTTGCTTTTCCCGAATTTTCTTGGAAAACTAAAGCAAACACAGCGATTACAGAAAGATAACAAAAACCTAAACGGTGAATTAGACTATGCCTAAGTTGATAAAATTCTTTCTCGAATGTCAGTGAAACCCTAACACTAGAAGTTTTCGGGAAGATGTCAAATTTCCTTCGCTTTCTCGAGAACCAAACGGAAAGAAAGTAAAGAGAGATGAGCTGAACCTGTAGAGGAGGGAACTGCGCGGAAGGAGCGGCTTGTTCGAGAAGCTTGGTGGAGGAGTGGAGCAGATCGGTCCAGCTACTCATGTTTTGGTCGGTGGCCATGGCTGTCCAAGAGAGGGAAAGGGTTTAAGAGCTTTTGCAAAGCCCTAACACAATTTAAACGGCCATTGTATTGTTATTGCTAAACAGCAGACCGCTGCAGAGCTTACGCTTCTCTCTCAATTCCTTGTCCCTGCCTAAAAATTTGAAGGCGTTAAATGGTGAAACTTTCATTATTCAAAACAAAAAAAATTAATGAAATATTAAAAATAAAATCATTCATTAATAAGAATAATATAGTAAATTAACGAATTATTTATATTAAAAAAATAAAAAAAATGAGGACATTTATTTTATATATAGAGAGAGAGAGATTCTATTGTAAGATCTCTTAAATAAGCTTATTTGAGGGACACATTTGTAGGGCCTACTCTGTATTATATTTCACTAATCCAAACTATCTATTTTATAGATATTCATTTGAAAATCATCTTTATAAAGAATTACTTGAATTCGATATCATTTGATAACTCAATTAAATTATTGAAATTTTAGTACTTTTTTGAAGCACCGTGTTCATTGATTTTGTATGACACAATTAGATGTCTAAACGGTTTTCGATTTGTCTAATTTTTTGTAAGGATAATCTATAAATAAATACTTAAAAAATATATGGTTTGGATCATTGGGAAATTTTTTTTATAGAATTCCTTAAAGGGCATCCTCAATTCTAAGGGTGAAACATTCAAACTCCTACCACCTAATATCGCTTGTATAAAAAATTAATAATAAATTTAAAAAGAACAAAATAAAGACAAAACATGTCAATTGACACACCCTTGAGCTAGTATTAAAGAAAATAATAGGAACAAATAGAAAATTCACTCTCGTGCGGGCGCAAATAAGGCCAATTAGCTAGAATACTGTGTCGTTCAATTCCTCTCATTTTTATCTCTACTATCATACATTTATGCCCTAACTTATGATGTCACAGAATTCACTAAAAATAATTATGACAAAAATGTCCATTAAACAAAAATAACGATAATCACATTTTTCTAGAATAGTTTACCAAATATTATCCCCGCTCAAAATAAATTATATACACCTGATTGAAAAATTAAATGTATTCCAACCAGAAATTAATATGCACACAACGAAAATAAAAAAATAAATAAAAAATAAAGGAAAACCTTATTGGCTAGTTTCCAAGAATAAATACTTTTAATTTTAATAAAAAATAAATATAAAACTTAGAGATATTATTATCCAAATAATTTTAATATTCATATACGATTTAGGGCTTGGCACTCGCCTCGTCTCTGGTCCAGGAGAGCAAAAGCCCAAAAAGACCAAGCAAGGTTTCCAAGAATTCCCACAAGTTTATTGCGAACAGATTTTGATGTTGCATTTTTCTTGTTATATTCCTCTGAGCTGAGACTGTGAGATGCCACTGCCATATAGAATGTCGAAGGCGAACGCTGCATTGCGCCAGGGTGGCAAAGCTCTCAAAGATCTCAACTTGCTCAAGGTTTTGCAGTCTGAGATTCAGCATGAGCTTTCCTGTAACCCCCCTGAGGTTCTCTCTCTCTCGCTCTGGTTTTTGTTTCTGTTGTTTTTTGAGAAATTAGCTTGTGGGTAGACGAATATTGGTTAAGTTATTGATGATATAGGTAAGCCGAAGCTCTTCAATGGGTGAGTTTGTGGTGGAGTGCGATTTGCCACAGTCCCAAGATTTCGTTTTGAAGAGAAAGTATGAGAGTGGTGAGGAGGTTGCTGTTTCAGCTTTGTTGGGTCCTTTTTGTCCTGATGGCTTGGAGGGAGTGGAATGTCTTTACGCAAGGGATGTTTTGATGAAGGTGTGTTTGAAGAAGCCTGGTTTGAGCTCAATGCTGCAGTTTGATTGCAGTGTTTATGAGAAAGATGGTATTGGGTCTGGGTTTAAAATCCATAATGCCTATTGTTTTCAACCATCTGTTGGTCTTGGCCCTTCAGTCTATAGGCCCCCATTCAGGTTAGTCAGATTCAGATATGTATTTACTTTATATCAACTTATACACCATCTGAAGATGAGCTTTCTGTTTCTGTTATGATCATTACCTTTGGGACTTTGGTTGAAAAGGAACGTTTGCTTGTTGTCAATTATTTTCACTTTCTTTCTATAGAACATAAACAGGACCAAAAAAATGAAACATAAGGTTGGCAGAAACAGCAAAAGCACTGTAATATCTGAAGGGGTGGTTCTTTCATTGTTTCAGTCGGAACTTGTGCTTTGCAACGTTATGCTCAAGAAAGCCATTCAGGAACTGAGCCATTTTTTTTGGAACTGAGTTTTCTTAAGCAGAGTAAATTTTGAATAACCATGATGAATTTATACCTTGGGCCTTAGATTCTAGACTTAGAGTCTCTCCCCACTCTTCTTTATTCCATGAGCAGGTTATGTTGTTTAGATTTTTTTTCTTTTTCCTTCAAAATGAGTTAATGTATTTTAGAATTATCCCAAAGGAATGAAATTGATCTTATCTACATGAAACCTTCAAATGTGTTCTAACAAATTAGAAATATGAACTTTTGCTGTTATTGGGAATATGACTATGGAGGAAAGCTGAAATCAGAACCATATATTTAGTGGATTATTGATCGAGCAAAGTGAATCTGATTGTTGCTGCACTAAATCTTTTGGGGGTACTTTCCTGAGACTACTAGAACATTTTCACCTATGTGTTTGATAGGGCATCTTTTGTAGCTAGACTGCACCAGAAGGCATAAAAACCTAATTGAATATGCTGTTACGGTACTGTGAGAAGTCCCCACAATTACATTAATTAGTCTTTTTTCTCTTTCTGAATTTTTTCTTGAATTTTGCTTGATGGTTTCTTATTCAATAGTAACCAACTTTGCATGCTAGAGAGTTATTTGAAAGAACAAATTATTAGAGAGTTAGTTGTTAACACTTTGGCTAGTGATGGATCGATATTATTGGCCAAAGAACTGAGAATTGGGAAGCTTGGTGAAGAGATGCTGTGTGTAGTAGCATGTCCTTACAAAATACAGGTTGTACACTCCAGTCCCACACCTTGGCTTCATCTTAGCATAGACTTCGTTCTTGAACTTCGAAAGGCAGTATCACTGCTAAGAGGACTCCTTTTGAGGTTGCTCGTGTAGAGAAGCTGCAATATGCTGTATTCAAGAGTTAGTGAAGATGGAGCTGCCTATGCTGATCGTGTAAGGCCTATTTATGATGAGATCATGCTCCTGAGTACAGAGTGAATGCAAACCAGCAATGCCTCTTCAAGGAATTTACCAATAGTTAATAAGTTTTGGTGCATGTAAGGAAAGTGATTTGCAAAGTTAGTTTATCATAAACTAGACTCTAGGAAGATTGGTCATGCTAAATATAAAGTGGATTAGCCAAATATAGAAGAGGATTAGCTGAAATGCTTGGGGTATTTCTACCAGATGACATAATGTCAGCCCTACTTTCAATGTTGTCGAACTTCTTTTATGGTGGAGTTGAGAACCAGCAGCAGCACCCCCAGGCTTTGGTGGAGGGGAAAATGGTGTGGTGTTAGGGAGTGGTGTGATGGCTGTGTATTGGATGGTAAGAGTAGAACGAAATAGAAGAATTTTGGACATCATTAGGGTAGAGGGAGGGAGATTTGTGTGATAGAGTTCGATTTTGGTCATCTGTGTGTGTATCAGTTTCTTCCTTCAATTGTCTTGCTAACTGCTTAGCTTTGGTTGTCAGCAGACAACTTAGCATCTCCAAATTGTTGTAATATCAGATTGTACACTTCTTTATATCTGAATGAAGTGCTGTTTCTTTATTTCAGATTGTACCTGAAAACCAACCTATTTTGGCTTGCTTATCCATCTTGCACTGCTCTGCTTTCTACTTAATCTAGACTATCTTTTCCATGCTTAATTTTATAATTTCTTTTGTGGGATTACCCTACTTCAGATGCTTTCTGAATGTCATCCCTCCTATTATTGTTGCATATAAATGCTGTGTTTATATGCCTAACTGTATGTTTGCTTTGTCTTTGAATGGTGAAACTTTCTCTTCTTCTTTTTTTATTCCTAGATTAATTTTCTTATTCTACTCTTTCTTGTTTTTTGTCTGTATCTTTGACAGCAAATTGGACAATGAATTACAAGTTGAGCTTAAGAAATATCTAGCATCCAAGGGTATTGGAGAAAGCCTGACCAACTTCCTCCTCCACCACCTTCACAAAAAGGAGCAAGCTCAATATGTGGACTGGCTGCACAAACTTGAATCATATGTTGCAAAATCAGAGTGACAGAATTCAGTCACAGTTTCGAAAGTCTTTAAATGTTCGTTTTACAACTATGAAATTAGGCAATTTGGGTAGTTCTAACAATGTAACCTGCTGGTGGTGTATTGGTTGCTTGGGCTGAGCACTCTGGTGCTCCTGTTAATGGATTCCTATATTCAGATCAAGATACGAAGGGGGGAAAAAGAGGCAATGACTAAAGTTTGTGGTCCTGTAAATCATGATTAAGAGACAAAGCTATTGATTTCTTTTTGGTTCTGCTTATGGTGTGTTTGAACGAGCCATTTAACAAGAACGAGATTTAGGTATCATCTGGTGATGTTTTATTTTCTGTTAAATTGGTGATGTGGCAAGCGTAAGACCCTATTTTCATACTGACGTGGAAGCCACACATCCACCACGCAGACACAACCCAAAAAAACAACTCTTTTAAGAATTCTGATATTTTCTAAACCACCCCTGCCTTGCTCTTTCCCGCTATCCCTAAACCCAACCCACGTCCAGTTGCTCTTTGGTTTCCTTTTCTTCACACTTTGCGTGACTCGCCTACTGCTACTGCTATTGAAACCAGCATTAATATGTAATTGCTTTGCTGGGTTACACGAAGCTTCCAATTTTGTTGGTTTCAAGACATGCAAGACTCATACACCTTCCAATCTAAGCTTTCTGTTTCTGTTGTCATCATTGGTGATGTAGAGTGGATATTTGAAATTTTTTGGATATTTGTAAAACACAAGTGTTCTTCTATCCATCACTACAATCCTTGATGGAGGAAGCTGAAAAGAAGAACTGAATAGAATTATAGAACACGCACGCACCATGAATGGTTTTCGGTCTTACCATGAATGCATACAGTGTGGTCTACCTACCACTGCCAGCATTAATATTGCAGCGGAACCACCAGGATGGGTTCTTATTGGCTCATCAGTTGCTGCAGCATGCTGACTTATATATACCCCGAGGGATCATGGTGTAAGAGTCCTCAATCTTATATAAACCCCCCGCCAAGTATCCAAAACCTTCCATCAAAATCTTCGTCTTCTTCTTCTTCTTGTTCTTCTTTTTCTAATTCTGTCGTCTGTTATTTTTCCTTCTCTTCTTCTTCTTCTTCTTCATCTTCGCATTACAGAAATCTCATTCGCGTAAAGAAGGTCTTTGTGAAATAACGCCTATTGAGGTGTTACTTACTCATGGGACTTTAGCCTCCCAAAGTTCCTCTTTCAAGTTGCACAGAATTTCTGAAATCCTCTTTCATATGGAACTTTCAAGTTCCACATTCCCCAAAGCACTCCGTATGTTCCGATTATATCCAATGTGGGTTTTTGAGTCGTTTTGCCAGTAACACGACGTCCCACATTGCATTGGCGAGTTTGCGAATGGATGATGGGTTGAAGTGGAATACTTGATATCTCAAGTTTGACTCTTGAGATATCGAGTTTTCCTCTTCAAATCATCAGCCATTCGCAAACTAAAGTCATGTATGAGAACGACTTTGGTTGGGGCCGACCATTGGCCATTAGAAATGGCAGGGCAGACAAATTCGATGGGAAGGCTGAAGGGAAACAAGCCAAAAAGAATGGATGTATGTTGAGAGTCATGTTAAGAAAAAATGTTCAAAGTGTAAAATGCCGAGCAATTTTGGTTATATACAAACTCAAAAATTGATATTGCAGCAAGGTATTACAAACAATTAGCAGAAAATCAGATGAAGCTCATATTAGACCTTCTCCAATCCAATGGGTGGAAACCCAAATTACAGGTTTTGAGTCCAAAAAACTTCTCCAACCCATGTATTTTGGGAGGTGGAAATTTGAGAAATCTAAAATCTTGGGTGGAATTCCACCCCAAGTATTGCCTAGACTTATAATTTTTGTGGGCCCAAACTCTGCCCAAAAGCAAGCCTCAAAACAGCCCACTTGCTAGTGCAAATTGAGTGGGGCCCGTTTGCAAGAGAAGTCTGCCTCTTCTTTTAAATGTTGGCCGCATGTTGTGTTTAATTCAAATACCCGTTGAGATCCAATGGCTACATTTAATATGCTTTTGTAATTTTTTTTTTAAATGCAAGCTTAATCTAACGGCCCAGATTGTCTAAGACTGATTTTAACGAAAAAAACAAATATCCAATGACCCAAATTAAATCCAATAGTCAAAATTATATTATTTATTAATCTACATGAGATTCAACTTTAAAACTCATTCCAAATTCTAAATACCTACCCATTTATTAAATAATCCACTAAAATCAAATTTTATGTGAAATTATAATTTTTTTAGGTTAAAATGTTCAGAAAAATAAATTATGAAGCTATAAACAAAAATCAACTTAAGAAAAATTAACCACAATAGAAAAATAGAGTTCAACTATTCTTAAACAATTTAATAAATGTATGGAGTCAAATTTTGAGTCTGCAAGATTAGAGGAAAAAACATTTTGAGTCCAGACAATACAAAAATAGTTGTATTTTATATGGTGGAAATTTGACTTTAGCCCCAATATGATTGGAGATGGTCTCACAATTAACACGCAGACTACTAATTCTGAACTCAAGTTAATTAAAAATTAAAATATTATAAACCCATTCAAATCAATCAGTTATGACTAGGCGTGGGCACGGTCCGGTTTGGACCGATTTTAGTTAAAAAATGGAACCTGAACCAAAAATGCAGACCGGTTCGATTTGGACCGATTTTGCTTAAAATCCATATCGAAATCCAAACCAACCCGGACCTGCCGGTTTCCGGTTCGGTTTCCGGTTCTCACGGTTTGAGCTTGCTATAAAGCCCAGTTTAGTTTTTTTGTGTATTTAAGCTTCAAGACCATCTCATTTTTAAAATTTTCCTTAAACATCACAATTGGCCCAATTCCCATATTGAAACAACCACTATTCTTTGACAAAAATAATAAAACAATCCAATATTAAATTTAAAATTACAACCAACAAGAAAATACACATAATAAAACAAATTAAATTACAGTCAAATTTAAAATTATAACTCCATTATTTTGTTCTTTTGTTGCCGCATCTCAGAACACCGAGTACACCAAGTGAACTTAGCAGATCCATGTATTGCCATCAATAACCTGAATTTGTAGAAAATAAAAACAAAACTCCGGAAACCTAGAAGTGAAAATGGATCAAGAAATGTAACAACAAAAGAAAAATATCAGAAAATTAGACCATTTTCATGATCAAAGACAGAGGCTGATCCTTATATACATGAGAAAAAGCAAACAAATTGAATTTTTGTTCCTACCAAGAATATCAGTTGAACAGATCACTACAGCAAGCAAGTGGTGGCAATCAAGCACGATATTTCAAACCCAAGAACAACGAAAATGTATTTATCCCAACGAATTTGCAGAGAGGAGGGGAAAATAAAATTAAAGAAAACCAAGAACACAATCGCTATGATCTCAACTCTCACACAGTTTTTTTTTATGTGAATATAGCCAAATAGATGCACACACAATCAAAACTTAAATACCTAAACAGATGCAAAACCACAGAATCAAATAGGAGATGTGAGATAGAGACAGAGAGACAGATAGACAGAGAGGAACAGTACCTGAGAGAGAGATAGAGAGAGCTATACCAGATGAATAGGTGGAAGCTGTGATTGCTGGAAGCTAGGAGCGAATGGGATCTCTGATTTTGCTGGAGGACAGAGAGGGTAGTCAGAAAATCAATTTGGGAAAAAAAGGAAAAAAAAAAAAAGAGAGACAGAGAATCAAACCTGCGTGACGGCGGCGTTGGAAGAGAGGCTGAGAGAAGAGCTGCAGAGAGGCGTGGCGTGATGGCTGAGACTGAGAGAGAGGTTTTGGCAGAGGGCGGCTGTGTATGAAGGAACGAAGAAGAAACGAAATGGAGAAGAGGAAAATGAACGAAGAGAAAAATACCTAGGTCATTCAGCGTCTTCTTTTTTTTCCGTTTGATCCTGTGTGTGTGTGCCCATCGTAACAACGTACACACTCAAGAAAATATTTATATAATTTCTAATATAAATATAAATATATATATAAATTAATTTTTTGGACCGGTTCGGATTGGACCTGTTCCTAAGGGTGAAAAACCGGAACCGGAACTGGTTTGAACCGGTTCGGTTTGGATTGGACTCGGTTTTTGACTTTTATGGTCAACACGGTTTTTTACGGTTTTTTTCGGATTGGTTTGGTTCGGTTTTGCGGTTTTGCGGTTCTAATGCCCACCCCTAGTTATGACCTTGCACGTGGGCTGCACAACAATCAAGATTGAGCTGCACCATTATCAGTCCGACTCTAATCCAGATTGCTAATCCGCCTGAAATTCCACCCAACCTAAATTATCACCCACTTTTATACATACGTTGGAGAAGTTTTTTGGGTTCAAAACCCAATTTTTGACTTTTCGTCCGACATATTAGAGATGGCCTAAAGTCACTTGGTTGAGTTTAGCCCAAAATGATAATATCTAATTCTTTTGTCTATTTAATTTTAATTTTTTGTTTTATAATAAAAAATGATAAAAATGTATTAAAAATCAACTGAAATAAAAAGTACAAAGACGCTAAAGAGAAACAAAATATATATATTTTCTCTTGCATTGGTTTGGTCCTTTGATTAATGAAATATCTTTTGCCCTCAAATAGTCCAAAAGAAAACAGAAAGAAAAAAAGCCAATTATATTTCGTAAAAAAAAAAATCATTTGGTTACTAAAATAATCATTTTAAAATAAAGTAGACAAAAGCCAAAAGCAATTAGAAAGAAAAAAAAAGCCAATTATGTTTGGTGAAAAACATTTGGTTACTAAACAAAATTATTTGAGCAAATGTGGGTTCGGTTAGTTAAATAGGACAGCGAGCTCACTTTTTTACACCAAGTTTGAATCCCACCCCACTCTCCATTAATTTAAATTATCATCTATATAAATAAATAAAAACCATATGATTTCTTCACACCCCATTTATATTTTTTTAGAAGTTTCAACCCTTTAAAAAGAAACTAAAAAAGATGGACTAAATGCAAGGGGCTTGTAGTTAGGGGTGGGCAGGGCATGGATTGGATCGGTTTCACCTCAAAATTGTGGCCAAATCAAGTAAAAAATAACAGTTTGGTTCGGTTCATTTTTTAAAACAATCACAGAGGAAACCGAACCAAACCAACCAATTTAAGATAGATTGGTTCGGTTTGATTTGATTTGGTTTAATCGGTTTGGGCATAAGCCCAGTTCTCTTTCCTTTTGCATTTTTTTCAACATTGTTAGCCCAATGAATGACAACTAAAAACTTCAACTTGCTACATACTTTTTTAATTTCCAAGTGTATCAAACCATCCTAAAATTCAACTTCCCATAAAACTTCAAATTTCAGTAACTAACATAGCTCCAATTCAAATATCAATAACTCCAAAGGACCACCAAACTTCTAATTCAACATTCATATCTAGTTATTATTTAATTAGAGGAATACACATGTAAAATAAAATATAAATAAATAAATATACAAGTAGATGGTCCAGTTCAGTTTTGATAGGTTTACAGAAGTTGAAAACCAAATCAAACTCAACCATAAATGGTTCAGTTCGATTTTTAAACTGTTTGACGTTTTCTTAACGTTTTGGATCGGTCGGTTTAGTCAGCTCAGCTAAATTGATGTCTACCCATACTTGTAGATCAAGTGGTTATGAGAATTTATCTCTGTCCTAAGTCCTTGGTTCAAATCCCCCTCTCTTGTATAAAAAATAAAATGTACTAAATTGTAATATTTAGTAATTTAATGGCTTTTATAATTAAAAAATAATTGCAAACCAAATCCCCTAGGAATCCCAATATTTCAGAAATCAAAACCATTTTTACAACAATAAAGGACGAAAATTTAGAAAACCAGACACAAGGTTGTCTATGTGTCATAAAGTTGGAAGAACATATGCCATTATGTTAGCTTCACAATATGTATCGTGAATTTCATACCACTTTCATAGGTGAAAATTGTACACTACAAAAAAATAAACCTAATGAAAATAGGACAAATTACAAAAGATTCCCTAAACTATGGGGTAATTTTCAAGTTCATACCCAGTTTGTAAGATATTTACAACTTCATACTTAAACTCCCGGAAAACCTACATTTAATCATTCAAGGCCAACACTTGAACACCACCTATTGAGTCAAGGGTAAGGGTAAATATTCAAGCCCAATAAGTGAACACCATAGATTGGGTAAATGCCTAGTAATTCAGGCCCAATCAATTAGCCCCCTCTGATACCCTGTTAAATTTGAGAGAGACGAACCAACGACCTAGTATTAGTGATACCGATATTGTTCCCAACTTAACCACTTACATATACGATATGTGTAGTGTTTGATACAAAAGGCTTTGATACTATTAGTAGTGGAACCACCCATTATAGGTTGGCCAAGTTTCCAATGTGGGATTGTATAGTCTTCAACACTCCGAACACCCAAAAAAGTCAACTAAGTTTCTCGAATTATGAGGGAAAAACAATACATACAACTCATAGAGTTTTTGGACTTTATAAAACAATCTTGACGAAAAAAAGGGCCACTAATCTTCTTTCGAGACATGACATAAAGAGTGCAGCTTAGTAACTCCATGACCCCAATGCACCAATGAACAATAAATTTACCATGGCCAAGTAGGAACACCTCAAAAGAGCAGCCCCTCAAGATGAGGCACAACCAAAGTCAACTTAGATTTGTGGCAAAGACAATAAATTTTCCAAAAGAAGATCAGATCGGTATAGAAAATTGAAGATCCGACGGGATCCAGGGAAACCCTATGTATATGAAGTTCTCTCTCTCTCCCTCTTAGTTGGCTAGGGTTTTTTTTTTTCCTTCTTTGTACATTTTAAGTTAACTAATTAGATTTGTACCTTGACCTCATATTTTGACTGGATGTCTTGTGTTTAAGTTCCTACTCACTTTTCTTTCTTAGAAAAAATGGTGCATTTTTTATTATTTATAAAAAGTTCATACAAAAAATATAAACTTAAGTGCTCTAATGGCTCCTATGGTCAAATCTCATACATTGGCTCTTGAAAAGCCAAAGTGACCTTCTTTACTGAATTGACCAATGTTTAGCAAGTGACCCACTCTTTACCTCATTAACCAACATTTTGCGTCTCACTTTATCCCTAATTCTTAAGTCCTTAAAAAAAAATCCATTTAAAAATGTTGATATCACATGAATGAGCCTTTTTTTCTTGCAACTTAGTTGCTCTACTAAGTCAAAGTTCCCCTTGATCGATATTTTACATCTCACTATTATTATTATTATTATTATTATTATTATTATTATATAGTCCCCTTCAGTTGAGGGATCCCTCAAATAGTGTTATTTGAGGGATTGGGCACTCAACTGTTGCATTTATTTTAATGACTTAATATGGCTAAGATTGTTTTACATCTTTTTACCCGTTTTCTGCCAAATAACCCAACACATCCAATGCTGGAGAAGACCTAAGGCACGCACGCTCGTAGAAGGGAAACGATGGAAGAGGAAGAGCCCCTTGCAAGCCTAAGAGAAAACCCACTCTCTCGAGATGAAGAGATGACCCACCATTTCCAACTTAGCTTGCAAGAGTTCTATTTCTATAAGGTATCCACTGTCGTGGTTTTTTTTTTCCTTTCGAAATCTGGGTTGTGGTCGTCGATTCAGAGATGTACGAGTCTGAGTTTGTAGATTTTTGGGTTTTTTAAAATCTTAGTTGAGATTAATCTCCAGATTTAATATGGGTTTGGAAAAATTCATGTGACTTATGATTTTTGTGCTGTTATGGTATCTAACATGGGTTTTTTTTATTATAAAAAAATCAATTTGAAGATTTATGCTAAAAGTTGAGATTACCTATCCAAATTTGATATTGGTTTGGAAAATTTCATGTGATTTACTTATTAGAGCACTTCCACCCATTTGCCATGACAAAGGACAAGGGGAGGTAAGGGCAGATACTATTCACATGAATAGTGGCAGCCCTTGCAAGAAGCAAAGTGTGTTTCCACCTGTTGCCACTGAAATGGCAAGTACTATTCACTTTTTTTAATTTTTTTTAATTTTACGTAAACAATTAATTTGGAGAATATTTTCGGATAACATTTTGGGTTCATACATGTCAATATTTATTATAAAATTCATATCTCATAATTCGAATGACTTTTTCGGATCAAATTTTCGGATAAGATTTTCGGTTTCAAATTTCAGATAAGATTTTCGGTTTCAAATTTCAGATAAGATTTTCACCCTCTAAAATCGCGCCATGTGTCATCTCTATCTGCCCCAAATCTCTCTATAAAACCAGAGGCTCAGCTCATACCTCTCACACCAGAACTTCTCTATCTTTTAATTTCTCAAATTTTAGCTTTCATACTCCACTCTCAATGTCAGACATGTGGAGATGATTGGAGAGGCAAGAGCGAGAAATTAAAGAAAGAAGGCGTAGACAAGCTGAAGAAAAAAGAGTGCAGCAAGAAGAAGATGAAGCCGTTGCAATTGCAATGGGTTTGATGGATCAACCAAGCCAAGTTGACTTGATGGAGCATTTATGGGCGGTGAGAGGCAATGACGGTGAATGAAGTGAAGTGAAGATGCTTTGGTTGTGTTATATTTTTAATTATGCTTTGATTGTGGTTTATTTTTAATTATGCTTTGGTTGTGGTTTTTATTTATTTATTATTTTATAATTATGCTTTGGTTGTTTTTTTTTTATTTAATGATGCTGTGGTTATGTGTTTTTTTTTAAAAAAAAAAAATTATGTTTTGTTTGATGTATGCAATGTGTTGAATAAAAAGGTATTTTATTGAATGATTTCTTTATTCACTCATAGAAAAGCAATACACCTAATTAAGAATTACTATTAATTAAATAAAAGACAAGAATTAGAACTACTTTAATACAACACATTGAAATACAATGAAATAAAAGCCAAGCAAACTAACTTAATGGTTTTGATCATTTAACCAATCGGTGCTGCTAGGTCCATCGTCACAGAAAAGTCTTCTTCTCATAATATCCATTCGTTCTAGCTTCCAAAATTGTTTTGTTTCAGGGGACATATGGCTTGTATCCATGGCCATGGTTTCCCGATCCTTCTTCTCAATGTCTTGTTTGCATACTACGGGGGTCTTTTTGTTCCAACAGCCTAACGAATGGGCTTGGGCTGCTGTGAGAAGAAAGCGAACAAAAAGATCCTCCTGAAGCCTGAGTTCAAGAACCAAACTCCCAAAATAATTTTTAAAAGACTTGCTGAAGCCTTAGAAAAATACGTTTGGGTCTTTTCTCACTAACACCTAGAAGAACGCATGAAATTCGTTAATGACTTAGCGTGAGAAGCTTGTGGCATGGGAGCTGAACTTTCACAGGTTTAGCAATATGAGAGAGAGAGAGAGAGAGAGAGACCGAAGCATGAATTTCTTGCAGAAAAGAAGGTTTGAGGTGGGAGAGGGGAGAATTAGGGTGGCCTCTATCTTAGAACAGAGAGAAACGAGGGGAGTAGAAGATGGGGTAAATTCCAGTTAGCTTGACAAAGCTTGGTCTTGCTCTGGAATGGTGTGTCGTTGCTGGGTAGAGGAAGCTCTGTTTTATAGGCGTTTGGAACCCTAATTTTGTTGATCCTCCATTCCCACTTTTCCTTTCCCTTTTTCCAATTACTCCCTTTCTTGTGAAAAATCTTTGACAAGAGTGCTTGAATCCATGGCTTCTTAAGGTTCCAAGGTTTTGTGCGGCTGAGCCTCTCCATGGGGGTGAGGCGCCACTTGCTTTTCCCTTTGATTTTCAAATCAGAGCTTGCAAAGGAAAAAGGAGAACAGAGGAAGTTGTTTGCCCGCTGGGTATTTCTCCTACATTCATAGATTTCCTATGGTCCTTGCTGTGATTCTTTGTTGACCACATGGGAGCTCTGATATGGGTGGAGCTCGATGCTGAACTTCTTTAAGAGACGCTGGGCTGGGCTTCGTGTATAGCTTTGAGGTCATTGGCGTTTTCTCTTCCAGCGGCCCGCACGCTTTCGTCCAGCTGCTGGAAGTGGTTTACTCTTTTTTGGGCATTCTAACTGTCATGGATTTTCCTAAATGCTACAGCAGTCTATGGGATGTTCTCCTAAGGCATTGGACCCTATTTTTCTCTCTCATGCTAACCCATGTACTTGGGCCCGGGGAATGGGCCTGAGTTTTAGTGCCCCCAAGTGGCATAAAACTTCCATTCCTCGGTCCCTCAATGGGCCCTGTGAGTGCTCGTACCCATCCATGCCACACCCTTCTCAGCAAGCCCCGAGTGATTACGTGGCTTGGGCCCACATGAGTTTGTAGCATGGCATGATAGCATCGCGTGTTGCTTGTGCTTGCATTTTATCGCATCCTATTAAACCAATATCGAATTAAATGGCACCGGATGGGTTTATGAGTGCGAACTTACGAAGTCGTTGCATTTTTGGCATGCTTGCTTGGCGTGATGCGTAACACATGGCTTGTGTAGGTGGGCCCTACAATTTCCCATCATGCCCCTAGCGGGTTTCTTTTGTGATTAATTATTTGCGCTGGGCCGAGAATAAGATTGGGCCTAACCTTTGGATTTTTGGGCCTTAACATTAGCCCCCTTGATTATTGGGGCCATGAGCAAATTTTGAGATGGGCCTAATAATCAAACCTAGCCCAAAAAGTCAAATCGATGTCAGACGATATGACCTTCTCGTTTCCCCCGTGCGTTTGCTGCTGTGATGATGGTCTTCCAGCAGCCTTTTACGTTTCCCAGGTATGCTTCGCTTAAGTCTGTTTCCTTTTATTTCTTCTTCTTCTTTTTCTCTTTTCGTCTTCGGTTTCTCCTCTCCGTGCGTGCGCACCCCAACCTCTCACCTTCTTTTCTGATTTTACTAGTTCTTCCTCACACCCAGGCTTGGAGACCTTCTGAGATAGGAAATTGCTAAGGGGCGTCCTCCATAACCGCCAGTTGGTTAAGTGCAGAGAAACCGTTCGCAACTGCTGAGAGGGGCCACCGTCCCCCTTTAAAAAAAACCTAATCTTTCGAGTTTCCTCTCCAATCCGCCAAAGGCTAGGCTTAGCACGGTTATTTCCCAGAGCGAGGAGCGATTTTGGAGAGAAAATTGCAAGGCAGTCCCCTTTTTTCTTCGTCTCCGACAAGCCGTTGGAACAAGCACCATCGAGGGCAGTGGTAAGCCTTACTCCTCTATTTCTTCTCCCACTTCTCTATCATAAATCCTGAGAATCCTTCACGAGAAGAATGTTTCCCCCTTTTTTTCTTTCCCCTTTGCTGCCTGTTCGTTTGATTTTTATACCCAAGCTTGAATTTTGGATATGCACCACTGATTAGGGATTTTAAGCGCCAATTTGTCTTGATCGAACACAAAATCTCTAGATGATGTCAAAGCAAGGTAGAAAAAGCATAAGCGTGCAATGCATTGAATGCCCTTGCTTTTATTTAGGAATAACGAGTTCATGGCCCCTCTAAATAATCGACCTCTGTGATTTGGGTTCTCTTCGGTGCTTGCATCAATTAACTTCTTTTTTTCTGCAGATGCAACTGTACAAATGCATTGGCTTCACCCTTCTGCAAGTATTGGCATGAAGCTGTAGGAATGTAGGAGACATGCATATGCGTGTGCGTGTTTTCTTTTTTCTGCCCCCTTGTTTTTGATATAGTGAGAATTTGAGTCTCTAGGCTATTCGTGAAGGTGCCGAAACTTATGTGTTTCGTTCCCCCTCCTTTTTTGCAGATATATGTGACTCAGTGACCTTCATCATGGCATCTACCCATCTTCCGCCAATCGTGATGGACCACCTCTACTCCATGGATAACAACCTCAAAGTAGGAGGGCCCCTCTTGCCACTCAAAGAAGCTTGTGAGAACCCTGTTGTTGGCAATGAGCCACCGCTTGAGATTGTCCCCGTAATTGACCCTGCTTCCATATCTAGGTGCTGTATTGAGAAAGGTCTATTTTCGGCCGTCCCCTTGTTTTTTCAGTATCCTTGCAGTATCAGTAAAAGTTGGTCGGAATGGGTTGATCGCGAGCTGCTAGACCCATCTACTTGTGATATTTTACGCAGGGCACAAGTTCTTGACGCCATTTTTCTTTCCAAATTGTGGGACATTCACGTCGAAGCAAAAATGCTCCGTCATAAGGTTAGGAGGTGGAGCACCGCTACCCACACTTTTGTATGTCCATGGGGGGAATTTACTCCCACCCTTGAGGACGTGGCAAATATCTCTCGCCTCCCTTTTGTTTTACATGTACTCCCCAAATCAAAGGCAAAGGCGAGGAAGCCCCCCGTGGTCCCAAAGCACCGAAGCATGCGTATACTTCAAACATGGTTTGCTGGCACTCGCCAAAGCGAGGGCGAAGACTCAGGACCTAAGGTAGTAGTGACAGTTGAGGATGATGACGACGGAAGTGACGAAGATGATGCCATAGAATCTGGGATTAGTGCCCGTGAGCAAGGGAGCATTCGCAGCACAAGTGGCACGAATGAGGACCTTGACGAGGACCAATATTACAACCCTGATGAAGGCACCTATCCAGCTCCTTACACTCACTTGGAGGAACCAGCTGACTCAGACATACATCCTAGGTTTGCTAGCAACCGTGAGCAGCGAGTTAACACTATATCGGTATAATTACTTTGCTTGTTTTGCTTGATATGTGGGTGTTGTATGCTGGCTGCTGTAGCTCACGACTCGTAACCCACCTCTTTTCTGCAAGTCATGTTCTTTGTCAAAGACACGGTGGACTGCCCACCAGAGGCTAACCTTAGCTTTCCGGCTGCTATTACTGACACCCTGCGAGTTGTCGACAAGGTACCCATTGCTTTGCTGTTCATCTTCTATGCTCTGATTTTTGCTTCCTTGCGTGCCATTTGTCATTTTGACTTGTTTTCCTTCCTGCCCCTTCCCCCTTTTTTTAGGTCAAGAGCACTCCACGAGGGGCAGAGGATACACTTCCTATCCCATTTCTTGGAACATCATATGCGGCCGCCGACACTGCCCTTCACCTTCCAGCAGTGCCGCCTCTTGCTCCTCTTGGGACACCGGATGCAGCTGCCGACACCTCTTCGCGGCTTCAGTAGCGCTACCTCCTACTTCTCCTTGCTTGGGCACGCCTGACACAACTGCTGGCACCTCTCTACAGCTTCCAGCAGCGGGAATTGGAGAACCAGCGCTGGGAGGTGCATGCCCTCCTCCTTGCTAAGGGTATTTCCGCCGATAATGCTGAGCATGTGACAGAGGCAGTAGCTAGATCATCTCCTAGGGCTTCCTCTGTTTGGGCATTCTTCATAGCTTTAAGGTATATAGTTCCTCTTCCCCTTTTATTTATTTTATTTATTTATCGGGCTAGGCCTTCCAGCATCACCTAGTCTTGACACATGCCTTCTTTCTTTTTGTAGGTTGTCCTTCCTTGGCTTGGTGATTGATCGTCTTGGTGCATGGTTCTGTTTCCTTTGAGACTATAGGATGCGTGGGTCTTTAGCATGTGTAGCTTTATCTTGACTGTAGTTTTTTTTTTTTTTTTAAAATTTTTATTTTTTAACACTCTAACGACTATGTCGTTATGACTTTGTAATGTAATATTGAACCACCGGAGCTTGTATTAATTTCTGAATGCTTGAGGCATGTTGTAATTTGCATGTCCTATATATATATATATATATATATTGCTTGGCTGGCAGAGTTTGTTTTTGTGAATTGCGTGAGATTTTTTAACAGGTTGGATGTCCTTAAAACAAGGTACATGTTGCCAAAATTTTGCCTAACCATCGGGCCTGAAAAACACCTTCTTGTCATGCGTGAAAAGGGTCAGACCTAGTATATGCATGGCTTTTGCTAACTTTTTGCAAACTTCCCAGTCGCTTTGCATATTCTGGTTGTTTATCAAAAGAGAATAGCAATTTCACTATTCCGGTATCTCAGGAACGCATGCCTTTTCGTAATGCCTTGGCTTTGCCTACTCCATGTTATTTTGCTTGGGCCTGATGCTTGTCGATAGTTTGGAACCCCATCCAAGTGGCTTTGCTTGGCATGTTTTATTGCTAAGTAGCGTGTTTTGTTTTTGTTCTAATGTAAAGGAGGTTTAAGATACATAAAAGTAAAAATTTCAGAGACATATATATAAAATCATCCTTCGTTCTCGTTGCAAAGCATCTTCTACCATGATGGTGCATCACACAAAAGCGTTTTTTTTTTTTTTTTTTTTTTTTTTCAAAATAGGAAGGTAAGACAGAAGGAGTTCATTTCTAAAACAAAAGGAAATATGATAATAAAAGTGCTGGGCATAAAATTAACTTAGCAGTAGTAAGGCTTTTTTTTTTTGGTCAACAAGCAGTAGTAAGGCTTGAGCCACTTCCCGTGGATGAGATCCGTTAGCGTGCCTTTAGAGACCAAGTGATAATAGCCGCTGATGTAGACTTCTTTGATTGCAAACGGTCCTTCCCATTGCGGGGCAATCTTGAAAGGTCCCGATATTTGCCTTCTCACATGCTCGACAACTTTTAGCACGGGGTCTCCTTGCTTGGTTGTTTCCTTGCGAGTAATATGGCAGGGAACGACGATGCTTGACACCATAGCCACTAAGTGTCGAGCTTACTTTCTTGTTAACAAACGGGATACCATTGTCGGTAACGATCTTGTATGGGATTTCGAATCTGCATACGATGTATTCGAGGATGAAATTTGCAATGGTAGCCCCCATGGCCTCTCGAAGAGGAACCGCCTCAACTCACCTTGTGAAATACTCGGTGGCTGTGAGGATCCACATATAGCCATCAGAAGGTGGGTGGATAGTTCTGATCAAGTCAAGCCCCCAAGTGTGGAAAGGCCAAGGAGTGCGCATATCCAGTAACAACGTGGGAGGCTTATGGCTTAAATCGGCATGGGCCTGGCATGCGTGGCACTTCTTTACGAAGTTGTAAGTGTCATTCTTCATGGTAGACCAATAATAACCAATATTCAGCAGCTGCCGATGAAGCCTCTTCATTCCTTGGTGTTCGCCACATTCTTCAGCATGAATTTCCTACATAATTTGCTGTGCTTCTGACTCCCCCAAGCATTTTAATGGTTCACCATTGAACCCTTTACGATAGAGAGTCGACCCATCTATGAAGTATCTTTTTATTGTCTTTTCGAGCTTGCGAGCATGCTTGGAATTGGTTGGCAGAGTTCCGTCAATGAAGAATGCCAAGTATGGAGCCCTCCAATCCTCTGCGAATGAGACGGTGAACGATTCTTCAATGAATGGCATTGTTGAACACCGGGGACAATTGGCCTGAACTTCGGCTGCTTGTTTCTTCATTTCTGGCCAGTAATAACCCTTGCGTTGCGGACGCTGATACAAACTGATTATCGGTTCCAAATTGCAAGTGGCATCATGTACCTCTTGGAGCTTCATTCGTGCTTCTGTCGTTCTTTTGCAGCGGGTCAGAATTCCTCCTGGAAGGCGTCTGTAGAGCTCTCCAAAGATGATCGCGTAATCTTTTAATTCTTTGACGTCTCTTTCCTTGCTCATCTTCTCTTTCACAGCTTTCCTCAAATCATCTTCTACTCCTAGCAGCTCTTCTTGGCACATCGCTTCGACTATGGGCATATCCTTCTTTATCATAGTAATATTGGGCTGCTCTTGGACAAATGAGAGCTTCGACCCCAACGTAGCCAGGGCATCAGCATATCTATTGGTGACTCCGAGAATGTGCTCCATCACGACTTGCTTGAAAGAATTAATGATCTTTTCGACAATTGTACGATATGGTGCCAATGTCGCCTCCTTCACAACAAAATTTCCTTGTAACTGACTCAGCACCAGGTTTGAGTCCCCAATGATCTTAATTTTCTCTACACCCATCTCCTTTGCTATAGACATTCCCATAATGAAAGCCTCATACTCCGCCGTATTATTTGTGCATGAGAAATTTAGCTTGAATGAGAGGGCCGTAGCTTGCCCCTCGGGATTAATGAGTACCACACCTGCTCCTCCACCATTCGATGTAGAAGAACCATCGAAGTAGAGGGTCCATGGTTCCTCCTTTGTAACCACAGCAACTACTTCCGGCAGCTCCCCCAGAACCTCCTCAGAAAGGGTCGATTCTTCTATCTCGGGAAATAGAGCCAGTATGTCAATCACGGCTTGTCCTTTAATGGCCCTAGAAGTTGTGCATGCGATGTCAAATTTGGACAGCTGCAATATACAACGTGCAAGACGTCCAGATAGCACTGGTCTTGTGAGCAAGTACCTTACGAGGTCAAACTTTACTATGTTTGGATCCAAACCGGGCATTTCCTCGTAACTCCAAGCAAATACATCTTGGAATTCTTTTAACAGTGAAATCAAGGCTTCCTTCTCTTGGCTTGCTAGGTGCGCGCTGATGGAGATGAGCTTTTGGACAGAGGGATCATTACTTAAATTAATTGTTTCCAGCTGCTCAGCTACGGCAGTCGAGCCATCTTGCATATGCTTAGGTGCTATCATAGGTTCCTGAAAGGCACAAGGCGTGGGTACCTTGTCCTTACGGTTGCTTGTCTGCATCACTTCTTCTCCATACTCGGGGCTTTCCCATAAGACATGGTTAAGCCCCCAATCCCGTCATAAGCAGTACACAATACGCCCGTTTGGCAGCGTCACTTTCGAGCATTGAGGACGATCGTAGGCATGGTTGTTGACTTCTGAGTATCTCTTTCTTTCTCGATCAACGATGGTGATGAGTTCCTCGTTGCTCAAATTACGAATTTCAGTCCATGATGGTAGGTAGGCTCCGAAATCCTTAGATGGGCCGCTTCCAGTACCTGTGCACTCCGTGTAAAATTCTACCTCGGAGTAATGAGCTTCATTTTTGTTGAACGGTGCTTGATTCCCAGGTATGCGAAGTGGCCTCAGCCCAATCCTTCCCTTCACGCATTCATGGTAAGTGGAGACTATGAGCTTATGCTTGTTGAGCCATGGCCTTCCGAGTAAAGCATGATAAGCCACATCTACATCCACTACATAGAACTTGGTAAGTGATCTGATTGGCCCCACCTTCAGGTTTACTTGCATGTACCCGACTGTGACCTCACTCTTATTTCCGAAGCAGCTGATGCTTGTTTGGGATTGCACGATTTTGGATAATGGAATACCTGCTGCCGTAAGCACAGACAGAGGCAGTATGTTAACAGAGGAACCTGTATCTACCAAAGCTCTTCTTATAAACACATCGTTGATCTGTCCCTCTAAGTAAAGTGGCCCTCGGTGATCCGGATACAGAACTTCCATGTCTTCGTCTGTGAAGACAATAGCATTATCATTTCCCAAGAACGGCCTTTGCGGTTGAGCAGTGAAGCAATGAGGATCAGACCCCGCAGAGATGTTCATGAGGGCTACAGCAGCTGCCTCTCTTGCTTGAGGCCCAAAACCGAGTTGGTCAAAGAGCGACTTGAATTTTGGATTCCTTTGGAGGACCTGTAAGGCTGTGGGTCCCTGCTTCAGACCTAGATAACGCTCTATTACGCTTGTCTCGGCCTCCGTAAGATTGTGAAAAGTCACAGCAGCTGTTTCCTGCTGCGAAGCCCCCAAGTATCATTCTTCCAGCACGTCCATCGGAGATACTTCATCACCTGTGCCATCATCCCATCCACCAGCAAGGGACCATGGGGTATCATAGCTTGAAGGTTTTGAGTACTTGCACCAATAGGCTTTCTCCATGTTCTCGCAAGGCTCCCAAACAGCCTCGGGTGGCTTCGGGTCACTTCTCCATGGGGGGTACACCTCATCGTCGTCGAGCAAGGGATCTTCGTCAATGGCTTGCTTCCTAGAGGGAAGCTCAAGGACTCCCTCATGTATTTTAGCATGCAAGATTCTTCTTAGAGTTTGGCAAGCAGTGGTTGGGTGCCCCACAAATTGGTGGTAACGGCAGTACCTATGATCATTTTTCTCCTCTCGGGTAGGAATTTTGTAAGGTCTGAGAGGCTTGATTGCACCATCAGCAATCATTGAGGATGGCATGGAATTCTTCGTCTTTGCAAGGTAATGGCGGGTACGTCTCCCTATTCTTTCGGAACCTGCGTACAAAGTCAACGGGATCTTCCCCATGTTTCTGGCGAGTATTGTTGAGTTGAGTGGTAGTGACTCTTTCTTCGTGTTGGAAATATTTTTTACAGAACTTGCTTGCCAAATCCTCCCAAGAACGAACAGAGCCTGGTGCCAAAGTGGTGTACCAGGTATAAGCACGGTCAGTAAGGCTTTTTGCAAATTCTCGGATTCGGAGATTATAATCTCCAGCATGTGGTCCCAGAGCATCAATGAAGCGGTTGACATGCTCCTTGGGACTTCCTTTTCTTCCGTCAAAAAGAACAAAGCTTGATGCCTCATAGCCTTTAGGGTATGGCTGCTGGAGTAAGCTCGAAGGATATGGTGGCTGAGGGATGTACTTCCAATCTTCCTGACTTCAATTAAGCTCTCTTTCCAGCATGGCAATGACATCCTCCTGAGTAACAAAAGATGGTCCCTTCTGTTCAGATCCCTTTCCAGCAGCGGCAGCAGACTCCTCCTGTGGGTGTCCATTATTTTCTTCGGTTGGCTTAGAGACAGAACCTTTCAATTCTTTAATGGTGTCCATCATCTCCCTCTGGGTTTCCCCCATAGCATGGATGGTTGTAATGAGATCTGTGAGGGTGAAAGCTCCCTCACTTGCACATTCTTGCAAACTAGAAGAGGCATTTTGCCTTGATTCAGAGTCACCATGGTCGAGTCCATCTTGGGAAGCCATGGTATTGCTTCTGGTCTTCTTCTTTGGAGGCATCAGTGGAAATGGCAGTCTGGTCCCCAGCAGAGTCGCCAATTTATGTGGGGGTCTTTTTGTTCCAGCAGCCTAACGAATGGGCTTGGGCTGCTGTGAGAAGAAAGCGAACAAAAAGATCCTCCTGAAGCCTGAGTTCAAGAACCAAACTCCCAAAATAATTTTTAAAAGACTTGCTGAAGCCTTAGAAAAATACGTTTGGGTCTTTTCTCACTAACACCTAGAAGAACGCATGAAATTCGTTAATGACTTAGCGTGAGGAGCTTGTGGCATGGGAGCTGAACTTTCACAGGTTTAGCAATTTGAGAGAGAGAGAGAGAGAGACCGAAGCATGAATTTCTTGCAGAAAAGAAGGTTTGAGGTGGGAGAGGGGAGAATTAGGGTGGCCTCTATCTTAGAACAGAGAGAAACGAGGGGAGTAGAAGATGGGGTAAATTCCAGTTAGCTTGACAAAGCTTGGTCTTGCTCTGGAATGGTGTGTCGTTGCTGGGTAGAGGAAGCTTTGTTTTATAGGCGTTTGGAACCCTAATTTTGTTGATCCTCCATTCCCACTTTTCCTTTCCCTTTTTCCAATTGCTTCCTTTCTTGTGAAAAATCTTTGACAAGAGTGCTTGAATCTATGGCTTCTTAAGGTTCCAAGGTTTTGTGCGGCTGAGCCTCTCCATGGGGGTGAGGCGCCACTTGCTTTTCCCTTTGATTTTCAAATCAGAGCTTGCAAAGGAAAAAGGAGAACAGAGGAAGTTGTTTGCCCGCTGGGTATTTCTCCTACATTCATAGATTTCCTATGGTCCTTGCTGTGATTCTTTGTTGACCACATGGGAGCTCTGATATGGGTGGAGCTCGATGCTGAACTTCTTTAAGAGACGCTAGGCTGGGCTTCGTGTATAGCTTTGAGGTCATTGGCGTTTTCTCTTCCAGCGGCCCGCACGCTTTCGTCCAGCTGCTGGAAGTGGTTTACTCGTTTTTGGGCATTCTAACTGTCATGGATTTTCCTAAATGCTACGGCAGCCTATGGGATGTTCTCCTAAGGCATTGGACCCTATTTTTCTCTCTCATGCTAACCCATGAACTTGGGCCCGGGGAATGGGCCTGAGTTTCAGTGCCCCCAAGTGGCATAAAACTTCCATTCCTCGGTCCCTCAATGGGCCCTGTGAGTGCTCGTACCCATCCATGCCACACCCTTCTCAGCAAGCCCCGAGTGATTACGTGGCTTGGGCCCACTTGAGTTTGTAGCATGGCATGATAGCATCGCGTGTTGCTTGTGCTTGCATTTTATCGCATCCTATTAAACCAATATCGAATTAAATGGCACCGGATGGGTTTATGAGTGCGAACTTACGAAGTCGTTGCATTTTTGGCATGCTTGCTTAGCGTGATGCGTAACACATGGCTCGTGTAGGCGAGCCTTACAATTTCCCATCATGCCCCTAGCGGGTTTCTTTTGTGATTAATTATTTGAGCTGGGCCGAGAATAAGCTTGGGCCTAACCTTTGGATTTTTGGGCCTCAACACGTACATACTCCCTTTGTTTTGCATATTCTTCATTCATTGCCTTCTCGTCTGCATCTTTTTTCAAGTCTAATTCAATTCTCATGGAGCCATTCCTTGCAATTAGCTCCAAATATTTTGCAGTATCATTGTTGGAAGTACTCTCTCTCTTTGCCTTCACCGCCTTTTGACCAATGGGCCTCGGCTCCTTTTGGATTGGTGAGTCTTGACTCATTGGGGAATCCAAAGGCGAATCTGATGCAGTTGAATCATGGATTGTCGTCTCGTTCAACACAACAATCGGACCCGTGGGAATAATTCTGAATCATTTGCAATTTTTCACCACCTCCCAACATTGTTGATGGTTGAAAGATTTTTTGCCTTACCCAATAGCATTGAACCACATTTGTGTTTGCATAATCTATTTAAAAAAAAGTGGAAATGCAAGTAACATTACAAAGAATATTGGAAATGCAAGAAACAAATAAAAATATATTGGAAATGCAAGAAACATTTAAAAAAATTAGGACATTAAATTTAATAAAATAGAAATTACAAATAATTTACCTCATCGCTAAGATTTTCTCTGCTTCGATGGTTGTCCCTCGTTTTTGCCAACGCATCTCTCCATTTCCCCAACTCTTTATTCAAAATTTTCTACCTACTAGTCAAGGCCATTTTCGTACGAGTTGAACCCGATCTTTCACAAAATACCGCATCAATTTTTTTCCCCATATGAGAGAATTTCATCTCATTGCCCGTGATGGGACAATGACTAATTTGGACCCAAGACTCACATAACAGAACATCTTCCATGGTTGCCCACATCCCTTCTGCTTCAATGGAAGATGCCATATGATGGTGAATAAAAATGAAAATTGAAAGTGAAGAAAATTTTGTGTAGAAAGTGAAAAATAATAGAAGGAGAAGAAAATGTATCAGGATTTGGTGTTGAAAGTGATCAACATTGGTAGGTATTTATAGATAAAAGTTCCAGAATTTTTTGGAAATTTAAATTTTTTTTTTTTCCATATTTGTAAGGCTAAAAACATGGCAGCTGTTGGATTTGAAGGATAAATCAATTGAAGCGACCAGAACACGCCACGTGGCATGTTACTGTTGGTGGATGTCAGGGCGTGGCGTCAGCGCACAGTAAATCAAATTTTTTTTTAACGCTGGCATCACCTCCCCTCAGGCTCGGGCTCTAGCTGCTTTCGCTTGCGGGCTTGCCTGGTCACGTGGGACTCTCACCTTGCTCGAGCTACCTTGGCTTGCTGGAACGACTTGCCTGGGCTTGGGCCCTGTCCTGCCCGGGCTGTTGTCAACCGGTGGAAGTGCTCTTATTGTTGTTGTTGTTGTGATATCTAATATGAGTTTTAAAATTGATTACAGCCACAAGAATATTAAATAATATTTTTTCCTGGCATGGAACTTCTCATTCAAAGTAATATTATATCTTGAGTAAGTAAAGTCATATTCTACCTATGTAATTTGCTTGTTCTTGATAAAATTGAATTAATTATTTTCATTTGCTTTGTCTTTTCAGGATGATGTTTTGAACTCCTAGTGAGTAGTGGCAAAAGATATCCAGTTTTATAATTGTGTTCAACATATTTCTGGTGTTGTATGTTTGCATTGACAGTGATCCATTTTAAGCTTATCTAAGCTGTCTAGCTTCTTAGGGTCAGTTAGATGTGAGTTATTTTTTTATTAGACAAGAAATAATGGAATATATGAGGTTCGAAATTTTGTTAGGGTCAGTTAGATATGGTGCAAGTCTTTCTGAATAGTTGTTTATCTGACTCTATTGAACTATGAGCAAGGGCTGTTTAACGCATATCATGTCTGATTACTTTGTAATCAGTTGCATTAATAAAAATTGTTGATGCAATATGTCAGTTGCGTTCTCTATTTTGCCTCTTATCATCTTTATTTGCTTATATTAGTACTTTGCATCAAATGGAAGATTATTTCTCCAAAATTTGCAGTGTTTGTGATAATCTATCGAGCCTTGGCTTGTTACTTGGCTGTCAATTTAGAGGATATTACTGGAGCAGGCATACGGTTATTGCGAATGCCATGAAGTTTGGATTGCATTTGGCATATGGATTTCTTTTGGGCAATATTTAGTTGTTTTGACACATTTCATTTCATTCGAGATTGAGTTGCTTTCTGTCTTCATTGTTGTATGATTTTTGGATTAAGCGCAAGATGTTCACTTGGATTTCAACAATATAGCCATGTAGGTCGAGACTGGTTCATGAATTTGTTAGCAACATGAATTGTAGGCCACAATTATCTTCTGTAAAAGCACATAAGGAAAAGCCCCTTGTCCAAAAAAGAAACAGAAAAGGAAAAGCCCTTTGTCCAAAAAAGAAAAGAAAAGGAAAAGCCCTATGAAAGAAGCTAGTAAGGAATCGAATGAAATATTTTATGCTTCTAACAACAAATTGATAACTTTAAACCTTCATCAGCCGTGATTAAAGATACATGAAATTAATGCTAAAATATGAGAACTATGAGAGAATATTTGTTTGTGGGAATTTTCTGTGTATTCTTCCCCTTATAGGAGGTCATATTTATAATACAACAAAACCTGAATAAGCAAGTAAATAATAAATTCATAAATCTATTTACAGTAGGAACTATTTTTATGGATATATCTTCATGTGTTTTCTTATTTTTAATTTTGTGTGCATGTTTTTTTAAATTAATTATTTCTGATATTAAATAATGTAATAAACATTAAAATTAATTTTAAAATAAAAAAATTGAAATCCAACGTAGGCTCCATTTGAGATTGCTTTTTACTTCAAAAACCTGCTTTACTTTAAAGTTAAGCAATTCAAGGTGTTTGGTAAAAATAAAACATCCTGATTATTTTAAAAGTAATGACTTTTTGACAGCAGCTTTTACAAGTAGGCTATGGGTTGCTTTTCAAAGCTGCTTTCAAAAGATGCTTAGATGAGCTTTTAATGATTTTTTTTAATTCCCAAAATATTATCATTAATTTTTAAAAATGACACTACCTCCACCTCCACCTCCACCACCACCACCATCGAACGCCACTGCCACCAACACTAGCACCGAATGCCATCGCCACCACCACCACCACATGCTCTTCCTCCTCCACCTCCACCCACCTACACCACCACTACCACCACATCGCCACAACCACCACCTCTACCTCCACAAACACCATCCCCACCATCATCACTACCTCAACAACCACCTCCACCTTCATCACCACCACCACCTCCACCATCACCTCTTCCACCACCACCTTCACCTCCATCTCTTTCACCACCACCTCCACCACCACATGATTATCACATAACAGTTTCAACATCAAGTCAATTTTAGTCAGTATTCGTAGTTACAACAGTTTTATATTAAAATTATCAAACGATTTTGACACTACTTTTTGTACTAATAGCAGTGGCGGACCTGTGAAGGCGCAAAGATGTGCACCTACACCTCGTCGTCGGAAAGCTCCATAAGAGCTGCTGGAGTAGCACCTCTGCTTAGACCAAAGACGCACGCAAGTTGTTCGATGAAATGCACAAATGACTTGCGCAGTTGCGAGCTGCACACAGCGTGTGGGATATATATATAAAATTTTAAACCTAGCCAAAACAATGTTGTTTTGGACCAAGGTTTTAAAAAAAAAAAAAAAAAAAGGAAACTGTTGGGCCATTCGTGGGCTTCTAAAAGGGCTTTTATAATTCTTACCTAATTGGGTTTTAATTGAGACTTTTCTTTATTTAATTGGGTTTTGGGAATTCCATATTTAAGTGGGATTGGGAATTCTCTTTATAAAAAATAAATTTAACATCACCCATTTTTATCAAAGTGTGTGTGCATAACAAGAATCCTGCGGTTTTTTTTTTTTTTCCATCTTGAGTATGCCAATTCAAAGTAAGCCAGATGCTTTTTTTTTTTCTTGAGTAAACGCCAATTTTGTTTATTATTATTTTCTTTTTTTAATAAATTCTTTTTTCTTATTTAGCTTTCTCTGTATTAGTAAGATTAGTAGCAAATTCGAGGAGGAAGAGGCTCCATGACACGCTATTCGATGTATAATTCATTTTTATTTGTTTATTAAATTGATAATTTGATATTGATTTGTTTATTTAATTGATAAATTGTAGTCAATTAGTCATAGTTATAGATATAAAACCCTTATTTTGTTTTAATTATACAGTTATGGAACGGTACTTTAAGAGAATGAGTTCAAATCCTCCTTCAAATAATCCGTCTAGTTCCAACCCTCCTTCAAATAATCCGGCTAGTTCAAATCCTCCCTTGAATAATTCGGGTTGACCGGACCCACCCCGACTTTCTTGGAACCCAGGACGAATCCTGTGGAATTTCCGAAATCACACCAATGTCGGGCCCACTTACTAATACTATAGCCTCTTTTCCAAATTAAGGAAAAGGACCACGAGACTTTCTGCCGAAATTTCGGCAAAATCTCCCCTAAAAAATGGACATTTCCAATTTTCTCAACATGCTAAAAACACATTTAGTATCCACAACCAACAGCATGCACAAGTTAACAACATACAATTTACATAATAGGCCTTTGATCTTCAAATAATTCAAAGCAGAACCACTAGAAATACTCTTAAGTCAAATAATATAATTAAATAATGCAAATAATGAACTCAAACAAATTTATGAGTGCCCACCGTAATTAACATAAAATAACTCCCCCAATTCCATCATGCGATGTTGAAATCCAGACAAAATTGCAGGTAGTTTAAGGACTCAGCCCAACTCGTACAACAATCGAAAACGGGTTTCATCCCTGTCTTGGCCAGAAACATATTTTAAGAATCCCTCCGTAGTCAAACTGGAATATGCACAATCATTTAATCACGCTTCGGTTTCAATCGAGCTTCAGGACCAATGACATAGTCAGAACCAAACTTATCGAAAACAAAAGAAGTAAGACTAGATCCAAACAGCCAAATTAAAGTTCCAGAAATAAAATTTAGTTCGCGGCTACACCTAGGTAAGACTAGAGGTGTCAAATGGGATGGGCCGGCCCAGCACCGCACGAGCCTAGCCCGTTTAAATGAGGCATGGCATGACACGAGCATGAATATTAATGGGCCATGCTCGGCATGGCACAAAAACTTGGGCTGGGCCAGGATCAAAAAATAGGTCCAATGGACCGGGTCGGTCCTTGGCCCGACATGGGTTGGGCTTGGCCCGAGCCCGCTTCAAGCACGGCACGAGCCCAAGCCCGCTTCAAGCATGGCCCATTTAGCATTTTTTTTCTTCTCAAAAAGTCAAAATGCAATAACTTGACATCTAATGTCATTGTTTATATATATATATATATTTAATCATAAACATATATTTGATGTCTTTCATTTTAGGGAAATTACTTGGGTCCTTAATTAATTAAACATATCAACTACAAATTAATTAAACAACATTGGACTTGATATCTAATCAATACATATGACATATACGCTTCTCTTATAATCAAAGCAAGACATTTCTTCACATATAAAATAATAAGTTGTTTAAAGATGAAAAGTTGAAGTGAACTTTGTGGAGTTGGACACTTTTTGCCCTCCGTCCCTTCATATTGTTTGGATGTTTGATTGATTAATGTTTTCAAATAGTTCATCATTTCTTGCCTCTAATTATATTTTTAATGTTTATAATTTGAATTATCTAGTGAGAAAAAAAATCAAGTAAAAAAAAATTCAAATTAAATGGATTGGTTCATGGGCCCGAGTATGGCACTAGCACGGGCACATCACGAACCCGGCCCGGCCCCTTTCAATGTGGACATGGGCTTTGGGCTGGACCGGGATCAATGATTTTATTAAATGGGCCGACACAGAACGGCACGATAAATTAAATGAGCCAGCCCGGCACGGCACGAAAATGTTAAAAGCACGAGTTTAAATGGGACAGGTCAGCCTGGCATGACCCGTTTGACACCTCTAGGTAAGACCCTAGGCTATCTACGTACCCCTTTGTGAGGGATCAAGCCACACGTAGTTCTTAAATCAACAATCACGATCTAGATAGTATATGATTATTTAAAATAATGCCGACGATTAAATTTAGATTCAATTACAACACCAAATTTGACAAGGCAACCACTGAACACTTTAATAATTCCTTTCCTTTTATCCATTCATCCCCGCAACCATACCCTATCCAAGGCGTATGATGCCAAACGACACTTTCCAAACCATGATTTCAACATTCATGCCAGAGCAAAGTACTCACGAGGCACAAGTTCAAGAATCTCAACCGAAAACAAATCCACATATATATATATATATATATATATATATATATATATGTACAATATGTATATATATATCACACCTCACACTATCATCATGTACTAGGGGAAGACAATCCGATTCGGGCATCGCTTAACTAGACCACATGGAGGAATCCTCAACAACCATGTGGCCAGGGAAAAGCCGTCCATCTGGGGGACCTGCTAACCAGCACTCACAACATAATCCTCGATATTCATGCGCCTGTGACAAGTCCTATGCGCGCAGACTAACTAGTTATCCATTTCCATGTACCCAAGTATCCATGTCCACTGTTTCCAAGAATTAGTATAAAAGGGGAAGTACATAAGATAGTACACATCATGTACAGGGGAAAACAATCCAACACGGGAATCGTTTGGCTGAACCACACGGAGGACTCCTCAACAACCATGTGGCCAAGGACGAGCCTTCCAACTAGGGAACTTGGCTCACCAGCACGCACATCAGAATCCTAAATACTCGTGTGCTTGTGACAAGTCCTACACTCACAAACTAACTAGTTATCCATTTCCATGTATCCAAGTATCCATGTCTACTATTTCCAAGTATCCATCAATTCTAGAATCTGTAACCAAGGAAGCCCACATGCCGAAAAATCCAACGCCACGTGTGGGTATAGTAACCAGGGAAGGTACATCTGATGGTGAAGTTCGTAACCCTTATATAAATATTATACAAATAATATTCCCCTCTTCAATTCAAATTTTTTTTTTTTCCAAATATCTATTCATAGTATAGAAAATAAACTCTCAAGCATATATTCCATAAAGACTGAAAAATAATTCAAATAAAAACCAAAATTTATAGACACATAATTTCTATAAAATACTAAATTCCACAATTAAAATAATAGACTTTCATAAACAACCCTCTAACACCCAATCCATATACTTAAATAATAATCATAATAATATTGAATAATGATAACATAATAACCCTTAGAGATCCCATATCCTCATTAACACAAATTAAATCAATTTTCAATCAAAACTTATTTAAGCAAGAAATTTCCATAATAGAAGAACGAGGTACACTTAAACACAAACATCCACTCATTTCCTAATAATTATAGCCAAGCCCAAGGCTCACTTTCACAACCCACCAATCAAGTATCCCAAACTCATCCATTCCATAACTTCAATTATCCAACTAATATCCAAGAATTTCATACGATACTATAAAACAATCCCAAAATCCACAAAAAATCAACATAGCTCAAATAATAGTCAAGACTCGTTAATAAGTTCGCTCTAGTACTCCTCGAAAGATGAAACTACCTCGGAAGACTCAGAGTCAACCGAGGGGTCAAACTGTCCAAAATTGGTCAACGGGGCTTGCAGGGCCCATGACCTCCGATTTCAAACCTGAAAGCTCCTACGGGTTCAACAAGGTTTATTATACATGTCCTGCAAATTTGGTCCGAATTAGACAGTCGGATAGCTCGCAATCGCATGATCGGACGGTTATCATTTAATGCAAATTTTAAGTCATTGAATCGGAGTATCTGGGACTCCGATTCACAATCCGCGAATTCCTACACGATCCTAGAAATCCCTAGATCAACATATATTAAATTGGAGTTGATCCAACGGTTCGAACATGTCGAACCCTGATAACCCCTAATATGCGATATCTGATTAACTGTCAAATGATAACCAAATTCAAATCCGAGCATACTTCGTGCTCAGGATGACATGGGGATCATTTTAGGACTCAAAGACCTGCCACAAACTGGCCCACACGCTGCACGTGGGTGCCCAAAGCAATTTTCGATGATTGAAAAAACTCCAAACCGCATGTCAAGACTTATACCTACATGATCAGGATATTGAGTGGAGCAACTTTTATTCTTGGACCAACCCCAAAAAGTGGCCGTAGATGGCCATAATTAGGGGTCGAAACTGGCCCAAACTTCAATCGCTTAATTGACAACTAAAAAGCAGAAATTGATCCTAAACAACCTATCCAGCAGCTAGATCACATTGCGAGGATGAAAAAGCATACCTAGATCGCAAAATTTGGTAGCCGAAAACGTCCGAACGAGCGATGAGAAAAATGGGTCAAAATCGGAGTCGTTTTTTTTGCGATTTCCGGCTACGGCGCTAGTTGTTGACGGTGGAGATGGGGAGGAACGGAGAGAGAGGAGATCACGGTGGACCTTTAGGGACCCGTGCCACCCAAAATGGTGGTCGGAGTTGGGCAGTGGTCGGCCAAACATGGCTGGCTGTAGCAGTTTTCCCCCGAGGGAAAGGGGTTCGCGACTGGAAAGAGAGAGAGAGAGAGAGAGAGAGAGAGAAATCTGATTTTTAAAACCCTTTTTGAATTATTTACGATTTTGCCACTATGTTTCTTTTGATTGTAACTTCTTCATTACAACTCAGATTTGAGCCCACTACAAGTCTACGTACTCATCTAGGCATGATCTACGTAATATTACCAAACACTTCCCCAAAATCCTTCCGAATTAAAAAGTGACCAAATACCCACCCCCGGGGGCTAAATTGTAATTTCACAATTTATTAAATTAATTTAATTATTGAATAATTGAATTTTGGGTCGAGATGTTACACGGGTAGTCCCAAACGATCGGAGGTCACTGAGTCGGATGAAATATTTGCTAATCTTCTTGCAGACCCTGGACTTAGACCTCTAATGACTTATTATAATCCTAATTTTCGAGAACAAATCTGAAGAGCCTATTTACAAAGGGGTCCTTGTCAACCTAAAAGCCAAAATGACATGCCCCAAACACTTAATGGGGGAGAGTAATTGACGTTTTCTTGTGAAATGGTTTGATTCATTTGTTTGGTTGGAATATAATAAAGAAAAAGATGCTGCATTTTGTCTTCATTGTTATCTTTTTAAATGCGACTTTGATAAATAAGGAAATGCCAGAAGCGATGTCTTCACTGAGAAAGGGTTTAAAAATTGGAAGAAGGGACCCGAGAATTTTAGGGACCATGTTGGACAAGTTGGAAGTCTTCACAATAAAGCTACACAACATTGTAGGATTTAATGAATCAAAAGAAACACGTTGAAACCATTGTGATCAAGCAGACAGACTAAGCTCGTATTAATTATCGCATTCTATTAACTGCCGCACTTGATTGAACTAGATATTTATTGCGACAAGGTCTTCCTTTTCCCGGCCATGAAGAAAGCGAAACATCTAGCAATAAGAGTAATTATGTGGAGCTTTTGCAATTTCTTACTGATCATGATGAGAAAGTTCGTGTCGTTGTGTTTGAGAACGCTCCAGGGAATCTCAAGTATATTGCTCCTAAAATTGAAAAAGATCTTGTTAATTCTTGTGCCGTTGAAACCATTGATGCAATTATTAGTGACATGGACGATGCATTCTCTTATATATTGGTAGATGAATCATGTGATGTTTCAATAAGAGAGCAAATGACAGCGGTGTTGAGTTATGTGAACAAAAATGGGCAAGTAATTGTAAGGTTTGTGGGTGTCCAATATGTCTCTGATACAACTAGTAGCAAATTGAAAGAGACAATTGAGCAGTTGATTTCTTCAACAAATTTGAGCATGTCCAGGCTATGAGGACAGGGGTATGATGGCGCTAGTAATATGAGAGGTGAGCTCAATGGTCTTAAAACACAGATTTTGAGAGAATATCCTCAAGCATATTATGTCCATTGTTTTGCACATCAACTACAACTAGCTCTTGTAGCCGTGGCAAAAGAAAATGAAAACATTGCTACTTTCTTCACAACGGCTAGTATTGTCGTTAATATTATTGGAGCATCGTGTAACCGTCGTGATGCATTTAGAGAGCAACAACAAAAAGATATTATGAAAGCTCTTGAAATTGATGATCTTGAAACTGGGCGAGGGTTAAATCAAGAGACTACTCTCAAACGTCCTTGTGATACACGTTGGAACTCAAATTATGATACTTTACTTAGTGTTAATACTATGTTTCATCCCGTGGTGAAGGTGCTTGAATTGATTGTTGATAATGTCAACCAAGATAATTTAGGTGAAGCAAATAGGTTATTGAAAGAAATACAAACTTTTGACTTTGTGTTTCACCTATATTTGATGAGATTTATATTGGGAATCACAAATGATTTGTCAAAGGCATTACAAAAGAAAGATCAAGATATTGTGAATGGAATGATGTTGGTCCAAAGATGTAAGAAAAACCTACAATCCGTGAGGGATGATGACTTTGATGATTTTCTTGGTGAAGTATCAATATTTTGTGGCAACAATGATATTTATGTTCCTAACATGGATAATTTATTTGTACCACAAGGGAGATAACGAAGTAAAGCCCATACAATCACAAACCTCCATTGTTTTCGTGTGGACCTATTTCTTACTATCATTGATAAGAAACTAGTGGAATTGAATAATTGCTTCATTGAGTTAAATACTGAATTGTTCTTTGTATGGCATGTTTGAGTCCGGCTTATAATTTTGTAGCTTTTGACAAACAAAAAAAATACTTCGTTTTGCTAAATTTTATCCTCAAGAATTTAATGACCGAGACCTCATGAAGCTTGAAGATCAACTTGGGCTTTATATTGTTGATCAGAGCAGCACTGAGCTTTCATCATTGAACGGAATTACTGTTCTGGCAGAAAAATTGGTGAATATAGGAAGGAGTAGAATATACAACTATGTGTATTTACTTCTTACATTGGCTTTGGTTTTACCTATTGCAACTGTTTTTGTTGAAAGAGCTTTTTCAACTATGAATATTGTGAAACACCGTTGCGTAACAAAATAGGGAATCAATGGTTGAGTGATAGCTTGGTTTGTTTACATTTAGAAAGATGTTTTTTCTTGTATTTGTAATGCAAATATAATGCGACGTTTTCATGATATGAAACCTCGTCGGCAAAAATTGTAGGTTAATTGTAATGTTATTTTTTTTTCAATTAATTATGAATTACATTAGTATTGTTTAAATTATAAGGATATTTAATTGTCTTTTTTTTTTAGCTCTTAGCTTTTAAAAATTGCACCTCCGCTGAAAAATTCTTGGGTCCGCCACTGACTAACAACACTTTAAAAATATTGTTTACCAAACATGGAGCTCCTTTACTTTACAATTAAATATTTTCAAGACACAGCATAAGCAACTTTTATTTTTTAAGTGACATCAATCCCAAACTGACTCGTAGTTCAGCCTATTATTTTAGGTTCAACCCATTCGAGACGTGATGTTTCTTAATTACAATCCCTTATTTTAAGGGAACATCCTTTGATTCCATCATAAAGAAATAGAACGTGTATGTTTGGTTTTACTGCTGCCCCTAAGTCGAACCTCAAAGTGCCTATGTATCCCTTGCAAGAATCAAGCCACTTGTAGTTCAAAGAATTGCAATGGATAAATGACTCATTGTGAGTGAAATTTGATTTGAATTGTATTGAGAAGTGTTTAAGTGAATTTAGTTGAATAAACTAGAGATTCGATATGGAATACACTATGCCAAATTTCACTTTCCGCAACACTACATAGGCATCGATGAAATGAAATATCGATGTTGTTAATATATTAGGCATCGGTTTTATAAATAATAAGACTAAAAGTATATAAAGGCGTCAGGACAAATATTTGGTTTTTTCTACCGATGCCATTGTTATACTTAGCATCTACGATAGAAATATACTGATGTGTAAAATTGTTGGGCGAAAAGTAAATTTAAGTGCCAATTTAGCTTTGATGCCAAAAGCATATCGTTGACTGCTACAGTGATTTTTTCCTAAAAAATTTCAGTCCCTTGTGAATATTTCAGATTCCCCCTTCCCCCCAAAAATTTCCGTATTTCTCTCAATACCCACAAACAACAGTCAGCTCCCATTTTCTCACCTTCAAACTCCCTCTCTTCTCTCTCGCAATACCCTCTTTCACCCTAAACTCTCTCTCGCTATACCCACAATCACCGTCACTCTCTCATCCAATCACAGACAGTCACTCTGCCTGCCTCCTCTTCGTTTTGAGATCTGTGCTTGTCGATCGTCTCCTTCCTTCCTCTCTAGGCTTCTTCTTCAGCTAGGGTTCGTAACTATGATCCTTTACCGGTACGTGCTTGCTTTTACGATTCTGAGACTGTCGTTTTGTACACTTTATGCTGCATTTTTAGCTGATTTTGCCGTCGTTTTTCTATTTGTGCATCTGATCCCATGTTTGCGTTTTAATTGCTCTATCTTTTTCGCCATTGGAAATGATTGTGTGGAATTTCTGCTAGTTTCATGGATCAATTTTTCTAGATGTTGAGAGCTAGCCTTGTTCTTTGTTATGGCTCTGAGATTGCTCATGTTCTCTGTGTTGTGAATTACTTTTTATTTTCGAAATTTTAGTAAAGTTAAAGTCATAGTTTGGCAGATCTATACACGGCATTTTTTTTATTTGGGTAATTTGTTATACATAAAATTTTTAAGTTTAGGGTTTGATTATTCTTCATCTGAGTTCTATTATTTTTCATAGATATTGCATGTTGCAATTTGAAGCTTATTTTTAGTTTATTAAGGGTTGTGGTTTTTTGACATTGTTTACTGAAAATGGGTGCCTTCTTTCAGAGGCTGGGTAAGGGCACTGCAATAGCCTTCAACAACTGATTTGGAGGTCAGTTGAAGTCCAAATTTTGCATTCCCTTTGGAGCTCACATAGCCAAAAAGTTTAGTTGTATATATTTTTTTTGGCCTATTAAGTAAACTATTGCCTACAAAAGCATTAAATTGAAATGAGTGGTTTTCTTTCATAAATTTAGTATGATTTTACTAGTATATTCATATTGAAATACAATTTTGACAAGTATTGATTTGTAGTGAGGGTGCCATAGGCTTAAGTATAGCAAATTTTCTTTACATTTGTTACCACATCCAATATATACATTCAATGGGGTTAAATCAATATTGGGGGGGCCAAGGCCATCCCTGGCCTTAATACAGCTCCACCCCACGCAGCTGCCTTTGGGGGAGTCTCTTATCTCTGCCTGTACTGAATCGTGATAACTATAGGTAAGACAAAACATCTTCCTCTTCAATCTTAAGTGTATTTGTTTCTCACTATTTGAGTGGATTTGAGTTTGAACATTCTCCTTGTTTTGGTAGTATTTTGCTTATTTATGTATGGATGATGTATGGATTTTGGTTTACTGGCAGAACTCATAAGTTTACATATATAGGGATGTTTTTTGATGTTGCAATGGCAATATATATGAAATGGATGAGATGCCTCTATATTTTGAGACAGAAACTAAGTAAAATATGATGTGAAATGTGGAAATTGCTTACACTTTATTAGTAACAACGATGTCTATTGTGTATAACAACCTTAGTTTTGCCATAACAACTGAAGTTAAAAATTAAAAACAACATCAGCACTTTGTGGGAACCGAAGCCTATAATTTGAAGGGTCAATAATATTTGTAGAAAGTCAAACTATTTGTTGGTTTTTCACTTTAGCATAAGCACAAAAAAGGAATGCGTAAACCATAATTTGCAACAGCAGTGGTATCTTTTCTGAAGTGGTAAGTCAGCACACGCTTCAGTATAAACAAAACCATTGATGCTATAATGAGTATTTAGCATCAGTGCTGATATATTCCCTGATGCTATTAAAGGTTTAGGCATCGGAGGTCGACGCTCTTTTGGTATATGGTAACAACTTACGCATCGGTGATTAAGTGAAGAGCGAAGTCGTAAATAATCTTTAGCGACGGGGAATATCCGAAGCATATCACTATATCATATGCATCGGTTCCCAATACTTCGGTTCTTGGCAGTGGCGGATCCAGGAATTTTCATTCCGGGGGTCAACATGTAAAAGGTTAAAAAAAAATTATACAAAATAGACCCATCGAAATGAAACGATAATATCATACTTAATAGATAAAACCATACAAAATACTCATGTTCATTATCAAAGAGAATTGCATCTTTTCATCTAAAATCCTTATCTGTCTCTTCTTGATACACTAGTTTGTAAGACCACCAGTTCAACAAAGTCTCGATTTTTCTTTTTAAGTGCTTCTATATGTTGGTTTGCATGTTTGAGGAGCCTATGCAATTCAGTAACTTCATCCTTCAAGGATGTGACTTGAGCAGTCAATGTGGCACACTCTTGGTTTCTCACTAGTAGACACAATCTACATTTGCTACCGAAGTAGCACAGTGAGCATTGAAAAAATTGGTCTCCTTCATTGTAGTCTTATCAGACCTCCTTGCCATTACCAAGTTCGCATATGGTGTAAGCAAAAAGAAAAAAGGAAAATAAAAACTAAACACAAAGTAAAGAGCAAAAGTCAGACCAAAAAAAAAAGAAAAGTAAAGAGCAAAAGGAACAAAGAAAAAAATTAACTGAAAAATAAGAGAAAAGGCAAGATTGGGAAAAGAAAAAAAATTGGAAACAGAATAGTATATTTCATATGAATTCTCTAATGTATTTGGATTGTGGAGTTTTATCGGGTGGCAGGTTGCTGCCCCTGTTTTTTGAAATATGTTTTTAAAAGAAAAAAAAAACTTAAACGAACGGTGTCGTTTCAAGGTGAAGCAAAAGATGAAAAAAATAGAAGGAGCGCGCTGCACGCAGAGCTGCTTGCTACGTTCCTTTTAGGCATTTCCTCGAACAGATGGTGGGCATGAATTGCCCAGCCATCCAGTCCTTGCAGGGGTCAATTTTCTTTCCTCATGTGGCGGATTCAAGGGTTGCGGGGGTCAATTGACCACCCTTGCTCCTCTGTGGATCCGCCCCTGGTTCTTGGCATCTTTTCTGAAGTGGTAAGTCAGCACACGCTTCAGTATAAACAAAACCATTGATGCTATAATGAGTATTTAGCATCAGTGCTGATATATTCCCTGATACTATTAAAGGTTTAGGCATCGGAGGTCAACGCTCTTTTGGCATATGGTAACAACTTACGCATCGGCGATTAAGTGAAGAGCGAAGTCGTAAATAATCTTTAGCGACGGGGAATATTCAAAGCGTATCACTATATCATATGCATTGGTTCCCAATACTTCGGTTCTTGGGTACCTTTAGCAACGGAGATTATCCGAAGCTAAGGGTCAATTTTCGCATAGTGTTAAGAATAAACCAGGGATTCTGTTTGGATTTAAGATTTGGACGGTTGCATCTAGATTGAATCTCTAGATTGCCTACATACCCTATTGAAAGGGATCAAACCAACATAGTTCGAAATTTAGAAATTAATGGGTAAGTGTGGCCCACTAATTTAGAATTTGTGTCTTTGAGACAATTTGGAGATTTCAATATTTTTATAGGTAAATGACCCATGGAAAAAATTGGAAATTAATGGGTAAGTGTGGCTCACTAATTGAGAATTTGTGTTTGAGATATTTAAATTTAATCTCATTGAAATTTGCATGGGTAACCTATGGGAAAAATTGGATGGTTTTATACCATTTTTCTTATTGTCAATGTCCAAAAAAATAATGAGCAATTTTGATGAACCCACTAATTTTCTACAATTGACATTTGGATTTGGGAAAGTGTTTGGGCGAATTTGGTTAGAATAAACCATGGATTCAAATTTGGTTGCGATTGCATCTAGTGGGATGCTAGATTGCCTATGCACTCTTGACGGGATCAAACTGACGTAGTTCCAAGGATTTGATTTAATTTGCGTGGTTTTGTACAACTTGGGCTTCAATTTGATGATTTGAGAATTAATGGGCATTTTTAGAATTTAAGCCCATTAATTGATAATTTGCAGATTTGAGACTTTGCACCAATTGTTTACCTACTGGATTTTTTTAATGGACAAGTCCGTTGGACTTGAGACTTCTTATGAACGAGCCCATTGTATTTGAGACCATCGAATCTTAAAATATTGACTTGAGATCGTCGGGTCTTGAGAGAGGTGTACACTACGCCAATCTCAATTAATTATTGATTAGTGCCTTTACTCCAGCTGGTTCTTTTATGGCTTGGTGCCAAAAGCAAATTTCTTTTAATTTAATCAAGACACCCAAAGATAAAAATCCTTCTCGAAGTGAAGTATGAATTAGCCTCCTTATCGCATTGGAAACCCTTGAGCATCCAGGAAAGCAGTAAATCCCTTGTCCATACAGGATTGGGCAATATGAATTTCTTTTAAAAAGGACACATGTGCATCGCAACTTGAGATCACCAAACCAACACGATAACATTTGATATTTTTTTTTTACTTCCAGACCAGCCTGTAGACTTCCCTAAGCTGTCTACGGCATCATCAACAGAAGAACCAAATTGTTTCTTCCCCACTGGGATTTCAGATGGTAACCCACATGCCCATAATCTTCATTTTCTTCTATTTTCTTTTGTTTGTTTCCATGTGGCTGACTTTTGTCTTCTCTCTTGTATGTACAGACTGTGTCTCGCTGTGGGCCATAAGAACAAAGGTTGAAAACCTAGTTATGAGCAAGGTATTAAATATCGATAATATCCCCGATATTATCCCGATAATATCTGATTTTTGGGGGTCCGATATTTTAACAACAAACCATAATGTTATCGTCAATATATCGATATTATCCCGATATTATCCCGATAATATCCCGATAATATAGGGAAGATATTTTCAACATTTTTATGAATGATTTGGGCAATATATCGAGATATTATCGATAATATCCCAATAATATCCCGATACAAAACCCAAAAATATTTATATACATGGTATTTGTGAAAACCATTTTACTCCTTCAACACCTTAACCACCATATCACTTATGTTTTTGTGAAAATACTAAAATATTTATATATATACATGGTTTTGTTTTGAATTCTTTTTGCAAGAAACAAATTTTCATATGAGATGAGTAGTAACTATGGTTATACTCATAACCAACCATTTCCCTACCCTTCATATCTCATTTCTGTTGGGATGGAATCAAGCGACTCATGTAAAGAATCCGAGACTCAATCTTCAAATGATTTTGCTTATGGACAACATCAACCAATCTCGGATCCATATGGATGGCATGTTAACAATTACATGCAAAACTATTTTGGGGATTTATCATTTGATGACTACTCTTCAAAATATACTTACTTTACACATAGAGATGATGAAGATAGTAAAAATTTTGAACCTCATAGGAACTATATGTGGTACTAAGTCACTCATATATCTTACCATGCAATGTATAAAGTGTAAAATATTGTAGTAATTCATTATATATAAATGATTATGGTGTGTTTAATCTTCTTTCATTAATTACTACATATTTTCTACACTTACGGTGTTTGCCAGCTCGCTATATAATCAACTTAAATCAGTTAAATCCATCATGCAATGCATTTCCTTCCAATTTTTTGTGATAAACTAATAGATAATTGACTAAATAAACATCCTGCAAAGTTTCAATAAAAATTTCCAAGTTTTTCTTACAATTTCCGTGGTTTTTATTCAATTTTTTCCGATACCAATAATATCCCGATATTTCCTGCGATATTTCCGTGTTTTTTGACTTCCAATATTTCCGATACATCCGATATTTAAGACCTTGGTTATGAGAGGCGGTTAAGAGTGTGAATCCTTGAATAAAATCTATGGCAAACAACTACTAGAAAAGGGACTTAAGGCCATGGTAAACCACCTGTGATTATTGGTGTGTAATGGCCACGAATCACGATTACTATGTATTAGTGACTTGTAATCTCATTGTTTATTCTTAACTAGCCCCTTGGTACATGCTCACGCATGTACCAATTGGTTTTATTTTTTAATTTTAATTTTATTTTTAGAATTAAAAAAAAAAGATAATATGGGTAGTTATGTTCCATAAAAGTAGGATTTATTATCAAATTTTGTTTTTAATTTTTTTAAATATGAAAAATGTGAATTTATCATATTATTTTCATTTAATTAATAATTTCAATTATTAATGTTTGAATTACCCAAAGGCATTTTCTGATACTTTGAATGTTTCACCATTCTCTGCCTTTTGCTTTATATATATAGATGTATTACATTGGCCCAATATGAGATTATATAATATTGTAATTATATATATTAAATGAGTATAATAATGCGAATTGTAACGTAGATGTGAATTTTATTTCATGCATTGAATTATACATTATATTTTTAATTTTTTTTTTAAAAAAGGTATTAGTTGGCCAAGGTTTTAAAGCTGTGGCTCACAAACAATATTAATATTTTAATTAATGGATACAGACTTTTGCAAAGGTGAGAATGCATGGTGGGATTCAGCACTTATAGGCTAAGGACACTCTTTTCCATGGCCAAAGTTAATGGCAACAACCACAACTATTGCAATTTTGTGTTATGTGGCCAATCTGTGGCCAACGTCTTTTGGCCACGGGTTGTTTGTGGCCAATATGAATATGGGCCATAGGTAATGTGCGACTTATAAGTGGCTTTTCTAGTAGTGATTCCACCACTTTCTTTAGTTGAGGTTCTTTAGGTTTTAATTTACAGAAGTTAAGATTCCACCACAAAATCAATTTAGAGAATGGAAAAGTGGTCCAACTTCTTATGATATAAGAAGGTCCCATAATTTTTTAATGTGAGAAAATAGACGCAAAAACAAGCAGAAAAATAAAAATAAAGAAAAGAAGAGTCAATTAAAATACTAATACAAAACCAAAACTAAAGAGTGACCATTTTTGTGTTGTATAAAGAGTAACAAATTTTCGAACTTAAAGCTACTAAAAAAAGGATGGACTAAATTGAAACACTACAGAAAAAGAAACCCTATTCAAAATAACATTAGTTAAAGCCAATATAAAACTCTTGGTCTAAATCACCATATCTTATTTTTTAAATAAAATTAGATAATGATAAATGATATATTAAAATAAAATAAAGTACATGACCATTGAAGTTTGTCAAAAATTACCAACCTTGAATACCATATATTCACCATTAAAAGAGACAAACAATTCAAGAAAAATATTGATTGTGGGATTAGGACGCCATATACTTTGATATATATAATCGTTTCCTCCAGAAGCACCTGAAAATTGTTGACCATTGTCTATATAAGGTTTATGGAATATGTCAACATTATTAATCAGACAAAGAATTTATAGAATGTATGGAGTTTCATGTCAAAGAGTGTGCCAAAAACCACGTCTGAAATTAGTCTACATTTGGAGGTAAAATCTATTATGGTTCAAATATTTTACAGCAAGAATATTTGTATTACTTTTTAATATCCCTAATTGCCTTCATATATTCTCCATAATATATACTCAAACTCCTCATCAACACGCCAACGCGGTCTAGTCCAGTAGAAAATGATATTGACTTGTAGACCAAATAGTCTCATATTCGAACTTCTGTGGCCCTTTGATAATGTGTATGTGAGAAATCCCATCTTCTCATCCATAATCTCTCTCTCTTCTTGTGTGATTATTTGTGTACATTGTTGGACTCACATTTCTTTTTTATTTATTTATATTTTTGTCAGATATGGAGAGAAGGTTGAAGTATGTTAATTCTTGCTCTGGAACTTGCTCGAGTATTATACATTAATAAAGAACTACGAGTTTGGTTTTCGTATTTCTTGGAAATATCAGAAAAACAAATCATGTCCTCGTGGAGGGAAGAATCAAATAAATTATGTAAATTTACATGTTATGATGTAATTATGAAAAAACATATTTAGTTATATATCCATTTTTACCCCTAGTAATATATATATAAGGATTCGAATCCGGATTCTCTTTGCAATGACCTACTTGTCTTTTATTTTAAACACGCCACCTCATTCAAATATCATCCAATAGCTATGAAAATAACACCAGATAAAAAATCATTAAAAGTAAAGCCTAATATTCTCTTCACCAAATCAGTTCTTCATCCTCATTACAACTTACATGTTTTCTTTTCTGTTATTTTGTTTCAATATTCTTCCTGAAATCAGGTTCTTCCTCTCGTTAGATGTTTTTCTTTTTCTTTTTTTTCAAATGGATGAGTAAGGGTCTGATTCCATATCCAAATATATAGAAGAGTAGAAATGAAGCAAGAAAATAGATTCTTTTTTTTGTCGAAAGTAGCAGATTCATTCCAATGGCACGAAGGCCGGAAAAAACAAAGAGACCAACTAGAACGCAAACAACTATTGTATCAAATACAGAACTCTTCCCAGGTTGCCAATAGTATTGTCAAATAATTTTTTTAAAATTGATAAATCTACAACCAAGAACTTAATCAACATTTCACAGAACCAATTCATTCTCAAGTCATGGCTTATTCACTATCGGTTTGTCTTCCTTTTGGATATACCCTTCGCAGCATCAATCCATCATGTATCCATTTACTATGATGAAGTACTTAAATTTGAAAATAATTATTGAGAGAGAGAGAGAGAGAGAGAGAGAGAGAGAGAGAGAGAGAGAGATGAAGATTGGTCTCGCCCTTCAACGAAAGAAGAACTCAGTTTGGGGTAATTAATTTATGATATCTTAAGTATCATTTTTTTTTATCACTAAACTATACTCTCTTTTTTTTGGCAAACACTAAACTATGGTCTATACACTAATTTTTCTTATATTTCATAATTAGGGTATTTTGGTCAAGTTAATTTTTTTTTTCTTTATAGCTAAAAAGTCCGGTGATTTTCGCAAAAAATTAAAAATAAAAATAAAAATAGAGACTAAAATTTAACCACAATAATTAATCCTTAAGGGGAAAATTAGTGTCACTCTCGAACAATTGTTGTAAAATAAACGGGATATGCTAGAATATTGAGCTGCACGTAAAGTAGATGAGACACAACATTTAACGAGGTTTGGCCATGCCCACGTCCTCGGAGAGCAACATCAGTAACTTTTTCACTATGTAAAATAATAGGCTACAACTTTAGTGTTTACAATATATGTGGCTCACTGATTTTTCTCTCTTGGAGAATTTCTCTATGCTCTCTTTTTCCTCTCCTCTCACTTTCTTTCCTTCTCTTCTTTCTTCTCTTCCTTTCTCTCCTCTCTGCCTGGGCTCTCTCTTCCTTCTCTGATGGTTGGTGTGTATCACGCAAGGGAAGGATGAAGCCTTTTTATGGGAAAAGTTGATAGCTTCCCGTGAGTGTGCAATAAACTCATGCACCAAAGTCTTCAAACAAATAGTGAGTGGGCTCCATTACTTTATTCTTTACAACAATAATGTATTTTTCCCACGGGTATATTTTTGCTCACCGCTTTAACCCAATGTGTATCCTCATCACCCTTCTCAACACTTGACACGTGTCTCTTGGCATAACCATAATTAACTCTTTATTTTGTATTTATGCAATCATAATTATGTCAATAGACACATGTCATATGTTGAGAAGGACGATGAGGATACACCTTGGATTAAAATGACGAGCAAAAATGCTCCCCTTTTCCCACTAATAATACACACATAAACAATATTCTCTGATTAAATAATTCCATCAACAAAGCAAACCGCAGGACAAACGTTTTGCACGCACATGTACGGAATCTTCCCTGGTAGTCCACTATCTGTGTGTGGACTTTTGGATCTTAAAAAGACTGCTACTCCTCACCTTTGGCTTCCGCTTCCCGTTCACTTCCCTCTCTCCCTCGAGTCTTCGCCTCTGAGCGACTCTATCTTTTTCTGCGTCTCTCTGAATATTGTGAGGACAGAGAAGAAAACAGTGGAAATGGAGACGTACTTGAAGGACTTCGAGGTGGAGAGCAAGAATCCTTCGGAGGAAACTATTCGGAGATGGAGAAAAGCCGTCGCGTTCGTCAAGAACCCTCGTAGGAGGTTCCGCTTCGTCGCTGATCTCGCTAAGCGGAACGAGGCTGAGAAGAAGAAGCGTCAAATCCAGGTCTCTTTCTCTCTCTCAGCTTATGCATTTTTTACTTTTTTGTTTTCATTTCTTTAAAAAAAAATATGAACACGCCGCCGTTTATAAAGGTTTTACTGGGCTAATTGTTTGGTTACTGAGAAAAAAAGGGTAGGAGAACAAAAGAAATTAAAACGATTTTCAGCATTTTAATTTGAGTAATTTGGACTGCTAAACACTCAGTGATCGCTAATCGTAGGTTGTAAATTAAATCGTCATTTCCTATTGAATGGATGATATTTATTTAGACTAACCTCTCCGCATGCGCCTGCGAGAGGGTTTTTTTTTTTAAAATTTAAATTTATTTTAGAATTAAAAAAGATAATGGATAGTTGTATTCCATAAAAATATGATCCATTTTCGGATTTTTCATTTATTTTTAATTTTAATTTTTTTTAAATATGAAAAAGTGTAGGCATTTGTATTTTGAATGTTTCACCATTCTCTGCGTTTTGCTTTATATATATAGATGAGCATTTTGGATTAGAACTCATAAAATGAAAGAAAGAAAGACAAGCAGGGTGCTATGGATTTTGTTTCGACTTACAATGCGTTATGCGTGGTTGGTCCCACGTTTGTTCTTAATTTCTTTATTATAGTAATGTTTTTCGATCCCCGTCCGTTTTGAGAGCTCGTGGTATTGATGCCCCCATGCATTACCTTGTGTACTATTGTATTGATGGCCTCCACTACACCGTGGAGATAGGAAAGTCATCAGCGTGCATTACTAAAACAAAAATTGTGAGGTTTGAAATTTTCTTAAAAAAGAAAATATCAATTTTCCGATGATGGGTACAAAAATAATAAAAAGATCTGACTTCATCTTCCAATAATGGCAAGGGAATGAAATTTCTAGGAGCTTTCGCATGACAAAAATATCAAAAATAATGACTTTAAAACAAGAGGGTTTCGTCGTGTTGGCAGTGGGTGGCCATAGATAGAGATTATTGGCTGTCTCTGTCCTATTTGATCCTTAAAATAGGAGGGTGGGTGATGCAGGAGCATCTACGAAGCTGCAACAACTTTTAATACCTTGTATATATTGAATGCTGAGATGCATTGAGAGTAGTTCAAATCTGATGTAATAACTGATAGCAGGACTTCGTTAGAGATCTTATTTGAGGACCGTAGAAGAGAAACAACTGCATATATGTGTGCAGATGCACAAATGTGGTTATAAGCTATATCTGTTTGAATATACTCGGTGGTTACTCTGTTATTTTCAGTTGAAGACATTGACTTGTGAACTTTTACTGCTACTATAGTTCTGGGGGACTATGATTGTCATCAGTTTTTTGACTTTGTTATTCTTCTTTGTTTTACCAGGAAAAGATTCGAGTTGCTCGTGACGTTCAAAAACCAGCTCTGCAGTTTATTGATGGTATCATCTTTAAGTTTATAGGTCTAGTGAAAGTTCATTTTGTGTGTGCTGATGTCACGTATTCATTCCTTCCCACTCTTTGTTATGTGATCTTATGAAGCTGGTGCTGGTGATCGATCCAATGAAAAGCCAGGACAGGATGAATACAAGCTGTCTGAAGATGCCAGAACTGCAGGTTTCAGCATTCACCCAGATGAACTTGCATCTATCACGCTTGGCCATGATATTACGGCCTTGAAAATGCATGGTGGAATTCATGGGATTTTAAGGAAAGTCTCTGTCTCGCTAGATGAAGGTGTCAAGAATAGTAACATACCAATCAGGCAAAATGTTTATGGCTTAAACCGCTATATGGAGAAACCTCCCCAAACATTTTTTGTGTTTGTATGGGAAGCCCTACAAGACTTAACATTAATTATCCTTATGGTATGCGCTGTGGCTTCAATAGGAGTTGGAATTGCCACTGAGGGGTGGCCAAAAGGCATGTACGATGGTGTGGGAATTTTAATTAGTATAGTTTTAGTGGTTATGGTTACTGCCATTTGTGACTACAGACAATCGTTGCAATTCAAGGATTTGGACAGGGAGAAGAAAAAGATTTTTGTTCAGGTCACTAGGGATAAAAAAAGACAAAAAGTTTCCATTTTTGACTTGGTTGTTGGAGATATTGTCCATTTGTCAATTGGGGACCAAGTTCCAGCTGATGGATTTTTCATATCAGGATACACTTTGCTGATTGATGAGTCAAGCTTGTCAGGTGAGTGTGAGCCGGTGAATGTATCTGAAGAGAAGCCTTTTCTTTTTTCAGGAACTAAAGTGCAGGATGGGTCAGGTATAATGCTGGTGACAACAGTTGGTATGAGAACCGAATGGGGAATGTTGATGGAAACTCTGAGTGAAGGAGGAGAAGATGAGACCCCACTGCAGGTAAAGCTGAATGGTGTTGCTACAATTATTGGTAAAATTGGTCTGACTTTTGCTGTGTTGACATTTTTGGTATTGGCAGTAAGATTTTTGGTGGAAAAAATACTTAACAACGAGATCACTGATTGGTCTTCAACTGATGCAGTAATCCTATTGAACTACTTTGCTATTGCGGTAACTATAATTGTTGTTGCAGTTCCCGAAGGATTACCATTGGCAGTCACGCTGAGCCTTGCTTTTGCTATGAAAAAATTAATGAATGATAGGGCACTCGTAAGGCATCTCTCAGCATGTGAGACAATGGGTTCTGCTAGTTGCATTTGCACAAATAAAACAGGGACCTTAACCATGGACCACATGGTAGTTAACAAGATATGGATATGTGAAAAACCTTTACATGTAAAAGGTAAGAGTAAAGAAATATTGAGTTCAGAAATATCTGGAGCATCAAGCATCCTTTTACAGGTTATATTCCAAAATACAAGTTCTGAGGTTATTAAGGAAGACAGAAAGACCTCCATTTTGGGGACACCAACAGAGTCAGCATTATTAGAATTTGGGTTACTTTTGGGTGGCGATTTTGATGCCGTGCGCAGAGAGGCTAATATTCTTAAGGTTGATCCTTTCAATTCTGTGAGGAAGAAAATGTCTGTGCTTGTAGCTTATCCTCATGGTGGGAAACGAGCCTTTTGCAAAGGTGCATCAGAAATAGTACTGGGAATGTGTAACAAATTTATTGACTTTAATGGAGAATCTGTTATTCTCTCCCAAGAACAGGTAAAGAATATCACGGATGTCATTGATTCTTTTGCTTCTGAATCCTTGAGAACTCTCTGCTTGGCTTTCAAAAATATAGATGACTCTTCCGTCGAAAATGACATCCCCGATGATGGCTATACATTGATAGCAGTTGTCGGTATCAAGAATCCTGTGCGCCCTGGGGTCAAGGATGAAGTTCAAACTTGTTTAGCTGCTGGAATAACTGTACGAATGGTCACTGGTGACAATATATATACGGCTAAAGCCATAGCTACAGAATGCGGCATACTCACAGAAGATGGTTTAGCCATAGAAGGACAGGAGTTTCGTAAGATGTCTCTTGAGCAGAAGAAAGCTGTTATACCGAGGATTCAGGTTACTAAAAAATTTCATTGGAAAATTTTCACCCTTAGCCATAACTATTTAAAGATGTTCACAAAAAATTTAAATGTTCATGTGGATACAGGTGATGGCTCAGTCTTTACCGTTGGATAAGCACACCTTGGTAAAAACTCTGAGAGATGAATTTGGTGAGGTAGTTGCAGTGACTGGCGATGGTACCAACGACGCTCCTGCTTTGCACAAGGCAGACATTGGACTTGCTATGGGCATGGTAGGAACAGAGATTAGTGTCTCAGCTATTATTTTTGTTGTTTGTTTTATTATTGTTGTTACTAATATTACTATTTTGGTGCCTCGTGCCCATATTTACCCTTGGACAGAAATGACCACCAAAAAAGAACTTCCTAAGAAAACCTGACCACCAAAAGAGAACTGCTTCCTAAGAAAACCTGAACGGGCCTCTCGCCCTCTTCAGTACCCTCCGAGCAAGAAGCTGGTGAATGCAACTTGATTGTTGTGTCTTGTTCTTTTTGTCAATTTATGTTGCTTTTTAACACCCCTCTGGTCCTCTGACTTGGGAAATAGGCCAACTTGAGATATTTACTGTGATTTCCCTCTGGTCCTCTTGCTAATTATAGCATATACCGCTTTCTGGAAATCACAAGTCCCTCTGCTTAAATCAACTATTGAATTATATTCAGCTAATTATCGACAATCTGAATGTGCACAAGGTTAACTACCATTTTGTGTCATTTAGGATTTGTTTTCTCCTCTCGGCTGCTTGATAATTGGATGTTGTTCCTAGTTCTAAATAGCCAATTCATGGATGGTATATACAGGTTGCCAAGGAAAGTGCTGATGTCATCATATTGGATGACAATTTTGAGACTATAGTAAATGTGGCCAGATGGGGACGTTCAGTGTACATAAACATTCAAAAGTTTGTGCAGTTCCAGTTGACAGTTAACGTTGTTGCTCTAATAATCAATTTTGTTTCTGCATGTGTCTCAGGTATGTTGGTCTGGCAGATTTTTCTCGCATGCAACACCATTATATTTGTTTAGAAAGACACAAATAAATAACGATAAATTTCACATCTCTTTCAGGATCTGCTCCCCTTACGGCTGTGCAATTGCTTTGGGTCAGCATGATTATGGACACTCTTGGGGCACTGGCACTGGCAACAGAGCCTCCAAATGATGGACTTATGAAAAGGACCCCTGTTGGGAGGGGTACAAGCTTCATAACCAAGGCCATGTGGAGGAATATCATCGGCCAGAGTATCTATCAACTGATTGTCCTCGAAGTTCTCAATTTCTATGGGAAACAGCTACTTGGACTTTCTGGTTCAGATGCAACTGAAGTTCTAGACACTGTGATATTCAACACATTTGTGTTTTGCCAGGTACATTTTACTGGTTAAAAGCAACCCTAGTTTTCTCTTGCATCATCAACACGTTTAACTTTAATACAGCCTATAACTTCTTCTGGGCTATGCATGTGTCCGTCTGTCTCTCTGAAATCTTAACACACCAGCATAAGTACTCGAATCCCGCATACATATGATGTTTGTTTGCTTTTGTTTTTATCAGGTGTTTAATGAGATAAACAGCCGTGACATAGAGAAGATAAACATATTTGTGGGCATGTTTGACAGCTGGGTATTCCTAGGCGTCATGGTTTGCACAGTGGCCTTCCAAGTTATCATAGTAGAGTTCTTGGGAGCTTTTGCTAGCACTGTTCCACTAAGCTGGCAACTATGGTTGCTCTCCATTTTACTTGGATCTGTTAGCATGCTTGTTGCAGTTGTGTTCAAGAACCTTCGCAGGAGGTTCCGCTTCGTCACCGATCTCGATAAGAAGCGTCAAATCCAGGTCTCTTTCTCTCTCTCAGCTTATGCAGTTTTTACGTTTTTGTTTTCATTTCGTTAAAAAAAATATGAACATGCCGCCGTTTATAGAGGTTTTGCTGGCCTGATTGTTTGGTTAACGAGAAAAAAAGGGTAGGAAAACAAAAGAAATTAAAACGATTTTCAGCATTTTAATTTGAGTAATTTGGACTGCTAAAAATTCAGGGATCGCTAATTGTAGGTTGCAAATTAAATCTTCATTTTCTACTGAATGGATGATATTTATTTAGATGAGCATTTTGGATTAGAACTCACAAAATGACAAGGAGTTTTTTCTTTGCTTGATTTTCTCTGCTGCCAAACAAGCAGGCGGCTAGGGATTTGTTTCGGCTTACAATGAACTTTTATGACGTAATAATACTAGTTTCTTTTGTAGGCTACTTCGGTAGAGTGGGCGTTCTTACTCACTGCCCTCTGCCTAGAGATTTTGTCCCTTGCTTTTGATCAGGCTTCCTCCCCAAGTAAGCCCCAATATGCACTGTTTGGTATGATATTGGCTATTGCAGCTGTACTCATTTGCATCTCGGAGCTCATTTACAAGGGTATAAAGGAAAGTGTTGTATTGAGGCCTTGGGGACGGTTGCGGTGGTTCTATTATCCAGATCCCCCGCATAGGCTTTTTGGTACTGTTCTGGACTTTTATGGATTAGTTGGGGGAATTGCCCAGTGTATTTGCTCGACTGTTCAATACGTTTTCTTCCTTCGGCATGCTGATAATCCTATCAAAGTATCCCTTTGGCCTGCCATCTTTGTTATATGCTTAGGTGCTAAAAGATTAAATGATAATCGAAATGAGATCCACAGAGATTGAACGAAGACTAATTGAGAGTAGACCAAATGAGGGGATGGTTGTCAAAGATTGTTGTTGTGATTTTTTTATTTTTTTTCAATTTTTTTTTGTTTTTTGTTTTGTTTTGGGTCATCCTAATCACCAGTTTTGATTTTCTTCATAGCTTCATATCCATTTTCAGACCTGATGATTTAATCCTATGTTGCTCCTTGGAATTTCGGTTCCTGTAACTTCTTACTATCACTTGGCAACTTTATTTTCCTTGAAACTTTCAAATGTTTTAATCCAACAAAATTGATTTACTCCATGACATGGCTACTAACATGATTTACTCAAAATCATTTCATGTCACACGTAGCATGCGTTGACAAGACACATAATCTTTGATGGTAGGACACATGGCGTCTCATGTTACTGAGTAAAACAATTATGTTAAAGATATATCCTGAAAAGGCCTTAGATGCGATAAGGTTCAAACTGAAGGGGTTCTCGGCCTGTTCAGTACGCTCCTAGCAAGAAGCTGGTGAATGCAACTTGATTGTTGTAACTTGTATAACATTTACCAGAAAAAGAAATTGGTGACTTGTTCCTTTTGTCAATTTAAGATGTTTCATTACGTAGTTTCCCTTGGGGAATAGGCCAACTTGAGATATCCCTCTAGTCCTCTTTTAGTTTCCCTTGGATCCTCTTTTAGTTCAATTAGGGTTTTTTTTTTTTCTTTTTTAATTATGAAGAAATTGGGTTATATTTTAAAGATGATGTGTCAAGTTAAAGCCCCTTAGAGTAAATTTTAATGAAGTGGCTTATGCAGGTGTTGAGGCCCAAAAAAATCTTAAGGAAGGCCCATGCATATTTTAAGCCCAATGCATTATCACACTATAAAAGCAACCTAGCCGATACATACATGTCATGCCAAGCAAGGCTATAATTTGGCACGTGGGGAGGTCGTGGTACAAGTTTACCACTTTCACATGCAAACCTATAAGGGTTACAAATTTCACAAGCCCAAGCACACCTAGCTCACTGCACTGTCAAACATTACCTAACACAAAGTCCAAGCCACTACAATACAACATAGCCCAAGCACAAGCACGCGATAACACGCGATACCAAGCAACTCTCTTTTAGTAACAAATCTCGCAACAAGCTTAAGTGGGCCCAAGCCACTTACATGCATGGGGCTTGTTGATCGGTTTGTGGTGTGGAAGGTTACAAGGTCCACAAGGCCAAATGGTTCAAAAGATGGAGGTTTTGGGCTGGGCACCAAATGGGTAAGCAGAGAGAAGAGTTGTCGCATTTATCTGGCACCCAACCCCTACCCATATCCCGTGTGAAGTACCCATACGGCATTAAAAACAAACTATACGGCACCAAAACAAACTACCTTATCTTTTCTCGTAGAAATCAACTACCTGGCACCTACATAGAATGAAGAAGTCATGTCATCTTAGTTGGGAGGCAAATGACCAAAAGAAAACGACCACCTCGAAGCCAAAGCGCACGCTTGCATAGAGAAGTGATCTCCCAAGGCCTATAAAAGGGGAGATGGGAGTAAGCGAAAAGGAGGAGAACATAGAGGGGGACATCCACAACTGGAAACACCAAAACAACCCAAGCTTTAGCCATTCCAAACTAAAAAACAACATCCATGCTCTAGCTGCCGTAAACAACACAGCAAACCATGCTCTAGATGCCATAAGCATAGGAGTAAACACACAAAACCCAAGCCTTAAACTCTCCATGCTCATTTTCTGTCATAATATCACCTCAAGCCTTAAACAACATCCAAAGCCTTACCAAGAACACATCGGCATCAATATCAAACCCATCCGCAAGTTGTTGGAAGTATCAAACTCAAGCCTTTCCCAATACACTATCCAATCATTCCACAATACAGTGCCATAATCATCTATTTCTCAAGAAAATCACTCTCTCTTGCTAAACTTATGGATTCTTAGTTTCCACACCACAAGACTCTCATGCCAAGCCCAATATCTTGATACATCAAAGAGAACTCTCATGCCAAGCCTATCTCTGTACAACGTCGACGTATCATCCTTAGCTCTCTATAGAGATGTCGTACACAATACGACGCCATTTTACAAGACCATCTAGCAACTCTGTTCGGCAGCGCCGTCATCCAGCAGCGTTGTACACCATCTAACAGGCACCACTGTATCTCATTTGAATGCCACCATCTGGTGGGTGCCATACCTCACACAAGCATCATACACCATCCAGCAGCGCCGTACACCATCCAACAGGCACCACCGTATCTCATTCGAATGCCACCATTTGGTAGGCGCCATATCTCATACAAGCGTCGTACATCTGCACTTGAAGCCAACCAAAACAAGCAACCCCTGAAAGTATAATAGAGTACTCCCCTAGGGCTTGCTTCCCCTTCAGGATACTTTGGGCTTAGTTCTTGCTAACTTAGAAATGGGGACTTGAAGGCTTCATTAAAGACTAGCAACCATCCGGCCCAGCTAAGTCTTTCAACAAAAAAAAGACCCCATCAGCAGGAAAGAAGTCAAGCAGATCATGGCAAAGAGAATCCAAGTAGAGGATTCGGATCCTATAGATAAACCCTACACCATTTAGTGCCTGTTTGGCATTGCTTATTTGGGGTGATAAGTGATTTTTAAAAAATTTTGAGAAGTCCAACCCGTTTGGTAAACTGTGAGAAAATCACTTATTATTAAAAATTGCTGTGAGAGAAAGCTATAAGGGAAAGCAGCTAATGAGGTGCTTTCATTTTTTGATTATGCAGGAATCAGTTTTGAAGAGGCGTTGGGTTTAATGATTATGCCACAATCATTTTCTGATTATGAGGAAATCAATACCACCAACACTTTTAACAAAAAAATTACCAAACACCAAACTGTTTTCCCTCACAACTGATTTCTCTCATAGCAAATCTGACAGAGATTATTTTCACAGCACAGCAATACCAAACTGGCCCTTAATCCAAGCATCGGAGCGCCTTTGGCTAACAGCCCCCGGGTGTGGTCTTTTACTCTTATTTGTTTTACAGGAATCGAGGAAGAGAGAGAAGGAAGTTCAAAGGGTGAAGAATCTACATGCGAATATTCTTCCGTGAGAAATTTGCACAAACAAGCAATTCAATATTTATCGAAAATTTGGTGTTCAACTCAAATTTTGGGTTTTAGTTAGAAAAAAAAATAAAAGAAAAAAGAACGTGCATTTTTGTCTAGACTATTTTAGTTGCAACGGGTTATATCTGAATGACAAATAAATAAAAAATCTTCTCTTCTTTGGTTCGAGAAATTCTTATCAATCATCCCAAGTTTCTCCTCGGTCTTATGAAACCAAGCATCATGGCTCATATTTGAGCAATTAATCTCACAAAACTGCAACTCATAATTAGTAAAATATGAAATGGAAAAATAAAAACAAAATACGTACGTGTATTGTTTGAAAAAATTATTAAAAAATATAAATGAAAAGTTCAGTCACTATATAATTAATTTAAAATTTATTATATATATTACTTTTATTCAATAATATATGAAAAATACGTGTATAATATATGAATTTTTTCTGTATTTTGTAAATTTTTTGGATGGCTACTAGGATTTTATTTTTTTATTTTTTTATATTTTTTATTAAAGCTTTATTGAGTTAATTAAATGGAGAGATGTCAAAAGTTCAAAAATGATGTATCAAATCTTAAGTCGTTAGATTATAAGAATAGCCTAAATGTTGCGGAATGCCAATAAATTTATCGTGGTAAGTGTAGAGGCTCGGGATCCATATGCACCCACACGAACATACACAAATATAAACTACTAACAATTTCTTTATAATTTGGCAAGAAAAATGGTATTTTAAGTAAATATCTAAAAATAAACAAAATTGAAGGGAATTTAATTTTAAGGATGAGGTTGGGTTTGAAAGCCCATTCGGAGCAATTTGAGCTGAGAGGTGACAATGGCGGTGGCAACATCATGATGTGGTGGAGAAGATGATAATGTAGTCACATAGATGCGATGCAGTGGTGAATATGCTGACAAGCATATGCCGTGGCAAGCTTGGCTAAAAAGTCAAAATGGTAATCTTAAAAGGAAAATGCTAGGCTTACCACATTTTTATACCAGATTATGTATCACCTCTCTAATAGAGGTGAGCCTTATTGTATTGGTGAGTTCCATCTTTATTAGAGAGGTGATATACGATGTGGTATAAAAATATGATAAGCCTTACATTATCCATCTTAAAACTCTCAATCTAAACTTTTGTGGGAATTTTCTTTCAATCAAATTTTTTGAAAAAAATTTGTGGATATTTTTATTTTTGGAGAACTTGGTCGGGAATTGATTAAGCTTATAAGAACAAAGGTTGAAAAAGAGTTTTTATGAAAAATAGCTAAAATTTGACCCCTACTTTCATAAATGTCAATTTTTATAAAAACTTTCAAATATAGCAGAAAAATCACATGAATAGACTTAAATACCCTTAAATCTAAAACTCACAAAAACCTATAAAACAAAAGAAGCATTTAGGGAATACTCATGATCTGTAGCGTATATTCCCAAAGTTCAATTTTTATTATGTATCAATATTACTACGTTTTCTATTTCTTTTTTTAATTTATAATTATTATAAAAATGCGAGATAGATTGATAACAAAACAAAATTGCACTAAATCATCATTGAAAATGTGCTGCTGAGTTTTCTGGTCTAGGAACAACAGAAAAAAGGCAAGACTTAACTAATTACTGTCTGTTACAATAGCAATCTGCAAACCATCATCTGTTAAAAAACCAATCTATTTTCAACAAGATGAAGGTCTGCTTGAATCACACCCCTGGCATCCCCTTCTATCACACCATTAAATCTTTATATCTTGGATCGGTGCATGTATAAAATCATTAAATTTTTCTGTAAAAATTTATTGTTACTTGAATATTTGATTACAATATCCAAAGATATTCACTATAACTTTACATCTTCCATGGTTTCTCTAAGTTAGAAGTATGTTTGCAGAACGAAAAAATCAACAAAATGATCTAAATAAAATTATAAATTAAATATATCCTCAAAGTTTTATCTAATAGGGTTTTGCCTTTTAGGTTTACGTGGGTTTTGTTTTGAGGGCATTTAAGTCTATTCAAGTGGGTTTTTGGCTACTTTTGAAAAATTTTATAACAAATTGACATTTATGAAAGTAAAGGTTATATTTTGGCTATTTTTGATAAAAACTCGTTGAAAACCTAGTTATAAGAGGCGGTTAAGAGTGTGAATCCTTGAATAAAAGCCATGGCAAACCACTACTAGAAAAGGGACTTAAGGCCATGGCAAACCAGCCTTGATTATTGGTGTGTAATGGCCACGGTCACCATGAATTAGTGGCTTGTAATCGATCTCATTGTTTATTCTTAATGTATTACGTTGGCCCAATATGAGATTATATAATATTGTATTATATATATTAAATGAGTATAATAATGCGAATTGTAACGTAGATGTGAATTTTATTTCATGCATTGAATTATACGTTATATTTTAAATTTCTTTTAAAAAGGTATCAGTTTGCCAAGGTTTTAAAGCTACGGCTCACAAACAATATTCCTATTTTAATTAATGGATACAGACTTTTGCAAAGGTGAGAATGCATGGTGGGATTCAGCACTTATAGGCCAAGGACTGTCTTTGCCATGGCCAAAGTTAATGGCAACAATCGCAACTACAACAATTTTGTGTTCTGCGGCTAATTTGTGGCCAACATCTTTCGGCCACGGGTTGTTTGTCGCAAACTAGGATATGGGCCACTTATTAGTGGCTTTTCTAGTAATGATTCCACCACTTTTTTTAGTTGAGGCTCTTTAGGTTTTAATTGAAGGAAGTTGCGCGGATATGAATTTTATTTCATGCATTGAATTATACATTATGTATTTAAAAAAATTTAAAAAGGTATTAGTCGGCCAAGGTTTTAAAGCTGTGGCTCACAAACAATATTAATATTTTTATTAATGGATGAAGACTTTTGCAAAGGTGAGAATGCATGGTGGGATTCAGCACTTATAGGCCAAGGACACTCTTTGTCATGCCCAAAGTTAATGGCGACAACTGCAACTACTACAATTTTGTGTTCTGTGGCCAATCCGTGGCCAACACCTTTTAGCCACGGGTTGTCTGTGACCAACATATATTTGGGCCACAGGTAATCTGTGGCTTATAAGTGGCTTTTCTAGTAGTGATTCCACCACTTTCTTTAGTTGAGGTTCTTTAGGTTTTAATTGAAGGAAGTTAAGATTCCACCACAAAATCAATTAGAGAATGAAAAAGTGGACCAACTTCTTATGATATAAGATCCCATAATTTTTTAATGGGGAACAATAGACGCAAAAGCAAGCAGAAAAATAAAAATAAAGAAAAGAAGAGTCAATTAAAATACTAATACAAAACCAAACCTAAAGAGTGACCATTTTTGTGTTGTAGAAAGAGTAACAACTTTTCAAACTTAAAGCTACTAAAAAAAGGATGGACTAAATTGAAACACTACAGAAAAGGAAACCCTAATCAAAATAACTTTAGTTAAAGCCAATATAAAACTCTTGGTCTAAATCAGCATATCTTATTTTTAAATAAAATTATATAATGATAAATGATATATTAAAATAAAATAAAGTACATGACCATTGGAGTTTGTCAAAAAGTACATTGCTGCTGGTGGTGTTCTTAGATCAAGCTCTCGGATGTGGGTTAAAGGGTTTGCTGCTAATATTGGTTATGGTCAAGTATTAGATGCTGCGTCATGGGGTATCTACTATGGTCTCAAATTTGCTTGGGATATGGGTTGCAGTGATGTTGTGCTGGAATTTGACTCAGCCATTGCAGTGCATCTTCTTAATAAAGCTGTGGATGCCCTCCACCCTCTTGCTACCTTGTTATGGGGCTGCCAGGACTACATAAAAAATGTTGGGGCTACTCTATTTATCATGTTTATCGTGAAAGCAATATGGTGACTGATAGACTTGTTAACTTGGGTTCTTGCCTTGATTTGGGTCTCTGTACCTTTCAAGTGCCTTCCGACCGTTTTAGGTCCTCTTTTGATGATGACTTGCGTGGTCTCTGTAGGCCTCAGCCATATTTTAGTTTTTTCTTTTGGGCATGGCCCCATCTTTTCAAAAACAAAAACAAAAACAAAAAGAATACCGTATATTCACCATTAAAAGAGACAAACAATTCAAAAAAAAATATTGAAAACACATGGAGAAAAATCATTTCAAAGTCCTTATGGTATTAATAGTGAGATGGATGGACGCTATATAATCATTTCCTCCAGAAGCACTGTCAATTGTTGACTATTGCCTATATATAAGGTTTATGGAATATGTCAACATTATGAATCAGACGAAGAATTCATAGAATGTATGAAGTTTCATGTCAAAGAGTGTGCCAAAAACCACGTCTGAAATTAGTCTACATTTGGAGGTAAAATCTATTATGGTTCAAATATTTTACAGCAAGAATATTTGTAGTACTTTTTAATTAATATCCCTAATTGCCTTCATATATTCTCTATAATATATACTCAAAGTCCTCATCAACACGCCAACGTGGTCTAGTCCAATTGAAAAGGACATTGACTTGTAGACCAAATGGTCCCATATTCGAACTTCTATGACATTTTGATAATGTGTATGTGTGAAACCCCCCATCTCCTCATCAATACTGGTATCGGGGGCTTTTGCATTTCTTCTTCCACATTAATTCTTGGGCCCTTTCAAAGTCCTTTGGGCTCTTCCACATTAATTCTTGGCTGATTATATGTGTATTTACCTGAACCAAATAATAATCCCTTTATCTCCATAATCTCTCTCTCTCTCTCTCTCTTTTTGTGTGATTATTTGTGTACATTATTGGACTCACGTTTCTTTTCTTCTTCTTTTTTAATTTATATTTTTGTCAGATATGGAGAGAAGGTTGAAGTATGTTAATTCTTGCTCTGGAACTTGCTCGAGTATTATGCATTAATAAAGACCTACGAGTTTGGTTTTCATATTTCTTGGAAATATCAGAAAAACAAAATCATGTTCTCGTGGAGGGAAGAATCAAATAAATTATATAAATTTACATGTTATGATGTAATTACGAAAAGACATATTTAGTTATGTATCTATTCTTAGTCCTAATAATATATATAAGGATCCGGATCCTCTACTTGGATTCTCTTTGTCATAACCTGCTTGTCTTTTATTTTAAACATGCCACCTCATTTAAATATCATCAAATAGCTATGAAAATAGAGTTTTTTTTTAAAAAAAAATCAAAAATAGCCAAAATTTAAGCCAAATTCATAAATGTCAGTTCTTCATCCTCTTTACAACTTACATGTTTTTCTTTTCTGTTATTTTGTTTCAATATTCTTCCTCAAATCACGTTCTTCCTCTTGTAAGATGTTTTTCTTTTCTGGTTTTTTTTTTTCATTTTTTTAAAAAATGGATGAGTAAGGGTCTGATTCCATATCCAAATATATAGAAGAGTAGAAACAAAGCAAGAAAATAGATTCTTTTTTCGTCGAAAGTAGCAGATTCATTCCAATGGCTCGAAGGCCGGAAAAAACAAAGAGACCAACCAGAAAGCAAACAACTATTGTATCAAATACAGAACTCTTCCCAGGTTGCCAATAGTATTGTCAAATAATTTTTTTAAAATTGATAAATCTACAACCAAGAACTTAATCGACATTTCACAGAACCAATTCATTCTCAAGGCATGGCTTATTCACTATCGGTTTGTCTTCCCTTTGGATATAGCCTTCGCAGCATCAATCCATCATATATCCATTTATTATATGATGAAGTACTTAAATTTGAAAATAATTATTGAGAGAGAGAGAGAGAGAGAGAGATGAAGATTGGCCTCACCCTTCAACGAAAGGAGAACTCAATTTGGGGGTATTAAGTTTCATGTTAGTTCAATTAGGGTTATTTCTTCTTCTTCTTTTTTTTTTTTTTTTTTTTTTTTTTTGGTTGAGAATTAGCAATAGATACATTGCATTGGGGAGGGGGTCACTTATCCTGGGATTTGAATGGGTGACCAAGGGGGGGAAGGGGTAGGGACCTCACCACTGAGGTAAACCCCTCGGTCATTTCTTCTTTTTTAATTATGAAGAAATTGGGTTATATTTTAGAGATATTTAGTCAAATACCCATTCTTAGCACTAAAACTATAAATAAACCCTACACCATTTAATTTCTATAAACAAACCCAAAAAAAACCCAAAAAATAACAATTGGCCCTATTGAATTTAATTTTTATTATTAAATTACTTTGATGCCCTATTGAGTGTTTTGGGCTTTTTTATATGTTTTGGGTTGAGTTTGTTTTAAGAAATCAATGGCAGTTTTGTAATTTAAAAGAAGTTAAAAGTCTTTTTGTTATGTTGTAAATGGGCTTTGGGTGTGTTTATATAGTCCATTTCATATAGGGTATTTTTATAATTTGGGCTCCTATATTGGGTATAATAGTGAATCTCCCTATATTTTAAAGATGATGTGTCAATTTGAAGTCCCTTAGATTAAATTTTAAGAAAAATTAGGTATTAGACATAACTATTCTTACTAATTAGTATTTGAGACAGAGTATTTATGTTTGCGTTTAAATACCTAGGAATCAAATTTTATTTTAGATTAGGCCAAAGAGGAGGCCCAGATTCATTGACTTAGCTTAAAATAATAACTGAAAAACAACGGTACGCTTCTTCTTTAAATGCATGGCCCAACTTTAAAACTTACAAAGTAAATGACGTTTTTACCCTTGTAGATTTAAAGTACGCGTGATTTGAAATTGGAGCTCTGGTTCACTTTCAATTTCGTTTGCTTTGATGTGGTGGAGCTCTGGTTCTTTTAGTTGGGATTGGAGCTATGATCTTCTGGCATGTTTTCGTTCGATTTTCTCTTTGATTGTTTTGTGTTTTTTACATTGATTTTTATGTTTTCTTCATAATTTTGCTTTTGCATGCAGATCAAGGTCAGTTTGGCGTGCGATCTTATTTCTCCTATTTCGAGCTCAGTTTTGTTCGTTCTTACGTGATTTTGTGGCACGATCTTCTTTGTATTGTGCAATTTTATCTTCGGACTTTGAAATTGTATTTTTCTATTGTTGAGGTATGTATTTTTTGGATGAGATTGTTATTTTAATTTTCTAGTTATTTTTCGTTTTTGAGAAGTTAATTTTCGTTTTGGCTTTTGTGATCAGATTTGAGTTTTAGCTAATGTTTGGTTGGGGAATTTTTTTAGAATTTGCTGCTAAGGTATCAGTATTTCATATCGTTTTTTCGTTTATAGTTTTGGCATTATTTTGTCGATTTTTGATTCATTTTTGTTTAGTTCAAGTTGTTGTTTTTATTTGGTTAGACTATTGGTTATTAGGTGTTGCATTGTAGTTTTTACTTTTGATTTGTTAATTTTATTGTTTTATGTTGTTTCTTACTAGGTGTTGCCTTGAAGTTTTTGGTTTTGACTTGCTTATTTGATTGGTTTGAGTTTTTCCTTACTAGCTGATGACATGTAGTTTTTAGTTTGCGATTTTTTTTGGGTAGATGCTACAACGTAGTTTCCGTTATGTAAGAATAGAAACTACTACTTGATGATGATAACGTGCATTTTTGTTTGTAGCTATACATTATTTAAATTGTTTTTGGTTTTTGTTTCTTGTTTTGTTTGCATTTTCAAAGGTAATGGAGGTTTGTGTCATTGCATTTTCAAGGTCAATTGTTTGACCTTTGACTTTTGACTTTGACTTTGTCCGAGCTGCAAAATCATTTATTCTCTTTTCAATTCTCAATCCATACCTTTTCCGTGTGCAATCTTGTAGGTTCTAATTAACAAGGTCATGGGTAAGAATAGTTACTTCAAAACTGAATGTGAATTGTATATCTTTGTATAATTCTCCCTATTAGCTTCCACAAACAATGAGTGACACCTAGCAGTATATCATGGCTACCCAAGCTAAATAGAATTCATTTTGAGAACCTAGTCAGTTTGTGATTACAATGCAATTTGATCCTTCTCTATTACAATACTCTTTGTCGTATCTTGGGATATGGTTAACTTGTGTCAATTCCCTAACATGACATCTTTAGGTTATATGATTCACTTGGATGTAATTGCAAACGTTCTTGTTTCAATTCTCATCCTGTACTTTGGCCAAAGATTCCACGAATCATATCTTTAGAGTATTCTCTCTTCTTACTTAGAGTAGAGATTTTTTGTTGTACATTCAATTGCCTTTGTGCATATGCTGAGTGTCCTAAGAAACACTGTTAAGTCACATCCTCTTGATACAACTGTATACTGTTCTCAAAAAACAAACAGCTCATGTACAAGACAACTATGATGTCTTAGGTCTAAGGACTAATTTGCACTATCATTACTTAGAATTCCTTGTTTGAAACTTGTGAGTAAGACTTCCATACAAGCATTCTTGAGTTGATCGCATTTAGTTTACTTCATCTCTAAAGAGCACCTACACACTTGTCTCAGTGTCTCTACACGAATGACTTGAGACTAGTCATCCTCATGATTGAGCAGACATAACATGTACCAGTCTTCACGGCTCACCTTGTCCAATTGGTGATCCTATGACCTAGAACCTTTTAGGATATGATACTTATATGATGAAGAGGTCTCGTGAAATTAACTTCTTTAGACTGCCTTCCATTCATATCTTTATCCATGGACTTGTTACTTTATGTAGATTATGTATCTTAGAGTAGCATTCATGCCTCTTTAATTATATTGATTATATTATATCTAATAGAATATTCTTATTAGAATCAGTATGTTGTTCTTCCATGACTAGTTGGTTCGGTTTCTGAGACATTTTGTTACTTTTCACTCTCCTCTTTCTTTCTTCTTCATTCTTTGAGAATGATTTAGGGGAAAAATGATTTTAGAGGTTTAAACAATCCATGAGAGCAATATATGGAGCAGTCAATTTTTTACAATAATTATAGCTGACGCCATGACAATTTTTCCCACAAATTATTTTTTCCTCAAATCATTATTAGAGAGAGAGAAGGGGGAAACACATGATAAAAGAAAAAAGAAAAAAAAGAGAAACATAGATAAGAGATAAGGAATAAAGAGGAAGAAGAAAACCGGTGAAGAGAAAGAAGAAGAAGAAGAAAAAAAAGAGAGGAGAGAGAGATAAAGAGATAAACGAAAGAAACAAAGAGAGAAGAGAGAAGGAAAGGAAAGAAAACGGAAGCAAATAATTAAAAAGAAAGATGAGAGAGAGAGAGAGAGAGAGAGAGAGAGAAGAGTGAACTTGGTGAAAGAAAGAAAGAAGAAATGAAGCGTTGAAAGTTGATATCATTGCATGGTCAAAAATAGATATTCGTAACCAATCCCCATCGTGGACTCCATAACGAAGAAGGACCCTATATACATTCCCCTTCTATTGAAGGTTTCCTCAAAATTTTAATTAAGAGACACACTTTAGGGTCCCCTAATTTTTTTTTTTCAATGATCCAAACCATCTATTTCTCACATCTTCATACCATAAAATACCCTTGGTTAATGCAAACATTAAGGATTAAAATTATTAATGAGGATAATATGGTAAATTCACACTTTTTCATATTAATTTTTTTTTAAATAAAAACAAAATCAGGTAATGAGTCATATTTTTAAGGAACACAACTATCCATTATCTTTTTTAATTCTATTAAATAAATAAAAAGAAACCAATTGAAACATGCGTGAGCATATGCTAAGAGCACTTCCAGCAGTGAAACCCTTGCCATGGCAAGGGGGGTGCTAGGGCAGCTACTATTCACGTGAATAGTGGCTGCCCTTGCAAAAAGCATTGTGTATTTCTAGCAGTTGCCATGGCAAAAGGCAAATACTATTCATTTTTTTTATTTTTTTCACAAATTTTTTTACCTAAACAATTAATTTGGACAATATTTTCGGATATGATTTTTATTGAGTAGAAAGTGAAAAATAGTTGAAGGAGAAGTAAATTTCAATGAGGATTTGGTATTAAAAGTGAAGAGTATTGGTTGGTATTTATAGAAAAAAAAAATCATTAATTTTTGGGTATTTTTTTTTAAAAAAATTTGAATTTTTTTCCATATTTTTATTGCAAAAATATTTGCTACTGTTGGATTGGAGGACAAAAAGCAATCGGAGTGCCCAGACGACGCCACGTGGCTACTAGACGTTGGCAGAAACTGTGCGCGCGCGTTAAATTTTTTTTAACGTTAGTGCGTGCCAGCCTGGCGTCAAATGACGCCAGTGCCAAAACTCGGGCTTGCGTGCGGGCTGAACTCCACTGAGGGCCAGCCCAGTCTGCTGGGTCCCATCTCCTGTACGGAATCTTTCCAAGTCGTGCAACTTACCCGCGTGTGGACTTCTGGATCTTAAAAGACTGCGACTCCACACCTTTGGCTTCCCCTTCCCGTTCCCTTCCTTCTCTCCCTCCAGTCTTCGCCTCTGAGCGACTCTGTCTTTATCTGCGTCTCTCTTAATATTGTGAGGACAGAGAAAAAAACAGTGGAAATGGAGAGGTACTTGAAGGACTTCGAGGTGGAGAGCAAGAATCCTTCGGAGGAAACTATTCAGAGATCTTATGAAGCTGGTGCTGGTGATCGATCCAATGAAAAGAAGAAGCAGCTTCAAATCCAGGTCTCTCTCTCTCTCAGCTTATGCAGTTTTTTAAGTTTTTGTTTCATTTCGTTAAAAAAATATGAACACGCCCCGTTTAAGATCTAGAACTGGTGTAATTAACGTGGTGGTTTTAGGGGTTTTGCTGGCCTGATTGTTTGGTTACCGAGAAAAAAAGGGTCGGAAAACAAAAGAAATTAAAATGATTTTCAGCATTTTAATTTGAGTAATTTGGACTGCTAAAAATTCAGTGATCGCTAATCGTAGGTTGTAAATTAAATCGTCATTTCCTACCGAATGGATGATATTTGTTTAGATGAGCATTTTGGATTGGAACTCACAAAATGAAAGAAAGAAAGACAAGGAGTTTTTTCTTTCCTTGATTTTCTCTGCTGCCAAGCAAGCAGGCGGCTAGAGATTTGTTTCGGCTTACAATGAGTTACGTGTGGTTGTGCTTATATAAATCAGTTTGTCAACGTAGGCTTAGCCCAAAGGTACCCTGTTTCCACTTGGTTGATTTCTTGTTTTTGGTTTTGGAATTATGTTGTAATTTTCTTTAAAGCACGTCTGTCAATTGATCCTTGCCTGTTCTTTTTGTATTTTGTCTCACAAAGTTAACAAAAATCTGAAATCTATAAAATTGAAATTTCCTGAGATTTAAAAAGAAAAAAAAAAAAAAAAAAACCACTCCAACTTCACTGCTATTGTACAATTTTCTTTTCTTTCTTATTTTTCTAGAATAAGCTGTTGTACAAGATTGTTGACTTTAACTGAATTAATTCCTTCGTAACCATAGTTAACCAACGTTTATTTATTACAAGATATCTATGAACTTTTATGACGTAATGCTAGTTTCTTTTGTAGGCTACTTCGGTAGAGTGGGCGTTCTTACTCACTGCCCTCTGCCTAGAGATTTTGTCACTTGCTTTTGATCAGGCTTCCTCCCCAAGTAAGCCCCAATATGCACTGTTTGGTATGATATTGGCTATTGCAGCTGTACTCATTTGCATCTGGGAGCTCATTTACAAGGGTAAAAAGGAAAGGGTTGTATTGAGGCGGTGGGGACGGTTGTGGTGGTTCTATTATCCACAACCCCAGCATAGGCCTTTTGGTACTGTTCTGGACTTTTAGGGCTTGTTTGGTATGCCTCACTATGCTTCACTGGACTGGACTGTGTTAAATAACACTTAAAACCCATGTTTGGCAAAGAAAGGGATTAACTTAAATGAGACAATATAGTCCAACAGTTAAAAAAAAGGGGGACTCGTGTGTCTAATATAGAGAACCCGAAATTGGGATCGCTAAATAGCGAGCGTGTTATTTTGAACACGCGAGTCCGATGGATTTCCTTGGCTTGAATCAAAACCACACCACCACAGATGCAATCGACTGTGGCAGAACCCAACGCCCAGCGCTGCCCCCAAATTTCTTCTCCCATAACCACCACCCTCAAGCCACGAACACAGACCCAGCACCGAGAATCCCAAGCCACCCACAGATTCATCTCCCAAGAAGCATGGATCTTGTAAAAATAACTGAATATTGATGCAAAAATTGTCCTTTCATAAAATTAATTGTTGGCCTTACAGTCGGAGCGTCTAGATTGGATCTTTTGGTAATGAAGCTCATGGCACGTCCAGGATATGCACCCATCAATGTCTCTCCCAATCCCTTAACCATCTGTGTTTCCATGAAGAAACAATGATGATGATATTGTATTGATTTAAAACCTAGTATATCCAGCTGAGAGAGAGAGAAAGAGAGAGACAGAGCGGCGCTCACGAGGAAGAAGAAGATGCGTTTGGGTGACGACGTCGTTTCCTAATTTTTTTATTTCATAGATCTGTAGGGTTTGGTTCTTAAGCAATATTAAAATGGGCTTTGGGTAATGATATGTTTGGGTGAAAAAAGCTATAAATGCCTAAAAATATTAAGAATAACAACAAAAAAAAGCCCAAAATGCTACAATATATTTATAATTTTCAATTTTTTTAAAGTTATATATATATATATATATATATATATATTTATTTATTTATTTTTAGGTTAAAATTTCTAATTAAAATTAAATATTAAAATAATTATTTTTTAGTCCGACATAGTACCAAACATAGGTCTTCACTATTTTTACAATCCAGCTTCTTAGTCCGATGCAGCACCAAACGTAGGTCAGTACTTAATCCAGCTTAATTCAATCCTAGCTAATCCAAGACAGTCCCAGGATTTAGTCCAGTCCATGACAGTCCGCCGTACCAAACGACCCCTTATGGATTAGTTGGGGGAATTTCCCAGTGTATTTGCTCGACCGTTCAATACATTTGCTTCCGTCGGCATGCTGATAATCCTATCAAAGCATCCCTTTGGCCTGCCATCTTTCTTATATGCTTAGTTGCTAAAAGATTTAATGATAATCAAAATGAGATCCGTGATGAACACGGAGATTGAACAAAGACTAATTGGTGAAGACGGTGATACCAACAAAGGTAGGATTTTATTTTTATAACTATGATATGACTCACACCCTGATTCGAGAATATTCCTTGTTTTCGAATTGGGTCGTGACAAGATGGTATCAGAGCCCAGGGATTAGATACCCTTGGGAAAGAATTGTAATATAGTGTCAGTAAATTTCGAGGACGAAATTTTTTTTAAGGAGGGTAGATTGTGAGAACCTGAAAAATATATATATATATATATATAATAATTATTTATTAATATGATTTTTTCTTATTTGAATATTTATTGTGAAGATTTATATGTTATTAAATCTTGAGTCCAGTATGAGATTATCCATTTAGTTGAAAGATGACACCATTCTTGTTATCCTAGCCTAAGATTCTTCTTATTCTCTTCCTCCCCATTCATTGTATCATCACTCTTTTCTAACTTGATGACTCACATTATTCCCTAATCTTTCTATCTTATCTTTTGGTAGTGTGTGTTGTGATTTCATTGGCCAAAGGGGATGAGTCACATTATTCCCTTAATTTTATATCTTATCTTTTGGTGGTTTAAAATATTGTTTATATAAATATTATTTGGGTGCATGCATAGCTTCTCCTATAAATATCATGCTTCCTTACTTCAATCCTTCATTCCAATCCTTTAAGATAGATTTCTACCATGAGAGAGAGAGAGAGAGAGAGAGAGAGAGAGAGAGAGAGAGAGAAACAAGATGAAGAGCATGTGTGTTTGTCTTGCAATATTTCATACTTATCTTGGTGAGTGAGTTATGTAATGTGTCTAAAAGTTCTTATTTTGGGATAAATCATGGATTTATTCTATTTACAAATCTCTCTTTATTTTCAAGTCAAGCATGTCTAATTTGTGCAATATTATATATTATTTGAAGTTTTTGTGAAGTATGTGTTATTTATGGAATATGAGAACTTCAGTGACAGGGTATCCGAAGGATAAATGTGTACCAGACAGGGACATAGGGCAGTGAGGCCAATAGAGGTCACGTACTGGGTACAATTTGTGAAGGATAATCAAGATTTGAAAGAATGATGTGATATGATTTGGATTGTGTATATTTATATTATATTTTCTAGAGTGTGTAAAATGATATTGTTTGACTGGCATATTACATAATCTACTCATTGAGCGGTGGTTTGCTCATTCCTCACCTACTTTGGTTTTCAGATCAATTAGTGGGCAAGGCAAAGCTGAAACCAGAGAAGTTGGACTAGTTTAGAGTGTTAAACTTTTATTTATATCTTATAACCTTGTAAGATTATTATAATTTTTTAAAAATATATAATGGTAATGTATTTTAATCAAATTTTCAATTATTTTATTTATTTATTTCAATTCACGCACCCTGATTTAGGAATATTCTTTGTTCTCAAATCGGGTAGTGACAAGATGGTATCAGAGCCCAGGTATTAGATTCTTTGGGTAGAACTTGTGAAGTTGCGCAAAGGAACTGGAAATAGGCTTGAATTTTGGAGTTGTAACAATATAGGTTTTGAGGGTCTCAACAGATTTCGAGGAAAAATCCAGTGATCATTAGTACACCAGTACATTTAAAAGTAGATGGGTGATTGATGTATGCAAGTACATCTATTTCAAGAAAAGTGAATGTTAGCGTATTTATAGATTTACGTATCATAGTTATCCTTATGCTCGAGGTTTTCTAGTTATAAAATTAGAATTGTAGTTCTATAGTACTTAAGTCTCAAATATGAAGGTAATGAGGGCAATGAATATGAAGATGTCGGGAAAATTAGATGACACTTAAAATTTTGCGCGAATTGAATTGTTTTTCAAAATTTGTGTGGCGATGTATGGGAGTGGTCACTAGGCTTGAATTGAAGGGTAGTGACCGTAACTTAAATCATTGTTGTTTTTATGAGTTTAAGTGGTTACTGGATCAATACATATATACAAGTTTAAGAATTTAAATTCGTCAATATTAACATTAGTCAAATCTGATTTGGTTTAGATTTTTACTTAAAGATTGGAGAGTGGCTAGATGGTACGAGGAATAAGTTGAGGAGTTGAAATGTTGATTGATCAAGTTAAATGTGTTTAAGTATGTTAAATATAAAGGTTGTGATATTTTGGAAGAACGTACCAGTAGATTTTTGTAGGATTATTGGGAAAAAATATATATGTGGTGATTACTTTGGAGAATAATATTAATAATGGAAGTAACATTGTGCAATAACTAGACTTTCCACAAAGACTTATGTAAAATCAAGGAAAGTAGCATTGTTGGAATATGTGGTGGTTTGAGATATCAAGGAAGATTGTGTGTACGATTGTTGGACGATTCCAAGGGAGATATATTGAATAAAGTTCACCATTAATTCTCAGTATATGGTACTTACGAGGAGCACTAGGTTAAGGCTTTGAAGAAATAATGGTGTAATCAGATTCGGTTACAAATGATTAAGGTGAAACGATTGATAGATATTAAATTGAAAATGAATGATGGTAATTGTGAGAATTGAGTTTAAATGTTGAAATTGGAAGTATTGATATCTTTTGAGTCACTTGGAGATTTTTAATTTAGTTTCTTGGATGTGTGATTTTGAAAAATGGAGGTTCAATGGATATTCCCAAATTGGAAGCAATGTTGAATTAAAGTCAAAATACTGTGGTGATAGAGATCTGTAGTTTCCTGGAATTTGCTAAATATTGTATATGGTGAGTTAGTCAATGAAATCTGAGTTTGGTGTTACATAGTGTAGAGAATGAAAGAAAATTTTGATAGATTTTGGGCATGATATGGAGATTTTATTTGGGAATTATTACTAAGCATAAAATGTTGTAGTTCTAGCTAAGTAAAATAAGTGTTAAATATGGAAAGTTGTGTTGATGATTAAAGAGTAAATGTGTTGTGTGAAACAATTAGGCTTTAAGGAGGAAGTCTGATTAATACTTTTGGAGATGCATTTACGTAAACATATGATTTTATGGTTGTAAGTGTATAAATTGGAGGATGCCCATAATGAAATCATTAAGATAACTCGGATGCAATTGGAGAAAAGGTTGTAAGTTTTGGTGATTAGTTACTTAGGAATATGATCTCAAATTTGGTTGTTTAAGTGACTTGAGTTTTTATTCATGTGCGGGTGGTATTGTTCTGATTCTTCATAAAGGAATGAAATTATTTTAGATTAGGGGATATGATCCATAAACAAAGATGCATGTGGAAAAGAAAATTCTTGGAGTTAATAATGCTAAGTTGAAATTTCTTGTAAATACTTAAGAAAGAAATATTGATATTGATGACATTATATTTGGAAGATGCTAGTTGATTAAAGTTACGAAGTGGATCTTACAAATATAGATATGAAAGGATTATGAAATGGGATTACAAGGTAACTTTGGAGGATCTGCGCATGGGTCTTAGAGATATGGGAACAACTTAATGTGGGCATTGTAATCAAATCATTTTGAAAACATTGGTGATCACTTATGAGATATTTTGTATCAAAGTTGAAAGTTTAGCTCTTGAGGTATAAGAACATGTTAATGGTATTTATAGATTAAATAGGCTTTGAAATATGTATAATGATCCTAGTGATGAATATTGGATATACAAACATGCATGAATGTAATTAGTTCTTCCGGTTAGGTTGGGCAGGACTAAGTCCTTGACAGTTTAAGGTTCTTGAAGATCAGTAGGTGCTAGGAATGAATTTGAAACTTGCCAAGCATTATAGTGTACATTCTTGTGTCTTGAGAAAAAGAGTATGTTATATCCAAAATATAAGTTGTACGTTAAGTGATCGGATTAAAAAGATAATGTGATCGGATTCAAGATACATATGGAGGATTTTCGGGATATAATGATTTAGAGGAAAAATAATGCTTGTGGAATTGGGAGTTTGAAATGAGAATCAGACAACTCAATTCGTATGAGGAGTGTAGTACTTAAATTCGAGGATGAATTTTCTTATAAGGAGGGTAGGATGTAATACCCCGAAAAATTCAAGGTGGATTTTCCTATTTTAGTGAAAAATTATAATGGTGGAGAATGATTATGGGTATTTTATCAAGTGATTTTGGATTGAGATTGTTAAATTAAGTGTGTTTAATTTCAAGTTGGACAAACATGACCAAAATACCCCTATGTGTAAAAGATTACCAAAATACCCTTGTAGAACAAAAAAAAACAAAACAAAAAAAAAGGGAAAGAGGCAACGTGTAAGCCAAGCATTTCTTCTCTCCTTCATTCTTCCCCCCTTCATTCTTCCTCCCTTCCCATTTACATTCTCTTCAAAAATCTGATTTTGGGATGAGTTGTAAACCTTTAGTGAGTGAGTCACCTAGTCTAGCCTAAGATTCTTCTCAATCTCTTCTTTCCATTCATTGTATTATCACCCTCTTCTAAATGGATGACTCACCTAGTCTAATTAAGGCTCTTCAATCATGAATTTACTCTTATCTTCATCATTCATTGTATCATCACTTTCTTCCTCATTCACTTTAGTTTCATCCTTATTCTTCTTTTGTTCCTCTTCAAAATCCAAAAATTCGTCACTTCCTTAGAGCAGCCGAGAACTCAAATTTCGGAAGCTCAAAAGAGAAACTTTCTTCATAAAAGTTGTTCATTTACGTGATTCCTATAACATACTCAAATTTCAGCTCAATCCGACTAGTGTAGGCTCTGAAACGTTGGAATGATCACAATACGTTTACCATTTCCTGATTTCACAGCAGTATGCTCAGTTTCAGTTTGTTTCTGTGTTTTCATGTACTCAAATGACTTTGGTTCCTTCATCAAAGTTGTTTGAAATACTGTCTATTATATCATATCAAAATTTCAGATTGATCGGACTTCTATAGCCACCTTGGGAATGTTTAGAGTGGAACTTGTTTATGGTCTTCAACCTTAGTTTTCTTCTCTCGTTTTCAGTCCAAAACACTCATTTCAAAAGCTCAAAACACTATGGTTTCTTCATGATAGTTACTCCAAATTCTTCTCTTTATAACATAGCCAAAGATCATCCAAACGTAACCATTATAACTCTCTAAAAATTGGTATGAACAAAACTTGTTATTATGTTGAATCTCTTGTTATAGATGTGTACTTTCTCTCAAATGGCTTGTTCCTTATCATTAAATTGCTCAAATTTAGCCACTATCATCTCAAGTGAATAATTCTTTGAAGGCTTGAAGCTCATCTTTTTATTGTCTCTTTGAGTACTAGTTTTAAACCAAGTGTGGTTAGAATGCCTCAAGTATATATATATCTTTTGAAGTGTGTTTTTGTGAAGTTCTAGATTATTTCGATGTGATTTTTGTTCCAATTTCATTTTGGGGTTTTGTTACATCAAAATGAATATCTCAAGGGTTATTTCAAAGTTGGTTTTGTGCCATTTGAATTTAAATTGATTTTTGTGAAATTTCAAAGTAGAGACTATCCTGCTGAAATTGTTTTGATTCTGCTGCATACCATGTTTTGAAGTAAGTGTTTGAAAACTTCCTAAACTTGGATTTTCATGAAATTTTAGTATGTTTTACTTTCTCGTATTTTCTTCATATCTAGAAAGTATTATCCAGTTTGGTTGTAAATTGTAATTTTGGTGATTTTTCAAAATAAAGTGTACAAACCTGACAACAAAAAGAACGTTATGCAGCTTAGTCTGTTTTGGTTTCTATTTTGATATGCTTCCTTAACCCTAATTTTTATCAAATTTTGACATCTTTAATGTTTCTAGGTCTAGTTGTGATCTGGAAAGTTTTACATTATTTTGACTTGAACTCAATATTTAGTGAATTTTCAAGTTATCATAGTAGAGTTCTTGGGAGATTTTGCTAGCACTGTTCCATTGAGCTAGCAACTATGGTTACTCTCCATTTTACTTGGATCAGTTAGCATGCTTGTTGCAGTTGTGCTCAAGAACCTTCGCAGGAGGTTCCGCTTCATCACCGATCTCGATAAGTCATCCAAGGCCTTCAAGAAGAAGCGTCAAATCCAGGTCTCTTTCTCTCTCTCTCAGCTTATGCAGTTTTTACGTTTTTGTTTTCATTTTGTTAAAAAAAATATGAACACGCCACCTTTTATAGAGGTTTTACTGGCCTGATTGTTTGGTTACCAAGAAAAAAAGGGTAGGAAAACAAAAAAAAATTAAAACGATTTTCAGCATTTTAATTTGAGTAATTTGGACTACTAAAAATTCAGTGATCGCTAATCGTAGGTTGCAAATTAAATCATCATTTTCTAGTGAATGGTGATATTTATTTAGATGAGCATTTTGGATTAGAACTCACAAAGTGACAAGGAGTTTTTTCTTTGCTTGATTTTCTCTGCCGCCAAACAAGCAGGCGGCTAGGGATTTGTTTCGGCTTACAATGAACTTTTATGACGTAATAATACTAGTTTCTTTTGTAGGCTACTTCGGTAGAGTGGGCGTTCTTACTCACTGCCCTCTACCTAGAGATTTTGTCCCTTGCTTTTTATCAGGCTTCCTTCCCAAGTAAGCCCCAATATGCATTGTTTGGTATGATATTGGCTATTGCAGTTGTACTCATTTGCATCTGGGAGCTCATTTACAAGGGTAAAATGGAAAGAGTTGTATTGATGCGGTGGGGACGGTTGTGGTGCTTCTATTATCCAAATCCCCCTCATAGGCTTTTTGGTACTGTTCTGGACTTTTATGGATTAGTTGGGGGAATTGCCCAGTGTATTTGCTTGATTGTTCAATACGTTTTCTTCCTTCGGCATGCTGCTAATCCTATCAAAGTATCCCTTTGGCCTGCCATCTTTGTTATATGCTTAGGTGCTAAAAGATTAAATGATAATCGAAATGAGATCCACAGAGATTGAACAAAGACTAATTGAGAGTGTACCAAATAAGGGGATGGTTGTAAAAGATTGTTGTTGCGAGTTTCAGATTTCAATTTTAGTTATGTAGCCGTGTATGTTGTAAAATATTGTAGTTTTGATGCATATATGCTGCTTTTCCTTCTGTATAGACTGAAGTGATCTTGGATTAAATTCTAATGAAGTGGCTTATGCAGGTGTTGAGGCCCAAAAATATCTTAAGGAAGGCCCATGCATATTTTAAGCCCAATGCATTATCACACCATAAAAGCAGCCTAGCCGATACATACATGCCATGCCAAGCAAGGCTACAATTTGGCACGTGGGGAGGTTGTGGTACAAGTTTACCACTTTCACATGCAAACCTGTAAGGGTTACAAATTTCACAAGCCCAAGCCCACCTAGCTCATTGCACTGTCAAACATTACCTAACACAAAGTCCAAGCCACTACAATACAACATAGCCCAAGCACAAGCACGCGATAACACACGATACCAAGCAACTCCCTTTCAATATCAAATCTCGCTACAAGCTTAAGTGGGCCCAAGCCACTTACATGCATGAGGCTTGCTGATCGGTTTGTGGTGTGGAAGGTTACAAGGTCCACAAGGCCAAATGGTTCCAAAGATGGAGGTTTTGGGCTGGGCACCAAATGGGTAAGCAGAGAGAAGAGTTGTCGCATCTATCTGGCACCCAACCCCTACCCATATCCCGTGTGAAGTACCCATACGGAATTAAAACCAACCATACAAAACCAAAACAAACTACCTTATCTTTTCTCGTAGAAACCAACTACCCGACACGTACATAGAATGAAGAAGTCAAGTCATCTCAACTGGGAGGCAAACGACCAAAAGGAAACAACCACCTCGAAACCGGAGCGCACGCTTGCATAGAGAAGTGATCTCCTAAGGCCTATAAAAGGGGAGATGGGAGTAAGCGAAAAGGAGGAGAACATAGAGGGGGACATCCACAACTGGAAACACCAAAACAACCCAAGCTTTAGCCATTCCAAACTAAAAAACATCCATGCTCTAGCTGCCATAAACAACACAGCAAACCATGCTCTAGATGCCATAAGCATAGGAGTAAACACACAAAACCAAAGCCTTAACCTCTCCATGCTCATTTTCTGTCATAATATCACCTCAAGCCTTAAACAACATCCAAAGCCTTACCAAGAACACATGGGCATCAATATCAAACCCATCCGCAACTTGTTGGAAGTATCAAACTCAAGCCTTTGCCAATACACTATCCAATCATTCCTCAATACACTGCAATAATCATCTATTTCTTAAGAAAATCACTCTCTCTTGCTAAACTTATGGATTCTTAGCTTCCACACCACAAGACTCTCATGCCAAGCCCAATATCTTGATACATCAAAGAGAACTCTCATGCCAAGCCTATCTCTGTACAACGTCGACGTATCATCCTTAGCTCT